>CM042047.1:6092500-7292500 GCA_023525745.1 Arctium lappa
TTAGTTGGTGCCCGTATGCTGGCCCGGAAACCCACGGTTACCAAAAAAAATTTAAAAAACCAACACAAAACAAATTTAGATTTAAGCAAATTGCAAAAAAATAATAATTGGATGGTAGTTGGATGGAAAACTGGATGGTAATCGGATGGTTAATTAGATGTAGGTCGGTTCGGTTCGGTCGGTTTTGGTCGGTTCTGGACTGCCATCCAAGAAACCGACCGATCCAAATTGGATGTTGAGATTTTCCATCCGATCCAATTACAATTGGATATCAAATTATGGTCGGTAGGTTCTTATTGGATCGGTTGAATTTATGCACACCCCTATTTGAAAGTGCTCTTAAATATTTTGGAACCAAACTTCTAACATGAAACTTTGGTGGGTTGGTTTATGTTTGACAAATTAAAGCTTTCCATATTCAAGGTTTCAGGTTCAATTCTTGTATGCAACAAATTTTGTTTTTTGGTTAAAAATTCAAAACCCAATAACTTATATTCTTAATCTAATATCTTCCAATCCTAAATCAATTTCACAAATCCTTAATCAAATTTAATAACATATTGAATACTTTATTAGTTTCATCCACATTTTCAAATTTATTTCCACATTTTGTTGATTAATTGCATTTTCTTGTAAATATCAAGTTCTTGATGATTAACTTTTCACAATAATATAAGTTTTTCCTCTTGGTTTATTTGCATTTTGTTATATATTTTTAAATTTTTTGTGAATCAGTTATCGGTTTTAATTATTGATTTGATCATTGTTACCTGAAATCCTAGATGCATATTTAATTTTGATTTGCAAAATATCCTATTTAATATTAGGATTTTATATGTATAAGTAAACAAAATTGAAAACTTAAACAAAGAAAGCGGTCAATCAATATTATATGTACTAAAAATTGGAAACCTTTATGAAATCAATTAATCAACCAAAAAACGAAAAAGTTCTCATAATGGTGGAATTCAGCTAAAAACACGTTGGGTGTACCGACGTAAGACGTAGTCTTGTACTTTGCTCAAAAGATCAAGGTCATTTCAATTTGAAAAAATGCATTATTCCTGAAACCGACATAATTGACTTTTTTTTGGGGTCAAAACACATTGACTTTTCCCTCCGACCGAACTCGTGACTTCGCGGACCTCTGATACATCTTAAAGGTGCACCCGCTCAAGAAAATTCCTAGGTCCGCCACTGATTTTCACCATAACTTCTCTTCTCACCGGAACTCAACCTTGTGTGTTTGTGTGTGTGTATAGGGAAGTTTGATCCATTGGGAACCAATAGTTGATTGGAAACCGTGAACTGCTCACAACATTACACATGCCTCTATTCAAGATAAAGATTCATATTAAATAATAACACATTCATGATAAATAAAATATTTAAATTCATGATGAATGTCTTACAACATTCATATAGAATAACACGTTCGTATTCTTGATAAATATGTCACATGTCGCGCACTCACCCTGTGAGCGGTTCCCATCTCTCCTAATCAATTTTAGGTTCTTAACGAACCTTCCTCTAGATGTGTATGGAAAATATCCGAGAGAACTCTGAGAAAAGAAGACTAAAAAACCGATTCAAACCCGTTGATTGAGATGATCAAATGATGTAGTTAAAAGGTGGGTATAACCACATTTTCTAAAAGAAATATTTCAACATCTTATTTTTTAAATCGAAAATCGTTGAATTATAACGAAACTTGGAGTGAAACATATTACATTAGAACAACAATCACTCTGTTATCTTTAATTTAACATTCATTTGATATATTTTTTCATCTGTTTTTTTTTCGTGTTCTTTGTTTTTCTTTTTTTGAGGTTTGCTCCCGATCTCCCCCATATATATAATGGGTTGAGTTTCAATGAGAAAAACTAATTTTTGTGAGAAAACATAAACATTCGTATAATATAATGTAATCTTCGTGTAAAACTTGTAAATATAACTTTATATTCTATGAAGTATGTGAAAGTTACCGCCTTCGTAATAAACTTTTGAGTAAACTAAGATTTTCGTCCCGTGGTTTGTTATTTGTAACGATTTTCATCCCTGGTCTTTAAAAACTCATTTTCTTGTCCTTATGGTTTCCACTTTATTTATCTTTTCGTCCTTGAGGCTAATGGTGTTAAAAAAAAGGTTGTTAAGTTAGGGGTAATCTAGTCTTTTTTACTTGTCTTACTATTTTTCAAATAAATATCTTACAGTACAATTTATTAATTAAACCTTCCCAAAACCAACAGTGAGCCTCCCCAACTTTCTCAAGATCATTATTATTACAACTTCTTGGCCTATGTTCTTTTTTTTCCGGCAACCCCCATCCAAAACAACCTTCCCCTTTTCTACTTCAATGTGAACTTCCTCACCCTTTGATTTCACCCCTAAATCGATATTGATAACTTAAAATCAAAATCAATAACAAAAGACAGAACCCTTAATTCAATTCAAACAAATAAAACCAACACATACGAATTCTCCGGAGAATAAGAGGAGACCTTTTTGTTATCAATGTAACTTCAAACATCTCCAACTCAATATCTAGGATGAACATCAAGATTGAAGTGATGCATTAGAGGGTTGGAGCAATTGTATTGAATGTGCTTTCTGTTGCAAAAAGAACCAATACAAACATACTCTACTTCTTATTCCCTTATTGAGGACCAGGAAAAAACACACAATAAACATCTCATGTTTGCATAAACTTGTATGCATAAAGTTTACTTAACGTATACCAACTTGAATTATACTAGTTGGTTGTGAGAGTTGTGTGCAATAAAAATGACAAAATCAAAGGAAAAATGGCCAAAATGGAAAGTGGAGTTTGCTTCCATTTATGGTGAGAACTTGAACAAGAGATTGCTTTCATATCTATTGCCATCGGACAAATGTTAATGCAGTCAGCTAAAAGTTGATGTTTAAGCCCTGAATTGAAACTGCATTTCTTTTAAAGTCCTTATGATTCAAAGGAAAAACAATACAAAACAAATTTGGATCTTGTCTGCAAGTAGAATCACCAACACTGACCTTAGCTTATTCTTTTACAAACGATGTTCCATAAGCTAATTAACAAGACGATATCACTTATTAAAGAATGAAAAAAGATAGAAAGAAGGGGGGGGGGGAGAGGGAGTGAGTGAAGGGGAAAATGAGGGTTGGCGTTGGGTACACAACAGATCTAGGGAAGGAGATTGATGCATTTTGTGGTATCTGGATGTGGTTGTAGGTAGTGGTTCCATTCACCGAAAATGGAGGAGAGAGGGGATGAGGTCTGTCGTGGAGTACACAGCTGAATTGGAAAGGAGATCGATGAATGTGGATGTCGTAGAGTACACAACCGATTTAGGGTATCTGTATGTGGCTGGACGTGGTGGTTGTGTTCAGCGAAGACGGAGGAGAGAAAGGAGGAGGATTTCTATGCCGGGGAGCAGGTGGTTGGCCGGCGATGGTGGTTGCCGGAAGGCAATCAAGCCGACGATATTGATGAG
This sequence comes from Arctium lappa, assembly GCA_023525745.1. NCBI lineage: Eukaryota > Viridiplantae > Streptophyta > Magnoliopsida > Asterales > Asteraceae > Arctium > Arctium lappa. Next base: position 6,095,992 of record CM042047.1, read on the forward strand.
ACGACGACGATGATGAAAAGGCGAAGGCGAAGGCGAAGGAGTCGTTTAATATATTTTGTTTAATTTTTTAACCAAAAAGTCAATAAAATATGAAAAGACCAAAGTGTCCTTCATTTAATTGATTTTTTAACAGAGTTAGCATGATGGACGAAAAAAGCAATTAATTACAAACCATGGGGACAATAAAAACAATTTTCAAAGACCAAAGACGAAAATCGTTATAAACAATAAACCACATGGACGAAAACCGTAGTTTATTTTAAACTTTTCAAAAAAATGTTTCTGTGTCAAGTTTATATAAGTATTACCAACTTTAAAATTTACATAATATAATATAACACTCATACAATATCAATATACATTTATTATTTCGAATGTTTTTAAAAAAATGAAATTTTTCTCAAGCTATCCTACGGTTACATTTAATAAACAAAAACAATATATATTTTATATTACTAGAAGCGTACTCGTGCAATGCAGCGAAATACATCACGATTTTAATTTTTTCTTTTTTCTTTTATTTTTATCTTATATATTTTAAATTTAAATTAAGATGTTTATTCTGTATTGATTATGTTTATCGGTTAGTTATGAATTCAAACATATAGTTTTTAAATTTGTACTCATTTTATCCTTTATTTAATATGCAGAGAGTGATTTTAGGGAAGTTGAATTGAGGAGTGATTTTAGGGGAGTTAAAACTGTTAGAGATAAGGATTAAATAGAAAGGGATTTTAAGTTTTCATTATTTATTTAAGTTTTAAGTAATTAGCATTAAATAGCAGTACATAAAGCTTAACGAGTTGTTTTTAAGAGTTTTTTATGTCTGCTTTATAATATAGTATAGATATGGTATGGGATCATGTGAGAAATAGGGGTGCTCAAATTTCCGACCAATCCGACCAACCCAGCTAACCCAGCTTGAAAAAACGCAAAAAAACTCAAACCGAGGTAAACCGATACATAATCGATACAAAATTTTCTCAAACCGCATCTATTGGGTTGAAAACGGGTTGGGCCCAAAGTAACCCGACCAACCCGCCAAACCGACCAAAACTTACGCTTTTTTTTTATAATGGTTTTAGACTTTTATTGTATTTTCTTTCTATCTATTTTAAAGTCTTCTTATTTTAGCCGTAGTTTAGATTTGTCCACGAGACCACGCTGTTTAAATCGCACAAATCTAAACTTCAAGTCTTCAAAATCGATAGAATCAAGAGGCAAGAGATACTCTTCTTCTACTCTTCTCTTCTTTTATTAACCTTATTTTTATATATCAATTTTGATTTTAGTTTTTTTAAACGGAATCACTTAGTTAGATTATGAAATGATGGATTAAATTTCAACCCGACCAACCCGACTAACCCAACCCAACCCGCACGGTTTGGGTTGGGTTGGGTTACACTTTTGATTGAGTTAGGTTGGGTTGAGATTTTTTAAACCGCAAACATTGGTTGGGTTGTTTAAGTGCCTTTAACCCGACCAACCCAACCCGTGAGCACCCCTAGTGAGAAATGTCATTTTTTGTGAGAAGTGTAAGAAGTGTTTTTAAGTCGTTGATCACTTTTAGGGATTGTATGTTTTTTTTTAAAAAAACCTCAAAATGACTCTTAGGTCTGAATCCTTCAAACCTTTTTACACACCACCTTTTATTAATCATAACTAAAATAAGAGTTCAGACTTTAGACCTCTTAAAAAACTAACGACAACTTAATCAATTACCCTCCCCTTGAATTGCGGTTTTAAAGGGATTTGATCTTGTGCATTTTATCTCGACACATCTCATCCTGATGTTCGTGCATTTCTTATCAAACGGTTGATAACCACTTCTTCTACTTTTTATCAAATTTTGCAATTCTCATCGGAATCCAACCTTATATATATATATATATATATTGGAATTTTGGGGAGGATATTGTTCCACAAAAGCTGATTCATATCTCTGGTGGCAGAATAGTACAAACATTAAATAATCCCACGGACAGGGACGCGGCAGGGGTAAATACGTCCATCCACCTTGCATTTGCTTTGTGTCTCCGTTGAGCTATCATTTTCTGTACCTTTTTTTTTTCTTCTAATTGGTTTCCCTACTAGTAATCAATAATTTAATATTTCAACATTTAATTGCTCATGAGCTTGTCCTAAAATGAGTATTATTTTTTAAAGTAAGTTTTTTATTTTTCCATTCTACTACAAAGATGAAAAAAGTTTCTCTAATTATTAATAATGAAAGAACTGTTTTTTTATAATCAACATTTATCTGAGACTATAACTACGTTAAAAAAACCTTTGATTGTGATATACTTTGAAATTTTATACAACTTTAATATAATTTACATAATTTTTATATTTATTTATGAGTAGGGTGTTTATCCAAACCGTTCATACGGCATCGCACCGTATTGCATTTTGCATTTTAATCAAATCGCATCGCACCGCAATATTTTTTAATTCTATATATAACATATATATATATATATATATATTATTTATGTAATATTTGAACTTTGTGTTTTGGACTTTTGAGTTTGATCCAATATGGAAATTGACAATTGGAAACCATGAAATGTATTACATATATAATACATCATATGAAAATTTTTGAGAATCATAATCCCAACTACCTACACACGTTTAATTTAGTTTGAAGTTTGTTTTTTGTACTTCTTAGATTAATTTTAATTGTGTAAAATATGTATTTGGAATCAGATTTATTGAAACTCTTTATTTTTTTTTTGGACTACGTTCACTTTACTAGTTGATTTTATGATGTATTTTTAAACTTATAATTATTGGATTGTAGGCATAAAGTGCAATAGTTACAAAACCGCATAAACAACACCGCATTTTACGATGCGGTTTGAGATTTATGCGGTACGGTTTGGGGTTTGCGAAGATGTTCAAACCGCATATGCAATGTTATTTGCGGTTTTACCCTAAACCACACCACAAACACCATATTTAATTATGAGTACATTTTAAATATACTATGTTTATAGCAACATAATATCTTAAACATAATTTGCTTTTAGTATTAATGTTATAATAAAGTCAGCTATACTTTTTGTTTCCAAATATTGAGACAACTGATAAATACACACATATCACGTATTTTATGGGATGCACTTCGGCGATACCCAGACCTTGGGTCGGTTCGGGTCCAGGTTTACGGGCATACCAGTCTATGGGTATGCGGTTTCGGTCTTGGCCGGGCTTAGTTGTACCTGGGCGGGTCCAGTCGATTTGGGCTGGGTCGGGTCGCCGCGGATTAATCGGTGCTGCCCAATTGGATGCCCGGATACCGCGGGTGCTTGTGTGTGTGGACATAGCCCAAGTTGTCGTACAAAAAAAAATTCACGTATTCTATTCCTACTCTTAGGGGGTGTTTGGGATTGCTTATTTGAGTTGTTTTTTAGCTTATTGTGATTTGGCATCGGAGATAAGCACTTTTGAGTGTTTGTATGAGGAAAAGTTAAAATGGCTTATAGCGGTGCCAAACCGTTGAAAAACACTTTTTGATAAATCATTTGTTTTTAACTTATCAACTTATTTGAAAAGTGTTTATCACTTTTTGATTATTTTATATGTATAAACAATCTCAAACACATTTAAATAACAACTTATTAGCTTATTACGTTTTAGTACCACAATAAGCTAATCCAAACTCTTTTTTAAAAACTCCGGTTTGACACCGCATAAGTTAATAAACACTTTTTAAAATAAGCATAAGTTATTTTAAATAAGCAATTCCAAACACCCCCTTAGAAGACTCACAAGTATAAATTCTATGAAATTAAAAGTTCAATCAACTGCTCTATTAAAATGGTTGCTAGCGTCTTAAAAAATCAAATTTTGTATAAATGATTTGATATTTTTTATTCATTCAACTATATATATGTTATGTATATATACACAACGATTGAAGAAAAATAAAAGTTGCGATGCAACTTGTTAGTGTGATTTCATACTTTATCTTAATGTCACATTTTTTCCCAGATCATGACTTATAACATGTGCAATACGATTCATCTTAATATATAACTAGAAGTTTATTCGCGCAATGCAGCTAGATACATCACGATTTTAATGTTTCATTTTATTTTCTGTTTTTTTGTCGATTTACATTACGATTTTGGATGGTTGTGAGAGAGTGATAATGTTTTTTTTATATAAATTTGTTTAATTTAAACTTAATAATATAATGTAATTTATTTTGGTTTCATAATATAATTTTTTTATAAAATATTATGTTAGATTTTTTTAATTATATTTTATATTTTTTATATTTAAAATTTGATTTTTATTCTATATTTAATTATGGTGAGAGTTATTTTAGGAAAGTTAAAGTGGGAAATGATTTTAGGAGAGTTAAAATGATTAGAGATAATGATTGAAAATTAATAAATAGCATTAAAATGTAGTACATATAGCTTTAATGATTGTTTTTTAAGTAATTAGCATTAAATAACAGTACATTAAGCTTTAAGACTTGTTTTTAATAGTTTTTTATGTCTTCTTTATAATATAGTATAGATATTAAGGTTGAAACTCAATAAATATGAATTTTAAACATGATATATAATAACAATCTAGCTAAATGTGAACGAATGATTGTATCTTTTATGAAACTTTATGTTGTACCTTTACCAATAAAAACATGATTGTCCAAAGGTTTAACGCTTCAAATCTAAAGCAACAAACTGACTTAATAACTTTTAATCCAACTTAAAATCATGGTAGAAGTTGTTGGTAGCCCACAAGTTTAAGCTTTAATGATCTCACAATTCCTTCCATGTGGGACAGGTTGTTATAAATTCCGCACCTAAAATCCCAGACAGGTATGCCCATAATCCTCTTTGTAATCGACGATGTGGGTTACCGACCCAATAACTTATAGTTGGATTCAAAAACATGGTAAAATTATTGGTATCTCACAAATTTAAGTTTATACGAGCATCATCAACAGCTTCTCCAAAATGAAGAAAATGAGGATTTTGAGCTATAAAATTGATTCAACAGTTTCTCCAAAACTATCTCCAAAGTCCAAAATGGAATAGCTGTCAAATCTGCATATGTTTCATACTCTTTAAACCATGTAAGTGGAATTTATTTTTTTGGAAAAGATGTCAAATTTGCATATGTTTTATACTTTTTAAACCATGTAAGTGGGATTTATTAGGCCATGTAGCTTTGATTTTATTTTAAAAAATTGTCATAATCTATACTATAGCATAAAACACGGATAAAAATTTTTTAAATACAAATTATTAGACACAAGATACCATCATTTTATGCAAAATTTTAAAAATCTTTTAATTTACAAGTATCAAAGCACAAGATACATATTATTGTTGCATGCTTCTAACACCCATCAATTTAGTATGTGCAGGGTATTCCTTTTATGCAGACCTTTCCACGTTTCATTATTAATTAATATATTATATTACTATAAAATTGTTTTAACTATATTTTTAAATATGTAATTAGTAATTTTTTTCTAGATGTCATTAAAATATCTATATCTATATTATATTATAAAACACGAATAAAAAACTTTTAAATACAAATTATTAGACACAATGTACCATTATTTTATGTAAGATTTTAAAATTTTCTTAATTTACAAGTATCAAAGCACAAGATACATATTACTACTACAGACTTCAAACACCCACCAATTTGGTATGTGCAGGGTCTTCCTTTTATGCAGACCTTTCCATGTATCACTATTAATAAATATATTATATTACTATAATTTTGTTTTAATTATATTATTAAATTTGTAATTGGTTATTTTTTATAAATGTCATTAAAATATATAAGATACTCATTGAATTCTAACAAAATACTTAATTTTTTATATAAAAAACATTATATTATTAAGCCTAAATTAAATAAATTTATAAAAAAAATCATTATCACTTTCTCAAAATCATCCAAAATCGTTCTGTAAATTGACAAAAAAACAAAAAATAAAATGAAATTTTAAAATCGTGATATAACTCGCTGCATTGCGCAAATACGCTTATAGTAAATATTAAAATGATAATATATTTGGCGAACCATTAAATACATAAATTACGGTAACAAATGTCTTTCTAAAGGATATTATTTGGAAACTAGAGAAAGTAAAAGGGGTGATAGTGTAAATTTAGAAAGAAGGAGGTTTGATTTGCAAAAGAAAGAAAAAATAGATGTCGAGCGGGTATTTGAATCACATGTACATTTGACATTCATTACCCAACCAAGCAGTTGATACGTCATTTCACACATCTCATTCATGTAATTACTACTCCCTACGCCCAAAATAAATATCCACAATAAAAAAGACATACAGTTTTAAAAGTGTGTAATTATTACACTTTTTAATTAACCAAAGTACAATTTTACCCTTAATTATAGAGAGATAAATTTTCTCCATCACATAATTAAGGGTAAAATGTAAAAGTGAAAATTAACTTTTGAAAGTGAACACTTATTTTGAGACAAACAAAAATAGTAATGTAGACACTTATTTTAGGACGGAGAAAATAATTACTTTCTTAAAATACTTTTTTTTTCAAATCCAAAAAACATAATATTTATTTTATCATAAAAAAAAGTCTAAAATAAAACTCATTTTTCGGTTTTGAATGTTAATTCATTGAAATTTTTTGGATGAAAAAATGGTTGAATTTTTTATTTTAAATGATTAAAATTTTAAATTATTCTTTTAATAAATAAATATTAAATTTTTAGAAATTGGTTACCTATTTTTTTCTAACTTAAATAATTACATGTAACTGTCTAACAAAGTTTTAAAGTTAAAAAAAAAAAAAAAAACTAAACCCGTCTTACCATTCTCAAACCATATGTCTTTCAAATTCCTTGAACCCGACGCAATCAGCCAATCACTTCCCCTCGCCACCCTACGTCATCCACTCTCTACCACCGCCCATCACCGTCGTTGCCCCCTACCATCAATCTTCCTCTTTATGATCAGTTTCTTTTGTTTTTCGATTCACCTCTTTTTTGATCTGTCTATGTATGCTACATTTAATTTTTGTAAAAGACAGAGAGTTGAAAGACAAAAAAAACAAATCAAATAAAAGGAGAGCGATGGCATGGGCCACTAGCAGCGATGGACAACGATGTGGCTGCAAGGGTGGCGAGGGGGAGTGATGTCGTTGGATGCGAGTTGTTTGAATGATGTATAGTTTGGAAACGGTAAAACTGATTTAAGTTTAAAGCGTATCTAGCCTGGTAGCTTTTTTTTTGGTTAAAAAACATGTAAATAACCCGTTTCTAAAAGTTAAGATGATTTATTTATTAAAAAACAATTATTCGGAAACATAATAATTTAATATGAGAAAGTTTAATGATTTATGTATTAAAAAAATGTTTATGGACTTAATCATTCAAAATGACAAGTTCATTTGGGTTTTATGAACTTTTCCCTTTAGAATATACTTTTTAATGGAAAAATGTTAAAACTATTGATTAAATTAATTTTGATTTATAATTTTGTTTGTAGACAATGTCAACAATGGTTGGAGAATATAAACGCTACCAAAGCCTTTATATCTACGGAGGTTTACTTGCGATAACTTCGAACCATTTGCGGTTGTTTCGGGATTAGTCAGTACGTCTAAACTGGACCGAAAACTCATGATTAAAAAATGGTTCGAAAATCACATCTTCAATATAGTCGACAACATTTTTTTAGCCTTTCGACGTGTATCTTACAGTTTTGCTCCGTAAATAATACAAAAAATGATACTTAATCAAGATAAATTAAGAAATCTACAAATAGTTATACACCAAACATAACAACTTATACATATTCATTTTGACGACATGTTATCAAATTTACGATAAGATTTAAAAAAAGGGAAATTACACTTTTGGTCCCTAACGTTTATAATTTTTAACGAATGTCATCTTTAAAATTCAAAAACTTGTATTTGGTCCCTCACGTTTGTCAATTCCCAACAGTTTTTGGTCTATCTACTTAGGTAGCGTTTGGTACGCAGACATGATTGGACGAGATTGGACAAGACTGGACAAGAGACTAGGACTGGACTGGACAAGACAAATGTATGTCTTGTGTTTGGTACGACTAGGACTGAATATGATAGTACTGGTCAAATTTCTCTAAAAGTTGTTTGATGATTTTATATGTCATATAATAGTTATAAATAACACAAATAAAATATATATTTAAATAACTTAATTAAAAAATATTTTTATTTTTTTACACAATTTTTATACATATAAATACATACAAAAACAATAGTAGAAAATTTGAATGAAGAATCTGAAACAATTGATGGTAGTTCAAAAAAATCCGATTCATATAAAGAAAATATAATATTTGATTCAATTTGGAAAATCTTAATAAATTGGCGGATGCATAGTTGTAGCGACAGGTAGAGATAAAGGTGACGGGGTGGCCGGTGAAGGACGGTAGTTGTAAAGAACGTGAAAGATAGTGGATAGTGGTGGTGCAGGAGGTTGTTGTGGTTGATGTGGTGGAGGGATAGGTGGCCGACGATGGTAGTGGTGGTGGCGTTGGACAGTGGTAATATAGGTTGTTGTAGTGGAGGAAGAGGCAGAGTTCACCGACGGTGGTTGGCGGCGAGCGACGATGGTTAGCGTCGAGTGACGGTGGTTGGCTATGAGCGTCGAGTGACGGTGGTTGGCTATGAGCGTCGGTGGTGGCAGGGGCAATGGGTGGTGGTGATCGGTGGAGGTGGCGATAGGTGGTGGTTGTGGAGGTGGTGAAAGAAGTTGTTGTAGTAGTGGAGGAAGAGGAGGAAGTGGTTGACGATGGTTGGTGGTGGCTACCGGTGGCCGTTGATGGTGGTGGCGGCCATAGATGGTGGTGATTGGTGTTAGTGGAGACGATGGTAGTGGTGGTAGCGATGGCGATGGTTGTGGAGGAGGTTGTTGTGGTGGAGAAATAGGTAGAGGTGGACGACGGTGGTTGGCCGTGGCTACTGGTGGCCGACGATGGTGTTAGTGGCGACGAAACGATGGGTAGTGGTGACCTTAAAACTAATACCACATTTGGATTATATATCAAATAGTGGTAGATCAGTAATTCTTAGTTTCTGTCTCATTTTTGTTCTATCTTGTCCCACCATGTCCAGTCTTTGTCCATGTCCAATGTCGCGTCAAACATGAGACAGTGAATTTTTGTACTGTCCTATGTTACGCCAAACGTGGTACAGTGAGTTTTGTTTCGTCCTGTACCACCCAGTCTGCAAACCAAGCACACCCTTATAGATTGTTAGCCTTTTCCGTTAAGTTCAGTTAAATGAGAGCAATTTTTGAAATTTTCACTTTTTTTAGTTTTAAATTGTAAAACAAAAATAAGGTTAACCATCACCTTTCCTTTCCCTTTGTTTTGGTTTTACAATTTAAAATTAAAATATAATATGTGTGTTCTTTATTTCGATATAATGAAAATAGTAGAAATGACTAAAATTTATTTATTTAATTGGAATTAACGTAAAAAGTTAACAATCGTTAGACAAAGCAATCAGAACCGTTAGTCAACATTAAGGACCAAATCTAAGTTTCTAAAAGTTAGTAACGATAACCATTGAAAATAACAAATATTAGGGATGAAAAATAAAATTTACTAAGATAAAATTAGATATACATTTTAGAAAGGTTTGTACTTTGGAAGATGAAAAATAAATAAATAGAAATAAAATAAAATAAAATAAAATGATGGATATGCATGTATCTAGTCATCCATCCCATCCATCATGCATTTGCATGTACACCAGGCTTTACATCATATCATACAATCTAAATCCCATCTACTATTATAAACCGATTGTTATAAATTCTTTTTTTTTTTTCTTTCAATTAAATCACCAATTTAAAATAATTTTATTATGATTCTTTTCATTACAAAATTTGATTTATAGAGAATAATTGATTTAGGATGTAAAAGAAAGGGGATGTTTCCCAAATATTTTATTAAGATTTTTATGAATAAACTTGTTAATTTGTATATATTTGTCTCTTCGGAAAATAAAGTGTTGATATTTAACTTTTTTTTCTAAATTAACGATCTGAATAGTAGAAATGACCATTTCATCCCTCGACATGAAATAACTATTGCTTGATATTTCTATATGACAAAAAAACTACAACATTATAGTTTTAACACAGTTCTTAAAATTTAAAGATTGATCCGCTTACAAAAAATACCAATTTACACGATTTCTAGAATTATCCAAATAACATTATGTTTATAATTTGTGAAAACATAGAGGTTTGAACACATGGATTTCGAAATCATATGATTTTTGTCTCTATCAAATGATAGCAATTGTTGTCTCTCTCTGTGGGATTTCTTTCATTTTGAAGTTTGAACACAGAGACTTCAAAATCATTTGAAAACAGGGAGGTTTGAACACAGGGACTTCAAAATGAGATCAATATGGTGAAGGACATCGAAATCTTTTTTGAGAAGGACAAAACATGTGAAGGACAACGAAAAAATAATGAAAAGACCAAAGTGAATGACATCAAAGAAAAAAAGAACAAACCAGATGAAACCCTAAAAACGAGAGTTGCAGGAGGAACCAGTATGGGGAGAACAAACCAGATGAAACCCTAAATTTTAGTATTCATGCTTAACAGAATGGGGAGAATAAACTAGATGAAACCCAAAAATCAAGGTTGGGATCGAGTGAAGGGGCGGCGATGGTCATTGGTGACGATGGTCACGATATAGATCAAATGGAGAAGCAAACCATGGAGATCAAACGGAGGACCACCTCTGCGGCTAGGGTTTGTGAAGAGAAATGTGACAGGGAGAGAGGAGTGTGTGTTTTTCTGGAGCGTGTTCTTTTTAGCAAAGGGGTAGAATTGTCAATATTTTGGCTTAATGGGGACACCACCCACCCCCTCCATACTGTGCGAATAAGCCCCTTTTATGTATCAATAAGTCGCAAGTAAACACCCATAGATGGCGGTAAGAATAAGATAAAACAACCATTAAGCTGATTAAGTCAAAAGTAAACATCTCCAAACTTTTGTTTAGATTCTTTCTTTTAATATTTATCAAAATAAAATTTATTATGATTTTTAATGTTAATTATGATGATTAACACAAGTATATTTGAAAAAATAAATAAAAACTTGACTAGAGTTAGGACCTGTTTGTTAGCAATTTAATGGACTTAATGAGACTCACAACATATTCAATCAATTATGTATGACTGCTTGGTAGTGACTCAATGATACAGAAAATTGTTTATTCAGTAAGTTTCTATCGGGGAACTTTATTTAGAAAGCCAAGTTTTTTTGAAACTCATCCCTCCCAATTAAAAATAACGTTCATTCCATTTACGAAAAAACCCTCCCAAACAAAAAAAATCCTCAACTTATACAAATAGATTAATACACAGACAATTTTACTCATAAGAACTTAATGTATAACCAGCCAAACAACCCCTTATTTTTACTGGTTTTTAATTTTGATTATTTGACTGTTACTCATAATGTCATGTCTGACGAGCATAAACTAACTTATTTTTGAGCTTATTAAAAAAGTCTCGTTCGATTAGTTATAAATTAAGTTTTTGAAAAACTACATGTATTGTTTTCAATTTTTCCAACTATCCCCCTTATGTTTTTGCAATTAATTTTTCATCATTTAATTTAGGTTATTTTAGATTTTCATCTAATTTATCAATTAGTTTTGTAAGTTATTATATGCCCACGACACATGTCACACAGAAATACTGTTGAGGAGTATGTAAACCTATAGGGTCCACACAAAGAATGTGTTTGTTTCCATTTTTAGAAACCCGGATTAAATCAAGTTGATTAAGAAAATAATTATTGTTAAAGGATAATTATGAAAATATGTGTTAAACTGTAATTATGATAATTACAGGGTGAAAACGTAATTATGTTAATTACGGGGTATTATCTGTAGTTATATAATTATCTTTAAAGTTTAAAAGGATAATTATATATATATATATATTTGAATTTGAATTTGAAAATTACAGATAATTACTAAACCTTATTTAATCCTTAGTTGAATTATAGTCTAACTATAATTCTTCTGGTATAAATAAAGGGTTAGATTAAACCATTTGATATACGATTGAATTAGAATAACCTATCAGAGAAATACAGAAAAGAAACACTTTTCTTTTCTGTAAAACACATATAGATTTAGGATTATTGGACTAGCACCCGGTGGAATTTTTGCGTGTTCGTGTGTGGATACTGCTAGAGGAAACCTCGATTGGTTTCTAAGTGCTCAGCTCGTTCAACCACAACAAATCTGAAAGGTACATCCACCCTATGGCGTGATTTTGAGTTTTGATGAAATGCATCATTGGATCCGATTGGGTTTTAGTTAGTTAGAAAAGTTTTCTATCTATAATATCGCTGTAACCAAAATTTTATTTCTTTTCGCTGCGTTTAAAGGTTACAAATTTGATGTAAAACCCAATAGTGGTATCAAAGCCACTTTGATTGCATTTATTTAAATGGGGAATAAGAGTATTATATGGCAATATATATATATGACACATCCTTATCAGACCACTAATTTCAAAAAAAAACAAACAAACAAACAAGGGGCCTTAAAAGTCAAAGGGTTTTAGAAACCCTAATCGATGACATCTCTCCACATGCCGCCGTCGGTCATCATCGGTTGTGGTCTCGATTGCACGCCGATGTGGTCTCGTTGACACCGATGTGGTCTCGTTGCACACCGTCGGGTAAGTAGAACCGTCGATGGTTGTCGCCATCCTCCACTCACCCCACCACTGCTCTCTGTAATCGGTGGTGTTATTTCATTGTTGTGGGTTACTGCTACTCACGACTTCATCTTCTCTGCCGATAATTTCCCACGTTTTTTTTTATTTTATTATTTGGTGAAAGTCGTAAGTATTAGTGCTTGTCCACATGGCTGACGCTATGTTGTCGTTCAAAACGACCAATGCCATGGATCTGGTATGGTGTCCACACCATGGATCGATAATTTTTCTCGTTCGGTTCGTCATCGTCGACGTTATGTTGGGCTTCTTTTCCCCAATCATCGCGCTAAACGACTGTCGTCGTTGTCCACCCCATCACCTGATGGTGTTGGCTGTTTGCTGGTCCTGCTCGTAGTGTCAATGCCACACAACTCCGACGAGTTTTAGTGCGTGGGTTGTAGTTAGGCAGACCCAAGTGACCCATGTTTTTGGAAGCCATGTTTGGGTCTTTGTTGAGTGGGTTGTACCACTCGCTGCTGTTGTTCTAGTTGTCCCAAAACTGTGACCTATTCTATTGTTGGTGACGGTCTGTGTCAGTGCCACCACTCCAAACTGAAACACTTGGTTTATTCTCTTGGTGTCGAACCACCAAGATGGTGGTTCAAGTTTTGGGCTTGTGCCCTAAGTGGCCGGGTTGGGCCAAAGACCCAAATTTTGTTATTTCTCTCTCATATTTAGAGAATTATAGAGAGTTCTCTATATTTAGAGATTTTTCCATTATTCTTTATTTTAGCAAACAATGTAGTAATGTTTTTTCTATTTTAACAATGTTGTTGGAGATGCTTTAAACTTTCAACATCTCAATCAATGAAGTTAGGGACAAATATGAAATCCAATGACCAGTCTTGTGCTTTTTAAACCAAATACACGATTTTCAGATTTTTGTATAAACTTAAAAAAGAGTAAACTACAAACTTGTTACCTATGATTTTTTACAACAAATGTAATAGACTACAAAATCAACGAGCTTACACAGGAATGGAAAAATCAACCACACTACGCGAACACAAGATTTCGGAGCGACATTTGTGTCTGTAGGTCGCGCCATGCACAAGTTCGCCGATTTTAGCTTACGAAAGCCTCAATCAGCACCCCCCTGTGTGCGGGTAGGTGTTGGAGTAAAACCAAACAAAGAGCTTGTAAGCTCATCCCACATTCATGATTATAAACCACAAACTTTTTACTCCTCCTTCCTATGTGGGACACAATCCCATACCCACTTGGTTTCCACCAAATTCAATCCAAACACCCAACTTTGAGCATCGATATCTCATTCATACATATTCCGTTTTGGACACATAATATATCGTTTCGAAACTTTCATGTAGGAGAACACAAACCCACGAGGAGTTAGATATATACAATACATATACATGTATTTAAATGTGTCCAAAGTTAGTAAAAACCCATGTTTTACTAAAATTTTCCAACACTATTAGGTACCAAATTTGTAGTTTACTCCTTAAAGATAAAAAAATGAAGTTTTCTCACTAAAAAATCACTATTATCATATATTTTTAGAGTAAATTACGTTTTTTGTCCCCGTGGTTTGTTAAAAGTTGCGGATTTTATTCTTGTGGTTTTAAAATCTTGGTTTTTATCCCTATGGTTTGCCATTCATTTCTATTTTTCGTCCCTGATGCCAAAACAATACTTTTAAGTATGAATGATTAAAATATAAATAAATTGTAAATCACAGGAATGGAAAAAACAATAAAATTCGAATCATAAAGATGGAAAAAATAATTAATTACAAACCACGGGGATGAAAATCATAATTTAAAACCATAAATACGAAAATAGGATTTTTCAACAAACTAAAAACGTAATTTACTCTAAATTTTAAACAATGTTCAAAAAGTTGCGCTATGGCGTGCGCCATGGCGCGATCAGGGCCGGCCCTGGGCCTAGGCCAGTGGGGCCATGGCCCAGGGCATCAATTTTCTTAGCCCATTTCTTTGTATATAGGTTCATTTTGGGCCTAAAAAATAGTAGTTACTAAAATCAAGCCCAAAGGCATGGCCTGTTTCAACAAAAGGAAGGGAACGACCGATGGGCGAACACTCTATCGCTAAATCTAATCACACTCTCAATTGACTCTCAATCGACGCTTTCAATATGTTGACTGTTGTGGACTTCAATTTCATCCATCGTTAATCACTTAATCATCAGTCGACAGTCATCACTGTGGTCCTGGTCCGTCATCCGTGGTCTGTGGTTTTCAGTTTCATCCTGAATCACTCGACTCTCGGTTCTCCTCCGTCGTCTGTTGATGATTTCAACTTCATTGACCATCGTGAATCACTTAATCTGTTAATCATCAGTGATCAAGTGGTATGTGGATTTCAATTTCACCGTGAATCACTCACGTCTGGTCGTATGGGGCTATACCCAACAAGGATTTAGGGTTAATGAATAATGAGGTATTTGTTTAGTTTAGATTAATGATAGGTTTAATTGTTCAAATTGTTATTTTGTTGTTATTTTGTGATGGTTATTAACTTGTTATTTTGTTAATGGTCACATAAACTAGATTAATCAAGACTTCAAAGTATTCATTATTCAACAACAAGTTTGGCAATTTCAGTATTTCACGA
The DNA here is from genome assembly GCA_023525745.1 of Arctium lappa. Lineage (NCBI taxonomy): Eukaryota > Viridiplantae > Streptophyta > Magnoliopsida > Asterales > Asteraceae > Arctium > Arctium lappa. The sequence continues at coordinate 6,111,371 of CM042047.1, forward strand.
ACCACGACTAAATCAGGTGTTATTCTTCTAATATCTGTTAATCTATATCTATATCGTATCACTTGAAGTGTAGTAGCTAAATCACTTGGCTGTTCCCTCTTAACTTTGCAATTTTATATATGAAATTCATGATTGTCATTGGTTAAGAACCTAAATATCATTATATGAAACACATGATGGACTAATGGAGTCATGCAATAGCTAATTTGCATGATTAGCTAATTTTTATAGACAAACACCTTAAGTGACTAAAACTAGTAGGATGACAAAATAATAGTAAAGTAGGAATGATCCATTGATATTCCAAATTGTAAATGATTGAAGAAGAATCAACCAATTAAGTGTTTAGAGTTGGATTGAGAAGGTATGAATGTTCAATTTGGTTTATATAGAAGACGTTGGATGTAAGATGTAATATCCGGATCCGAAATTTTTATTAATTTTGGAAGTTGGGTGAAAAGTGAAGCGAGACCCAAAGTACAGGGGGGTTAATTGAAAATTTGGTTTTATATAACCTAAATATCAGATAAGTGAGATTCATATCTCATACTGATATTTTGAGTAAGTAAGCCGACATAGAGAGAAAAGAGAGAAAGCAAAGCAAGATACAGAGAGAAAGAGAAAGAGATCTTGAAGGATCGATCGTTTTTGGTTAAATAGAGGTATGATTTTAGCTTAATACTTCTATCTGCATGTTATAGTCGGTAAATAGTCTTATTATTCAAGCTTTTAACCGTGTATTTGATTGATTTAATGATCAAAAAGTTTTCTGGGTTCGAACTGTTAGTCGCCGACTTAAGTATGAACTCGACCGGTAGATGTCTGGGACGATGATGTAAAGACCGGTAGGTTGTATTCGACCAGTAGTTTGTATTCGACTGGTAGTTTATATTCGACTGATAGTTTGTTGTGGACCGGTATTAGTCTTTACTCGACCGATATTGCTCGCCCGGTGTAGTGATCGACCGGTATGTTGTTAATCGGTCTTAAGAGGTTGTGATCAGGATGGTTTCAACCGGGATAGTAGCAGTAGATTTCATTTGATAAGTTTTTAGACAGAAAGAGTGTTAGTTGCAAGAGTTAGCTTACCTTTGTTTTTAATACCATCGTAGGTGGTGTTAATCAGTAGAAGTCAGAGTTAATCAAGAAGAATCAAATGTGAGTCTTTCAAACTAAATCTTTTATGATTTTAGCAGTTATTTGATAAATGTGGGTTTTATAAACTGCGCATTTATAGTATTGAAAGTTATGCAGAATTATTTCAAAAGATTGATTTAATCAGTTTGGCATGTTTATGCTCAGTATATATAAACTTGTTTTATATACAGTCAGGACTAGATGTATGCATACATTTGAGTCAGAAGTCTGACCTATGTCGGGAAGTGTGACCCGCCTGCTCGTACCGGGGAGTGTGACCCATTTATGCCATTAGGGCGTGTCCCTAAAATAAGGCAGTGCGAGACAGACAAACCGTCTTTGACGGAAATGTTGGTCAGTAGCTTAAGGTACGCTTGCGAAGCGTAAAAAATGGTCAGTGATGGCCAGTAGATTGAGTTATGCCTGCGAAGCATAAAGTGTTTTAAAGTTTGATTAAAAGAGCAGGTTATGTTTTTGATATATAAAGAATTGTTTAAATGTTTTAATTAATATTTGAACTATTGCAGAAGTATTAGGAGGGGACTCACTAGACCATTGGTCTAACCCTCGCTATTTCAAAATTTTAATCCTGTTTCAGGTTATCGAAAAGTAACAGGTACATATAAGGGTAAAGAGAAGATATGAGCTATAAGCAGGAGATAGAAGACTTCCTGCAGTAGTTTACCTTTTTGAACTCAGTTGTGTAGTAAGAGATAGTTGTAAACCTTGTACTCTGAAAATGTAAGCCTGAGGCAGTGTTTAGAAAGAAATGTTATTTTATTATATTTATAAATGTTCAGGTTGTTACATAAGAAATAGGGACAAGTAGATGTGTTAGTGGTTATGATGCTCCTTATTTTGTTTTTGGTTTATATACTAAAATTCTAATCTATATTTTGTTTGTTTATCTCTTATGATGTTTATTTTTGGTTGTTGGTCTTGATAGTGGGGTTTAGTCCTATTGTGGAGTTTTAAGGGGTTGTGTGGTTGATTTTGTATTCCTATTTGGTTGTCAATTTGTCATTTGGAGGGTGATTGTTATTTCTTATATTTTAGTCTTTCCATTTTGGTGGAGATTAGGTTTAGTCCTATTTGGTTTTTCACTATGAGATGCAGGGGTTACAACAACTTTATTAACAAAGCATTAACATATTATTCTAAAGCAAACACTCAACTGATCACGCTTATGAACAAGAAACACTAATGGATCTCTCAATCTACGAAGGAAAAAGCCAGACAATTGTAAATTACCACACTCGGATGTTTTTAATTGGGCATCACTTGAACTTTTCGCCCTGGGCACCAAAAATCTTAGGACCGGCCCTGGGCGCGATATTGCACAAGACGCGCCCCCGCCTTTACGAACTGACCCATAACGTTTCTGTAAGGCGCGACTCGCGCTATGACGCCTTAAGGCGTGCCATGGCGCGCATTTTTGTAAGACGTGATTTTTTTCAATTTTTTTAAAATTTTAGTTTTTTTATCTTTTGTGTTTTTACATTTTTAACTTTAGATTTAACTATGTAGATTTATCTAATCAATCACTCACAGTTTCACGGAATCATAAAGTTATGAAATCACGATTAAAACGATGTTGTAAAATTATCTTTCTAAGTTATATTTTAAATATTCAATCAAAAGCTATTTTTATACTATAAATTTATATGATTTTTTTTATTTCAATATGGATGTACATTTTTAAGATCGTTATTTGATTAGAATAATATATATATATATATATATATATATATATATATATATATATATATATAGGGTCCCATTCATTTGCTAACCAAACCATTGGTGTTAACCATGCTAACCAATTATTAGCCAATCAAATTTAAGTATTCTTTTTGGTAGATGTACATGTCTCATAATAAATAAAAGGGTAAAATTGGTATTTTATATTAATATCCATATTCCTATTTTTATTCCTTATTTCTCTCATATTTAATAATGGAATCCTCATTATTTTATTTCCTTATTTTCTCTTATTTAATCATGGTAGTTATTTAATTCTTTTTTTGTAATTCTTTTTTTGACAACAATTTTTTTAAATTTTGAAGAAGATACACGATTTTTGTCTATAACTTATTGCATAATGTGTAGAAGTGCACATAAACCGTGCACAAGTGCATAAGTGCAAAATGTACATAAATTATGCATAAGTGCACAAAGTATAGAAATGCAGAAGTGCATACTATGCAGAAGTTCAAAATGTTGATAAGTATAGAAAACCAAAAGTGCATTTTTTGACTATACAGAAGTTCATACCGTGCAGAGTGTGCATATGTGCAGAAATGCATAATGTGCATATGTGCAAAACTATGATTGTGCAGAAGTGCACACGGTGCATAATTGCAGAATGTGCACAAGTGCAAATATTAATTATTACATTTAGACCCTTATGTGCACTTATGCACATTGTTTCGCTCTGTTCGAACTCTGATAGATTTAAAAAACAATGGTTTCAAAATCGAAATTTAGATATGTTCAACCCCAAATCGAACTTCAGATCTGAAACCCCAAAATCGAGATTCGGTAGAGAACGGAGTTTCACCAGGGGGTCAAAGAGAGAGAGAGAGAGAGATCTAAAACCCCAAAATCGAACTTCGGTAGTGAACATGCTTCCATATCTTGCCACCCGTGTGTCGATAAACAGTTCCGGGTTCTCGGTTTTGTAAGCGGATATGAGCTGTAGCGTCTCTCCGATAAATAGTAACCCCACGTTTACCGGCGGCATACGATTTTCCGGCGACTGGCGGTGGTGGTTGTTCGGAAGAGAAGGAAGGTGATGGTAGAGAGAGAGAGAGAGAGAGCGATGAGAAGAGAGAGAAAGATGTAACAATCAATTGATTTTTCTCTCAATCTATTTTGAAGGTATTCCCTAATTTATCTCCTTGTTTTTTGGTAACACGTGGTGTTTCCTTATACATAAAAATGTTTTTTTTTTACTTTTTTACCCTTATGCTCATATGCAAAAAAAATTCCAAACCGTCTAAATATTAATAATTAAATTGAAAATCTGATTTATTGTGCACCATAGATGTTAACAATCAACGGATGAGATTGGTTAGCACGGTTAACACCAATGAGTTGGTTAGCAAATGAATGGGTCTATATATATATATATATATATATATATATATAACATATACGTATATATATAATTTTGAACATGACATAAAAATTTGTTGCTTTATGTCACGTCTTGAAAAACGTCGCGTCCTCGTCGTGACATGTAAGACTTAGGCATTGTTTGACAAACTAGTTTATAAGCTAACTGGTAGTTGATAAACTAGCTTTTCAAAACGCTACTACGAGTAGCTTTTCAATAAGCTAGCTTATGGTCATCAAAACATGTACCAGGAAAAAAATTAGCTTATAAGCTAACTTTTTTTTTACCAAACATAACCTTAAGGCTTGACTTTACGGTCACGTCACGTCTTACGCCATTTTGAACCTTGATTTTAAATACAAAAAGGGTAATTGTTTGTTAAAATACTTGTATGTGAAATGAATTTTGTTTGTATCAGGAAAAAAACAAAGGTGTGGGCACAGAACCCTAGAGAAATTAAAGACAGTAATTTTGTGGTGGGGTTGATGACGACAATTTGAAGTCATGTCCGCCGCCCTCCTCCTACTCCTCCTCCACCTCCTACGGCGGTTTACTGTTATGACTCAGTAAATGCGATGTTTTTACCTCCACCGACTTCCTTCTAACTCCGGGTGAATTATTTCCCTCCTGCCGTGAACCACTGGTTAAACCATCTGTCCCTCTCTGCTTTCCTCTTTGTCTTTTTCTTTTCAAACCCCATCCTCACCACTTTTTTTTTTATATATCGAAAAATGTTTATAGAATGCTGATGTGTCATAACGATGGATGGATGGTAATAAATGAGTATTTTCGAACGATTTTACAAATCGGGTTGGGTTTCGGTGAGAAATTAACAGTGAGAAGCGTGAAAATAGGTTATCAACCACTGAATATGAGAAATGAGCGCACATTAAGATGAGATGTACGGAGATAAGATGCACAAGATCAATTCCCTTCTAAGCCGCAATTCATGAGAGAGTTTTGAGATTAAAGAGATCAACGGTTCTGTATGGATTGTGAATGTTTTTGTTTGGGAGGGGTTTTTCATAGATGAAAAAAACGGGTTTTTTAATTGGTGGAGGAAATGTTTGGAAAAAACTTGTGTTTATGTATAAAGTTCTTCCTTAGAAGCTTATTGAATAAATCACTTTCTATAAGATTAAGTTACTACCAAATTGGCATGTATATCTGATCGAATAAGATGTGAGTCACGTTAAGCTCATTAAACTGACAACAAGTAGATCCTAAGTAATCGTTGTTTAAATGTGTTGTTACAGTGATGATACTATGTCACGATCCCACCAACCCTGTCGATAATACATACAACGCTGACCGCCCCCCAACATCCGCATGGGCTTGAACTCCTTGAGCAACATAAGTTCTTGGGTAAAAGCAATTGCAATTTTTATTTAAAGAATTGTTAGACGTCAAACAATGTTAATCTTTTGTCACTCATTTTTCATTATCTTCGTTTTTATTCATTTAACCCATATAAATAGGAGATTGTGATAACAAAAAACGTACATAACAATTGTAATAAAAAGCTTAGGAGTTGTTTGTTTACCTTTTAATGGTTTTATTAAGAGACAACTTCTTAATCGTTAAGAGGTGAATCATGTTTGACAAAAAAAAAGTCTGTCTCTTAATAGTTCCAAAACCATTTGAATGATTTTGTATCCTAGGCCTTCCTTAATAATTAAGTGCACTGATTTCATCCTGAACAATTACCAAACAATCATATTTCATTTTGCACTTCATAATGACCTCTTAATCATTTTGACCACTTAATCATTCTACACTAAACCATTCAGCAATTGCCAAACATCCCCTTACTTACGGATAGTTGGCAAGTTAGGTCAAAGACCCCAATTTTGTTAATTAAACTTATCTATTTGTGAATTATGTTAGAAACCGTAAATTTTCGTAAACATTATTCGTTCTTGCAATTTTTAAAAATCCAACTTGATTTAGCTAAACCTACTTATAGATGGTTCGCAAGTCGGACCAAACACTCAAACTATGTTAATTATAGACTTTATCCATTTGTGAATTATGTTAGAGATCGTAAACGCTTAGAAACATTATTAATTCTTGCAATTTTTGAAAACCCAATTTGGTTTACCTCCGTAAAGTTTGAAAAGTTTTCATACTTCAACCACTTGAGTTGTGGCGTACTGGTAAAGCCTTTGGGGGATGTAGTGGAAGATCTCATCCACCCAGGGTTCAAATCTAGGCGCTGCCAAAGCTCTTGTGGCCATGGAGGTTCACCTGCGATGACTCCAGGCCATTCGTGGTCGCCCGGGGATTAGTCGGTGCGCGTAAGCTGGCCCGGAAACTCACGGTTACAAAAAAAAAGTTTTCATACTCCCTCAGTTGCTTTCGTATTGTGATCGAGAAAGTGATTGGTTAATTAATTATTATATTATATTCAAACTTTTGATTGTAATATGTATTTGGACGATTATAATATTTTGGTCCGGTAAGTTTCTATATTTAGTTGGTTGTTTTTAGACTTCTAGAAGAATTCTCTTATTTTCTTTCGTAAACTAATTTATTATGTATGTGTCAATCATCAAAGTATTAATCCACCATCGAAACCCAACCCAACCCAACCCACATTGCAAATGTTGGTGTGGGTTATATTTTTTAATGAGTTGGACTGGATTGATATTTTTTTAAATACTTTTAATTGGGTTGAGTTGTTTAAATACTGTAACTCGTCCAATCGAACCCATCTACACGCCTAGTTTGGACATTGAATCATAACTTATCAATAACATACATTACTCGGTTATTGTATTTATATTGTCTTACAGTTTTTCTTCAAACACAATAACCTTCTTAAAACAATTTATTCTTAAACTTGAGTTAGAATAATATGGATTGGTGATTGTCTATCACATTTGGGATTCATATGAAAATATGAAATCCACATATGGGTACATGATGGGTATCATGTATATCATATGTGAATCGTTATCGCTATGAAAACATTGTAATTAATGTCGTATAAGTGTTATTAATGTTTATTATGTATTTATTATGCACATGGTTTTTCGACTTTATATCATGAAGTTTGTCGTATGTGAGTGATATGTTATGACACTAAGGGGTTGTTTGTTTTTTGAAAAAAAACTCTTAATGGCTCTTAAGTCTGAATCGTTCAGACCTTTTTACACACCACCTCTTATTAATTATAACTAAAATAAGACTTCAGACTTTAAACCTCTTAAAAAACAAACGACACCTAACTTTAATCATTTTATAATTGGGTAACAAAATGGTTATTCGACATGTCATGTATCACTTAGTTGTACAAGTTCGAATTGAGATATTATTTACCCCTCTTGTATGATAAAGTTTATCTCTTTGAGGTCGTTGGCTGCATAGTATTGGAGCAATGCATCTATTGTCTCAGAGAGGTTCTTGTAAGAACATCTTGAAGAAGTAATTCTATTGTGGCTTCTCAAAAAACCCACAATGGCGTTTTTTTTTCCATTATTCATTTTATCTGCTCACATAATTGTTTTTAACTGTGACTAATAAAAACTTATGGCCATAATAGAGGTTCTTGTAAAATTCTCCTCAAGAAATGCGTCAAGTAATTCTATTGTGGATTCTCTAAAATCCCACAATGGCGGGACTTACAAGAATCTTTTTTTTTGTGGGTCTTAATATATCTTTTTCAACACTAGTTTTCATTAAATCAATTAAACAACAAATAAAATAACATTTCACATGAAGGTAAGAACCAAATTTTTTTGTACAAAGACCCAAAAAATATGGGTGACTTATAATAACTCTATATAAGGGTAGTGATTCATAAGAACTACATTTTTTACTTATTAAAACCTACTATTGGATATGCTCTAACAATCCTTTGAGGTGGATTTTCCGAGTTGGTGTTTTGAGGTTGTCTAATCCAGGGATTTTGCTCCTTGTTTAGCTAACTACTTCAAACACATACATAACTAATTAGGGGCGAACCTACATAGCACCATACAGTGGCATAAGCAACCAATTCATGGTATTGTCGTAAGGGAAAAAGATACGTTTATGAAGGGTGCCAACGTTTTCTTTTTGTTGGGAGCCACCATATAGTTTTTGGAACTAAAGCTTTACGCTATCCAATAGCAGAGTTGGTAAATATTGCTCACTTTGTATGAAAACCTTGTGTTCAAATCCTACCAACGTCAATTTTTTTTAGTTTTCATCTTAAATTTTGGTGTTTTTATATGTTTTAGAAAAAAATTATAGCATGGGCACGAACATGGGTCCCATGGGTACCTTCTATATAAAAACAAGGAACCAACCAACCAACATATATTAATTTTGTGAAATATTTCAACAAGTTTGTGTTTATACGTTAAATGGTGTTGCCACCCAGAAAAATTTATAGGTCTACCTTTGTAAAATCAATGAATATGTTGTCAACCTGATATCAATCTTAACTCGATCAAAATGATCATGTGTCTTTCTTTCAACCTTTTAAAGACGATTTTTATGGTAATCTTTTTATATATTTTGGATATATCATGACAATAATATAATATAAACTATCTTGTAACTCAATTGGTAAAGGGACAAAACAACTTTACTTAAATACACAACAAGTTTAAGTTCAAATCCTGCAACAAACTTGAACCCCTCCGCTAGTCTTGAACCGTTGAGTCAGTTCTAAAATATCTTTTCACATATGATTCCTAGAAGGCGTGTTACATAGGGTTGTAAACGAGTCGCTTTTAACGAGCTATTTAAGCTCGAGCTCATTTATCTCAAGCTCGAGCCTAATAATTATTGAGGTCAAGTCGACCTCGAACACAAAATAAAGCTCGTTTAACTTAATGAGTCGAGCTTCATAACACCAAGTTTAGACTCGAAGTCTCGAACCATTTGAACATACACTTTTTCGAGTCAGGCGTATTTATAGGTTTATAAATTATATAATGAAAATATAAAAGTTATCGAGTTTAAGTAAATAAACGAGTTAATCGATCTCGAATTCAAGCTCAAGCTCAATCATTGAAAAATATTCGAGCTCGACCTCGAGCCTGGTATTATTTTTTCAAGCCAAACTCGAATAAGGTTTACACCCCTATGTTATATATGGGACCAATTTGGGTTACCGATAATCAACAATTTGCTCAAATAAAAGCATAAAAATTGAAATTTATGATACAATCAATCTTTAGAAAAAGAAGAAAACCCAAATAAGTTGAGAGGATACAAACACTATGCAAGAATCAAACAAAAGATCAGCCACCTACCTTCGTCGTTACTCTTAACCCCTTCTTCCCCAATCTATAACCACCATTTTCATGTAAGACAACCATGAATTCCTCTCTTTTAAACTATTATTTTTGAAACAATCCACTTTCATCTCTATAAATACTCCCAATTTCCCTCTCACTCTCCATATCTCCCCTCATTTTGATCATTCTACTTCAAATCGCTGCCAATTCAGGTTAATTTCTCCCCTTTTGTTCTCTAGGGTTTTGAATTTTTGATTTCATTTACGTGTTTTTCGTTATTGTATACTAATTCATGTTTGTTTGATGCGATTGCTGATTTATCGTAGTAGTTGAGATCGAGAATATGGAAGAATCAAAAGTTCATGTTTTCAAATCATCGTCAGAGGTATGTTTCGTAAAACGTCTGATCTCGATTCTCAATTTCGATTTTCTAGTATGATCATCTTAATTTATTGTGAGCATTTCACGTTTCTGATGCCAATTTTGAATCTAGATTGAAATTGCAAGTTCATAAGTTGGAATTTCTGGCGAAATGATATCTCATATTTAATAATTTTTCATTGAATAGTTGCTTGAGAAGTTGCATGAGAAGTGGAATTCAGTCGAGAGGCTGCCGTATCCAGCTATGTATTCGAGTGTTTATGGTGGAATTGTGCTTGATCCAGCAATGATGGTGATCCCCATTGATGATCATATGGTTCATAGAGGACATGGTGTATTTGATACTGCCATCATTCTTGATGGGTAACAAGTCCTTGATTTCATTCCTAATTTGGTCAATCTTTGCTACATCTAATACTTTATAGATCGTCAAATATGTCTAAATGTCATAAAGTCTGTTTTAAAGTACCAAACGCTTGTGAGTCCATAAAAATAAAAAGACTAAGACCATCTCCAACCCAACACAAAAAACACAAAAATGGAGTTGTTTTCCTCTTAAACCCAATACCAAAACACTAAAAAAATGTAGGTCAATAAAAGAAGACTAATAAAGTAGGTGTCTAAAACTAAATAATGATATTTTATTTAACTTTTATACATTTTAGATATAGATTAATAGTATAATACATTAGATAATATTATTTTATTACTATTATAATATTAAAGATGTTTTTAGTGTTTGTTGGAGACTTGGAGTTGGATTTTTTTAGTGTTCAACGAACCCACCATTTTTAGTGTTTTTTTATAGTGGTTGGGTTGGAGATATTAATAGGAGATTTTATTTAAAAAAAGTGTGTTAAACAACTTGTTAGGATGTCCAAAAGCGTACTATCAGCTTACTGTAACACATTTATATTAGATGCGATATTGTTTGATCTTATAAACGTAAGTGGTATAAAGCAATCTATTAGGATACCTAAAAATATTTGACGTTTGAGAAAGATGATTTTTTTGTAGCGCTTCAATATTTGGAAATCGGTTAGGCATAATTGTTTGGTATCATAAACTAAGTGCTATAAAACAATCTAGTAGGACATTTATGGCCTGTTTGTTAGCAGCTTAATGAGCTTAATGGGAATCATAACTTATTTGGTTATCTATACTGCTATACATGACGGTTTGATAGTGGCTTAATGATATAGAAAATGACATATTCGGTAAGCTTTTAGGAGGGAGCTTTATGCAAAAAGTCAAGCTTTTTCCAAACCTGTCCCTTCCAATTAAAAGACACACGCTTCTTCAATCAATGGAAAAACCCTCCAAAACAAAAATCTTCCTAATTTATACAGACAAAATAATCCACACGTACAAATTTATCCATAGACTTAAAAGGAAAACCAACCAAACAGCCCCTTAGACATATTTCGGTTTTGTTCTAGTGCTTCAATATCTAGAAATCAATGTTTATATGATCAATGTGCCCACAAGTTTAACACCAACTTTACCCACTTTTATGTCATTCAGTATGAAGGTTCATGTTGTTATCAAGATTCCATCCAAAACTTCAAGATTTCTTCTATTTTCGCAGATACCTCTATGAATTGGATGGTCATCTTGATCGATTTCTTATATCGGCATCAAGAGCAAAGATCACGTCTCCATTCCCAAAATCGACTCTTTCCGCCATTCTTATCCAGCTAACAGCAGCATCTAACTGCAAGAAAGGAACTTTAAGATATTGGTTAAGTGCAGGGCCAGGCGATTTCTTACTTTCTCCTTCAGGTTGCCCGACTTCCGCTTTCTATGCGATTGTTATAGACGAAGAGTTCTCCCAGTGTAAAGAAGGTGTGAAAGTGATAACTTCCACGATCCCCATGAAAGTACCTCTATTTGCCACTAGCAAAAACGTCAATTACCTCCCAAATGTCCTCTCGAAACTGGAAGCCGAAGAGAAAGGCGCGTTTGCGTCCATTTGGGTGGACGAAGAAGGGTATGTGGCCGAGGGTCCAAACGTGAATGTGGGTTTCGTGACCCATGAGAATGAGCTCATCCTTCCTTTCTTTGACAAGATTCTAAGTGGGTGCACTGCGAAACGGCTTCTTGAGCTAGCTCCGAAATTGGTTGAAAACGGGCGTTTGAAGAGCGTGAAAACCGCAAACATAACGGTCGAGAAAGCCAAAGGAGCGGCTGAGATGATGTACATCGGAAGCACGCTTCCTGTACTACCGATCATCGAATGGGATGGAAAGGCGATCGGCGATGGTAATAAATAACCATTGTTTTCAATTTCCCATTTCAAAAGTGTTAAAAGAGTCTCACATCGGCTATTTGAGGTTTCAACATATATGAAGGAGAAACAGTCCAAGTCTAACCGATGTGGGACTGTAACATGTCCTCTAACATAGGCTAGAGGGGCATAAATTGTCCCAAAGTGTCGTCAGGGGCTAGATGAGTACATATTGTTCCAAAGTGTTAGTCTCTAGACGGGCAGACCTTGGTTCAGATACCATGTGAGAATATGTAGAACCCCATTAGAATATTCTCCAAAAGGGTTTTCCAGGAGAGAGAAGGAAGGTTCCAATATATATCGAGGAGAAATAGTCAAAGTCTAGCAGATGTAGGAATTTAACAAAAGTTGACTTTTTTTTTTCGAGATCTAATGATGTTGGTTGTTACAGGGAAGGTCGGGGACTTGACGATGGCGCTATCGGACCTGGTTTGGGAAGATATGGTGGCTGGTCCTGAGACACACAGGTTAAAAGTTCCTTATGTGTAAAAAACACCCAACTTTGTTGTCAAGATGGTTGTTGTATCCTTTGTTTTCTATTTGGGTAACGTGGGTGTTCAAGCCTGCTTTGCACGACTAATCTATGGAGGTCCTGAAGATAAAAGTCAAAAAGATGCACAGTGATCCTAAGGATATTCAAACGGGTGACCTATGAGCAGAAGCTCCAAAAACGTAACATTTATTTGCGAGTTAAACTGGCCCTCCTTATGTTTGTTTGTTGTAAGCTTTGCTTGTGAGAAATGGAAACCCAGATTTTAATGAAAGTTTGGCTTTGTGTTTACATGTTATCAAATATCTAAAGATCATGATCGATTGTGTTTGATCTTTTGAAGTATCTGTTTGAAACGTTTTTAGCAATTTGGACTTACAAAACGGGTAAATACGTCCACTTCTCTCCTCATGAGTCATGACCACATTTTATTGTTCATTTTGATTCCGATTTGTGTTATATTTAATAAAAGGGAAAAACAAAAGAAAAACCTAACGGACTTTCCGACTTTAAATGATTAAGTTTTTAAACTATTTTTTTAATAAAAAATTATTAAACTTTTTTATTTTCGAATGATTAAGTTTTTGAACTTCTCTCTTACTAAAATTGTAACATTTGAAATGGAAATTGTATTGTAAAATGAAGAAAAATGGATCATAATCGGATAAAAAATGAATATTCCTACTTGGCCTTTTCCTAAAATTGCTGAAAAAAAAGAGAAATAAATATAAATAGTTAAATGCTGCCCCCATGCAGGATCGAACTACAGACCTCCAGTTTACAAGACTGGCGCTCTACCACTGAGCTATAGGGGCTTTTTGATGGGTTTTTTCTCAATATAGATTTTAAAATTAATTAATAATTGTTTAACATACTATGATGATAAATTCTATCATAATGATTTAAGGATTGGTAATTTATGACGGTAAATTGTATAACACATGATTATTTTTTACATACGTATTTCGTATCTTTAACAATTGGTATTCGTCAAGAGAAATTTTTGGATCCGCCACTTGATGGATCTATATGAAGGCTAAAGCGGGGTCCGGTAAACCTACTCAACCAATTATGAATTATCACAAGTGGAACTTTTTTTGGGTATGAAAAATGTACCCGCTAAACTTTGAATAGTGCCCTGAGATATTAGATAATATGTGGAACATCAACAAAAAAAAAACGATTTTTTTTTAAATTAACCAAAAAACTAAAATGGTACCTTTAGAAACGGTAGAATTCAACTCAAAACATATTGAACGATTTTGCGGTCCTTTGATCCACCTCAAAAGTATACTCACTTTGACAAAAATCTTGGATGTTGAAATAATAGGATCATTTGGTTTTTGTTTTCAGATACAATTAGGGGGCATTTGGTTCGCATATTGGAATTTGATGGATTGGATTCCATCGAAGAAAATTTGACTTTGAAAAATTGGAATGAAATTTGATGGAATATGACTACGCGTTTGGTTGGTATGAATTCAATTACTTAAGCCAAAAAATGATAAATTTCTTATATTGTGGAATTCAATGGAATTCAAAAGATTCTATTATTTTTATTATGTAAATCAAACATATGTTTTGTAATTTGGTGAAATGAATTATTTATTCCAATTCCTTATAATTCCTTCAAAATTCATGAACCAAACAACATCTTAATATTTCCCCTTTTAATTTTAATTTTTGTTTTGTTTTATTTGATAACTGGGAATGGTAAAATTAAGGCAAAAGTTAAAAAAAAAAAAAAAAACTCCAACAAAATTTCACACTATGAGTAATTAAATTTATAAACTATTTTTAAACAAATAATTCATTTAACTTTTTGAAGTCGAGCAAATATATTCTTCAAATTTTTTGAAACCCAACAAACTTTCATATTTTAAATGATTAAGTCGTTAATCATTTTTTGATCCAAGTCCTTATAAAACAAAAAGAATATATCATTTGTCACTGATGTATGAGTTGATGGTAACAACTAACAAAGTAGACTAAACCAATAAAAAATGATTAAATATCATATCCATTATTTATTTTTCAAATTCAAACGAGAATCATAAGAGATGTTAATAATTATTTATTTTTTTGTATGCAAATGACAATCACGAAGATCATAGAAAAAACACATACCATTGTCATATGAACCTTAAATAAATACCCTATCTGTTCCAAAATAAGTGTCCACAATTGAAATGACACATAATTATTAGACTTTTTTGTTAACCAAATGACATCTTTACCCTTATTTTATTTTTCTCTTTTCACAACTCTTAAATATTTGTGCATTAATAAATGGTAAATTTGATAATTTAGTTATCTACTTTTGGAAGTGAACACTTAGGGGGTGTTTGGGATTGCTTATTTGAAGGGTTTTTTAGCTTATTGCGATTTGGCACCGCAGATAAGCTATTTTGAGTGTTTGGATGGAACAAAAAGAAAACAGCTTATAGCGGTGCCAAACCGCTGAAAAGCCATTTTTGATAAGTAATTTTGTTGTAATTTATGACTTATTTCAAAAGTGCTTATGACTTTTTTGGTTCTTTTATATGTATAAGCAATCTCAAACACCTTTAAATAACAACTTATTAGCTTATTACGTTTTGGTACCACAATAAACTAATCCAAACACTTTTTAAAAAACTCCGATTTGGCACTATATAAGCTGATAAGCACTTTTCCAAATAAATAAGAAATCCCAAACACCCCCTTATTTTGGGATAAATATAGATAAAAATGTGAATATTTATTTTAGAACGTAAGGAGTATTAGTTAATAAAAATGGTATACATTCTTTGTTTAATTAATTCGTTATACTTTTCTACTGATTTGTTGATACGTAGAAAAAGAAATGATATATTTTTTTTTTATATTTAGGGATTTAATTATTCAAAATATGATAGTTTGTTGGATTTTTTTTCTTCTGTTTTAGTAAGTTAAAATACTTATTTATTCAATTTCAGAAAATTTTAAGGACTTATTTGTTAAAAAAAAGTTTTTAAGAATTAGGAGATTTTTGGTTGGTTTTCTATAAATTCTTAATAAATAAAGTTGTCTATTTAGATTAAAATGTGTATGTATATATATGGAGTAAATTTTTGTTTGAAAGACTTTTTTCAGAGATGGAAGAAACCTGTCTTTTTAAAAAAAAAATTAGGTTGGATCTTTTTTTTAAAACTTGACTTTTTGCATAAAAGTCGTTAGACTGAAGACAACCTGCTAACAATTTCTGAATTCTGATGATTATTCATTAGGTTTTGATGCTAAATGGGTGCATTTGTGGAATTTTTGCTACTTTTGGATTTCAATCTGGTCTTTGTTCAAAGCCTCATTATTTGACAACATTATTCAGTGCATAATCTGTTCATCTTCCAACTCTTTTTTGGTTGCTTATGATTTCTATCTGATCTCTTGTTCAAAGCCTCATAACTTGACAATATGGGAAAGAGTTGAATGTCATTTTAATTCTTTGGTGTGTCAAGTTTTGAGTTCTATCTTTTTTAAAGAAATTGTACTCGAATTCATTTTATACTCGCTTTTCTACTACTCAATTGATCGAAATAACACTTTAGCAATTTAGGTAAGTGACATTTTAACAACTTGCGAAAGTGTTGCTTTATAAAAAGTAGATTTCTCAAGTTGCTAAAGTGTTACTTGCAAAATCTTTTTTGTTTTGGTTAATTGAGTGGAAACGCAACTATAAAATGGATTTTTTTTTTGTGTGTGTCGGGGGGGGGGGGGGGGGGGGGAGTTCCGGAAAGACTATTTTGGACAAGTTGACAGAATATTATTCATCTTGACTATTCCATAACATTATTCATCATTAATATTCACAAAAATCGTGGTTCCTGAGTTGATAAAATATTTAAGGTTCCTAAATGAACCTCTCTCTATATACGTACGCTTAGGAAAATTGATTCATACGAGATGATGTTTCGATATTCATCGAAAACAACTGAAAAACACGATAGGACCCAAGTGAAAACTTATCTCGTCCTCCAAATTAGTTACCGACTATCTGAAATCTCTAGACTCGAAACACTTCGTTTCTTGTCCCTCTTTGGTCTTCCATCATGATCAAAAGCCTCGACTCTTGAAGTTACATTACGCTCGATCTTCTTCACAAAGTTACCTCTTTTACCGTTCTGGTTTGACCGATACCGAATCATTTCATCTTTATTGGTATCTAAAAAATGCAAGATTACGACCGCTACTACCGAAGAAACAAACATTGGGATCGGACCAAAAATCCATAGGACCAAAGTGCCCGCAAAGTAGAGGGCACGCAACCCGACAGCCCAGAAGTTGCTTCCTCGTATCACCGCCTTTTGGATGTGACGGACAGGTACGTCACCGTCCGGGATGCTTATAAGAAAATTGGCGTGTACAAAGTGCCTCGTACTTTGTACAAAACACGCAAACGCTAGTAAGAAGCAAGATAGCATGGCAATGTACTTGATCGAGCTCGTGGAACGACTCGTGTCCCCTAAGATGAAATTGCTTGCAAAGAAGTTTGTGGATGAACCTCCGAGTATAGCTCCGATAAGAGAGCACAAAGCGAGAGAAATCGAAGACAAAGAAGTTGCGGCCGATAAGTGAATGCTAAGGACCGATACAGCAAAACCTCGATCTCTAGCTTCGATCTGCATCAAGATAACTGTGGTTAAGGAAACAAAAGATACATTCGTAATCACATCTGTCAAATATGTAGAACCCCATCAAATTATTCTCCAAAAAAAACCCTTAGGGTGCGTTTGGTTTGCCGGAATGGATTGGAATTGGATGGATTTGGATTTCAAATCCATTCCAATCCGATGTTTGGTTTGAAGGATTGTCCGGATTTGAAATCCTAGGATTGCTTTGAAATCCCTCAAACATTGGATTTTGAAATCCTTTGGGGATGGTTGGGATTTCAAGGGATTTCGAATGATTTGCATATAATAATGCTTTAAAATATGTTAAAAACGTTTGTTTTCCAATATCAATTAATAATTAGACAATTTAATTATTTTTATAATTTTTTATAATTTTTAATGATTTTTTTTTATAAATAAAGAAATTCAAATCCATTCTAAATCCTACAAACCAAACACACAAAAGGATTCCAAATCCTTCCAAATCCAAATACCTCCAAATCCAAATCCTTACATGAAATCCAATCCATTCCAATCCATTCCGGCAAATTGAAAGAGAGTTCCAACATATATTGAAGATAAAAAGTCCAGGTCTAGCTGCTGTGAGACTCTAACACGCCCGACAAAGATGTCTTAGATGGTAGACCTTATCTCTGATACCATTTGAGAGATGTGGACTCCATCAGATTATTCTACAAAAGAGTCATTGAGGAAAGAAGGGGGCTCCAACATATACCATTTTCTCTATTTTAGAGAATATGTCGGAGATGTTTAAGAGATTATCCAACACAGGTTCTCTATAATTTTTCTAAAATAGAGAATCAAAAGTCAGAATCTCAAAACAAATTACATTTCACTCCAATAGATTCTCTATTTTAGAGATTATTTTTCAGCATTAATTATATTATATCATCAATGCACTTTTTAAAATAAATTTTATATAAAATAATAATAATTTAATCTTATTGGTGGAAATGAATAAAAAAAAATAATTTCTCTCAACTCCCACCAAGTTTTAAGAAAATCCATAAACTTACAACTTTTTCTTGTTTTTCTCCATTTTAGAGAACAATATAGAGAAACCGTCGGAGTAAAATAGAGCACAAAAAACCCATTTTCTCTATTTTAGAGAATCTGTTGGAGAAAGAAATGGTTAAGTCTAGCCGATGTGGGACTCTAGCTGCCCTCTCCAATGGAGGTTAGATGGGCAAAGATGCCTCAAAGTGTCGAGTTCTAGGCAAAGATGTCCCAAATGGTAGACCTTGACTTTGATACCATGTGAGAATATGTGGAACCGTACCTGCAACATTTTCTCAACCCAGGCGCTTTTGTTATGGTTCTCGAAGCCGATTGTTGTAGTTTCGGGGATCCTGAGGTATCTGTAAAGAAGGAAGAGATGATAGATGCACATGATCAATAGCCCCAATGGTACCAAGAATAAATCCAAGTGTGATTCCTTCCATGTCCACCCCATATCTTTGTTCTTTGCTTTTCTCTTTGTTCTCTCTCTTCTATATGTTTATTTGGGGAGATATTTAAGAGGGGTTGAAGGAGATGAATTTAACACATATTTTGAACCTTCAAAAAAATTGGTAATTGGGAGGCAAGTGTTTGACCTTTTCAATGGGATTTGGTGAGCAAATGCTTCTCTTTTTGAATATTTCCACTTTGGTCTCTATGTTATTTTCTAATAAGATTTAATCTCTTTTTCTATCTTTCCTGCAGAAAGGGATAGGCTAAATACACACCTATATACTGCTAAATAAATATCTACTTACTAACTTACTCCTTACACACATCAACATCAAAATTTGTTTTTTACAAGTTCAATGTATGATTTAATTTGATTTTGATCATAATAGATGTATATATAGTAACACCCAGAAAGATAAATGAATTAATGCTACTTTAGTTTAGGTTAGGTTGGTTTTTCTAAGATAGCAGCATCACCAAAAGTCCATCTTTATATAATAAGGTTATGATTGATGAAATGTTTGCAAAATTTATTTTTAAACTCATTGGAGTAAGAGTCATGATGTAATGTAATGTCATATGATATTAATGCAAGTAATAAATACGCAATGTTTAATTATTTTAATTATTTTTGGAAAAGTGGGTGCGTAAGCACTCCTCACATAATCTCCTGTTATTTTATTTACAACGTTAAAAAGGTATAAATGATTCGAGTTTTTAACAACTAACTCTAATTCGAGCTTAATAATTATCGAGCTCGAGTTGATCTTGAACACAAAATAAAACTCGTTTAAATTAACGAGTCGAGCCTCGTAACACCAATATTCGACTTGGCTCGTTCGAGAACTCGATTAAAATTTTCGAATCAAGCCGATCTATTCGAGCATACACTTTTTCGAGCTAGACATTTACATATAATCATAAATCATACGATAGAAATATATAAATTATCGAGTTCAAGCCAATAAACGAGATAATCAGTCACGAGTTCGAGCCCATAAACAAGCATCGAACTTAAGATAGAGAATTTAAAAAAAAAATCGAGCTCGACCTCGAGCCCCTACTTTGAAGTAGTTATTCGACTCTACTCAGTTCATTTATACCCCTAACTATAAAGTGCATAGAAGTAGCCTGATTGGCTATTCTACACAATTCCCCTAAATGTTAATTATTTACAAAGTTATATTTACTATATTTAAAAAAAAAGATGTATAATTTTTCTGAAATTAATATTCTTTTTACAATTTACTAGTTGTGTACCCGTGTAAAACGGCGGGATACATCTTGATTTCGAAATTGACAACTAAAACCATAATGCAACTCATAATTAACAAATAAAACCCGATATGTATGTTTGAACAAAATAGAATTATAATCATCTGCGACAATACAAATTTGTACACATAGAAAACGATAAGATACCACTCGGAGCATCCATCTGTAGACTTGCCCTGTAAGAAATGTCATATGATTATAATAGATACAAACCAAATATAGTTGTAACAAATATATAATAATAAGTAGTCGTTTGTATCTTGTTAATCGCGTAAAACTTCTTGATACACCACATTTGTAAAGATAAAGTTCTTATTAAGAACCTTTATTATAAAGTTTTTTTAGTTGGCAAGAAAAAGTAGAATAATGAGGTTCTTAAAAAAAGTATGCTATAGATACTCTCTTAAGTTAACTTATCTTTTGAACTTCTTAAAGAAATTTT
Source organism: Arctium lappa (assembly GCA_023525745.1). Taxonomy (NCBI): domain Eukaryota; kingdom Viridiplantae; phylum Streptophyta; class Magnoliopsida; order Asterales; family Asteraceae; genus Arctium; species Arctium lappa. The sequence continues at coordinate 6,131,833 of CM042047.1, forward strand.
GTTTGGATGGTCAAAAACTACATAAATTACAAGTTGTTTATAATCTACCTTTTGAATGCTACTTGGAGTAATGTTTGAATAAAACTTTATGAGTTTTTTGCCACTTTCTTTTAGTTATACCCCTGGTTAGCATTAACTGTTATTAATTACTAATAAAATTAACTATTAAAAATATAGTAATTATAACATACTATTAATACTAATCATTTTGAATTATGGTTAATCAAATTAATTGTAAATTATATTAAATTGTTATTATTCAATATATTTAAGCAACCAAAATAATCAAATATAACAATTATAAAAATATTGTTTCATAAATAATAATACTTCAATACATATTTTAATAAAATATAATTCAACTATTACTTATTTGAAGAGTTATTAACTAATTAAGACATATGCCTTGTAAAAAAAATTCTCCTAAAATTTGTATTTAGTTAAACAAATTCACACACACATAAGGGGCTAATCATGGAATTTACTAAAATCCATATTTAGTTGCAATTTTAAATACCTCTAACGAGCCAATTAAAAAATAGGGTAGAATCCAATATTTATCCAAAATATTGTTATCTTCAACCATATACAACATTTGTAATGTATTTGTTTGTTTATATAATCGTTCAAGCACTAAATGGGTCAAGTTCCATATTATAGATGTGTCAGATGCTAGTTGTGAGACTTAGCACCTACGTCATGACAAAAACGTTTATATGATTTAGTGACTACTTTATCCAAATAAAAAACCAATCTTAAAATAAATTAAATTTTTTTGAAGGTACTCTAGGCAAATTTCAAAATTTCATGCTAAAATACATTACTAATATTCCAAAACTTGAGCCAATAACTTCATAACGTCTTGCAGTTGACGGACGGATCAATGGGGATATTGAGTTTCAAATGACACAATGGGGTGATCTGAGCCGCGTTGGAAAGGTTCACTGGAAATGCTTGAACAACAAACTTGAGACAACGACAAATAGCCTTCAGAGCATCTTTCGAGGCATCAGCCGCTTGGACCAAATCTTGTGCACCAACACAACATTGTGGGCTAGGCAATGTCGAAAATCCAAACAAGAAAGGCTGGCAAGTGATAAGCTTCGCGATTACATCTTGACATCCTATTTGTGCATCCGCACGTTGGTTTGATAACAGAAGTATCGAAACCAACATCAAAATAATCGGAATCGTGTTTCGAACCATTTTTTTGGATGTATATTTTTTGTGGATGTAGTATTGAATAGTATTGGATGGTAAAGGGTATTTATAGGGGGATAAAAGTTCATTTTATGGTAAGAAATTAAATTAAATTAAGTGTAATAAAGTTAATTTCAATCAACGATGTGATTTTTTCGGTTTATTTATTTATTTTTGGTATTGATTATAATATTTATAATAGGAATTAAATTAAATTAAATGTAATAAAGTTAATTTCAATCAACGATGTGATTTTTTCGGTTTATTTATTTATTTATTTTTGGTATTGATTATAATATTTATAATAAACAATTTCTTTTGAAATAATTCCTTATTTGTTAAATGGCTAAAATACGTTGTAAATTAAGAAATTAAGTAAATTAAGAAATTGGCTTTAATTAGTTGTACCAAAGCATTAAAAAATTGTAAATTAAGTAATTGGCTTTAATTAGTTGTAACTTGTGCTTAAAATGTTGTAATTAAGAGTTTTTTATGTCGTTTTTATAATATAGTATAGATTATGTATAGGAGGGAGTGTGGACTATGCAAATAGCAATAGCCGTTATGGTAGGTAGGTGACAAAGAGCATGGTGTTTCCGTTATTAATCAAGAAATAAGGGGCGGAAAACACATGTTCAATCTGGAAAATAAGGGAACGTTTGGTTCGCAGAATGTTTTTGGATGAAATGAAATTTTGCGAGCATTTTATCTGTACGGCCTAGAGTTTGGAATCAAGCTAAATTATTCTTACGATTGATCAAATCGCATTCATTTGTCTTTACTAGTTTTGGGGAATAAACTGATGTATGCGAATCATGATGGAAAATCTTATTACATGACGTTATATGGTTAATGCAAACAGTTTTAGAAATTGATTTCATTAATTTCCCTTCTGTATTTGTGTGCAAACGTCTTGTTATACACTGTCTTAGTACGTAAAATTATTTCTCATTCATGGCATAAAATTTATGCACGTTAGGACCATAGTGGTCCATTCAAAAAAAACTTATTGTATATCCTTGTCCATCGTCATTATTAGCTTGAATAAAAATCAGATAGTTTTCTAAATGATTTTATACGTGTGTCAGTGGTGACCACCTTGTACACCTACCGAGTAAAAGGTAGTAAATTTTATTCGTATGATTAATCGTTATAAAGCTTTTACATTTAAAGATTTTATAAAAGTTCAAATTGGCATGGTAGTTTGAAAAACCTTGAACTCAGTAGAGCTGTAGATGTGAACCCTCTTATGATAGAGGTCGAGATTAAGGACTAAAGGAGTCCTCGGGGTTTGAAGCGTCAGAGGACCTGACTTATGGTTAGTTTTGAATCTTTGGACTTAAGTTCCTGAACTAGTTCACGCAGAAGTATTTGAGGCGTTAGACTTATACTCTCTCCCAGTTAATTAAGTGATGATCTTTATGCTTCGATAAACCTTCGGGTTAAAATCGTGTACGGTTCTTTGGGTATGGTTGGTGTAACGCCCCGATTTTGAAAAGTATCGTTCCAAGTTAATTCAGAAATCGGTAATTTTAAGGGAAAAATAAGATATAGGATTTTGGACTTGAATCCTAGATTTTATGGTCTTGGTGGATGAAGGATTCAATTACGAGTCCAACGGTTCTTTCCGGAGCAAAATCGGAGCTATAACGAAGAAGTTATGGCCAAAACAGTGAACGAGAAGAAAACTGGGCGAACAGTGCATCTCGCGACTTACGTCGCGACTTAGGGATTAAGCCGCGACTTAGGGAAGCGGGCGACTTACGTCGCGACTTGCAGTCGCGTGGTAAGTTGCGAAACACCCTGTCGAGCTTAAAACCCGATTTTCAGCCCTAGAACTTCATTCTTTCATATCTTCTCCATCCCAACTCCGATTTCAGTGATTCAAGTTGTCATAGTTTCATTTTTGAGAGCTCTTCAAGGATTTAACAAGATATTGGAAGTCTATTGGAGTATTCAAGAGTATTTTGTGGTGGTAAGCTCCTCTCTCTCTCAATGTTAAGCTAGGGTTTGTTGGTTTCACCCTTTTTCCTTTCATCCTTCAACTTGGGTGTGATTTTAGTGACTTGTATGTTGAAGGAAACCTTGTAGATGTGTGGGATCTAAGATCTCAAGAAGTTTCTTGGTGATTCAAGCCTTCATCAATGGTGATTCAAGTTTTGGGGGTAAAATCTAGATTTAGCCTAAATCTAGCAAGGTGAGTTCAAGTTGATTTGTAAAAACGTTGTACATGCCAAAAATGTCTATTTTAAAGCATTTATGTGTTTTACATGAAATTACCAACTTTTGAGTTATTTGGTAACTTTTGATCCCTTAAAGTGTTTAGCTTACTAAATTTTGTAAAACACCACATTTGGGACTTTTGGGCATTTTGATAAATAAGTCATAAACTAAAGTGTGTTATTATTTCATTTCATGCATGAAGATTATTTGGTAAAATGCATTTCTTTGTTGGTCGGAAATAGGAGTAATTTAGGTTATGAGATGTTTGAAAACAAGAATGGATGAGTCCTTGGGTTTTGGTCATTTCCGACCTTGTGAATCATTTTGGAAACTTCAAACCTTTGTTTTGGGGAAAAGATGCATTTTTAGTATTTCAAATAGTAAATTCCGAGCAATTGAGCACGTGTCTTTGGTATAATATTGTTTGGGGAAATGATCTATCTTGTTCCAAGTTGTGTTGGAGTTGGTCGTGTATTTTGGAGCACGTGTTTTCATAAATGTTGGTCGAGTGCATTTTATTTCCTTTGACAATGAGTCATTTGGTTGTTTGAGCCCGTGGCTCGGTATTTTATTATGATTGGGTTTTAGGACATTTGTCTAGTTTTGATAACTCGACTTCGAGCTTTGGTTGCGATATTGGATAAGGGACTCAACGTAAGGGCCATTTATGGTTGAAGTTGAAATCCCGTGGGTGTATGTTTAAAGCCACAGAGCCTGACATCCCTTACGCTTGGAATCATTACGTCCAATGATGGAACGATAATTTTCCACATTGAGGCACGTTTAGGCGTTAGATTGGACTATAAGTCCTACGTGTTAAGTATTACGATATTGGATGAGGGACTCAACGTAAGGGCCATTTATGGTTGAAGTTGAAATCTCGTGGGTGTATATTTAAAGCCACAGAGCCTGACATCCCTTGCGTGTACTTCTGTTTATATGACTAGTCTTAACAACATAAAATGGGCTTACTTTGTGTACCGTTACATTTTATGGAATCGGGTCTCCTCCGTCACCGAAAGGTGTTGTTTTTGGGTATTGAGTTTTATTATCCAAGTTTTCGGTGACGTTTTGCATAAATGGGTTTTATCCATGATTTATGGGTTGAGTATTATGCCCCACCCGTGTTTGGGTGTTTCGGGATACAAAGTTTTAACCGCATTTTCATAAATGGAGAGTTCGATTTCTATTCACGTTTTGAGTAAGTGTTGGATTGCATTACTTCATGAAATAACGTTTGGCGTTGAGGCGTCCATTTATAAATTGTGTAGTATTGGAAACGGGTCGTTCTCATATTTAAAGTAATTCATTTTTAAAGGATCATGATTTATGTTGCATTATTTCTGTTTAATGGTTTTTATAATCATGATGAAAACTCTTGAACTCACTAGGCGTTAGCCTAACCCTTTTTATTTGTCGGCATGTGCAACAGGTTACTGTTGGGAATAGTGCTAGTGACACCGTAAAGCGATGAGTGCTAGTTGTGTGCTCGTTGAGGTGATTAGCTTGATGAAGTCTTCCGCATTTATATTTGGAGATAGCGATTGTTATTGGATTATAATAACCCTCGACTTTAGTTAGTCTTTATGTAAGACTTTAATTTTGTTGCTGGTTAAATCTAGAATTTGTATTTCAATTATGGACTACTAGTAAGAGATTTTATTACCCCTTTAAGGTATTTTTGAAAGTTTTTAATTAGTCACTCTTTCCAAAATTTGATGGTGTTACAGTTGGTTTTGAATTTGTGGGCCATTGGTACGACGACATACTATGTGTCGGTGGTGTACTATCTTGATGGGTATTCGTGAATAATGATGAGGTTAGGGTTGGCTAGTGAAGCTGATTGATTTGGGGTTTTATTTCCCTGAGTAGGCGTCAACTTTTTCGACATAGCAACCCTGGAACGAAATATTTGGTAGTATACCCACGTTTGCAGAATGGCCATTTCGAAGTTTGGTGTCGACGCTCGTTTTGAGGACAATGACTGTTGGTGTGTTTCAGTGCACTTCCGTTGGACCTGGTGTGTCTGCAGGTCAGGTGGTAATCTTGAAGAGATTAGATGTTGATAATTAAGAATCAATCATTGGTGTTTCGGTAATCGTCAAGGCTTTCGTTGATTCATGGATCAATGATTGAAAGCATTATGGGAGTTATGTAACCATGGGATTTGGGATAATCGTCTATCTGTAGAGAGTAATGGTACGTTTCTGGAGGAAACATCTGGCCAATGCTTAGATCTATGGAAGTTTGGGAGTCCTTGCAGACATCGTGTCTGTGTCAGCTTTGAGGAACAGATTTAAGGTTGTGTTGGATCAGACCAAACTAGTTGTTAGGAAATTTCGTCAAAGGACGATAACTCTTGGGTGGTAATGCTTATTGGAGACATTTGGTGAGAATGTCGAGGTAGACTTTAAGTACGAATCAATTATTGAGGAGACCTTGATGCGTCGTATTTAGAGGTATCTAAGGGAAAGGTTTGTTTTGGGTTATTCTTGGTGGAAATGACTGAATAAGGTCGTAAGTTACTCTTGAGGCATTATGAACAACATAAGGTTGGGAGGCAACCAAGATTTAATGATTAAGAAAGTGATTAAGCAAGGACTCAACGTTCATCCCGACATCGGTAAGTTATATCGAACGTTGAAGTTGAGTTTGCGATCGCTCGTATGAGAAACGCAGCGACAACCTCAACCGGGATGTAATCGAGTACGTATATGAGGTAAGGTTTCGTGAAGGCATTCCTTTTTTATAGAAGATCAATCAATCTTGCCAAGTGCGATTTTGGGTGCTTGGTTGGTGCCAGATTTCGAGGACGAAATCTCTTTTAAGGTTGGGAGGATTGTAACACCCCGATTTTCGAAAGGTATCATTTCAAGTTATTAAAGAAATCGGTATTTTAAGAGAAAAAGAATATATAGGATTTTGGTCTTGAATCCTATATTTTATAGTCTTGATGGATGAAGGATTCAATTATGAGTCCAACGGTTCTTTCTGGAGCAAAATCGGAGCTATAACGAAGAAGTTATGGCCAAAACAGTGAACGAGAAGAAAATCGGGTAAACAGTGCATTTCACGACTTATGCCGCTACTTAGATCCACCCGCACGACTTAGGGGAATCGGGCGACTTATGCCGCGACTTATGGTCGCGTGGTAAGTCGCGAAATCCCCTGGTCGAGCATAAAACCCGATTTTCAGCCCTAGAACTTCATTTCTTCATAACTTTTGCATCACAACTCCGATTTTGGTGATTCAAGTTGCCATGGTTTCGTTTTTTTGAGAGATCTTCAAGGATTTAGCAAGATATTGGAAGTCTATTGGAGTATACAAGAGTATTTTGTGGTGGTAAGCTCCTCATCTCTCTCAATGTTAAGCTAGGGTTTGATGATTTCATCCTTTTTCCCTTTCATCCTTCATCTTGGGTGCGATTTTGTTGACTTGTGTGGTGAAGGTGATCTTGTAGATGTATTGGATCTAAGATCTAGGGAGGCTTCTTGGCGATTCAAGCCTTCATCAAAGGAGATTCAAGTTTTGGGGGTAAAATCTAGATTTAGCCTAAATCTAGCAAGGTAAGTTCAAGTTAATTTGTGAAAACGTTGTACATGTCAAAAATGTCTATTTTAGAATATTTATGTGTTTTACTTGATTATTATAAAATATTGAAAATATTTGATGAGTTTTGCTATTTGAACAAATAAGATCTTATAAATCTTACGAGACACCATATTTGGGATTTTGGGCATTTTGATAAATAAATCATATATTTTGGGTATCTTAACGATTTATTTCATGGAGTATATTTTGAGTATAAATGCATTTTATTGGGTGTTATGGGATGATTTGAAAGGATAAAAGGTATAAACCCACTTTATGTATTTTAATAATACATATAAATACAACGAAATAACTAAAACAATCAACAAATGATTAGTACAATTCGAATACAAAGGGAATCGACCGGAAAAAGTGTAAACGAATAAACCGTAGATTCAAACGATGTTGAGGCTCGTGTTGAACACGATTCCCTTAAATATATTTGCTGTCTGTTCCCAGGGTACAACAGCGTAAGCAGTTTGTACTGCCGGATAAAACACTTGCCTGAAAATACCGGAGAGGAAATAACGTATGCAGAGAAATTCAGAGAATTATGTGTGTTCCGTATTCGAGATGATCTAGAATGAACCTAAACTCTCCTTTTTATACTCAAAATTGAAACCGAAGGATTAATGTGAGATTAATTGGTCATTAATCCTATTAATCCTTTAAAATAATGAGTATCAAGGAGTTACAAAACCGATTATGAAACAGTGAATGTCGCGACTTACCACGCGGGTAAACTCGCGGCACAACCCGCGTGGTGCACTGTTTCTCGTCATGAAGACAGTGAACATCGCGACTTACGGCGCGGGTAAGCCCGCGGCCTAACCCGCGTAACCCACTGTTTTGTCGACACTTAAGTGCATGTCGCGAGTTGCCACGCGGCAAAACTCGTGGCATAACTCGCGTAATACACTGATCAAAACAAAAAATTTCGCAAAAACCAAGTTGCGCGAGCACAAGATTTCGGAGCGGCATTCGTGTCCGCAGGTCGCGCCCATGCACAAGTTCGCCGATTTTAGCCTACGAAAGTCTCAATCGGCACCCCTCCCACATTTTTTGTTATAAACCACTAAAACTTTTGGTCCTCCTTCCTATGTGGGACACAATCCCACACCCACTTGGTTTTGCTAATTTCATCCCAAACACTCAACTTTGAGCATCGATATCTCATTCACACATATTCCGTTTTGGACACATAATATACGTTTCGAAGCTCTCATATAGAAGAGCACAAACCCACGAAGAGTTAGATATATATAATACATATACATGTATTTAATTGTGTCCAAAGTTAGTAAAAAATCACATTTTTACTAAAATTTCCAACAATCCCCTACATGAATGGAGATCGATCTTTGCATACGAAAACTTTCCTACGAAATTTCCAATGGTTGAATCTTGCATAGGATAGGTAGGTGTTATCCTTTGAACCTTCCCTTGTGAAACACACTTAGCCTCCTAGCTTTCAGTAGACTCGATGTCCTTGAACTGAACTCCATTTATGTAGGCGACAATACATTTCACACAGAATTCTTCCTAACAAGGTCATATCCTCATAGTCGTGTTCGTTATGGTCATGAACACTAGCCTGGTTCAGCGAGAGTTGATAGGAATTGAGCCCCCACAATTCCCTTCGAAGCGACCCCACTTCTCTCTCACATAGGTGATTTTCAATAATCATTAAAATCCATAGGCTTAGCCTAATTATCACTGATTCCAGAATTGGAGTTGGAAGTTTATTAACTCCCCCACAGTGACCTCCCCTATTCATACAACTAGGTTGTCCTTTTGAACCCAGATCTTGGGATCTCTAGTCTTCTGGGTAAGGTTTCCTTTGCATGAATTACTCATTCAAGGGCTTTAGTCTCATTCCTCCCGATGACTTGTACACCAAATCTCTACTTAGGCCTTTCATAAGCGGATCCGCAATGTTATCCTTTGACTTCACATAGTCAATTGTGATAACTCCAGTAGAGAGTAATTGTCGAATCGTATTATGTATACGTCTAATATGTCTAGATTTCTCATTATACATTGTACTTTAAGCTCTACCAATTGCCGATTGTCTATCACAATGTATACATATGGCCGTTACCGGCTTATGCCATTTGGGAATATCTTCCATGAACTGACGTAGCCATTCTGCCTCTTCACCACATTTATCCAAGGCAATAAACTCATATTCCATCGTGGATCTGGTTATAATTGTTTGCTTGGACGATTTCCAAGATATAGCTGCACCTCCAAGTGTAAACACATATCCACTTGTCGATCTGGAATCCTTAATATCAAATATCCAATTTGCGTCACTGTAACCTTCGATTACCATTGGATATTTTCCATAATGCAGTCCATATTCACGTGTGTATCTTAGATATCTTAACAATCTAGTAATACTCTTCCAGTATTCTAAACTGGGATTTCTAGTATACATACTTAGCCTGCTCACTGCATATGCTAAGTAGGTCTAGTACAACTCATAAGATACATCAGACTGCCAATTATTCTTGAGTATTCTACTTGTTCAATACCTTCCCCTCTATTCTTAGATAGATGTTGACTAGTATCAATTGGAGTTCTAGCTATACTAGTATCTCCTTCATTGAATTTCTCAAGAATCTTGTCCACATAATGTGTCTGATTTAACACCAGACCATTTTGGGTTCTTGTGATTTTTATCCCAAGAATCACATCCGCTAAACCCAAATCTTTCATGTCAAATTTAGATTTCAACATATCCTTTGTGGACTTTATCATTTTGTCATCGCTGCCAATGATAAGCATATCATCAACATATAAACACAAGATGACATATCCATGAGTGGTGTCTTTCATGTAAACACATTTATCACACTCATTTATCTTAAAACCGCTTTCTAACATGGTTTGATCAAACTTTTGATGCCATTGCTTTGGAGCTTGCTTTAGGCCATATAAGGATTTAATAAGTTTACAAACCTTGTTCTCTTGTCCCGGGGAAATAAATCCCTCAGGCTGCTCCATATAGATTTCTTCTTCTAAATCTCCGTTTAGAAAAGCAGTTTTCACATCCATTTGGTGAATTTGCAGATTTCTAATGGCTGCAATTGCTAACACCAATCTAATGGATGTTATTCTTGTCACCGGCGAATAAGTATCAAAGTAATCTAGACCTTCCTTATGTCTATATCCTTTGATCACTAATCTCGCCTTGTATTTGTCAATATTGCCATCAGCTTTCATCTTTCTTTTAAAGATCCAACGGTAACCTAGTGGCTTACAACCCGGTGGTAGGTCCACTAGTTCCCATGTATGGTTTTGTAAGATAGATTATATCTCACTCTTGATGGCTTCTTTCCATTGAGGTCCCTCCGAAGACGTGACCGCCTCACGATAGGTTTTAGGTTCACTTTCCACCACGTAGGTGAGAAAATCGGGACCAAATGATTTTTCAACCCGAGCCCGTTTACTTCTTCTAGGTTCCACATCTTCTTCATCAGATAGAATTTGTTCATCCTCTCGAACAATTTCTTTGCCTTTAGAAGATGAAGTTTGATTTTCCTTGTTCAAACAAGGAAACACATCCTCGAAGAATGAAGCATTTCTTGACTCCATAATTGTATTTTTGTGTATCTCGGGATTTTTAGATTCATACACAAGAAACCGATATGCACTACTATTTTGTGCATATCCAATGAATACACAATCCACTGTTTTAGGTCCTAACTTTTGTACCTTAGGCGGAGGTACAACCACTTTAGCTAGGCACCCCCACACTCATAAGTACTTGTAAGATGGTTTTCTTCCCATCCAAAGTTCATACGATGTCTCATCTTGTTTCTTGCGGGGTATCTTATTTAAAAGATAATTAGCCGACAAAATAGCTTCCCCCCACATGTTCTGACTTAGGCCAGAACTGATCAACATGGCATTCACCATTTCTTTCAAGGTGCGATTCTTTCTTTCAGCTATACCATTTTGTTGAGGTAAGTAGGGTGCTGTGAATTCATGTCGAATTCCATTGTTAGAACAAAGTTCAGCAAACGGTGAAACATATTCACCTCCCTTATCACTTCTAACTACCTTGATTTTCTTGTTAAGTTGTTTATTGCTTCATCTTTACTCTTAAGTAAATACATGTAGCAATATTTCGTACTATCATCGATAAACGTGATGAAGTATTTGTTCCCACCTCTAGTAGGAATCGATTTTAAATCACACACATCGGTGTGAATTAAATCAAGGGGTTCGGTTTTCCTTTCAATCGATTTGAAAGACGTTCTAGTAAGTTTGGATTCTACACATGTGGGACACTTGTGATTCGAGTCAATATCAAATTTAGGTATGTAATTTAGTTTAATTAATCGTTGAATGGAATTAAAGTTTACATGTCCTAAACGGCCATGCCAAACGTTTGAAAACTCAAGCAAATAAACAGAACTAGTACTAGTTTTATTCATTCCATTGATAACGGTTACATTCAACTTGAACATGCCATCTAAGGCATATCCCATTCCCACATACATACCATTCTTGGACAAAACAAATTTGTCCGACTCAAACACAAGTTTAAAACCAAACTTATTAAGCAACCAACCTGACACAAGGTTATTCCGAAGCTCTGACGCGTACAAAACGTCTCTAATCTTGAGCTCTTTTCCAGAAGTCATCTTTAGAAGTACATCTCCAATGCCCTTAACCTCAGTAGTGGCGACATTTCCCATATAGAGCTTTTGCCCATCATCAACATCTTTGAAGGAAATGAAGTTTGATTTTGTCATGACATACATGACGGGTAGCTCCAGTATCAACCCACCAATCCATAGAGTTCGAACCAATCACGTTCGCCTCCGAAACCATGGTAGTAAGTCCCATGGCCGAAAAATCTGTGATCATAGCCACCAAGTCTTCGTTCATCATGTGAGCTTGGCGCGGATTTTCCTTCTTGGGCAACTTGTAATCAGCCGCCTTGTGACCCGGTTGGCCACAATTATAACAGTTGAACTTCTTTTTGAAAGATCCTTTCCAAGGGGCAAGATTTTTCGCTTTCCCCTTGCCTTTGTCAATCTTCTTCGCCTTGGCCTTAGAAGGTTGACCAACTTCCACCACATTAGCTTTTGAAGAGCCAGCATAACCACTCTTTAAAGCTATTCGGTTGTCTTCTTCAATGCAAAGACGTACCACCAAATCCTCCACGGACATCTCATTTCGCTTGTGTTTAAGGTAGTTTTTGAAGTCGACCCAACCGGGAGGAAGCTTTTCAATCATGGCCGCAACTTGGAAGGCTTCACTGACAACAATTCCTTCGGCAAGTATGTCATGCATAATTACTTGAAGATCTTGAACTTGACTCATCACAGTTTTTGAGTCAATCATTTTGAAATCCAAGAAGCGAGCAACAACATGCTTCTTGGTTCCCGCATCTTCCGTTTTGTACTTGCGATCCAAGGACTCACAAAGTTCCTTTGCCGTGGTTACTTTACAATATACGTTGTAAAGTGCATCGGCTAGCCCATTCAACACATAGTTGCTGCATAGGAATTCCGAATGCTTTCACGCTTCGACCGCGCTCACAGATTGAACGTCGGCCTCTCCTCCACTAAGTTGAGGAGCGGTTTCAGTGAGGAACCTCGTCAGGTTTAAAGTAGTCAGATAGAAAAACATTTCCTATTGCCATCTCTTGAAATTCAAACCGGAAAATTTCTCCGGTTTTTCAGCGTGATTGGCCATCATGTTCGGTGCTGGCGTGGTAGTAGTTGCCATGGATTGCACAGGCAAGGTAGCAATACCAAAAATAAGTATTGTAGGAGATGTAGTTCCGATTGTGTTCACCATTCTCAAAATACAATGTGAACAATTAGTATCACAAAGATAATCTGTTTACACAAAACAGAAATTGGTACTACAACTATAAATCTGTTTACGAAAAACAGAAAACCAAAGTATCGAAACAAACTCGATATCAAATCTGTTTAAGATTGTTGGTAATTTTCCACTTTATGTATTTTAATAATACATATAAATACAACGAAATAACTAAAACAATCAACAAATGATTAGTACAATTCGAATACAAAGGGAATCGACCGAAAAAAGTGTAAACGAATAAACCGTAGATTCAAACGATGCTGAGGCTCGTGTTGAACATGATTCCCTTAAACAGATTTGTTGTCTGTTCCCAGGGTACAACAGCGTAAGCAGTTTGTACTACCGGATAAAACACTTGCCAGAAAATACCAGAGAGGAAATAATGTATGCAGAGAAATTTAGAGAATTATGTGTGTTCCGTATTCGAGATGATCTAGAATGAACCCAAACTCTCCTTTTTATACTCAAAATTGAAACTAAAGGATTAATGTGAGATTAATTGGTCATTAATCCTTTAAAATAATGAGTATCAAGGAGTTACAAAACGGATTCTGAAACAGTGAATGTCGCGACTTACCACGTGGGTAAACTCGCGGCACAACCCGCGTGGTGCACTGTTTCTCGTCCTGAAGACAGTGAACATCGCGACTTACGGCGCGGGTAAGCCCGCGGACTAACCCACGTAACCCACTGTTTTGTCGACACTCAAGTGCATGTCGCGAGTTGCCACGCGGCTAAACCCGCGGCATAACTCGCGTAATACACTGATCAAAACAAAAAAATTCGCAAAAACCAAGCTGCGCGAGCACAAGATTTCGGAGCGGCATTCGTGTCCGCAGGTCGCGCTCATGCACAAGTTCGCCGATTTTAGCCTATGAAAGTCTCAATCGGCACCCCCCCTGTGCGCGGGTAAGTGATGGATTAAAACCAAACAAAGGACTTGCAAGCCCCTCCCACATTTTTTGTTATAAAACACTAAAATTTTTGGTCCTCCTTCCTATGTGGGACACAATCCCACACCCACTTGGTTTTGCCAATTTCATCCCAAACACTCAACTATGAGCATCGATATCTCATTCACACATATTCCATTTTGGACACATAATATATCGTTTCGAAGCTCTCATATAGGAGAACACAAACCCACGAAGAGTTAGATATATACAATACATATACATGTATTTAATTGTGTCCAAAGTTAGTAAAAAATCACATTTTTTTCTAAAATTTCCAACAAATGTTTTGTCCCCATCTACATTATGTTGGAGTTATTTGTGTGTTTTGAAGCATGGGTTGCATTATTGTGGGTCGTTTACGTTTGATTTCATTTTATGATTTTCAGCGTTAAGTCTTTAGATTTGTTGAGCTTATGGCTCATTTCGGATTTTGTTGGGTCTTAGGGACACTTGTTCGGTTTTAATAGCTCATTGTAAAGCACTTGGTTATGATTTGCATTTACTGCATCTTGTTTGAGAGTTCATGTTTTGAATGCGTTAGTTCATTTGTTTTGAGTCATGTAATGTTTTAGCCCCGTCTGCTTTGGATCCATAAGCACTTTGTTATTTTATCCGGTGTTGGAACGATTAGTTTTCCACATCGCGACATATTAGGCATCGGATCGGATGAGGTCTAAGCTCTGCGTGCTAGTACATCTGGCATCGGATGAGGTATAAGCCCTGAGTGTACTTTATTATGCATTTTGCATTACTAACGTAGAGTGTGACCTATCTTGTGTTCGCCACACTATATGGAATCGGGTCTTCCCCGTCACCGAAAGGTGTTGTTTTGGGGCATTTTATTTAGCATCCATGTTTTCGGTAGCATTTTACATTTACAGAGTTACATATGATTTATGGGTTGAGTATTATGCCCCACCCATTGTTTTGGGTGTTTCGGGATACGAAGTTCTAACCGCATTTTCATAAATGGAGAGTTTGATTTCTATTCACGTTTGAGTGAGTTTTGGGTTGGAACCTATTTACGAAAGAACGTTTTATATTGGGATCTTGTCCCTGAAGTAGTTTGGATTGGAAAACGGTTAAATTGGTGATTTTGCCCAAAGTGCATGTTATTGGAAAATGAGTCTTTTTCATATTCAAAGTATAACAGTTGAAAGATTATGATTAAACTGCATTACCTCTTTTCAAAGGTATCTTCATTCATGTTGAAAACTCCTGAACTCACTAGGGGTTAGCTTAACCTTTTTATTTGTCGGCATGTGCAACATGTTTCGGTTGGGAATAACTCTAGTGACACTGTGTTGAGAGGAATGCTAGTCTTGTGCTCAAGAGGTGTAAGTTTTAGTGAAGTATTCCGCACTTGTTTCCAGGAAGAGCAACTCATAGTTGGGATTAAGTAACACCGACTTTGGTCTAGTCCTTGTATAAGACTGGAGTTTATATTTGTTGAGGTTACATAGAAAGTTTTATTTTGGAGAGTTATCTTTACATGATGTAATATCGAAATTTTTAATTAGTTGCTCTTTCCAAATTTGAGGGTGTTACATTATGAGAGAGAGAGAGAGAGGAGAGAGGGGAGAGAGAGAGAGAGTTGGTGTCTGCTGATAATCAATATCAGTAAGGTTTAGTTTGGGGTAAAGGGTAACTTTGGAATTATCAAAATATGAGATTTCATTCCATTAAAATCCTTGGGTTTTATGATGGAATGTTCAAATCCTATATCTATGGAATTTATTGGAATTCAAAGATGCCATCCATTGAAAAGCTTGAACCAAACAAAGGAATAAAATCTGGTCAAAGAAATTTAACATTCCAATTCCACCAGATTCCATCACATTTTGCGAACCAAACGCCCTAAGAGCATCATCAATGCAAAGTTCTATAAGTAAAAAGTGTAATGGTTTGTAAGAATTAATATTGTAAAGAGTTCTTATAAGAACCTAAACCCTTTAGGTTCTTAAATAAGAACGTTGGTTCTTACCTTGATGTTTGGTGTGAAGTGGCATATTACTAGTTTTTTCCTTTTCTTTTATTTACTTTATAATCATTAATATAATATATTTAAATTATATAAGTATTATATAGGACCCACAAAAAGAGGTTATTGTAAGAACTAATATTGTAGCATTTTATGTGAGTTCTTCTTTTAATGAATTGGAAGTGAGGTGATAATAAAAAGTGTAAAAATGAGGTTCTTATAAGAACCTCCATTGGAGATGCTCTAAAACACACAAACATTCCAACCTTGAAGACACCTGACATGACTAACGGAATAATAACACCACTGTTTCGGACAAAAATATATTGTCTTGAATTTTCTTTAACTTATTTATGTTTTATCAATCATGTAAAGACATATAATTAATTTATATAATTGACAATTTTTAATGTGTATTCATGTGATTGATGGATTAGGATGAAACAGTGTGTGAATGGAGTTGAGAAAGATGTATTAGCCCTTAAGGTCACGTTTATTAACCAAAGATGCAACCTAAAATTGTGACGGTTGTTTGGGTATGACATTTAGTTCACTAACATCTATACTATATTAAAAAAACGACATAAAAAAACTCTTAATTACAACATTTTAAGCATAAGATACAACTAATTAAAGCCAATTACTTAATTTACAATTTCTTAATGCTTTGGTACAACCTTTCTAAGCACAGTATCTCACATAATCATCTATTTGTGGAATGAATAATTCTTTATTAATATAAATATTTGTTTTTTTGGTGGAAGATTTTATAAAATAGATTTTATATTAGCATAATCTATTTTAAATGTAGATTTTACATTTAAATCTATATTAACGAGATGTAATATAAAATCTTTTTTCTTCCGTATTTTTTTATATTACATCTCATAATGATTTTTCCATATTTTATTTTATAAAATCTTTTTCCATATTTTATTTTATAAAATATTTTTACATAATGAGATGTAATATAAACTCTTTTTTCTTCCGTATTTTTTTTTTGCTAATATAAAATCTATTTTATTTTATAAAATCTACACGTATTTTATATTAGCATAATACAAAATTTACACGTATTTTTTTTGCTAATATAAAATCTACACGTGTTTTTTTTCACGAGCATTAAAAGAAAGAAAAAAGAAGGTTGATATGAATTAAAAATAAAAAATAACGAGATACACTAATAAATTATCGTATTCTTTAAAATAAAAATATTTCGCAATACTTTCCAAATTAACCAAGTGTAAAGAAAATAAAATAGAAACGATGTAGATATAAAAATATTCTTCCATATTTTTAATATATTTACATTTAAATGTAAAATCGAAAATGAAAATAAAATATTTTAAAATATTCTCTACATTCACTATAAATATATATAACTTCTCTATGTATCATCCGAGTACAAGAAGAAGACGAACAGTTGGGTGTCAATGACAGAACCTACAACTGAACAAAAGGTATTCCACTATATTTTTGTTTCTTTGAAAAACTAATTTTTTATATTTTATTTTATTTACTGAGGATTTGTTTGTATTTTTCAAAACCCACAATCATATTTTTCGAAGTAGGGGAATAAGATATATATATACATATCATTATTTTTATCGACTAATACTATGAGGTATTGAAGTCAATAGTCAGATAAATTTTCAAGTGGTACTGAATGAATTTGAACTATACCAGTTGAGTTGCCGGTTACAAAAGATATAAATCATTTATTTTCTTTGTCATATTTGATGTGGGTTGAATGTTGTTAATTAATCTACAGATTTATACGTTCAAAGTGATTGTCAAGTGTTGTCGAGGAGGTTTCAGAAAAATTGCAAAAATCTGTAAAAACGTGTGTTCATATTTATAATTATTTCAATAATAGTGATATGTTGTGAGACATGTCGTTTGAGTTTAAATAATATAATACAAAACTATTACCAATATTATTGCACAAACTCATAACAACAAACGATTAATAATATATGGAAGTTAACCACTTATGAAAATACATTCGTTTTTCACATTGTATTTCATTAACTGTTAACAAAAAAATTACGTTTCATTTTAACTCGGTTCAATATTCTAACAAAAAATGTATCCTCCCGTGCAATGCACGGGCCCAACACTAGTATAATTTTAAAACTAAATTAGATGACATAATTAGGGTTGTAAACGAACCGAACGTTCAATGAACCGTTCGTGAACCATTCGGTGGGAAGTTCGTTTATGTTCGTTTATTTAATAAATGAACGAACATGAACACTGTTTTTTGTTCGTTTAGTTAAATAAACGAACATGAACAATGATCTCGTTCGTTCATTTATGTTCGTGAACGTTCGTTCATTTACGTTTGTTAATGTTCGTTTACGTTCATTTATGTCCGTTTATGTTTGTTTATGTATCTAAATATTATGACATTAATGTGTAAAAACATTATTAAATTTTTTTATACCTCCTTAGTTTACCGGTTTTTCATTTTGTTACGTTATTTTTTTACGAACAAAATGATGAGTAACGGTTGTTGTTTTTTATCCATTTGTGTTCGTTCATTTATGTTCGTTTGTTTACGTTCATTTAACTCTTAATGAACGAACATAAACGAACACGATCAAACATATTTTCTTAACGAACGAACGTGAACACAAAAAATTTCGTTCGTTTACCATTCGTGTTCGTTTATTTGTTCGGTTAAATTAAACGAACGAACACGAACAAACCTCCGTTAGTGTTCGTTCGGTTCGTTTACAACCCTGGACATAATGGTTACTTTACAATTTTTTAGGTCATTTTGATCTTAAATGACACTTATATTTGGTAAACTAGCTAATAACTAATAAATTAGTTGTTGATTGATAAGCTAGTTGTTTGCTAGCAAATCAATTGTTGGTTATCACGAACGAAATCAAATATCTTCAATAAGTAATATAATTGGAAAACTAAATCAGTTGTTGGTTATCACGAACCAAAACAAATATCTTCAAATTTTGCTATAATAAGTTATGTCTTGAAAAACATCGTGGTCTCATCATGGCTCCTAAACCTTGAGACATGACCTCGTCATTACCAGTCTTACGTCATTTAGAACTTTCCTCAAACATAATTATCCTGATCAAAACTAATTAGTGTTATTTTTTTTCCAATATAAGGGGGTATTTGATACTTTTTGGCAAATTTCTGTAGCCACCGATATCGTCTTCTCTTAAAACATAAAGTATGATTTTGAAAAAATATTTTAAAAATAATTTATTTTTCTAATAAATCAATTTAAAAAGAATAATATCTTTTGCCTTTTAAGGAATATTCGGAGATGGACAATGTTAGGAACCAAACAGAGGCCACCGCCACCATGCCCCACGGGCCCGTTGCGATTTATGAATTATGACATGACCTTTGCCCACCCTTTTTTTAACTTTTTAGTCGAGATAAAAATAAGTTAGTTTATAAGTTAGCTTATTTTTTAGGTACATTTTTGGATGGATATAAGTTAGTTTTTTTAATAAACTATTTTGATGAGTTTTTTTGTGATTATTCTAATTATGCACTCATTAATATTTATTATTATATATTAACTATTAATTATAAGTAAAAATTAATTATTAAAATTAATTATTATTAATTAATTAATTAATATTATCTGAAAATTATAACATAAATATTAATTATATATTGATATTAATTTTTAATTATTTAGAACTATTGATAATTATATCAATTTTTTTAATATTGATCAATATATTTTAATTATCAATTATTATTATTATTATTATAATTATTATTTGATTATTTTTTCATATTATATATAACGATTATTTAAAATCATAAGTTAATTTAGATTTTTTTAAAAAAAATTGGTTTGAATTTCATAAATTGTAATATATATAATAATAAACTTCAAATTCTTTTAGTTAACATATTATATTATTTACTACCTTATTTTTATTAATTAATATATTATATTACTATAAACTTGTTTTAATTATATTATAAAATATTATAATTGATTAATTTTTTTATATGTCCTTTTTGGTAATTTTACATGTTTATAAGCTAGTTTTTGTCAAACGTGATTTTTTCATCAGCTAGCTTATCAGCTAACTTATCAGTCACCAGCTTGCTTATCAGCTAGTTTGTCAAACATAACCTTGATATACATCTTCGGTATAAGATTTTTATAAGCAAAAAGTGAATGTTTTTAAAAGAATTTTTATAGAATTTTTATATGGATTTCATCTCCTTTGAGTTTTTATACATGAACTTTGATTCTTATCTTGAATTTGGTATGAAGTAACATTTTGTTAGTTTTTTTTTATATATCATATTGACTTTATAATTATTTACGAATGTTAAAAAATTACATTAGACCCACATAAAATATTCTTTTAAGAACTACTATTGTGAACTTTTATTTATGTTCTTAATTTGGTGTGTTGAAAGTAATGTGGCAAGAAAAAGTACAAAAATATTTTCTTATAAGAACCTCCATTGGAGATTCTTAAAAGGTATGTTTAGAGATAATACAAGGTACTTATCGGGTTGGGTCGGTCTTACATAAGTTTTCTTCGAAATCAGACCGTTTGGTCCCGGTCTAAACCAAAAATCCTGAGACTGGTCTTAAGCCCAGTAACCGGTTCTCGTCCCAGCCCGGTTCTACAAAAAATAAATTAACTTACACAAAAATATTATTTTTAAAATTTACTATTTATATACACTTTAAATAATACATTTACTGGAATGTTTTTTGTAAATTTTGAAAAATAACTTGGAAAAGCTTGTAAAATATCATGAAAAACTATTATTATATTAAATAAAAACTTATTTATCTATATCTATACTTCTATACTATATTATAAAAGAGACTAAAAAACTCTTAATTACAACATTTTAAGCACAAAATACAATTAATTAAAGTCAATTACTTAATTTACAATTTCATAATGCTTTGGTACAACTTATAAAAACTCAATGTTTGAATTCGTGTAACTAAATGCAGTGTCACACCCTGAAAACCAGGGTTGTGACTACTAACCATAACGATGAAAATCATCCCAAAATGAACAAAAAAAAAAACAATCAACTCAACAGCAGAATTCTAAATTTAAGGCACGATCCATGTTACAGAAACTAAAATCATAAAACTTAAATTCTTTAAGTTAAACCGAGCGCCTTTGGGTCTTTCTCAACTTTCTTCTTGCCTTTGAGCTACCCGCTATAATGCTCCCTGAGAGATGCATACTAAAATCGTCAGCTTTCGCCTAGTGAGTTCACGGTTTTCTTACATGCTTTACGGAAATAAATAAGCTAAAAACATGCTTTGAATTATAGAGATATGCAAATAAAACATACAACTTGAAACATACACTTTATCACAAACATGGCTATTCTGCCAAACGTATATGTGCTATCTCACCACGCTATTGGCCTACACAAAGGCTGTCGCGCTTATAGGGGCTATCTCCCCAAGCCACGACCAAAATATACCGGTATGCTATTCTGGCAGTATCCTGCCCTAGCCCGTCAGAAAATCCGACAACTATCACATAACATCACATATCTCATATCTTTCAAATAAAACTATCATAAAAAGCATGTAACTAAAAAAAAATATTGTAGAAACATATATAACATGATTTTAAACTTTTGCGACATATTCGCATACTATGCATGCATCTCCGTTTTATAAATCAAATGAACTCACCTCGGAGACGGGGATGGTAGGCTTCTTTATTCTTTTAACCTTGCACCTACACAGATCATAATGACTTATCTGAGTACTTACATTAATAAAACTACTCCCTAAGTCAACAAGACCCTTTGTAACTAATACGAGTTCCTTCTCAATCAATCACTTAATGACTACTCAACTTAATGCCCCTCGACTTTTAGTTTATATAAAATTAAACTTGGCCCGTTCATATTTAATTCTTGTCAAAAGACCAAACAAATTCCCAGAGAAAAACTCGGTTGCTTTAATAACTTTCTAAATGCTCAAACACGAATTTTTCACACACACTACCCCAAGGAGTTTAAGAAATTTCCGGGATCTTACTCCTGCGCAAATCTATAAAGCTCATTTTCCAAATTAATCAACGGTTTATAAAACATTTCTAACTTTTTTTTAATCACAAATACTATTTCTTTTCGAAATACTCACCGAATATGCATAACTATATATGTAACACCCTAGAAACTGCGGAAATAAAATTTTGAAGAAACAATTCGGCAATAGACTAAGTTGCGGAATAAGGTGTGACAATTTTCATTACACAATCAACCCAACGGGTATAGAGTAGCCAATATTGAGGTAGATAACTGAAGTATAAAACAACATCCTATTAATCTATAAAATATCTAGATTAGGGACGGGTGTCGCTATACTTCCAAAATGAATCTTCAAAAGAATCCCTCACGACCCCAAGGTCGCTCCCTCAGTCCCGACGAGCCCCACTGCTAAGATAACCTGCCAACATGACAACCAAGAGCAAGCGTTAGGCTAACGCCTAGTGAGAACAAGCCAAATAAAAGAGAGTACTAAACCCAATTGGTGCCACGCGGTAGTATAGCCATGAGCTAAGTCAAGAAATCCAATAAACCATTAGTGATTAAACATGGTATAAGTAATACCCACATATCACATAACGAGCTCAACCCCTCTAGATCTGTTGCTCAAAACATTCAAGTCAACCCCTCTGGATCTATCCTTGAGAGTTCCCAAAACAGGGGGAACTCAAGCACATAATGGGATTTCACCTTACTGCACCATGAGACGCTGCCCGACCGTATAGGCCCACACCTTACTTATCATGGCAACCCGATGCCTATCCCGTGCTAAAACGTGAACCAAATGCCCAAAACAGGGGACATAGGAACACAGTGCCTATGGATCCATTGCACTAAGACTCAAAGCCAAAGCATGTCATTTCAGAGCATGCTCATATTAAATCAGATATACAGGCAATTCATATGAACAACGGTTCAATTCTATAAATTGTGATTCTTGAAAATGTGAAATCTTTAGAAGGTATTTCCCAACAGAATCAGTTACTTTGAAACCAGGTTTTCCACATTTAAATAATACATTTGTCACATAGCATTCGTAATACAGACCGATTTAGCTTAAGGACTCACCTCAGATTTCTTCCTGATTATAGCCTGCTTCAGACGATTGCTACCTATGACAACACCGATAATCGGTAAGCCAAAATAAAGACAACTTAATGACTTAAAACTCCAGAATACGAACACAACACACTACCAGAACTCAGTACCGGTCGAAGGACACAACCGGTCGAACCCTGACCTCGGTCGAACAAGACCTTCGGTCGAACAAGACCTTCGGTCGAACATGACCTCGGTCGAACAAGACCTTCGGTCGAACATGTGTCCGGTCAAAGGACACATCGGTCGAACGACCAATCGGTCGAACGGCCAACCGGTCGAAGGACCATCGGTCAAATGACCATCGTCTTGTTTCATCAAGAACACCATAAACAGATCTATGCAGAACCCAGATCCAAAATGAGAAATACTCAGATCTCACAATGGAACGGTTTAAAACCTTCACAACAAGATTATACGCGGCTAAAAGCATTCAGATCAAAGCATTAGGCTAGATTCGTACCTTGATTTGGAGAAAACCCGAAGAACCACTTCACTGCTTCTTTTCTCTTTCTCTCTCTGATTTCTCAAAAACTGATATTTGTGATATTTCCAAAATATCTAAAATCTGATTTGTATTTATATAACACAAGTTACATTTTACCCCCTTGGACTTTGGGTAATAGTCAACTTTTCACCCAACCCCAAAATAGCGGGTGTTACAATCCTCCCCAACTTGGAGAAGATTTCGTCCTCGAAATCTCGGCTAAGGGAAGAGGTGAGGATACCTCCGCCTCAAGTCCTCTTCCGCTTCCCAAGTCACATTGGCACCTCGATGGTGCTTCCACTGAACCTTGATCATTGTGACTTCCCGGTGACGAAGCTTCTTCGTCTTCCTTTCTAAAATCGCCTCAGGTTCTTCAACGCAACGATTCCCTTCATCTACTCTGATCTCGGATAGTGGAATGACACTCTCCTCCTTTGCTAGACACTTCCGTAGATAGCACACGTGAAACGTGTTATGAATTCCCTTCATTTCTGGAGGAAGTTCCAGCTGATAAGCTTGGAGTCCTACCTGTTTAGTCACAGTGAACGGTCCAAGGAAACGGGGGCTCAACTTCCCACGCTTCCCAAATCTAATAATTCCCTTCCAAGGGGACACCTTTAACATAACTCGTTCTCCCACTTGGAATTCCATTGACCGTCTTTTCTTATCGGCGTAGCTTTTCTGTCGATCTTGGGCCGCCTTCAAACGTTCGCGGATGCCTTTGACCTTGTCCGCCGTTTCTTGTACAACTTCCGGTCCGGCGAACTGCTTTTCTCCCGCCTCGAGCCAACATACGGGAGTTCGACACTTGCGACCGTATAACGCTTCAAACGGTGCCATCCCTATGCTTGAGTGGTAGCTATTATTGTATGCGAACTCTACCAAAGGCAGGTGCGCATCCCAACTACCCCCAAAGTCGATTACACACGATCTTAACATATCTTCTAGCGTCTGGATTGTCCTCTCGCTTTGTCCGTCGGTTTGAGGATGGTAGGCCGTGCTCAACTTCACACGTGTACCTAATTCCTTTTGTAAGCCATCCCAAAAATGCGACGTGAACCGACTATCCCGATCAGAGACTATAGATAGCGGCACGCCGTGCCGGGAAATTACTTCATCGATGTACAACTTTGCCAATTTATCCATTGGTAACGTCTCCCGCATGGCCAAGAAGTGAGCGCTTTTGGTCAAGCGGTCAACTATAACCCAGATGGCGTCGTGACCTTTCAAGGTCTTTGGTAGCTTTGTCACGAAATCCATCGTGATATGTTCCCATTTCCACTCCGGAATTTCCAAGGATTGCAAACTGCCGTAGGGTTTTTGGTGCTCAGCCTTCACTTGCAAGCAAGTCACACACTGTTCCACATAGCGCGCCACGTCGAGCTTCATGACTGGCCACCAATAAAGCAATTTCAAATCTCTATACATTTTTGTGCTTCCCGGGTGAATGGAGTATTTTGACTTGTGGGCATCTTCGAGAAGAAGTTCTCTATTACCCCCAATCTTGGGCACCCAGACTCGCCCATTGAAAAGCTTCACCCCTCGACTATCTTCAGTCAACAAAAGATGTTGTTTCGCCATGACTTCTCCTTTGAGGTTTTCCTCTAGCAGGGCTTCGGCTTGCGATTCCTTGATTCTATCAATAAGCGTTGAAGTTACTTCAATCCGTGCAAAGGTAGCATGAGAATTTCCTCCGCAGACTTTCCGACTCAAGGCGTCGGCAACCACGTTTGCCTTACCCGGATGGTAGAGCAACTCGCAGTCATAATCCTTCAACAACTCCAACCATCTTCGCTGCCTCATGTTTAGCTCTTTCTGATTAAAGATATGCTTCAGACTCTTGTGATCCGTATAAAGAGTGCACTTCGTACCGTAAAGGTAGTGCCGCCACAACTTCAGTGCAAATACCACAGCTGCCAATTCCAAGTCATGAGTAGGGTAGTTGACTTCATGCACTTTAAGTTGTCTTGATGCGTAAGCGATCACCTTCCCTCTTTGCATCAGGACACAACCCAAACCCATCTTCGACGCATCGCTGTACACCACAAAATCTTCCGTCCCGTCTGGTAAGGATAGGATAGGAGCTTCACAAAGCTTCTTCTGTAAGGTGCGGAACGCCTCTTCTTGCTTCTCGGTCCACACAAATTTCACGTTCTTCCGGGTCAAGATAGTCAACGACGAGGCTATCTTCGAGAAATCTTGAATAAATCTCCGGTAGTATCCTGCCAAACCTAGGAAGCTTCGGATTTCAGATGGATTATTGGGAGGTTCCCAATTCGTCATTGCCTCGATCTTTGCGGGATCCACTTTGACTCCTTCCTTTGAAACTATATGTCCCAAAAATTGAACTTCTGGAAGCCAAAAGTCGCACTTTGAAAACTTTGCGTAGAGTCTTTCTCGCCTTAACACCTCTAACACTTCACGGAGATGTTGCTCATGCTCTTCTTCATTCTTGGAGTAAACTAAGATGTCGTCGATGAATACAATTATCGACTTGTCGAGGAACGGTCGACACACTCGGTTCATCAAGTCCATAAATATCGCCGGTGCATTGGTTAGGCCGAATGGCATCACCAGAAACTCGTAGTGCCCATAGCGAGTTCTAAATGCCGTCTTTGGGATGTCGCTCTTTGCTACCTTCACTTGGTGATATCCCGATCGAAGATCAATCTTTGAGAAGCAACCCGCTCCTTGAAGCTGATCGAACAGGTCGTCGATTCTTGGAAGTGGATACCTGTTCTTCACCGTCACCTTGTTCAGTTCCCTGTAGTCGATACACATTCTCAATGCACCGTCCTTTTTCTTGACAAATAGAACCGGAGCTCCCCACGGTGACGAGCTCGGTCTGATGAAACCTTTCTCGAGAAGGTCTCGAAGTTGAACCACCATCTCTTGCATTTCGGTAGGAGCCAAACGATAAGGAGCTCGAGCAATCGGAGCCGCTCCAGGAATGAGGTCAATACGGAAGTCCACAACACGATCGGGCGGCAACCCGGGCAAGTCCTCCGGAAACACATCGGGAAACTCGCGCACCACCCTAACATCATCCAATTTCCGTTGGTCGAGTTTGGTATCGATGGCATACGCTAAGAAAGATACGTATCCTTTCGCCAAACACTTCCTAGCTTTGATTACTGAAATAATCGCCACATCGCTTTTCCTTCCTTCGCCGTAGATTATAGTCGCTTCTCCGTTTGCCACAGGTAAACGGATCATTTTCTTGGAACATACAATTTCGGCCTGGTTCTTAGATAACCAGTCCATACCTACCACCACGTCGAATCCGCCAATTTGCATTGGTAATAGGTTAATGGGAAATTTCTTCCCCTTAAGCTCTAAGATGCAATCCTTAAGGATACTACGAATTAGAACCTGACCTCCATTTGCTATTTCTACCACAACCGCATTCTCTAACATACTCATAGACATAGCAAGCCTTTGACAGAACAATTCGGATATGAACGAGTAGCTAGCACCAGAATCAAATAACACACGTGTAGGTACGGAATTTAGAAGAAACGTACCCGACACTACATCGGTCGATGCTTTAGCTTCCTCTGACGACATCTGGAAAGCCCTTCCAGTCGACCGCGACGGTTCCATCTTCTTCCCGCTAAATCCTCCGGTCTTCAGCTTCGGGCATTCCGCCCTTACGTGCCCCGGTTCCCTACACTCAAAACATACCTGTCCCTTGAGAGGGCAATCTCGGAACGTGTGACCCGTCCTCCCACATTTGTAGCACGTCCCGGGAACAAAGTTGCAAGGACCGAAATGCTTGCTTCGGCACTTGGAACACCACCTAGCATCACGTCTATGGTCAGCTCCTCGCTGAGTGTTGTTGTTGGCATAAAAGGGTTTCTTTGAGGGCATTGAACTTCCCTCCCACTTTCTCTTCTCGACTTGGCGACCACCCTGATCCCTGCCGAGACTGTAAGCATCCTCCATGAGTTGAGCTTCTTCCATTGCCTCCCGAAGGGTGGAGGTCTTTGTCACACGAACCATCGACATCATGTCCGATGGAAGACCCTTGATGTAAGCCTTGATCTTATCTTTCTCTGTCGGGACCAGATGTCCCACAAAGCCTAGCTTGTCCATGAAGAGACGGCTGTATTCCCTCACAGACATACCTCCCTTCTTCAAATTCTGGAATTCATCCTTGATTCGGTCCAACGACCGCTCGTTACAGTACTCCTCTAGCAGTTTCTCCTTGAAGGTAGACCAAGACAATTGGTCTAGAACAGTTGGCTCCAGCGAAGCAGAGTACACATCCCACCAGGTAAGAGCTATTCCCCGCAGCATTCGGGAACCAAATATCACCCTCTGTTCTTCCCCACATTCGCTTGAGCGAAAAGCTTGCTCCATCTCTCGAACCCAGGCCATACAATCTAAGGGATTGTCCGAGCCTTTAAATTCTGGTGGTCGGCAACCCAGAAAAGCCTTAAACGTGCAAGTCCGTGTCGTTCGATTGACGCCTAGGGTTGCAGTCACCACGGGGGAAATTACGGGTCCGGTACCCCCGGATCCAGCAACAATCGCATTCTCGCCAACCGTTTCGGGCCTACGGTTGTTAGTGTCTCGGTCCTCGAGGAGTTTCAAGAACACTTCCTGTTGTTGTGCCATGGCCCTATTCATGGCCAACATCATACGATCCATCATTCTCGATTCGGCCGTCACTTCTTCTATAATAGGCTCATTAGCCTCCAAATTTCGTCGAGGAATATGCTCGGGTCCTCCTCCCAGCACATTACTCACACGTACAGTTTCCCCCACTACGGTCGCCAGCGGATGGTCGGCCGTAGGTATGTCGGCCTCCTGGCCTTCCGGATGACTCCTGGTATTAACCATGGTTCTGCTGAACACAATCATGCAAAAGAACGGGATAAGGATTACGGAAAACACAGAGAACGTACTTCTACACTTATCAATCGTTATAACAACAGTAATCTAAGTATGCTCACGTAAGACATTTTCATAATAACGTTAGCTAAGTGAAATTATGAACGTATAATACGCAAGAGTGCTTATTACCATCGTTACAACTTTTAACTTGTGCAATTTTCCGTTGACTCTAAGACCATCCTATCTTACAAGATCTACCCCA
This sequence comes from Arctium lappa, assembly GCA_023525745.1. Classification (NCBI taxonomy): domain Eukaryota; kingdom Viridiplantae; phylum Streptophyta; class Magnoliopsida; order Asterales; family Asteraceae; genus Arctium; species Arctium lappa. Next base: position 6,160,375 of record CM042047.1, read on the forward strand.
TCTCACGAGTCGTAACTTAATAGTCTCAGCTTAAGTCTAGGCATCTCACAGTCATACCTAGTTCACTTAAACCAAGGCTCTGATACCAACTTGTAACACCCTAGAAACTGCGGAAATAAAATTTTGAAGAAACAATTCGGCAATAGACTAAGTTGCGGAATAAGGTGTGACAATTTTCATTACACAATCAACCCAACGGGTATAGAGTAGCCAATATTGAGGTAGATAACTGAAGTATAAAACAACATCCTATTAATCTATAAAATATCTAGATTAGGGACGGGTGTCGCTATACTTCCAAAATGAATCTTCAAAAGAATCCCTCACGACCCCAAGGTCGCTCCCTCAGTCCCGACGAGCCCCACTGCTAAGATAACCTGCCAACATGACAACCAAGAGCAAGCGTTAGGCTAACGCCTAGTGAGAACAAGCCAAATAAAAGAGAGTACTAAACCCAATTGGTGCCACGCGGTAGTATAGCCATGAGCTAAGTCAAGAAATCCAATAAACCATTAGTGATTAAACATGGTATAAGTAATACCCACATATCACATAACGAGATCAACCCCTCTAGATCTGTTGCTCAAAACATTCAAGTCAACCCCTCTGGATCTATCCTTGAGAGTTCCCAAAACAGGGGGAACTCAAGCACATAATGGGATTTCACCTTACTGCACCATGAGACGCTGCCCGACCGTATAGGCCCACACCTTACTTATCATGGCAACCCGATGCCTATCCCGTGCTAAAACGTGAACCAAATGCCCAAAACAGGGGACATAGGAACACAGTGCCTATGGATCCATTGCACTAAGACTCAAAGCCAAAGCATGTCATTTCAGAGCATGCTCATATTAAATCAGATATACAGGCAATTCATATGAACAACGGTTCAATTCTATAAATTGTGATTCTTGAAAATGTGAAATCTTTAGAAGGTATTTTCCCAACAGAATCAGTTACTTTGAAACCAGGTTTTCCACATTTAAATAATACATTTGTCACATAGCATTCGTAATACAGACCGATTTAGCTTAAGGAATCACCTCAGATTTCTTCCTGATTATAGCCTGCTTCAGACGATTGCTACCTATGACAACACCGATAATCGGTAAGCCAAAATAAACACAACTTAATGACTTAAAACTCCAGAATACGAACACAACACACTACCAGAACTCAGTACCGGTCGAAGGACACAACCGGTCGAACCCTGACCTCGGTCGAACAAGACCTTCGGTCGAACAAGACCTTCGGTCGAACATGACCTCGGTCGAACAAGACCTTCGGTCGAACATGTGTCCGGTCAAAGGACACATCGGTCGAACGACCAATCGGTCGAACGGCCAACCGGTCGAAGGACCATCGGTCAAATGACCATCGTCTTGTTTCATCAAGAACACCATAAACAGATCTATGCAGAACCCAGATCCAAAATGAGAAATACTCAGATCTCACAATGGAACGGTTTAAAACCTTCACAACAAGATTATACGCGGCTAAAAGCATTCAGATCAAAGCATTAGGCTAGATTCGTACCTTGATTTGGAGAAAACCCGAAGAACCACTTCACTGCTTCTTTTCTCTTTCTCTCTCTGATTTCTCAAAAACTGATATTTGTGATATTTCCAAAATATCTAAAATCTGATTTGTATTTATATAACACAAGTTACATTTTACCCCCTTGGACTTTGGGTAATAGTCAACTTTTCACCCAACCCCAAAATAGCGGGTGTTACAATATATATATATATACCTATACATATATAGATGTGTTAATAGAATTCTCAAAACAAAGAATAAATATAGATCCCAAGTTCGACTTGTCGAGAGTTTTGAAATAATAAATATCATCGAACCCCAAAACATTTTTTTTTTGATAAAATCAAAGGTTACCGCTATTTTAGAGATTAAAATCTTTAAAAAAACACATTTAACAATGGTTCTTTAAATCTATAAATAACTGAAATCGGAACCAACCTTGAAAATGAAATTGTTAAATAACAATGAAATTTTTACTCATCAATCATTTACTTGGATAATTAAATCTTCAACCGTTGTGGCTTCGGCCTATTATTTCTATCATGTTTCGGTCATGGTCCGGTGACTCTAAACCCATTTTAAATCTTCATAAAGTAAAGATTATATCGACTTTACTTATGATTTACTTCTAATTCATGGCGATCCGACTTAGTGATGGCCAAAAATCGGGCTCGGGCTCGGGCCGGGCCAAAACGGTCTTCGGGCCGCTACAGTGAAAGAGAAAACCGGGCCCAAACGGGCTTCGGGCCGGGCCGGGCCGGGTTTCACCCGAAAAGGGGTGGCCCGGTTAGTGTTTGGGTAAACCGGTTTACCAAAAACCGGGCCGAGCCGGGCCCAAAACCGGGCCAAGATCGGGCTACCTTTTTTTTTTTAATAATTTCCTTTATATAATAATTAATTTCTAAACTTTAAAAAATAAAAATTGGATTGAATCACTAAAATACACTTTAAAAATACGTTTTATTTATAATAAATCTCTAAAATACACTTTAAAAATACATTTTATTTATAATTTTAAGTTATAAACTTACAATACATAAATTCTAAGAACCCGAAGGTCCCGCTCCCGAACTCCCACCCTCACCCCATCCCCATGGATTGTAATTGTATGGATTGTATGGATTATAGTATGGATTATACTCTGGATTGTAGTCTTCAAGAGTTCCGTATTTTTCCAGTCGATCAACAGCCGTATTATCATCAAGGCGGTCGATGTCTGGTTCTTCTTCTTCATCGTCGTAACGTGAGACGCCACCGGCACTACTAGCATCGTCCTCGGTTACGGTTCCCGGTGTACTTAGTCCTTCGTCGACTTCGTTTTCGGCTAAGTTTAATTCTACATCGTCTATATCCGCCTCCAGACTTGTTTCATGTTGAATTCTTTGTTGGCCATCCAAGTAATCCTTCAAACATATGCAGCACTCTACCGACTCCGAGGTTAATCTTGATCGACGCTCCGATATGATCCTGCCACTAAGAGAAAAAGCAGACTCCGAAGCTACGGTACTAGCTTGGATTGTTAGTATATCAAGGGCAATAGATGCCAAAACCGGGTATTGTGGTTGTTTACCTTTCCACCATTCTAATAAATCTAGTGATTCAACATCGCTGACGGTTGTGGAGGATGCCGCTATAAAATTAGTATGTATGTACATATTGAATTCACTCAAATTATCTCCATCAAATCTAGATTTTTTACTAGATTCATTTAAAACCGAGTTCATTAAATTTGCCATTAAGTTAGACCGGTTTCGCCCACGAGAACTAGAACTAGAACCCGGTGAAAACATTTGAGTTGGAGGGGTTTGTTGGCTTCCTCCCCCATAATTAATTCTATAAATATCAAATAATTGATGAAAATCACTATTAAATTGTAGTATGCGGTTCCTTGAAAAAGAAGAATTTGTAGCCGTATCCAAACCAAACGCTACACATATTGATTGTATTAAAACTTCGACACCCGTAACATTTAAATACGGATTTAATGCCGCGGCACAAAGAAAACTGAAGGGGATCTCTTTAAAATATTTTAACAATTTTGCTTTCATTGGTGCTACCACGTTGTGAAAGTTGAAATGGTCTTCGTATTGAGAAATTTTACTTGCCAAAATATATATTTGATTTAAAAGTAAAGGGTTTGTTGGATAATAAATACCGGATAACAAAGTTGTTGCAGTTTTGAAATCGCCCAAAATATCATGTAAGCCTTCAAGCATTTGTCAATCATATTCAGATATCGTGTTATCCGGGTATTGAATGTTATAAAATGCGTGAATATATGGTTTTTGTCTTAATAAATTATCCATCATTTTGTAAGTCGAATTCCATCGAACCGCCATATCGTGTGCCGGTCCCAAAGCTTTAAAACCGACATCTTTGCAATATTTTATATATGCTTGTTGCATGCTTTTACCTTTTGTGAAAATCCGGCGTAACATAAGTCTAAACTTAGTTAAAGAATGTTTACATACTACTAAGCCGTCTTGAACGGCTAGATTTATTATGTGTGCGCAACAACGTGTGTGAAATAATTTTCCATTTAAAATAGGGGTTAAAGTCAACTTTAATTTCTCAACACATAACGTATTATTACTAGCATTATCAAACGAAATACTAATAACCTTATTAGTTAAATTATAATATTCAATATTTCTCATAATTATATTAAATTGACGCTCACCCGAATGTGGCGAACCAAAGTGCTCAAACGTGATTACACGTTTGCATAATTGCCACAATTGCGGCACAATCCAATGTGCCGTTATGCATATATAAGATTGTGGCAATCCGAATGGTGCGCTCCATATATCACACGTTAAAGAAATGTTGTTGGATAATGATAAAAACGTTTGTCGCGTATCTTTTTTGGCCATTTTCCAAAGTTTTATAGCATCACGTCTAAGAGTTTGACGACTTACCGAACCCACGTAGCGTGGTTGGAGCGAGAGTTTGATCATGTTCGTAATGTGAGGATTGTCGAAATGTCCGAACGGCAACCCCACTTGAATGACACATTTCATTTGCATTTCTCGGGCCAACGCGGCATCATACGACCATACTTGACCGGAATTGTCAAGTATGGGTTGACTTGGATCGTCACCCGATTTCAACTTCTTGCACGAAAACTCGTAGTGGCGCTTTAACGTGCTATTTGCGGCCGCCGCAAGGAGATCTCCACACCGTTTGCATTTTGCTTTTTTTGTACCGTCGGGGAGCATCACCAAGTTGAAATGGTTCCAAATTGGTGCTTTTCGTCCATGATCGGCAATAACTTGGTAATTTTGTTCGGCCATTTTGAGAGTAGAGACTTGATAGTAGAGACTAGAGAGTAGAGAACTAGAGATATTAGACTAGAACTTGCGAGAAACGAATATAACGAGAGCCGATAAATGAGAATTGTATGCGTTTTTTGCGTTTTTTGTGTTTTGTAAGTTGGTGTCACTATCCATAACCAACACAAGTATTTATATGGGTTTGGAGGGGTAAAAAACACCAAAAAAACGGTCAAAAATTGCATACCAACGGCTATAATTTCGAATTGTTAAAATCGGGCCGGGCCGGGCCAAAAAACCGGGCCGAGCCGGGCCGGGCCGCCGAAAACTCCAAAAACCCAAACCGGTCTAGGTTTTCGGGCTCAAAACCGGTTTTCCACCGGGCCGGGTCGGGCCGGGCTTTCAGCCGGGTCGGGCTCGGTTAATCGATCGGGCCGGGCCCATTTGGCCATCACTAATCCGACTACATTAATTGCGTCTAAAAATCAATTATTTTTATACTCCTTTTGTACCCTTATGAGATCTACACAAACTTGTCAAATCGATGAGTTCCTTTTTTTTTGGCATCCTCTTTTATCACTAACAACTTGTAATAACTTGGGTGGGAAACCCGCATCTAAAACGAATTAAATTGGAGAATCACTTACCGAAACGATGATATTTCTATCCAAATTCACGGCACGATTTCTCTGTTCTCGAACCTTCAAGAATGGTTCAATATTTCTCTTCTTTGACTAAACAATCCCAATTTAACTTGGCGGAAGCTAAAATAAGGGAGATATCCTATTAATAATTGTGAGATTGAGATGGATTGGGGTTAATCCCAAACTCTAACTCCCATGGCCGAAAATTAGGCCAAAAGAAAATATGGATTTCATCATCTCATGTGGACCACATCAAACCTCAATTTGCCCCCTTTATGTTTTTGTGCTTTGACAATTTTAGCCCTTGAACTATCATTACTCGACACTTTTAGCCATCTTTCTTAAAACGTTATTTATAACTAGCCCCTAAAATGGGGTGTTACATGCAGATAATTGATATAACTAACCGATAAATATAAATATTATATTTAAAATTATTGATAATATATTTTAATAAAAAATAAAACAAGTAGTTTATCTCATAGTGCTTATCCTGTATTTAATATGTTTATTTGCAGTTAGTTATACAAATAAAAACATGAGACTTTAATAAGTTATAATTATGTTTCATTAATTTGTAATTTTGAATTTAAACTAATATATCTATACTATATTATAAAACATTTAAGGTAAACTCTTAAAATCTATTTTTTATGCATTAGATATCACTTATTAATGCATATTACTTAAAATCCAAAAGTATAAATTGATTAAACATAAGTACAACTTATAAAAACTCAATGTTTGAATTCGTGTAACTAATTGCAGATAAGCACTTATTTTTATTTTCTAAAATATCTAAAATTTTTAACTATTGATATAACTAACCGATAAATATAAGAAAATTCGAGATAAAACACCTTATTTTTATTTTTTATTGAAGTATGTTATCTTTTTAATTTTAAATATAAAATATCTTAAATATAGTTATCATTTAAATTAAACATTTTTTGACCCGTAACAAAATACTTTATTATTATTTTTTATAAAAAAACATAATTAAACTAAACTAAAATATATTTTTGTTTTAAATCTAGGTTTCTCAAAATCGTAAAATAAAATCAAAAAAGACTAACAAAAAGTATGAATAATGATCGAGGGTTCGAGTTCTAGATTTCAGAAATCCGCTGCATTGCGAGGGTACAGTTCTAGTTTTAATAATCGGGCTTATACATAACCAGTATTGCGCCTGCTAGGCCCAATTTGACCATTTCTGCCACAAGGTCCATGTTTTTTTGGGTCTGGGTTCGAACCTATCAAGTCCAATTTTAGTACCCAAAAAGAAAAGACCGGTCCTTAAAAATCTTGAGCCAAACTTTTGTTGTGAATTTCATGTTTTTTCTTTAGTAACCAAAAAGAAAAGATCGGTCTATACAAATCGAATATTAGTTGTTGTTGTTTTTACCAATATGACGATTTGTACAATTATATGTGATTGTGTACATATTATTACATTATCAAATAATAATGTTGTCATGCATACACTTGTACACAACATTGTTTTCGGATTCAAAATAATAGGATAAAACAGTGGCGGATCCAGAAAAATTTGTTGTTGGGGACACCATATAAAATAAAATAATTAACCAAGAAGTTGTCCTACTTAATAATCTCTAAGCAATCAACAACTTCTATTTTGTAGGCATGAATCTTGTTTCTAGCCTCTCTTTCGTATCTTGATTGTTGATACTTGAGAGATCTGGAACCGATTAATATTTAGGGGGCCGTTTACTAAACGCATACCAGGTAAACGCTTACTGATATCATTTATCTTATTGATTGAGCATGGAAGGGACGGAGAAACTTACCCGGTAAGAGACAAGCAAGGACCGAGAGTCTTGCCTGGTAAGTATGGGAATGACTCTTACCCGGTAAGCGCCTACCGGGTTTAAGATACTTACCAACAATCCATTTTCATAACCAATGATGTTACACGATAAGTAAGTGAAGGTAAATATTTTGTCGGTAAGTGCTTAGCCAGTAACATTTTGATAAACGACCCTTTAGTAATGAATTAATGCCTTAGGTTTTATTTTGTGTACTAGGCTAGGGCCTTTAGTTTATTTTGTTGGGGTCCTTATGTCATCTTTTAAGAAATTATAAGTAAAAAAAATATTTAATTGCTTGTGGTGACATCATCTTGTAGGGGGGCCAGGACCCTACGCCTTTGCTCTCAATCCGCCCTTGGGATAAAAAGTGGTTTTATGAATGATCACATGTGATCATGTAGAAGATCACATACATAATCACATGTGATCATGTATATTATGATCATATGCACAATCAAATGTGATCATTAAGATGATGACACAATTATTATATTCATTATAATATATTGAATCACATATGATCATGTATACGATTGTATACCAATATTCTGATCATATACACATTCAAATGTGATCTTAATAACGACATGACTATTATATTCATTTTTATGTATTAAATCACATGTGATCCTACAAAGTATCACATGTCTACTAGAAAAGTGAGTTTCAACGACGGGCCTTTAACGACAAGATGTTTCAGGAAGAGGCTATTGCGACGACATTTTGTCTCTATAAACTGTTTTTGACGATAAATTAACTTTGTCGTCGCTGAAACCCTTCTTTCTTGTGGTATTTATGTATAATACATTCATCAATGTAAAATAATTAAAAATTCAATAATCCGAAAGGAAATCGACCAAAAAACATATATTATTAACATATATTATCGAAAAAAGAAAAAAAAATTGATTGATAATTGTTAGAATTTTAAAATACATGAATATAATAGTGTTCGTAATTAATGTATATTCTCTCTGATTTAATAGGAAATATATAAATATGATATTGGATATTTATTTTCATTGTAAAAAATAATTAGATCAAAGAAATAGATAGTAATTGAATTTTTAATTACACCAATAAAAAAGCTTTTGGAAAGCATAACAGTGGTATCAATATTTAGAAAATAAAGATGGATTAAGTTGGGAAAATTTTAAGAAAACGATGGATGAGAACTACAATTGACTTAATTTTAGGATTATATTTATTTAATTAAATTAAATAATTTTATAAATATAGATTATTTTTTATGTCATTATTTATTTTTATTTTTAGAATACTTTATTTAAGACAGTATTTTAATTAAATGGTTTTCTTATTTTTTTATTTGTTAATTATTTTCGTTTGATCTTCCCTTTAATGATATACATGTATTTATAATACTAGAAGCTTACACGTACAATGCAACGACATAAGTCACGGTTTTAATTTTTCATTTTATTTTCTGTTTTTTGTCGATTTACAGTACGATTTTTGATGGTTTTGAAAGAGTGATAATGACTTTTTTATAAGTTTATTTAATTTAGGCTTAATAATATAATGTTTTTTTATAAAAAAAAAGTATTTTGTTATAATTGAATGATTATCTTAGGGGGTGTTTGGTTGGGGGTATTGAGGGGTAAAGATTGAGAATGATAATGAAAATTGTTGTTTGGTTTGATATAATATAATGAACACATTACCCCAAACATATTAATTTCCATTCCTAACCAAATGGGGCGGGGGGGGGGGGGGGGGGGATTTTATTCCCGCTCAGTCATCTTTTCTCATGCGTTCATTCATTTGTCGATGTTGAATGTAAATATTTTTTATTTTCATGTTGGATGTCACATATTTGTATTAAAAATATTATATAAAACATTTTTTTTATTAATTGTATTGGTTTAACCAAACAATATTAATGCAATGCCCATTCCTATTCCCATTTTTCTGCATTCCCATTTTCATTCTTATTCCTTATAATGAACCAAACATCTATATTTAAATTGAGATGTTTATCATGTTTTGATTATATTTATCAGTTTGTTATGAATTCAAACATATAGCTTTAGAAATTTGTACTCATGCATCATGACATGTAATCTTGAATTTTAAGTAATGTGTATCAATAAATAATACTTAATGCATAAAAGCTTGTTTTTAAGAGTTTATTCGATAATTTAATAATAATGTAATTTATTTTAGGTTTAATAATATAATGTTTTTTTATAAAATAAACATTAAATATCCTGTTAGATTTTCTTAATTATATATTAGATTTTTTATATTTAAAATTTGATTTTTATTATGTATTTAATTATGCGGGGAGTGATGTTATGAGAGTTGAAGTAGAAGTGATTTTAGGAGAGTTAAAGTGGTTAGAGATAAAGATTGAAATTTAATAAATACCATTAAATATAGTACATAAAACTTTAATGGTTGTTTTTAAGAGACTTTAAGTAATAACCATTAAATAACGGTACATTAAGTTTTAGCAATTATTTTTAACAGTTTTTTAATAAATGCTTTATAATATAGTATAGATTATATTATTATTAATACTTATTGTTTATGTATATAATATTATAAATAATATATATAATTGTGTATATATATATATATTATATAACGATATAATAGTATTTATCATATACATAAAGAAAATGTATACATAATATATATAAGGGAAATTAATTAAAGTAGTTATTTCAGAAAATTGGGTTTGCCTCTTAGCCATTATCTCTCTTACTTTATCAAAATAACCATTAGGTTCGTGAAAGGAGTTCGTATATACGAACACCTCCTTTTAAGTCAAAAACTTGATCCATGTTCGTAATATGTGTTCGTATATACAAACATAACTTAAAAATTCATTAAAAAAACACGAGTTCGTAAAAGGGTTCGTGGAAAAAGTTAAAGAGGTAAAGAAATTAATGGCTTTGGCCCCTGTTCGTGAAATTATTTTTAAATGTTTCACGAACATATATCATGAAGTGGGGCCAAAACTGAAACATTTTAATTTATTATGGGAAGACGAGGAGCCAAAATTGTAACTATTTCATTTTTCAAAAAATATGTTCGTATATCACGAACATACTGGGGCCAAAAACGTAAATATCTTTGAATTATGTTTCAAAGATGAGGGGTCATAATTGTAACTTGTTTATTTTTTTTAATAAAATATGTTCGTAATTGGGATAACACGATCAGGGACCAAAAATGTAACTTCCAGGTTCGTATAATATAAACCATTTCACGATCAGGGGTCAAAAATGTAACTTCTAGGTTCGTAATATATTGGAATTTCACGAACAGGGGCCAAAAACGTAAATTTTTTAACTCCTTGCATTTTCCACGAATCATTTCACGAAGTTATGATTTTTAATGAGTTTTTAAATTATGTTCGTATATACGAACATATATTACGAACATATATTACGAAGTGTATCATGTATCAAGTTTATCATTTCTAAGGAGTTGTTCGTATATACGAACTCATTTCACGAACGTAGCGGCTATTTTAATAAACTAAGGGAGAGAATGGCTAGGAGATAAACCCGATTTTCTGAAATGACTACTTTAATTAATTTCCCTATATATAATATAATAATATATTATGTATATAGAAGGAGGTTCAAAGGAAAATCACAAAAAAAAATGGAAAACTGAGGAACACCCTAGTAAAGGGTATGTACTTGTACATACAATTAATGAAGTCATTTTTTTGGTTGTTATGCACATGTGTATGATGTACTTGTGCATGTTACAAATTACTTGTATGCACAAATACATATCGTTCAGATTAAGGGCCACCAGAGTGTTTCTCAATTTACTTTTTTGAGGTTTTCCCCTGAACCTGTCCCTATTGTATATATTATATAAATATATAGTATTGAATGTTAAATTTGTTGTTATTTAAAATTTTAAAAAACAAATTTAAGGAAAAGGTATTTTGATTTTTTCATTATATTTCCAATTAATAAATTCTATTATGTAAATCAAACATACATATTTCAAATTTTTTTGAAATAATTTATTTTACTTTTTGCTAACCAAGATTTTTGTCAAACCTGATAATAATTTATTTAAATTATTTTCAGATTTTAATTTTTAATATATTTCATTTCTTTATAAAACATTAGGTGAACCAAACGTCCCTTAAAAACATCTCATATGATGGATTCATTAACCCCATTCAAGATTATTTAAGTTCTTAATTTGTTAAAAGTGATAGTGACGAAAAAATATAAAAATTAAGTCTTATAAAAATCTTTATTAGATAAGTTCTTCGGAAGCCGATGACAGGGCAAACCGCTCCTTACAGATAGAGTGGTCCATTTGTATACGAAAGGTGGGGGGACCATGCTCTTTAATTAATATTATTTTAATTGTTGCCTTTAACCGTTACCAACTTGCTATATTTAAATTAGAGTAAACTATTTCTTTTGGTTTGATGTTTATAACGATTTTTGTCCCTAGTCTTTTAAAATTGTTTTTTATTCATTGTGGCTTTTATTTGCTTCCATTTTCATTCATCCACCCAACTTTATTAAAATTAAATGTTAATTTATTTAAAATATGAATAAGGAAATTACATATTTGGTCATTGTGGTATATAAACGTTTACATTTTTATCCTAGTTTACATTTTTTTTATTTATTGTATTTCATCAAGACATTTATTTTTCTATTAATTATATTGTATATTTTCATAATTATTATAACTTTAATTATAAAATAATCAAAAAATTTCATTAAAAATACTGATAAATACATTATATTTTTTTCAAAGCTTTAGCTTTAAATCTCCTAATATTAATATTTTTTTATCTATTAATGTATTATCTATTTTTATTTATTTTAAATTATCATTGAAAAAAGTTTAATAAAATCCGAGAAAAAACAGTATTATTTTATAACAGCTGGTTCTTTTTTGTTAAATGTCCTTTACTCCCACTATTCTAAATATTCATTTAATCTTTATTTTTTATTAATTAATCATATTTGTTTAATATTTTAATAAAGGAATGAGAACTTTTTCCAATGGTAATTTAAAATAAATAAAAACTTTTTCCAATGGTAACTTTTTCAAGAGATAAAAAATATTAGGCCGTGTTTGATTCAATTAAAGGAATGAGAATGAAAATGAATATAGCACAGAATGGGAGTGACTATCTTCATTACATTCCTTTGTATTGATTTACATTCATTTACATTGTTGATGTTTGATATGGAAAAAAAAACATGGTGGTGTTAAAGGACTCTCTGTAACACCCTAAAATCTGGAAATAACAACTAATTTAAAATTTTCTAAATACACCAATAAATGAATCGCCTACAATCACAATTTAAGATTTAACCTCAATACACACATTCATTCTATACATACAGTCTATAATAAGGACGTGTGCTACTAAAACAAAATAATGGTCACTATCTCTAAACTGCTGAAGACTTCACCAAATACTTACACTTGTGAAAAACTAAGCACGTCGCTTCACAGTACTGCTAGAACCAAACCCCCACCTGGAACCTGATGCACATGCCGACAAATAAAAAAAACTAGGCTTAACGCCTAGTGAGCTCAAAATGTTTCAACATATATAAATTACTCATTTTAAAAGAAGAATGCAGTTAAAATCATAATATTTCAAGACGATATACTTCACTTATGAAAACGACTCATTTACCAATGAATATGTAATTTGAACGAAAGAGACACCTAGTTAATCGTTAACCAAACCAAACTATTATAAAGGCGAAGATCCCAATATAAAACGTTCCTTTGTGAATTTAAGTTCAACCCGACACTTACTAAAAAGGAAAATAGAAAGAGAGGACTCCCAATTTTATAAAACACGTATAAGCCTTTATTTCTCGAAACACCAAAACACGAGTGGGACGACACCAATGCCAATACGACATTATTTTCCCAATGTGAGAATCCCAAGATTCCTCACCATTAAACACGACTGACTTACATGCCTATGGATCCAATGCATTACAGTCTAAAACACATGACTCCTATTGAATGACACACGCACTCAAAACATGTATTCTCCAAAATAAAGTACAGTAAATGCAACTCACACCCAAGGCTCCACTTTAAGTTATTAAAACCGGACAAATGTCCTCAAGACTCCATTCAGTCAAAACCGAGCCAAAGACCCAACAATTTCCGCAAACCCCAAATGAAAACCAATAGTAAACATTGAAACACGATTGACCAATTATCATGCAAACACAACGACCAAAAGTATGATCAACCCAAATCTCCTCATTGGTTGAGGCAACCATTTTCCAAATGAACTCATACATTTATATTTCCAAAATGCCTCATAACACGATAATATGCATTTTTCGAAAATGTTTATAAGATCAAATACACAAAATGAAACTTACGTCAAATGAACTCCATATATATATATATAAATGTAAAACCATCAAAGAAACATTTCAACATCATTTATTTACCCAAATTCTCAGAGACCCCAAAATGGGTGTTTCACCATGTTTATAAAACTAAATATTTCAAAATAACCAAAACTTATCAAGTGATCAGCAGTTAACAATTTCATTTAACACAAAACACTTAAAATGAACATTTTGGCATGTACACCGTTTTCACAAATCGACTTGAACGCATCTCGCTAGATTTAGGTTAAATCTAGATTTTACCCCACTTTGAGCTTCCTTGACGACACTTGAATCCTCCAAGCCAAAACCTCCAAAACCTAGATCCAAGCATTTTTGTAAATAACCATATTCAACCATATAGAAACATTCCCCAAACATTTTATATTAAAACCTCAACTTATACCCAAAACCCTAATTTTGATCTAACTTTTCTCAAAATCTTCCAAACCGAAATTAGATAAACATACTACTTAGGAAATCATCAATCGAGCATTTACAACTTATTTTAAGGTTTAGAAATGAAAGGGATAAACTTACCACTTAGGTTTGACGAAAACCTAGAAAACCCAACAATGAGTTTGAAGTTGAAGATGAAGATGAAGGTTCTTGGCGTCTAGCTTCTACCCTTTGATGACACTACAATACTTGAGGATGGAGGCATTTGATGGATCAAAATCACCATGGATGGGTTTGGGAGGTCTTGAGAGAGTTTAGAGGGAGTTGGGAAGGAAATGAGAAGTGAAGAATGAGAAAGGAGCTAAAAATTCGACTTAACAGCAGCCTGGGCTGCCTTGGCGACATTGCCAAGCGACTATGCCCAGGGAAATGTCGCCAGTATGCCCCAGGCTTCTGTTTCTCTTCTGCGACTGTGTCACGCGCGACTGTGACTTGTCATAGTCGTTGAGCATTATCGCGGGACCTTTCCGGAGCCCCAAAACTCGAATTTTTCGCTGCCAAAACTCCCGATACTCCGTGGGACCTTAAATAATACAATTCCCAACAAAACCCCACTGTTTACAAGTCACATAAACTTTCGGGTGACATTTACTTACCGAAAATTACGGGTGTTACAATCCTCCCAACCTTAAAGGAGATTTCGTCCTCAAAATCTAAATTTTCATACCACGCTGCCCACAGATTAGATCGACTCTACTCCGCTCGCCAGATCCACTCCCCAGACCTCGTGATGGTCCTCACGATAAATGTCCCCTTGGACATTTCACACTTATATCCGAATGAACAATTAATTTACTATCGTAGCCTTTAACCATGAGACTGCGGTTGTCTCCCAACCTTGGCGACACGTACTACCTCTAGGGTAATTTGTGACCTCAACCTCAGACCGGCCAAATTACCTCGGATCCATATGCTTCTGAACTCAAACCAACGACCGCCACCAAACCCCAACGAATTCTCAATATTCTTAATGGTCCATTCCTGATCTTGATAAGACCGTTCTTCCAGGGCGTGCCCATACGCTCTTCGGGTAGCTGGTTAGTGCAGATCCGACAATCACTCAACTCCGATCTACTCCCATCCTCAAAGCATTCCATTAAAAGATATTTACCCTAACAGGAAGGTTTATACACATCGATACTTAATTACCAACATCCAATCCTCCTTTAAATTCCACCACCGAGAGGTAAACTTTTATCATGGCCTACCCGGGATACCTCCAAACATTCTAGGATTTACTGACTTCAAGAAACGAGTCGACGCCTAATACCAAAATGGTGACATCAAAACGTGGATATCCCGCCCAAAATTTCATTCCAGACGTAAAGTCATGGTAAGATTAACACTTAACAAGGCACTAAGATTCCAATTCTTACATTTCTGACAAACGAACCCCAATATTCCCTTTGCTCAAGCAAGCCCATCAAGACGATATACTAGCAACGTATAACATGATGTCTAATGGTCCATCGACCCGACAAATTCAATCCAACCATACCTAGAATCATACAAGACCTTATATGCATGTTTACCGAAGCATAGAGATCATCTCTTAACTAACTAGGGAACAAAGTCTAATGCCTCCACTATTCATGCATGACCCGATTCAAAAACTGAAACCCAAATTCACGGTTGACCACAAGTCGGATTATCCAACGCTTCAAATCCCAAGGACTCCTCTAGTCCCTTAATTGTAACTCCTTTCACGATTGGGGTCTTAAATCTATAGCCCTAATGAGTTCAAGGTTTTTCAACCAGTATGTCAATTTGAAATTTATAAACTTTCAAATACATAAGCTTTATAACAATTAAACGTACAGTGAAAATACGCTATCGTTCATCCGATAGGTTTCAAAACTGGTTACCAACACTATGCATATAAAACAATTTCCAAACTCATTGGATCAATATTTACGTAAATAAAACGGTAACAAAAGTGTGTAACAAAATTTACACTAGTAACATGAAAATAAATTCCTGCACTCCAACACGCGCGATAAATGTTTGTACAACCCCAAAAGAGAACTTCACAATTTTGACTTTAAAATTTTCCTCTTTAACCAAAAATGTTGTGGCATAAAATTTTCAACAAGTTCCATATGCATCAGTTTATTTTCCCAAAGCTCAGTAAAGTGATAGAGACGTACATAAATATCAAATCAAGTTTAAACTTTGAGTTGCACAAATAAGGCACACTTGACCGAAATAATAATTACAACGACTTGCATACCGCTAACTCGTTTAATGCATTGCGGAAAATTTCTAACAGTAAAATCAATAACCGAAATAACATAAATCATTTATATGCTTACTCACACCAACAATATGGTTTAACCCAAATGCAAATAGTATATAACGATTGACATTTGTATAAAGCCCAAAGATAATTCTCACAATAATGAAACTTTCCCAAAACAATACGTGAGATGACATCTATTAACAAAACTCGTCAATTAACGCACGCAAATGCATATGTACATGTTTCTAGAATTTATTTACGCGACGCAAAATGTCATAAGTTAAATTGACCATTTTCAACAAAATTTTAATGAGACACGACGCCCAAGAAGCTCGTAAATTTACACGCAATAAAAATTAAAACTCACGCATCTCAAGTACACTTACAAACCCAAAATGTTGCAAAACTATACTCCGTAAAATTAAACACGACTCATACAGACCATAATTTTCCAGAAATTTCCGACTCAAGAACAGGGGGACAACTCTTCCTTTAAATTCCGAACATACGTGGAGGAGATTCAATGTCAAGGCTAAAAATTCCACAGTTACTAGCCCACTATCCTGATTGACATTAAAACACGGATCTTATAACATCCGAAAATGGTGTTAGATCTGAAACGGGGATGAAGAGATTTTTGATGACAAATTGAAACCACGTGCAAGAAAACAACTTCATGCATGTTTAAACTCAAGGTTTAAAATCTGGCGCGTGGCAAATATTTTCAAATACTCCATAATATAACTCACTTTATGTTTCAGGAAATATGAGAAATAATTGATGCAATTTATTTTTAGAAATGAATTTCGTGCATAAAATTGGTCGGCACTGGCATTCCGAAATCACCCTCCTCAGTTTTATACTATTGTCATCCGGATGCTTAACATCTTAAAGCAATACTCGAATATTTTTTCGGTTCACCTTATAATTTCTCCTCGAATAACATCAATTTCATAAGTCTAAGGTTCTACTCCAACCAATTTTTCTGACCCACAATGGTCAACTTCCAACATTCATCATGTCTTAATTGTCACCCCAAAGTGACTTTGCTATAAACATCAACCCTTCCTTAGATCACTCGCTTAGAAACTTTCTCACTACCCCAACGGTAATCCTACCAACGTAGTTCAAGTATAAACATGTAGCATGTAGGCTCACCATAACACTGGTCAAGTGCCATTATGAACGTACCATACATGTTCATCCTTGCGACCCTCGACAAGTTTCCCGTTTCTAGCGACTCGATCAACTCCAAAATATCTTATCTTAAGGTTCCTAATGTGTAACTTCACTTACAATCACTTATAAGAACGCTAGTTTGAGTCTAGGCATCCAAAGATCAATACCTAATTCTCTCAAACTTAAGCTTTGATACCAACTTGTAACACCCTCAAATATGGAAATAGCAACTAATTTAAAATTTTCTAAATACACCAATAAATGAATCACCTACAATCACAATTTAAGATTTAACCTCAATACATGATAGGCGGTTTACACCCCCCTAATCTAACCGCAAGTGTACGGGTCGAATCAAGTAATATGTACTTGGAAGTACGAGTATCGAACCAAGGGAACTAGGAACTGAGTATCACAATAACTATATTCACTATTAACTGAACGATCCAAAAGGTTGAATTTTTGATGATTAACTAATAACTAAATTAATAAAAATAAACTCTAGAGTAAAGGCGAGAATAAAGTTGGAAACTTTTTCGGGAAGAAAGCAGTGGAGGGTTGGAAATCCTATGGTTTCCACTAATGAACAATGTTCTTGAAAATAATTATCAGTTAAACCCTTTAATGAAAATCTAATCTGTAAAATCACCGTTGTTCTTTCTCAAGCAACAACGGATTTTATTTTGAAAGCACAAGTCTCATCTCTCGATCTTAACACATGAATTCAAAACACATTAAGTTCCAGATTATTATGATACTAAGGTTTAGTTGGTATATCTCTATCCAATTTCTCACCTTAGGCATATAATTCTAGTTCTTGTTAACAATTAATTCTCTCGAACTTAATTTATAACGAACAAATCAGATGAAAGTTGATCAGACTCACAAAAGCATTAAAACCCAAATCATATGCTTCATTAGTTAGGAAAAACTGATAAAAACTCCCAATCACATGTTCACAAGCTTAAACCATAATCAAACCAACCCCCAACATCTAAAGATTAGTTCACGTTGGGGGTATTAAACAAGAATATACTAGAAGAATTCATAGATCTAAGAAAAGTTCTCTCAAACATCAAAGATTAAAAAAAACTCCCTTTTGAATGTGTAACACCGACGAAGAATTGGAAGAATTCGTGTAAGAATCGTGACCAAAGATGTTTCCAAGCTTCAATCTTGTGTTCTCCTCTTGCAAAAATTGCCCCAAGTATGTCTCCCTTCCTTCCCTTAGTCGCCAAATTGAGAATGATATGATAAGTCCCCCAAAACCCTAAAAGATATCCCTTAAAAACGTCCAGCACCTTCTCGTGGGTTACTCCGTAGGTTAGCTTCAGCAACTCACGGCAAAAGGTACCCTAAATTCCATTCTGGTAGGTTGCTCCGTGGGTTAGCTTCAGCAACCCACATCAAAAGGTACTTCAGCCACTGATTTTGGCTTTTATTTGGAATTGAGTTTTCTTCTTAACTTCACTTTTTCACCGGCCATTTCTCGGGCTTGGAACTTGACGTACGTTATGCTCGATTACCGTTCGGAAAAATTACTTTTTGCATTTATTCTTGGCTATCTCATAACATGATGCATAATCCTGAAACACTTGATTTAAATTATAAAACTCCGCTAATTTCACTTGGAATTAAGCACTTTTACCCGGTTAATGATATGAAAATAACACCATAAATTGGTGTTATCAACAACCCCAAACCGAGCGTTGCTTGTCCCCAAGCAAATTAGCGTCAATGAAAACACAAACTTAAACCAAGCATGCAATTATAAACGAAAAAAACCACGGGTATATCTATCGGGTAGCAATCATGGGTGTCAAACAATAATAATATAAGTGGATGAAACAACCGGTATTCATTATTCAACAAAGGTATTAGAGTCATGAACATTGAAAATCGAACTAAGAACAGTGACACCATACCTAATCACAACCAAGTCCTCACACTTTCGGGGAGGATTTCGCCTCGACCCTACCTCACGGGATACTCTCTTTACGCTCGAACCCTAGGTTAACACACGTGTTGTTCATGACTTTGGAGTTTATGTACAAAAGTTCACAAGATATTAGCATGAACAACTAAACAAGAAAAGCGCACGAATGTCCAAAGAAGTGATCTCAGAAGGAATCAAGTAACAAGACTAGGACTATTAGTGCTATTCCGTCTATCCTCCTACACTTTCCAAAAGATCATCCAGGTCTTTGTAAGGGTTGTAATGGGGCTAGGCTTATGGCTAGGAAACGAAAGTAAACGGATCAAAATCCTCAATGTGGCATTGAATGAACAACTAGTTTCAACCCATTCTTCCCAGCCAGTTTCCTTCTTTTCACTTTGGTTCCCACTTTGTTCCTTTACATTGGTGTTTCTTTTCACACCCTTTTCTCTTTTTCTTTTTCTTTTTCTCTTTTTTTTTCATAGCCTTTATTACTGTTGCTACTGTTGTTTTTTTTTTTTTTTGCAGCTGTTAGACCCATTTTGGTCTTTTCGCTCTTTCTAGAACTGGCTTTCAATACCACTTTTGCTTTTTCCTACCCCTTTCCGTTGTTCCCTACCAGTTGTTCATTCATGACACACGTTCGGATGCGGGTAGGCTGACAATCAGGCTGGGGTTAGATAAATGGGTTACAAATGAATTTAATCGCTGTATGGCTGCAAAAGGGCTTAGGTGCACACAATAGAAAGGTAAGCAAGATAAAAGAATTACATATTTAATTAACACGCAATGCCTGGAATCACCTCTTAAGGTCCGTAATTCAGATACGACAGAAGTAGAACTTAATATCCTTATGGCCGTCTTTGTTACCCAATGCAATATTATAATGAGATCTAACTATAATCACGACAAGGAATCTGAAAGGTGTATAGGATAAAAGTGTATAATTCTCTCGCAATAAATTGTACGTTATTGGGTTCAAATTTCTCTCGGGTGGTCTCCACTAATGTCCCCTATTTGTGCAATTTCCTGATTAATTTTAGGACTATATCTCCGCTCCTAGATTCTCAGAACAATGTAAAGTTATCTAAATGCCTAGGTGCTTTATGAATTCCGGTGTTCACTATCCTAAGAAAATAAAATTTATGATATGCTTGACAACTTGTGATAATTACGCAATTAACGTGCAATACCATAGAATACCCGATAGTATACCCGGTCTACAACCCCAGACCTTACCGGCACATTGTCCCCAATGTGGAAGCTTGGTTTGAGTTTAAGATGACAGAAAATTTATGCACTATATAAGAGATAGTAGAAGCCTTACTCGTGTTCGTGCGATATGATGTGAATAGTATGTCTACATGATTACAGTTATCCGAATTCAAAATAATAGACGATACAAGTACCAAATTCACAAAAATAATGAAGTCAAGGATGGGCATCAAGTATGACGGCGATATGGCTGGCGGTAGTTCGAACTTCTACTATTTCCGCGATGATGTGGTCTAGCTTTACTGCCAACCTGAAGCAATATGGTGACGTGGTGTGATATGGAGTCGAGTTCTCGCCATATCCTGAAATTCAATGGAAGTATTAGTACACAGTGAGAATAAATGGTCACCCCAAACCTAGACCATGGTCTAGGTTTACTCTTGGTAAAGACGGAAAGTGGGTCAAAGATTGACGACCCCAAACCTATGTTGGGACATAGGTTTGAATGATGTACAACCATCGACTTTGAAAGAGTATATAAGTTGGGTGACCAAGTGTGTGTGTGATTGGGAAGGATGTGAGGAACCCCAAACCTATGTTGGGACATAGGTTTGTTTTGTGTAAAGGAAAGCTCATGCTCACAACCAAAATGCATACATGTAAAAGTTAGAGCAAGAAGATGTTGGGGAAAAAAATAAAACATGACATTACTCATAACCCCCAAATTGTGACTTAATTGTGACATGAATAAGAAAACAAAGGTTTGAGCAAATCCAATTCCACCATGAAAATAGTAAAGGAAAAAACATAAACAAGAATAAAACAAGTGAGGAGGCATACCTTGGATTGAGATGTGAATGAGTGGTTGAGATTGAGAGTGAAGCAAGAGATTGAGAGAAATCCTAGGTTTGAGTCTTGAAATAGATTAGAGAGGGAGAGGGAGAGGGAGAGGAAGAGAGGTGCCGAGTGAGAGGATTTGTGGTGGAAAAAAAATCAATCGGGTAAAAAAAATTTTTTTTTTTTTTTTTTTGCCCAAAAATAGTTAGGGTGGGTTATGGTGTGGGTTGAGAGGGTGCAACTCACGGGATAAACCCACGTTAGGGGCTGATGTTATGAAGTGATCGATCAATAGAAGGATAAAAGGGAATGGGATCGCGTGGGTTGGTTCGTGGGATAGGAGGGGTAACTCACGGATAAAGGTACGCGAGGGGCTGTTTGTTTTGGTCGACGAGGGAAGGGTGTAAGGGGGTGGATTCGCGTGGGTTAGGAAGTGGGATGAAAGTGGTTAACTCACGGCAAAACCCACGCTAGGGGCTGTTTTTGGGCGCTGGAAGTCGAGAGAGAGGGCAGAGGGTAGCGTGGGTTGGGTCGTGGGTTGGGATGGGTAACTCACGGCTAAACCCACGTTAGGGGCTGTTTTTGTTTGATCAATCAATGAGATGGCAGAGGTTAACGTGGGTTAGCCCGTGGGATGAAATGGGTAACTCACGAAGGAACCCACGCTAGGGGCTGTTTTTTTTTTTTTTTTTTTTTTTTTGGGGTGGAAAAACACCATTTTAATCACTATTTTAAACCCTTTTAAATACCATTTTAAACCCAATTTAAACCTCCTCATTATTATCTCTCAATCCCTTTTCTCGACTTCAAACACATGGTACCACGTGCATTTATCTCAACCGTTTGCTCCTCTCAATTTCCGTCTTTTCTCTCCAACTTTAACCCAAAACCAAAATAACTTACCGTGTAGCGCGGGAACTTCTCCGAATCACGAGAGACCTACAACGAAACAAAACACAACTCCTACGAACACCAATTACTTAAAACCACTAAAAAATAAATATAAAAACAATAAAAAATTAAAACGACACACCTAGTGGGTTGCCTCCCACCTAGCGCCTTAGTTAGGGTCGTGGCGCGACCTTTTATGGCTCTCAGTTTGGCTCGGTATCGCTTGCGGAACTAAAATGCCCACACATACGACTTTTCCTGATTTTCCTCACATCCGTTTTCTCATCATCACCCGTTTCTGATCCAATCGATCGCCTTTCCAGTTCAACTTTATCTTCTACGCTTTTGAGGACGTGGAAGGTTACTTTTTCATTACAAACTCTGAAAGTCATCACACCTTCTTCCATGTCTATCAAAGCTTTGCTTGTGGCTAAGAACGGTCTTCCCAAAATTAATGGCACATCAACGTCTTCTTCCACATCTAGAACTACGAAATCAACTGGAAAGTAAAACTTTCCGACCTTTATCAACACGTCTTCCATGATTCCGTATGGATACTTCACTGATCTATCTGCAAGTTGGAGTGTCATGTTTGTTGGCTTCACTTCCCCCAAGCCAAGTTTCCTGAAAATGGATAAAGGTAACAAATTAATACTTGCTCCTAAGTCACATAACACTTTATCAAAATGAAAAACTCCAATTTGCACAGGTATAGAGAAACTCCCTGGATCTTGAAGCTTCGGAGGAAGCTTATTTTGAATGATTGCACTGCACTCCTCGGTAAGTGCAATTGTTGCATGATCTTTAATCTTCCTCTTCTTGGATAAGATGTCTTTCATGAACTTGAGATATGTTGGCATTTGTGCAAGTGCCTCTGCAAATGGAATATTGATGTGTAGCTTCTTGAAAATGTCAAGAAATTTCTTGAACTGTTCCTTATCCTCGTGTGCCTTCAACCGATTCGGAAAAGGTAGCGGTGGCACATACGGGTTGACTATCGACTTTGATGGAGGTGTCACACCCTTTTCCTTTGGCTCATTTGGATCAGTAATATCAGTAGTCATCTCACATTTCGTCCCAACATCTTCAGCCTCTACTTCTTCAGTCACTACATGCTCTCGAGTAGGATCCTTTATCAATTCCTTGTCAATCCTAATATGAATGGCATTGCAATGCTCTCCCGGTTTTCTTTCAGTCTGACTAGGGAATTGACCCTGAGTGCGGGATTGTAGAGCTTCAGCTATCTGTCCGATCTGTCTCTCTAAGATTTGGATGGAAGCTGTATTCTGCTCGGTTGCCGCCTTTACTGTGCCTACGGTGGTTGTCAAAGTGCTTACAGATGAAGTAATCTCCTCGACAGTATTGTCCATCTTTGAAATGAACTTCATCAAAACATCTTCTAATCCCGACTTCTTCTCTCCAAATTGTCCTTCATCAAGTCTTCTCTGATTATAACCTGGGGGACGATAAACATTATTAGCATTAGAAGAAGAATTAAAATTAGAACTGTTACCGTACTGTTGCTGCTGCTGTCCCATAGTCTCTCTCGGTTGATTTTGTTGTTGATTCCATGAGAGGTTGGGATGCCTCTTCCACCCTTCATTGTAGGTATTAGAGAATGGATCATTCCGAGGGCGATTGTTCCGATTTTGTAAGAATTGAACTTGTTCAGGCTCATGAGAAGTAGGGAACAAATTGGGAATGTCTCCCTCATAGTGATGAGCAGGTTGGATGGAAGCTCCGTTCAACTGATTTGTGATGGCGGCCAGTTGGGCTTTTATCGCCTTTAGCTCATCAGATTCGTGAACATTAGCTACACGTCTGGTATCGGATCGTGGAGTGGCATAGCTATGTTCAGCCAAATTTTCAATCAGCTCAACTGCCTCTTCATAAGTCTTGTTCATCAAGGCACCACCCGCTGCTGCAGTAATATCATTCTTGTACTGCGGGTGAAGTCCACCAAAGAAAGTCTGGATGATAACCCAACCATGTAACCCGTGATGTGGACACTTTTTGAGCATGTCCTTATACCTTTCCCATGCCTCATAGAGTGTCTCCTGGTCCCATTGAGCAAAGTGAGTAATTTCAGCCATTAGTTGGGCTGTTCTACCTGGTGGAAAGAACTTCTGAAGGAACGCTGCAGTCATGTCGGCCCAAGTGGTAATCTGACCATTGGGTAGGCTCTCTTCCCAAATTTGTGCCCTTCCCTTCAGTGAAAAGTTGAACAACCTCAGTTTAACTGCATCGTCTGACACCCCGTTGATCTTAAATGTGTTACAGATCTTTTCGAATGAACGGAGATGTGCATGAGGGTCTTCTGTTGGTGCTCCACCAAACTGTTTTTGTTGCAACATCTGGATCGTGCCATACCTTATCTCAAAGTTGTTTGCTGCTACTGCAGGGGCTTGAATACCTCTGTTAATAGCTGCCATATTAGGATTGGCAAACGATCTCATCGGCACTCTTGCTGGTGCTTCCTCTCCCATTATATGAATTTTTTTTATCTGAATCAGGGAAAAGAGAGATCACGGAATGTGCGGAAAATAGAATAAAAAAAAATGTCCAATGTAATAGCGCTTATAGCTGGTAGTGCTATCAGTGCAAACTAGTTCCCCGGCAACGGCGCCAAAAACTTGATAGGCGGTTTACACCCCCCTAATCTAACCGCAAGTGTACGGGTCGAATCAAGTAATATGTACTTGGAAGTACGAGTATCGAACCAAGGGAACTAGGAACTGAGTATCACAATAACTATATTCACTATTAACTGAACGATCCAAAATGTTGAATTTTTGATGATTAACTAATAACTAAATTAATAAAAATAAACTCTAGAGTAAAGGCGAGAATAAAGTTGGAAACTTTTTCGGGAAGAAAGCAGTGGAGGGTTGGAAATCCTATGGTTTCCACTAATGAACAATGTTCTTGAAAATAATTATCAGTTAAACCCTTTAATGAAAATCTAATTTGTAAAATCACCGTTGTTCTTTCTCAAGCAACAACGGATTTTATTTTGAAAGCACAAGTCTCATCTCTCGATCTTAACACATGAATTCAAAACACATTAAGTTCCAGATTATTATGATACTAAGGTTTAGTTGGTATATCTCTATCCAATTTCTCACCTTAGGCATATAATTCTAGTTCTTGTTAACAATTAATTCTCTCGAACTTAATTTATAACTAACAAATCAGATGAAAGTTGACCAGACTCACAAAAGCATTAAAACCCAAATCATATGCTTCATTAGTTAGGAAAAACTGATAAAAACTCCCAATCACATGTTCACAAGCTTAAACCATAATCAAACCAACCCCCAACATCTAAAGATTAGTTCACGTTGGGGGTATTAAACAAGAATATACTAGAAGAATTCATAGATCTAAGAAAAGTTCTCTCAAACATCAAAGATTAAAAAAAACTCCCTTTTGAATGTGTAACACCGACGAAGAATTGGAAGAATTCGTGTAAGAATCGTGACCAAAGATGTTTCCAAGCTTCAATCTTGTGTTCTCCTCTTGCAAAAATTGCCCCAAGTATGTCTCCCTTCCTTCCCTTAGTCGCCAAATTGAGAATGATATGATAAGTCCCCCAAAACCCTAAAAGATATCCCTTAAAAACGTCCAGCACCTTCTCGTGGGTTACTCCGTAGGTTAGCTTCAGCAACTCACGACAAAAGGTACCCTAAATTCCATTCTGGTAGGTTGCTCCGTGGGTTAGCTTCAGCAACCCACATCAAAAGGTACTTCAGCCACTGATTTTGGCTTTTATTTGGAATTGAGTTTTCTTCTTAACTTCACTTTTTCACCGGCCATTTCTCGGGCTTGGAACTTGACGTACGTTATGCTCGATTACCGTTCGGAAAAATTACTTTTTGCATTTATTCTTGGCTATCTCATAACATGATGCATAATCCTGAAACACTTGATTTAAATTATAAAACTCCGCTAATTTCACTTGGAATTAAGCACTTTTACCCGGTTAATGATATGAAAATAACACCATAAATTGGTGTTATCAATACACACATTCATTCTATACATACAGTCTATAATAGGGACGAGTGCTACTAAAACAAAATAATGGTCACTATCTCTAAACCGCGGAATACTTCACCAAATACTTACACTTGTGAAAAACTAAGCACGTCTCTTCACAGTACTGCTAGAACCAAACCCCCACCTGGAACCTGATGCACATGCCGACAAATAAAAAAAGCTAGGCTTAACGCCTAGTGAGCTCAAGAGGTTTCAACATATATAAATTACTCGTTTTAAAAGAAGAATGCAGTTAAAATCATAATCTTTCAAGACGATATACTTCACTTATGAAAACGACTCATTTACCAATGAATATGTAATTTAAACGAAAGAGACACGTAGTTAATCGTTAACCAAACCAAACTATTATAAAGGCGAAGATCCCAATATAAAACGTTCCTTTGTGGATTTAAGTTCAACCCAACACTTACTAAAAAGGAAAATAGAAAGAGAGGACTCCCAATTTTATAAAACACGTATAAGCCTTTATTTCTCGAAACACCAAAACACGGGTGGAACACTAATACTCCATTAAACGTGGTGGGAACACAAAAGTAAGCCACATATCTATGTTATTGAACTTCATCTTAGATCATTGACTTTAGTGCACACTAACTTAAGTGTCACCTCAAGTCCCCAACACCTTCCTTTAGTGCACACCACTTAGCGGGCGTCACCTCAAGGACACGGTACCTTTAGTGCACACCACTTAGCGGACGTCACCTCAAGGATACCCGATCTTAGTGCCCATTCGCTCTCTAGTAGAGTTCCAACCTCAAGGTCCCCGCTCGACCTTTATTGTCTACTCACTAGCATTCAAGGTAGGAGTCTCATCTCCTTACTTGATAACCCATGATGACTAACACTCGTGCACAAGAATTAGACATCCAAACACAAGACTCATGGTCCTGAAGTACAACCCATAAAGGTTCCTCTTCGCCAAACAACTGGGACGACACCAATGCCAATACGACATTATTTTCCCAAAGTGAGAATCCTAAGATTTCTTACCATTAAACACGACTGACTTACATGCCTACGGATCCAATGCATTACAGTCTAAAACACATGACTCCTATTGGATGACACACGCACTCAAAACATGTATTCTCCAAAATAAAGTACAGTAAATACAAATCACACCCAAGGCTCCACTTTAAGTTATTAAAACTGGAAAAATATCCTCAAGACTCCATTCAGTCAAAACCGAGCCAAAGGCCCAACAATTTACGCAAACCCCAAATGAAAACCAGTAGTAAACATTCAAACACGATTGACCAACTATCATGCAAACACAACGACCAAAAGTATGATCAACCCAAATCTCCTCATTGGTTGAGGCAACCATTTTCCAAATGAACCCATACCTTTATATTTCCAAAATGCCTCATAACACAATAATATGCATTTTCCGAAAAGGTTTATAAGATCAAATACACAAAATGGCACTTACGTCAAATGAACTCCAAATATATATATATATATATATATATATATATATATATATATATATATGTAAAATCATCAAAGAAACATTTCAACATCATTTATTTACCCAAATTCTCAGAGACCCCAAAATGGGTGTTTCACCATGTTTATAAAACTAAATATGTCAAAATAACTAAAACTTATCAGGTGATCAGCAGTTAACAATTTCATGTAAACACAAAACACTTAAAATGAACATTTTGGTATGTACACAATTTTCACAAATCGACTTGAACTCACCTCGTTAGATTTAGGCTAAATCTAGATTTTACCCCACTTTGAGCTTCCTTGACGAAATTTGAATCCTCCCAGCCAAAACCTCCAAAACCTAGATCCAAGCATTTTCAACTGTAAATAACCATATTCAACCATATAGAAACATTCCCCAAACATTTTATATCAAAACCTCAACTTATACCCAAAACCCTAATTTTGATCTAACTTTTCTCAAAATCTTCCAAACCGAAATTAGAGAAACATACTACTTAGGAAATCATCAATCGAGCATTTACAACTTATTTTAAGGTTTAGAAATGAAAGGGATAAGCTTACCACTTAGGTTTGACGAAAACCTAGAAAACCCAACAATGAGTTTGAAGTTGAAGATGAAGATGAAGGTTCTTGGCGTCTAGCTTCTACCCTTTGATGACACTACAATACTTGAGGATGGAGGCATTTGATGGATCAAAATCACCATGGATGGGTTTGGGAGGTCTTGAGAGAGTTTAGAGGGAGTTGGGAAGGAAATGAGAAGTGAAGAATGCGAAAGGTGCTAAAAATTCGATTTAACAGCAGCCTGGGCTGCCTTGGCGACATTGCCAAGCGACTATGCCCAGGGCAATGTCGCCAGTATGCCCCAGGCTTCTGCTTCTCTTCTGCGACTGTGTCACGCGCGACTGTGACTTGTCATAGTCGTTGGGCATTGTCGCAGGACCTTTCCGGAGCCCCGAAACTCGACTTTTTCGCTGCCAAAACTCTCGATACTCCGTGGGACCTTAAATAATACAATTCCCAACAAAACCCCACTTTTATAAGTGACAGAAACTTTTGGGTGACATTTACTTACCGAAAATTACGGGTGTTACACTCTCTTCGTCCCTTTACTCTGGTAACCAGAAAAAAGACCCAATATAAACAAGGAAAAAAGAAAGAAAAAGAATGAAACAGATCGAATCAACATAGAAAAAATCAAACCAATATGAAACAAGGAAAAAAACAATCAATAGAAAACAAAAGAAGACATTAAATCCAACAAAAAAATCGAGGTTTCTGATGAAGAAAAAAACGAGCTAATCAAACATAAACAATCGAACAACATATCATAATGAAGAACCAAATCTATCAAACCGTCTCTTTCTTGATTAAACCAAATCTATCAAACCGTCAGGTGAGTTTTGTAGAAAAGGAGAGGCGACAGTCTTTGTCGGCAAGTTCTATAGAAAGCGCGAGGCGGAGGTCTTCGTCGACGAGTTCTACAGAAAGGGAGAAGCAGAGGTCTTCATCGACGAGTTCTACAGAAAGGGAGAAGCAGAGGTCTTCATCGACGAGTTCTATAGAGAAAGAGAAGCGGAGGTCTCCGTTCAATTTTTATTCTCCCCAAATTTGGGGGGTATGGATTTTAGCATATTATATTATAATCATTAATTATATTACTTATAACCAAACAACATTATTCATTTCGATTCCCTACATTCGCAACTTTGTGGCCACTGGGTTTAACCTCAGGGTTGCATGCTTTCGCAGTCGGTTTCTTTGCCAAGGGATTAGTCTGGGCCAAAGGCCTAGGATACCCTTTCCCAAAAACAACATTATTCATTCCATTAATATTTCTTGTGTGAACCAAACACCTATAATGAATATCATTCTCATTCCTTGTCTTCTAATGCCCCCAACCAAACGCCCCCTTAATTTTAAAAGAATTAAACCTAAAGTTTTGAAAAAAAATATAATGTATTTATCAGTATTTTTAATGAAATTATTTGGTTATTTTTTATAATTAAAGTTATAATAATTATGAAAATATACAATCTATATCTATACTATATTATAAAACACGGATAAAAAACTCTTAAATACAAATTATTAGGCATAAGGTACCATCATTTTATGCAATATTTTAAAAATATCTTAATTTACAAGTTTCAAAGCAGAAGATACATATTACTACTGCAGACTTCTAACACCCATCAATTTGGTATGTGCAGGACCTTCCTTTTATGCAGATATTTCTATGTATCACCATTAATTAATATATTATATTACTATAAATTTGTTTTAATTATATTATTAAATATGTAATTGGTTATTTTTTCTAGATATCATTAAAATATATAAGATAATCATTGAATTCTAACAAAATACTTAATTTTTTATATATAAAAAAATTTATATTATTAAGCCTAAATTAAACAAATTTATAAATAAAAAAACATTATCATTTTCTCAAAACCATTTAAAATCGTACTGTAAATCAACAAAAAACAAAAAATAAAATGAAACATTAAAATCGTGATGTATCTCGCTGCATTGCGCGAGTACGCTTCTAATATATTAATAGAAAAATAAATGTCTTGATGAAATACAATAAATAAAGAAAAAATAAAAAAATGTAAACTAGGATAAAAATGTAAAAATTTATATACCATAAGGACCAAATATGTAATTTGCTCATTCAATTTTTAAATGAATTAACACTTAATTTTAATAAAATTAGATGGAGGGACGAAAATGAAAGCAAATAAAAACCATAAGGACTAAAAAGCAGTTTTAAAAGACTAGGGACGAAAATCATTATAAACATCAAACCACAGGGACGAAAATTGTAGTTTACTCTCTTAGTTATTTGATTCTAGAATTTTTATAATTTCTAATTTTTTTTAACGGTTGCAGAAAATTAGAGCATCTCCAACAATATTGCTAAAATAGAAAATTTTGGCTTTTTTTTTGCTATTCCTCTCCAACAGCTTTGCTATATGGTTTGCTAAAATAGAGAAAGATCAAAAAAATCTCTAAATATAGAGAATTCTCTATAATCTCTAAATTGGAGAGAGAAAATATTTTTTTATTTAATCTAACCAATAAGATTCAATTTTTAACATTTTATTTTAAGTTTTTTTAAAAAAGTGTGTTGGAATGATAAATTATAGAATATTATAATAATATAAATAATAATTGATTCTTTAAAATAGAAAAACTGTTGGAGTTAGAAAAAAATGTTTTTAAAGATTTTGAATTACCATTCTCTATTTTAGAAAAAAAATTAGCAATGTTGTTGGAATTGCTCTTACAAGTTTGAAATTTTTTTACCGATATAATCTTATTTCTATTCTTTTTCAAAAAGTCATTCTAAAAATTGAAATAAATCACAAAATAGGGCTTCTAAAAGTAATTTATGTAAAAGCTCTATTTTGGTGTCCATATAATAAGGTTTCTTTTTTAAATACCTCTTAATTGCTTTTAAGTTTGAATCGTTCAGACATTTTGACATTTAGACTGTTTGTTTTGTTTCACTTTTCAGAATATCTTAATGACTCTTAAATACATTTGAATTAAGAAGTGGTGACCTAACTTTTAATTAAAATCTCTTATCGCCTCCTCATTTCAAATGTTATCCTTTCTCTTAAGACGTTACAAAAACAAACAGTCTTATTAATTCAGATTTCAGACTTCAGCATCACCACTTATTAATCAGAAGTGAATTAAGACTAAACGCCTCCTAAATGTGAAACAAGAATGTTTAATAAAAAATTCACAAGGAGTATTTTATTTTTGGTTTATAAAATTACTAGAAGCGTACTCGTGCAATGCAGCGGGATATATCACGATTTTAATGTTTCATTTTATTTTTTGTTTTTTTGTCAATTTACAGTACGATTTTGGATGGTTTTGAGAAAGTGATAATGTTTTTTATTTATTTATAAATTTGTTTAATTTAGGCTTGGTAATATAATGTTTTTTATATAAAAAAAAATTAAGTATTTTGTTAGAATTAAATGATTATCTTATATATTTTAATGTCATCTAGAAAAAAATAACCAATTACATATTTAATAAATATAATTAAAACAAATTTATAGTAATATAATATATTAATTAATAGTGATACATGGAAAGGTATGCATAAAATGAATGCCCTGTACATACCAAATTGGTG
Source organism: Arctium lappa (assembly GCA_023525745.1). NCBI lineage: Eukaryota > Viridiplantae > Streptophyta > Magnoliopsida > Asterales > Asteraceae > Arctium > Arctium lappa. The sequence goes on from CM042047.1 coordinate 6,192,492, forward strand.
GATGTTAGAAGCCTGCAATAGTAATATGTATCTAATGCTTTGATACTTGTAAATTAAGAGATTTTTAAAATCTTGCATAAAATGATGGTACCTTGTGCCTAATAATTTGTATTTAAGAGTTTTTTATCCGTGCTTTATAATATAGTATAGATAGATATAGATAATAAGCTTTTTTTGTTACAAGGTTGTAGTATTTGTCCTTGATTATATCAAATAAATACTATGTTTTTCCGTATTGCAATTTGCATCGAAGACGTATACGTTATCTAAAAATAGAGCTTCTAAATGTAATTTTTGCAATATAAAAATTGAACCGTTACATTTACAAAAATTGTTGTTTTTAGACAAATTTTATAAAGTTTCTCGTCATGAAACGAATAAAATTTTATGTTTCATATAAAAAATAAGTAATCACATGTTAACAACTCGGTATTATTGAAATTTATTCAACGTTTATCATATTTTGGGGTAAAATCATCTTAAAATATAGTCACATGTTAATTGATGTACACAAACAAAGGCATGATGTATATGCATATTATTGTCATGATATATTGTAATGATGTAATATTACGAATAAGGAATAAGGAAGATTGTAAGATCCCATATTGATTGGGAAGGGGAACGAAAGTTGGCTTATAAGAGACTGGATAATTCCTCTACTAAACGCATTTTAAAGTCGTGAGTTCAAATGTGTGTACAAAGCGGATAAGATCTGGTACGGTTGGCCTGAGATGTTATAGATGATGTCAGAGCAGGGAGCCGGACTAGTGTGTCAGCGAGGACGCTGGGGTCCCAAGGGGGGTGGATTGTAAGATCCCACATTGGTTGAGGAGATGAACGAAAGTTGCCTTATAAGGGACTGGATACCTCATCTACCAGACACGTTTTAAAACCGTGAGTTCAGGTGTGTGGACAAAGCGGACAATATCTGATACAGTTGGCCTGGGATGTTAAATGAGATGCACCCAAGATAAGATACACAGAGATGTACAAGATTAATTCCCTTTAAAGCCGCAATTCATGGGAGGACTTGAGATTAAAAGAGATCAACGGTTCAGATCCACTTCCCACGCTTCTCAACGTTAACTCAACTTCTCACACGATCATTTGCCTTGATAAACTCTACAAATTTAACTAAACTTTTAAATGTAAATTATCTTAAATACAATCAAGCTTTTATAAACAAATTATATAAAAAATGAGTATTTTTTTCTTAAGTTGATATATATATATATATATATAGGGGCCTAATCAAATGAGAATTGGGTAGTTTGTGGTAACCGTGAGATCCAATATGAGCCACACATTTAGAATAATTAATATTAATTTTAAATAAATTGAAAATGATATTTTAGTAAATTTGTTTAATTCCTAAAATATAACCTAATTCCTAAATTTTCTTATTTCCTTTTACAAAAGGGTATCACATTGTGCTATCACGTATTTTTTATGTTTACAAAAGGGTATCATAGTGTACTATCATGTATTTTCGATCTTTACAAAGTGTATCACAGTGTGCATCACTTATTTTCGATGTTTTTTCGATCTTTACAAAGTGTATCATGGTGTGCTATCACGTATTTTTTATGTTTACAAAAGGGTATCATAGTCACACTATTTTCGATCTTTACACAGTGTATCACAATGTGTATCACGTATTTTCGATGTTTATATAGTGTATCACAATGAGCATCATGTATTCGGCCGAATAATATTTGCTGGAGAGAGGAGAGAGAAGAGAAGAGAGAGGAGATCTCAAAAATACCTAAAATACCTTTAATTAAAATTTTTAATTAAAATTACCAAAATTATTGATTTCATAATTTATCTTCTGATTTGTGGTTAAGATTGGATCTCACGGTTATCACAGATAACTGAGTTCTCCCTTGAATGACCCCCTATATATAGGGGTTGTTTCATTTGCAATCCTTAAAAATGTTGCAAACCTTGCAACCCACATCTTAACCGTCGGATTCATGATCGGCGGTTACAATAGATATGGGGCCCAATATTTTTAATTAAAAAAACAGAAAAATAAAAATAAAATAACCATCGATCATGAATCCAACGGTTAAGATGTGGGTTGCAAGGGTTGCAATCTTTTTCAGGGTTGCAAAATATCCTTCCACTATATATATATATATATATATATATATATATATATGATTAGGTTCATTTGAGAAATGCTAAAAATATGAGAAATAAATAAATGATCTTAGCCCTTTATCTAGTCAACATTTGCGGCTTTACCGTAAAGCACCAGATAATTCCTTGTGTGATCTGTAGAAGATAGATGGGTAGTTTCGTAAAATACGCGAGACGAGTTCATATATGAACTTGTATGATTCACATATGAATTATATGTTCATATATGAACCAGTGTAATTCACATATGAACTATTTTAACTGATTCATATATCAAATTTTGTGATTCAAATATGAATCAGTTAATTAGTTCATATGTAAATTACAAAGGTTCATATATTAATATGTTAATTAGTTCAACCGATTCACATATGAACCTACGGTTAATTAGTTCATAAGTGAATCAGTTAATTGGTTCATATATGAATGAGTTAAAAGAGTTCATATGTGAATTACACTGGTTCACATATGAACATATAGTTTATATGTAAATCATATATGAACTCGTCTCATGTATTTGTAAAAATTACAAAACTGTCATTCTATTTTTGGAATAGCCGCAACTTTTGACCAGTCAAATACGCAATATTTGACCAGTCAAAACCGATATTGACCGAATGAAAGGCTATGATTACTTATCTATTTTTTCATATATTTAGCATTTCTCAAATGAATCTCTTCCTCTCTCTCTCTCTCTCTCTCTCTCTCTATATATATATATATATATATATATATATTTAAGGGGTCTTATTTTGAGAAATTTCTAATTTGTGAAATCCGTTAGATCCAATTTAAAAACAAAAAAATTAGTCGAAAATACAATCTAATAAAATTAAATAACCTCTCTCTTTTTCTCCTCTCCCATCTCTTCATAACATACACGTACACACATATAATTGAATATGCACATAAGTTAAACATACTGTGAACACTTTCTTAGAAACACTATATAGTTTGTGAACATTTTCTTTGAAATATTATTATTGTTTGTGAACACATTATGAACACACTCTAAATCTACGAGATATGGTATAGATTGTGAACATATTGTGGACATCAACGAAATCAATAAAACTAAATCTAAACCTATCACTCGCGAATAACATGTGAACCTTGTGAACACCCTAGTAAAAAATATTCTTAAGGTTTGTTTACAATGTGTTTACCTTATGTGCACATCTAATTGTGCGTGCGTTAATATTACAAATGTTACAGAGAGAGGATATGATAGAGATATATATGGAATTTTCTAAAAAAATGCATCAATGTTTATTCAATAAATAACGATAATTATCCCATTAATTAATTATATTAATTATCTTAAGTAGTGGCTTATGATGGATTTCACGGATCTTACAAAATTTGAAGTTCTCAAATGATTAAATCCGTACGTGTTTATCCATTTCTTTGGGTTTTCAAAATTTCGATTACGAGTATATTCATTATTCAAATACATACTAACATATACTATATTATAAAACATTCTCAACACATTCTTAAAATATTTTAAAATTTAAATTTACACCTTATTATTTTATACATACAACTTAAAGTTCCACTGTTTGAACTTCATAAAACTAAGGCATTGTTTGGCAAAAAAAAGTTAGCTTATAAGCTAGTTTTTTTTGTACATGTTTAGATGACTATAAACTAGCTTATTGAAAAGTTACGTATAGTAGCGCTTTGAAAAGTTAGCTTATCAGCTTGTTAAAATGTATGTTAATTCTTACCAATCTTGTCATCATGTTTAATTAAGTGTGAATGATTTAATTTCAGGAAGTTAAGGGGCTGGACTAGAATATCTGGAGTCTATAGTGGTAGTGGTGAAATATTCAGAAAATTAAGAGGACTGTTTTGCAAAATATGAAAAATATATAAAGACTTCTTTGGCTGGAAGAAAACCTAACACAGTCATTATCTCATTTTTACAATTTGAGTTTACTTTAATTTTTCCTCTCAACATTTTAGAGTTCTTCATCTTCAAATCTATTGAAGATGAATTAGTTAAACATTTTCTTTTATTGTAATCATTTGTAATATTTCCTATTAATAAAACTTTAAAATTTTAAGACAGCTACCAGCTAGCTTATCAGTTAGTTTGTCAAACATAACCTAACTAATAAACACGTTCAAATGAAGAAAAAAAATTGAGTCTTGCTAATACAATATTATACTCTATAATATTGATAACCAACTGAACACCTTCTTATTCTATCAACAGAGAGGAAACCAAAAAAACAAAATAAAATGAGAGAGCTAAAAAGCAAAATATGAACCATAAGTTAATATTCAAGTTATCAACTTCATATTCGAAATTTTATCATATTATATTATTCGAATACACCTCCACTTTAATAAAAACGTTTTATTTTTGTTTTGAACCAACAAACTTTTTAAACGGATCCATGAATTTCATAAATGTGACACGAGTCACGCAATTTCCCAATGACGTATTTTTAACATTATAAAACCAATTAAATTTAAGTTTCGTACATAAAAAGTAAGTAATCACATGTTAAAATATATATGATACTTATGTGTCGTTTGTTTTTTAAGAGGTCTAAAGTCTGAAGTCTTATTTTAGTTATGATTAATAAGAGGTGGTGTATAAAAAAAATTGAATGATTCAGACTTAAGAGTCATTAAGAGATTTAAAAAAAAAAAAAAAAAACCCTTAGTATTATTGAATTTTATTCAACGTTTATCATGTTTTAGGATAAAATCATTTTAAAATATAGTCACATGACAATTGATGTACACAAACATAAGGCATGATATATTGTAATTATTACTTACAGATAAATAAGTATTTTAGATTAATTTGTTTGATAAAAAATACAATTTCATTTTCATTCAAATTTAATAATGTTCATTGATAATTAATTATACATAAAAAACATTTTAAATACCTTTATTATATTATTAAATATTTGATGATGGAATTCTTAAAAACAACTTATTAAGCATCAAACATCATTTATTAATACAGACTAGAAACGTACTCGTGCAATGCAGCGACATACATCACGATTCTAATGTTTCATTTTATTTTTTTGTTGATTTACGGTATGATTTTGGATGGTTTTGATAATGTGATAATGTTTTTTTTTATAAATTTATTTAATTTAGGCTTAATAATACAATGTTTTTTATATAAAAAAAATTAAGTATCTTTTTATAATTCAATTATTATCTTATATATTTTAATGATATCTATAAAAAATAACCAATTACATATTTAATAATATAATTAAAACAAAATTATAGTAATATAATATATTAATTAATAGTGATACATGGAAATGTCAGCATAAAAGAAAAACCTTGCACATACCAAATTGGTGGGTGTTAGAAATCTGCAGTAGTAATATGTATCTTGTGCTTTGATACTTGTAAATTAATAGATTTTTAAAATCTTGCATAAAATGATGGTATCTTGTGTCTAATAATTTGTATTTAAGAGTTTTTTATCTGTGTTTTATAATATAGTATAGATATCTTAAAATTCAAGGTTACAAGTTATTATATACTACATACAACTTCATAAATTTATATGTTTGAACTAAATTAATAGAAACAATTGATAAACTCCATTCATTTACCTCATTTTTTAAATATAAATTTAATTAAGCTTTTTATGAAACAAATTATATAAAAACAAGTATTTTTTTAGTTGATACGCATATATATTATATATAAATAGGTGGTATCAATTGGAAACCAAGTTTCATTGGAAACTTTGGAAACCAAATTTCAGCCATTGATTTTTATAACCAATGGTTAAGATTTATTTGAATTATATATGATAGTAAATTAATTAATTTATTAATAATAAATAAAAACAATAGATGAAAAAGGTAAATATGTCTTTTGATTTTGTGTCTCAAATATGGCAAGAAAGATTTATTTTATTTAGATTACTTGAAACCAAAATAAAATTTCTCACGCAATCTAAATTTTGATTTTTTTACTATGAAAACGAGGAGCCATCAAAAAAATTAATTTTCTTTTAAAATGTAAGAAAATATTTTTTTTAATTTCATTTTATTATAAAAATTCTCACGCAATCTAATATTGTGATGAAACAGAATGAATTTGTGGATTACAGATTTCATTGGATTACAGATTTCATCAGGTTCATCGTGTTAGCATTATTATTTTATAATGAAAATAGATTAATCAGGTTCATCGTGTTAGCATTATTGTTTCATAATGAAACATGATGAATTTGTGCCATTTTTGTTAACTTCCCATTTTTGTTTCATTACCTTTCAGTTGCATATCCGTATATGAAAATAGATTCATCAGGTTCATCGTGTTAGCATTATTGTTTCATAATGAAAATAGATTCATCAGGTTCATCATGTTAGCATTATTGTTTCATTATTATCATATATAAGCTAAATTAAAATTAAATAATTTACCTAAATTAAATATCTCATTTTTTTAAATTAATCAATAATTATTATTACCATATATAAGCTAAAATAAAATTAAATAATTATTAATATAATAATAATAATAGTTACCATATATATTATGAAATAATGTAAAAGACAAATAACCTTTTCAATTAGAAATAAAAATAAAAAAAAAGAAAATCACTGATTGGTTGATTTTGGTTTCCAAAGTTTTCAATGTAATACTGTTTCCGATTGATCGCTCCCCTATATAAATAATAGGGCCACTAATTTAAAATAATTAAGTTGATACTTAAAAATCATGAGATCCGTAATATCCATCATAAACCATTAATTTAAGATAATTAATATTATTAATTAATGAGATAATTAATTATTGTTATTTATTAAATAAAAATTATTGCAATTTTTAAGAAAATCTCATACATATCTATTTTTATCCGTAACATATACACATGTACAATTAAATGTGCACAAAAAACAAATACATTGTGAACACAGTGTAAACAATCTTAAGAAATTTTTTACTAGGGTGTTTCACAAGGTTCACATGGTGTTCACAAGTGGTAGACTTAGATTTAGTTGATGTTCACAATATGTCTACAAACTATACCATATCTCGTAAATTTAGAATGTGTTCGCAAACTATAATAACATTTTTAAGAAGATGTTCTTAATATGGTATGTTATGGAGAGAGAAAATGGTAGAGATGAGAGAGATGTTTTAAATTTATATTACATTTTATTTTTCTACTAACTTTTGTGGTCTAAATTGGATCTCACGCATTAGAAAGTTTTCAAAAGAAGCCCCATATATATCTATGTATATTTCAATTTTATGGGTTTTCAAATTTCGATCATGAATATATTTACATGTATACCGTAGTCTTAAAAACATTTACAATATGTTCTTAAAAATCTTTGAAATTTAATCTACACATCATTACTATATACATACAACTTCTTAAACACGTTCAAATAGAAGATAAACATTGAATTCTACTAATACATTAAGAACATCTCCAACAACTATGCTAAAATAGAAAAAATAGGGATTTTAACAATTTTTTGATCTAACAACTATGTTATCTTGTATGCTAAAATAAAGAAAAGAGGAGAGAGAAGATAAAAATCTCTAAATTTGAAAAATCTTTAAAACTCACTTTTTAAGAAAAAAATAATATTCTAATATTTCCACCAATAACAAGGTATTGGAGTAAAATATTTAGGAGAGAGAGAAATAACATTTTATTTAATTATTTTAATGATATAATCAATGCTACAATATCTAAAATAGAATAATTGTTGGAGTTGGAAGTGATTTTTTTAGAGATTTTAATTTTTAATACTCTATTTTAGAAAAAATATAGCATAGCTATTGGAGATGCTATAATATACTTCATAAAACTGATAACCTAGTGTGAAATTCTCAACTTTACAATCAAAATCAATTTACAATTTTTTTTATTTTTTATTAAAATATAAAAACATTATATATTTATTTTGATCCAACAAACTTTTTGAAACGGATTCATGAATTTCATAAATATGACATATGCCATCAATTAATTTTACCAACGGCGGTATTTGTTAATAAATTTTAAAACCATGGTCTTTTAAAATATTCCCTAAAAGGGCAATCTCGTCATAAAATCCGCACAAAAAATGCCTTTCTTTTATAAGTCAAACACATGTTCAAACACTTGACTCGCATAAGGACAAATTTGCAGTTAGTGGCACAATCGTAGTTAACTTGAAAACCAAGGGTATTGTTGAAAAGGAAAACTCGCACGTGCATCTCACATGTCATAAATTCGTAATAAATTGCAAAATCAAGGGTATTGGATTTGGGGAAAACGAGAAAAACAAAATTGCAGTTAACGGTAAAACAGGGGAAACAAGAAAAAACAGGCGTTTTCCTTCTATTTCCATTTATCAAATTTCTATCCTCCTGAAAGGAAAAAATTCAGATCCATTATCCCTCTTCAACCCCACAATCAACCCTCATTAGGTATGTTGTTCTTCAATCGGTTGTTGATTTCAATCAAATTTGAATTTGATTGATGTTTTGTCGCAATTTGAGGTTTTTGGGGTTATTTTAAGCGAAAACGGGAGGGATAAAATTAACGGTGTTAAGCGAATACATGCAGGATAATTGTTTGAAGTGAAAATGCTAATTCGTTTGATTATTGTTTGTTGATGATCGTTTTTTTGTTTGTTGGAATGCGACATTAGGGCTTTTCGGTTGAAGGGGCACAAATTACCTTAATTCAAGTTCTGGTGTCCGTTGATGATAAGAAGGTATGTTTTTTTGATGAATTAAGTTTGTTTTTTCGAGGAATTTTGTGTTAATTTTTGCTCATTTATTGATGGGTTTTTGTTTGTTGTAAGTGAGGGATTTTGTTCATGAGGGTTGATTGAAAAAATTGAAATGTGGGAAATGAAAGTGAACATGATGAATGTAACTTATTTGGTGAAATTGACTGTGAGATTGATGCTTTTGAATTTTATGTTTGTTTGTTGATTTGTGAAAATTAGGGGAAATTTGTTGAAATACTGTTGAATTCCTTAGCTTCTTCATGAATATTCACATGAATTGCATCTCTAAATGGCTAATATTCATCAATGAATGTTCAATTATGGTATTGAAAATATGAAATGCATCATCAAAGTTTAGTTTGTTGCATTTTCGGCATCTCAATTAATCAAGAAAGTTATGAGTAGGACTTTTTTCGTTGAAAAAAAGGAAGAAAAACAATAACCCTTTTTTTGGTAGCAGGATTTAATTGCAACTTATCGTTAAAAATGGGGCAACGGAACATGGTTTACAATGGTCAAATGATTGATACCGAAATAGAGCATGCCCGCCTTCTTCCCGAACCCGGTGTAGTTCCTTTTGGTCGGATTGCAAGTTTTCGTCAGCCTAACGATCATCCACCACAGCTAGGAAACATTCACGGACTTTTTCCCTCCGGGATCGACTCCACCACGTTCATGGTGGCTCCACCTGGCGCCAGAGTGGTCCCGGTCCCAATCACCCCTGGGATGCAAAACCCGTTACTGGTTCCAACCAACCAGGTTATGGACGGGTTTAACGGTGCATTTAAGGGTAAGATTGCCGGAGGTTTTCCTGTGAACTTTCGGTATTTTTACCCTGCACCTGGCTCGAGCTCTTTTGTGGTTCCGGAGTATAGAGGGTACGATGTTATCCCTGTGGTCATGGGACCTGGAAACCACAGAGGTCCGAGGAACAGACCCGCTGGTGCGATTGGTCTTGACCACCCTGGCGTGCAACTCGTGCCATTGAGCCATGGTGCCCAACCCCAACCCGTTCAGGTCGTGCCTGCCCCTTGGTTGGACCCGCAGTTTCGTGGGAATGCTCCAGGAATACCGTATATGCAAAGTAATTTTCTTCCGTTTACAGCTGCAAAATCTATATTTTTTATCTTGTTTATAATGTTATCTTACCTAATGAAGATCGGATTATTATCGTAATTCAGGATATACCAACGGATATCAAGTGATGACCGCCAACAGAAACCCGGTGGCCTTCGTGCAGCCGCCGGTTGCATCTCATCCACCGGCGCCACCTATGCCGCCGTTGCGAGGAACCCCGAATGTGGGATTTAATCCGCATCTGGCGTCAACTTCACGCATGGTTCCTCTTCAAAACGGGGTGGAACTCGTGCCGAGGTTCGTGGGTCCCGCACCACCGGTCGGTGTTAGGGTGTACCAGCCTCGTCGTCAGGATCTGATGGTCGAGTCCACCTCAAGACACCGTGGTTTTCCGGCCCATTTGAGAGTTCTCCCCGAAGATGTAGCACACTTGATCTCTCCATATCTTGCAAATTTCTGTCATCTTTATTACACGGAACTTTCACTCATTCGTTTGTTTTACATATGTAGGGAGTTGCAATGCTCGATATCTCTAATTATGGACATAGAGTCGATCATCACAGAGATATGCGTTTGGATATAGATCATATGTCTTATGAGGCAAGTTGTAGAAAAGATTTAAAACACACAAAATTACTTTCTTTTTTTTAGTTGATCCCAAAAAAGGACGTATCTTGAATCTTTAAATATCTTTTTTTATTTTTTTATTGTATGTAGGAGCTTCTTGCATTAGGTGAACAGATTGGCAATGCGGGATCTAGCTTATCGGATGATTTCATTCTAGGTCATCTGAAAACAAGAACTTTTACCTTTTCTCATTCGAAAGACGGGTCTTCTGCTGATCGAGAACTTAATTTCTGCACAATTTGCCAGGTATTTCTCAGATACAAAACAATCTTTAGAGCAAATTTTAGATTTAGTTATCGTTATGTGCATGAAAGTATGAAACTTGTCTTCTGAGAGATTGTTAATCGTATTTGCTACAAACGTTTGGTTTCATTGCATGAAACTCATAGAACTCGAGTAGCTCGTGAGAAAAGTTAACCAAAATCCGACGGATTGCTTAGTCGGAACGGCTAAAATCCATTGGAAACGATTGTAAAAACGACGGGGCTAATCCATCGGTTTCAAGAGAAACATTAAATATCTATCGAATCAAACATTGGATGTTAAAAAAAATTGATGATATATCAATTTACACACAAGATTTTCTTTGTTACACTTTTCGCACGCCGGGGGTCTTCACGGAAACGGCCGCTCTATTGTTTAGGGGTAGAGGGTAGAGGTCAGGTTTGCTTACATATATTGGGTTCGTTTCATTTGGTAATTTACACACAAGATTCTCTCTTTTATAAGCATTGAAGGGTATTTCAGATAGTTGATTGAATGTCGAACGCTTTTTCTTAAATTATCCATCAACTTCGTTAATTTCACATACGATCTGGTTTTTTGGTAACTAATCATGGAACGATGATTTGGGTTTTACAGATGGACTACAATGATCAAGAAAAGATCGGGATGTTGGATTGCAGCCACGAGTACCATGTGGACTGCATCAAGAAGTGGCTAGCCGTGAAAAACAGTTGCCCGGTTTGCAAATGCACCGCACTGGCTACTACACAAGGGAACGAGGCGGGAAACCGCGAAGAACCCTAGGCAGGCATGCTGTTTCTGCTATCACATAAAAAAAACTGCAAATTATGGTAAATATCAAAAGTTAGTAGACTGGTGGTGGATGTTATATGTTATAAAACTAAAGTAAGTAGATATATTTAGACTTGTTATGTTTCTTTTGTTGTGCTCTGAGATGCAACTGTCAACAACTGTTTTTAAAACCGTTGTCGTCTTTGTTGGCGTTAAAATCTTGAAACCTTTTTGTACATATCTTTTTCGTGTTGTTATCGGTGTATGAACTCCGTGTTATCAATGTTGATACTAGGTTGAAACATTCATTGGTTTTGTTTCATATGATATAAAATGTTGGTAAGGCTTACAATCATACGTGGGTATGCTCTACTTTTTGGGGTACAAGTCAGGTATGTATATATTCAATCCTCCAGATCACACCTCTGAGTAGGGTCTACTCTATTTTTGGGGTAAATGTCATGTATATACTCATCCTTCAGACCCCATCTCTGACTGGGATTATACTAGGGTCTACTCTACTTTTTTAGACAGGGATCAGGTCTGTATATATCTCAGCCTTCAGACCCATTTCTGAATGGGATATATTGGTTTGTTTGGTTTTATGGCTAGTTTTGTTCAATAAATTTTTTAGCACCTGAAAAGACCTTAGTTGGTGCATTGAGGTTTGAAATGCATCAATCACTTGTAGATAGTAAATGGGTGTGTTTTAACCAAGATTTTGGGTCAAAAGAGTTTTCTATATGAAATCATCTATAAAAATTGCCCTTGACAAGGTGTAGTGCTTATTGGGGTTTATGAAAAGGATATGAAGGTTTTAGAGCACAAAATACATCTATTTTGGTGTGTTTGGTATGTAAAACAGATAGGACGAGATGGGAAAAACAGAACAAAAAACTTGTTTCATGTTTGATTTGGCGTTAGATAAAATGCATTTTTTTTATTCTATTAAAATAGGTTGAAGAACCAATGGGTCATTTTGGCCCGGTGATTCTTAGGTTACCAGTCGATAGAGCCCAACCTACATAGAGATCAAGAGTTCAAGTCTCACCAATCGTGACAAGTGTCGATGAGTTTTATAGTATAGAAAATATTATATACTTAAAAAAACAAAACAGGTGGAATAAGAATTAGGAGATGGGATAAGATTGGTAAATTTATTAAACTACTCATATCAAATTTAAAGCCCTAAAACCTTTGAAAACTCTTTCACTCTCGCACGTTCAGTCTTTGTCCTATATAGTTCCCTCCAATCCTGTTCTCACACCAAAAGCACAACCAGATTAAGCAGTTGAATAATGAATTTGGGCAATTGAGTTCGGTTTTTCTAACGACAAACTGTTAAGTTGGCATAATAGTTGGCGATGGTAACAAAAACGGGATATCAATGTGATATTTACAGTTACAGGTTGTTTACTTGATATTTAACATCTTTTACCGAGTGAAAAATGCTTAGTATTTGGTAAGAAATGATCTTGAACGTTTTAAAAAGTAGCCTCATTTTGATTTTGAATATCAAAACATAAATGAAAAAAATACTGAAGAATAAGCAAGTAAAAGGATAAACATGCCTCTAAAAGCATGAGTGTGTTGGCATCTTTAGAGAACTTGATTCATAATTTATCATTTTTTTAAATTTATAATATGCTTATAATATTACAATGTTTTCCATGCTTATATATATTCTTATAATAATATTTTGTATTCACGGTGCAAAAAATAATATTGTTGTTAAAACTAGTATATTGAAAAGATATTATAATTATTACAAAATTCCTAAAATATCTACAAGACGGTATAATTTAAAGATTGTTTATTAAAAAATTGTGATATGAATGCTAACATTTATTTCTTCTAAAAGATGAATTAACAATAATTTGATAAAACGTATCAATTTAAAGAAATCCTAAAATAATAACATAAATCACAAAAAAAAAAAAAATCATATAATTATTACATAAATCCTAAAAATATCTGCAAAATGGTATAATTATCTACGTATAAATCAGTCATGCATTTGCAGAACTCGCTCACACAAACACACCAATGCTCCGGTTTCACCCTCTTCCCTTGCCTTCGTTGCGATGAGTTGATTTTTTACGGTGTTTCATGATGAGAGGAGTTTTTTTTTAACCGTGGGTTTCCGGGTCTACTTACCTGCACCGACTAATCCCCGGGCGACCACGAATGGCCTGGAGTCATCGCAGGTAAACCTCCATGGCCACAAGGGTTTTGGCAGCGCCTGGATTTGAACCCTTGGTAGATGAGATTTTCCACTACATCCCCCAAAGGCTTTACCAGTGCACCACAACCCAAGTGATTTGATGCGAGGAGTTGTTGGTGCTACTTTTAAAAACAGGGTTTCTAATTGTGGAAAAGTGGAGATTTGAATTTGTTTCCGCTATGTTCTTTTTTACATTGCTTTGCATTTTAGGCACGTTGCGCAAATTCTCTTCGGAACAAAGTACCGCTTGTTGAAAGGCAAAGTGATATCAAACCTTAATATTTGAGTTTTAAGATTTATGTTATGATAACAAACTAGAACTCTAATCAGATAAAAAGGCTTGAGCTTTTTTAGGCCCCGGGGCAGGCTTTGGGATGGAAAAGGGGTCTAATTGGACTTTTCCATACCAGGCTTTTTTGGGTTTAAACGAGCTTTTTCATGTTGGGCTTTCTCAGACCGAGCCTGTCCCCAAAGTTTCGGCCTGGTCGGGCTTTGGGGCCTGGCCCTGACCCGAGGTTTTTTGTGCATCCATGAGTATCACCTACATTATATATTTGTCGGTTAACCTACAAAAGTGGCAAAAAAACACCATTTGAAACTTTAACAATCTTTAACCACTACAACAAAATGACTTTTTTAGGGTACACAACCATTACTGGGTCTGCAGATTCTATATAAAGGGGTTACAATAAGTCGATAGAACAAAGTTATGCGACATATCAAATTCTATCAATGAAGTTGGACAACTTAGCATGACACAAGAAGTAGTCGTTCCAATTAGTCTTTTTATATGAAATTGATCGGTCTCATAACTTGCGTTTTTCCCCTACTGAAGGACCTTGGTTTGACTACCAAAAATCTACAAGTTCATCAAGAATTTTTGACCATATGACAAATGTTATGAACAATCCTTCAGCCATATTATATAAACATTGTAAAAATGGGAAAACAGATTCGTAACTGCGATTGATCATTCCTTCCACATGTCTGCAAACTCATCGGTCTCCGGTGGGTTGCTCATCTCGTGCATTTTCGTTCTCCTCTTGCCTTTAACCTTCTTTGCATACTTGCCCGCCTTTTTTCTCTTCTCCAACGAACGTATCTTACCATAATTAAATCATAAATCCATATGCATACTTTCCGCTTATAATGACCACTTAACACAAATGGAAAGATGCCTAGATCAAGTTTATAACATAAAAAACGCCACGAAAAACCTCTTTTCTAACCAATTGGAAAAACGATCTTCCTAGCAATTATTACTTAAATATTATGGGAACCCACGAACCATATATTTAATGTAGTATTAATAATGAATAACCTTGAATAATAATGAAAATCATGAATCATGAATATTTATACTTAATTATCATGAATACTATATAAAATCAATGTTCTAAAAAACTCGCCGCACAGCCGTCATGGCGCGCCATGGCACCAAGGCTTATGTCTCACGCCACGTTAAACCCGTGGCACGCCATGGCCTAATGCACAATTTCGTAATGCAATATTTGATTTTTCTTTACGTTTTTAATGTCTTATTTGCAAGTTTTTTAATATATACCATAATTTAACTTGCTTATTACTATTGACTCATTGAGTAACACTACAAAACATATGTTTTTATATATAATGATAAATGTGAATTAGAAAAATGACGCCATAAGTCATGCATTGAAAACGCCATGGCTTCGCCGTGGCTCCTAAGACTTGAGGTTTGGCCTCGCCGCCACGCCTCGCCTCACGCCATTTAGAACCTTGTATAAAATAGGTTGTTTCTGGGTTATCAAAATATTTTGACTTTAAGGCTGTTTATCAGTTATTTATCTTTAATACTACAATCAATTTTAAAATTTTCTCCACATTCATCTTGAATTTCCTCCTTCAATTGTGGATTATTTTTAGGTATTCCAAGCCAATAATTTGATTTTAACGTCGTTTTGTTTGCAATATTTGGTAGGATTTGAGATTAAATTCAACGCTAATTCTGTACTTTGTTTAAATAAATGTTTGGATTTGAAATCCTGGAATTTCAATAAAATCCCACACCTACAGATTTAGAAATTCCTTTGAAAAGACTGTCATTTAAAATCAAATTTTCATGGATTTCAATTGTTTTCATCACATTTCTACCACGTTGCTTTCATCAAATATGCTCTAATCTTTCTATTGCCTTCAAATCTTACCGAAACAAATAAATTATTTATAAAACAAAATGTTATTTACAAAATGTTAGATTATATCCTAAATCCTACAAACCAAATATACAAAAGATTCCAAATACTGTCAATTCCAAATCCTTCCACGAAATCCAATTTCTTTAAAAAAAATCCGTCAAACCAAATGATCCCTATGATCCCGTTTGGTTTGCAAGATTGGATGAGATTTGGAATTGAATTCCATTCAAATCTCATTTTGGTTTGAAGGTTTTCCAGGATTTGAAATCCCACAAACATAGGATTTTGAAATCCAATGGGGATTGTTGGTATTTCGTGGGATTTCACATTATAAATTATTTATAAAAAAAATGAAATTCAATTGCATTCCAAATCCTACGAACCAAACACACCAAAGATTCCAAATTCCTCTAATTTCAAATCCTTCCATGGAATCCAAATCTCTCAAAACCAAACGCTCCTTAAAGGGATGTTTGGTTTGATGAAATGGTTTTGACTTTTGAGGGATTTGAACTTCGTGGAATGATTTGGAATTGGAGGGTTTCAGATTTGAAAAGATTTTATTTGGTTTATATGATTTGGAATGAAATTGAATTTCATTATTAATTATAATTAATAATGAAATTCAATTTCATTCCAAATCCTACAAATCAAATACACCAAATATTCTAAATTTTTCCAAATATAAATCCCTTCAATTCCAAATCCTTCCACAAAATCTAAATCACTCAAAATCATTCCATCAAAACAAACATCCCCTAAATTAATGCAAAGGGAATTGGAGTTTAGTACCTAGGGAATGGAGTTTTCATAGAACATTACTTTTCTTGGAAGGCCAACTATAGATCATTTTGTTATAATCCATGCAATTTACGTAAAGTTTTATGGCCAATTAGATTTCTATAATCAAACTTATACGAGATAATCAAACTAAGGGGTTGTTTGTTTGTTTTTAAAAAACTCTTAATGGCTCTTAAGTCAGAATTATTCAGACATTTTTATACACCACTTCTTATTAATCATAACTAAAATAAGACTTCAGGTCTCTTAAAAAACAAACGACACATAATTGATATTTTTGCAATTACATTTGTTGTTTATATACACTTCTTTTTGTTAGTTTCATTTGTCTAAGAGGTTGTTTGTCAGTTGTTGAATGATTTGGTGCAAAATGATTAAGAGACACTTATGATATAGTTTAAAGTGAAATAGGGTTGTTTTGCAATTGTTTAGGATGAAATTAGGGTGCTTAATGGTTAAAGGAGGTACAAGATATAAAATCATTCAGAGGGTTTTAGAATCATTAAGAAACATATTTTTTTTTGCCAAACAAGATTCACCTCTTAGCAATTCAGGGGTTACCTCTTAATAGAACCATTAAGAGGTAAACAAGCAACCCCTATTACTTATTTTCTTAATTATGGTTTTAGTATCGGACATTTGGCTCCATCCTCTAAAGTAATTGCCACGATTATTTAACAATCTTACATTGAAGATGG
The DNA here is from genome assembly GCA_023525745.1 of Arctium lappa. Classification (NCBI taxonomy): domain Eukaryota; kingdom Viridiplantae; phylum Streptophyta; class Magnoliopsida; order Asterales; family Asteraceae; genus Arctium; species Arctium lappa. The sequence goes on from CM042047.1 coordinate 6,210,001, forward strand.
CCAAAATAGGCCTGGCCCGGTCCGGTCCGGAACTGGTTATGGTTTTTATGAAAATTTAAGGTTTAGCGCGTTGGTCGCGGGAAAAAGATTAAGTTTTTATAAATTATATATCAAGTTATTTCTACAAGATTTTCAAGTATTTTTTACCAATTTTTTTTTTATGTTTTCCAAATTCTTTTTGAAGTTTTTCAAGTTCTTTTTTAATGTTCCAATACTAAATTTCAAAATTAGTAATTACAAAAACGTGTATAATATTTTTGTGTAAAAAAAATATTAAAATATATTTGAATGACTCAATTAAAGATTTTAAAGTGTATTTCATTAAGATATTGTCCCAAAAAGGAAAAAATCTTCAAACTAAATTTTTTATATGTTCAAATCTAATATTTGAAAAAAAAAGGACCAAATTGGCGTGGCCGGGACCAGTAGGGGGTGGGAGATTTTTTAACGAGAAAAGATTATTGTTTTTTCTATATAATTTGTTTCGTTTGAATTTTGATCATATTTCGTATATCTTTCGATTTAAAGTAGAGGGTGGGAGATTTTTTAATTGAAAAATTAAGTTGTAACTACATATTTATAATCACGTCTATTGAATCAATTAATTTAACGGTTGATGGAGTATTTTTCCGGTTTTTCATTAATTTATCGTTTTCCCTTGAACATCTCTCTCTCTCTCTACCCGTGCAATGCGGTGGGATGCAAAAGTTCTATCAAGATACATTTAGATATTACTCGATAATGTAAGTAAGGTGCCGTTTGTTTTTTAAGAGGTCTAAAGTCTGAAGTCTTATTTTAGATATGATTAATAAGAGGTGATGTGTAAAAAGGTCTGAACGATTCAGACTTAAGAGTCATTAAGAGTTTTTTTTTTTAAAACAAACATTTCAACAAGAATTTGTTTAGTGTTTCGGGAAATGAGAGACTGGATTATAGATTTGATCCTAATCTGACAACCAGTTGATTTGTGAAAACGGTGTACATGCCAAAATGTTTATTTTAAAAGTGTTTATGTTTTACACTAATTTTTGACTGCTGATAAGTTTTGGTTATTTGGGTATATTTAACTTTATAAACTTATGTAACGCGCATCTTTGAGGTTTTTGGGCGTTTTGATAAATAAATCATGTTAACATGTTTCTTTGATGATGTAAGAGATAAATGGAGGTCATTTTATATATTTGTCCATTTGGTGCATACGATTTTATAAACCGTTGGAAAATGCATATCATGGTACTATGAGTCATTTTGGGTATCACGAAGAGAATGAGTTCATTTGGAAAACGTTTGTTTCAACCAACGAGGAGCTTTGGGTTATTTACTCTTGAGTCGTAGTATTTTCATAAATGTTGGTCAAGCGTGTTTTGATGTTTATATTGGCGCCCATTGGAGATTTACGTAATTGTTGGGTCTTTATGTCGGATTTCGGCTTTGTCAGGACTTTGGGACTTTTGTTCGGTTTAATAACCTAAGTGGAGCTTTGGGGTGTGAGTTGCATTTATTTCATTTTATTTGGAGAATACATGTTTTGGGTGCGTGAGTCATTCATTTGGAGTCATGTATTTTAGACAGTGTCGCATTGGATCCATAGGCACGTGAGTCAGTTGTATGTATCGATGAGGACTCTTGGGATTCTCACCGTGGGAAATAATGTCGTGTTGGCATTGGTGTTGTCCCGGTCGTTTTGCGGAGAGGAATCTTTATGGGTTGTACTCCGGGACCTTGGGTTTGGAGTTTGATGTTCAAATTCTTGTGTACGAGGGTTAGACATCGAGTGTTATCAAGTAAGGAGTTGAGGCTCCTATCTTGACTGATAGGGAGTAGGCACTAAGGGTCAGTGGGGACCCCGAGGATGAAACTCCCTAGAGACCGAACATGCAATAAGATCGCGTATCCTTGAGGTGTAGCTCGGCAGAGCAGGCAATAAGGGATACGGTGTGGTCCGACTTGAAATATAGTCATGACTGGAGGTGTAGCTCGACAGAGCAGGCAATACGGTCATGATCTGAGGTGTAGTTCGACAACATAGTTATGTGGTTTAACTTTGTGTTCCCCCACGTACAATGGAATCGGGTATCCCCCGTCACCAGGAGGTGCTATTTGGGTATTTTATTGTGTCATTTTATTATCCATGTTTTCGGTGACGTTTTACTTATGGGGAATTGTTTACTCAAGATTTATGGGTTGCGTTTTATGGCATCCACGATTGAAGGATTTCGAGAAGTAAAGTTTTATTTCATATTTTTATAAATTAAGAGCTTTGCTTATTATTCACGTTTTGGTTGAGATTGGGATTAAAGTGGTCTTTACGAGAGAAGGTTCATGTTGGGTTCTTTGTTCTAAAGATGTACTTTTGAAAAATGGTGTCGTTTGTTATTTAAAGTAAATCTGTCAGAGAGTCTGTGATTTAAACTACGTTATTTCCCTTTTACAAATATATTTATTTCATGTTGTAAACTCTTGAACTCACTAGGCGTTAGCCTAACCTTTTTATTTGTCGGCATGTGCATCAGGTTCCGGATGGGGGAAGAGGTTTTAGCTTTTTGGTGAAGCGTTGAGTGCTAAGAGTTTGTGCAAGGGTGAGTAGCTTGATGAAGTCTTCCGCGTTAGTTGTTGATAAGAGCAACTGTTTCTTTGGGGTTTTAGTAACACCCGACTCTGATCAGTCTTTCTGCGAGACTTGACCTTTTAGTTGTTAAAGTTAAATCCAATATTCTTTTGAGGCGTCTCAAGTGATAATTGTAAAATAGATTATATCATTTTTGTTGTATAATTTGGAAGTTTTAAATTAGTTGCTCTGTTCATTTTCGAGGGTGTTACAAATCAAATATTCCAAAATTTGGGGTGTTACAGGTAATATCTTGCAAAACTGGTAAAACCAAATGTTGTGAACAACCATTATCAAGAAAACGATCAAAAACTGGTAATATCATCCAAAAATTCTTATAACCCATGAACATGAATCGATATATGAAAATGGGATTCAATCAAAACAAAGAAATTGCAACAAACAAGAACAAACAGTGAAGAATTAAAATACATACAAAAACCAAATGCAATGAACCACCATTCCCAAGAAAATGATCATAAACTGATAATTTCATGCAAAGATTCTTATAATCCTTTGGAGGGATTTGGATTTGGGGGGATTTGAAATCCCGACCCATTGCAAAGGATTTTCAAATCCATCAGGTGAAGGATTTTAAAGAGGTCAACCGGTCAACAAATTCCATTCATGCAAACCAAACACAAGATTGGAATGGATTTGAAATACAAATCCCTCCAAATCCATTCCAATCCCGCAAACCAAACGAACCATAAGGGTCAGTTTACCAAATGGTTATCGAGTAAGCGCTTAATTACTCGGCAAGAGACATCGCCTTCATTTACCTTATCGTGTAACATTATCGGTCATCAAAATGGATTGATACCAGGTATATGTCTTTTCCCTCACTTACCGGGTAACTCTCGGTCTTTGTTATGTCTCTTATCAAGTATGACTCTCGGTCATTGACATGCTCAATTGGTAAGGTAAGTGACATCAATAATCCCCTAAGCCAGTAGTTGCTCTAGCCTCTAGCCAGGATAATCAATTGTGAAACATAAAGCACCAAATTTCAGCAACAAATAAGTGAAAAACAAATATATTCTGATATGATAATTCATTTATAAACCAAATAGAAACTAACATATTTACCATAGTTTCCACCTATAAGTGAAACTAACATTATTTAAACCAAGTGTCTCTTTTCTGTTTAACAACAATTACAGTGATTGCATTAACCTATGTATGGATTAAGTTATCTTCTAGTTAGGACCATGTAATATAGGCCTTTTTAACTTCAATTTGCAAAGGGAAAAATCTTATGGAGCTCTTTACGTGTACACTTAAATCACCAAAATCAGAGTACTCTTGGAATGAAACTAACAGTAATAATCAAGTTGGCATTAAAGTTGGAAGCAAACCGTAGAAGTGAGCACAAAACAACCACTGTATTCCTTGATCTTCTTCTAAGCAGTCCTCGAAATGGAAAATTTGAAGGAACGCAAAATAACAAGTTGCAGCCTTCAGAATCATGTTGAAATTGTTCAAATCGTTGTAGAGGTGAAGAAAGCAAGTTTAAATCTCATCAGCATACCTCAAAATAGGAATCAAAATCACGTCTGAAACTAATGGAGAAATTAAAATCATATTTGAAACACGCTGCAAAATCAAAATGGAAAGGCCAACACTTAAAAAAAACATCACAATCCCATCTACAATAGAAAGACCAACACTTAAAATAGAAATTTGATGATCAATATAAAAAAGAGTCATATTACTCATAATCTAGAGCAGGGATAACCTTGATTCATGTATAGATATCAAATCTAGGTTCTTATGATCATAGTTACTTGGGATGATCCCTCTTGCTGGTAGCATATGACATTTCCTTCCGGTCATTTGCAAACCATAAATATACACAATTAAGGAACATAAAAGTTTACCATAAATATACACGGTTAGATGGTTGTTTAACTCCTTAAACATAGATATATAATATGAAACTATAAAAAAAAGATTATCAATAATAATTGGATTACCAATTTGCCATTATCAGTAAGGATCCTTGCACAGAAAAGTAAGTAGAGCTCCTTTCTGGTGGTATACTCCAATTACTATTTGCTAGCACATTTGAATGGATCATTAACACACAAAAGCTACCTAATTGATGACTGGAATTTAAAAAAAAGGGCTATTAGTATAGTACAACAAATCAGTTCCAAATCAGTTCCCTAATCCTAGTAAAATAATAAAAAAAAATTAATATCACTAAACTCAAAAACCTGATTTGCATATTCAAAATTAAAAAAGATACCTTGAGTTGATCCCACCTCCAATCTCAATTTTGGCCTCCAATCTCTAATCCACGTTAGACCCATCAGCTCACAATCTTCACTGTTCATTTTACTGTGTATCTCCTCTCATTTGCTTGTGTTTATGAAAAAAACAATCGAGTTATGAAACATTCACAAAACATGAAATTACCTATGCTTTAAAAGTGACAAATCTGGAGAAACGATTCCTTAGATGCATGAAATATTTTCAGATACCAAATCAATCGACTAATCTTCAATGTATGAAACGATTCTTCACCTTTTTTGAAGAAAGAAGAAATAGAGAAGAAAGAAAGAGAGAAAACACAGAGCATCTGGCTCGATAGGGTTAGCAATGGAGAACCGGTGGAGAAATTGGGAGCCAAAAGGTTGGAGAAGTTGAATTTGAAATTTGAATGATTGGGAACCCAATTTTTGGAGTCAAGCCTCAATGATGAATAAAAACCCTGTAGAGGAGAAAGGAACCTGATAGCATTCCAAATTTGGTGTTAGTGCTCACAATTAAAAAAAGAGGCTTTAATAAGTTGTACTTCATGCATATCAATATGTAATTAATAGTTTTTTTTAAAATCATACATATATATATAGACTTAAGTTCGCGTGAGACCAAACAGTTTCCGTGAGACCGGTGAGACCAAGCTTTTAAGTATGAAACTTCACACCAAAAAACTGTGAATATAAATAAAATCGAACTTTTCATAGGGAAAACACCGTAAATGTTACGTTCACTGTGTTTTTCGCTGTGAATGTTCGGGTTTTTTTACCTTCACAGCGTCTTCACTGTGAAGGTTCGGATATACCTTCACAGTCTTTTATCTGTGAAGGTTTGATTTTTTTTAACTTGGTTTAGGTTTTTTTACCTTCATAGTGTGATTACATTATGAAGGTTCGAATGTTTTTTACCTTCACAGTGTTTCAGTGTGAAGTTTCATGTTTTAAGGCTTGGTCTCACGCGGTCTCACGAAAACAGCTTGGTCTCACGTGAACCTGACCCTATATATAGAGAGAGAGGATTAGGTTCATTTGAGAAATGCTAAAAATATGAGAAATAAAGAAATGATCCTAGCCCTTTAGTTGGTCAACATTTGTGGCTTTGATCGTGAAACATCGGATAATTCTTTGTGTGGTATGTAGAAGATAGAGGGATACTTTCGTAAAATATGCAGGACGAGTTCATATATGAATTATATGTTCATATATGAACCAATGTAATTCACATATGAACTCTTTTAACTAATTCATATATGAACTATACGTTCATATATGAATAAGTTAATTAGTTCATATATGTATATGAATATGTTAATTAGTTCAACAAATTCACATATGACTCTACAGTTAATTAGTTCATATGTGAATCAGTTAAAAAAGTTCATATGTGAATTACACTGGTTCACATATGAACATATAGTTCATATGTGAATCATACAGGTTCATATATGAACTCGTCCCGTGTATTTGTAAAAATTACAAAACTGTCATTCTATTTTTTGAATAGCCGCAACTTTTGACCAGTCAAAGTCGTAGTTGTTGACCAGTCAAAGACGCAATATTTGACCAGTCCAAGCCGATCTTGATCGAATGAAATGTTAGGATTACTTTTCTATTTCTCATATATTTAGCATTTCTCAAATGAATCTTTCCCTATATATATATATATAGACGAATGATCGGGTGAGAATAGGAGTGAAGGTGAGAAGTATAAGAAGAGACTTTGATTCTTGATTACTTTTAGTTAGTGTTGATCTAATGGTTCAGATAAGTCTCAAAATTACCTAATGAATTAGCTTAGAAGGGTATTTTCAATTGATCTTCAATTAGGATTAATCCAAGGGTGTAAAAATCTTTTTACCTTTCTCACGATAACTATTATTCTTACCCGAAACCATCTTTCTCTCTATATATAAACTAAGGCCTTAAACAACAAGATAAAAAATCAAAGACAATGGGTTTAAAAATAAATCACTTGTATACATTTATGAACAAATTTGTTCATTATGATCTTCAAAATGGAGTGCACATACAAGTTATTGATCAAGAAAAACAATAATCATTGAATCATCTATCGTCTTGTAAAATAGGAGATTATAAATTTGATTTCACTGTTATAAATTAATGTCATGGATCACATCCATATTTATTATAAAAAATAATAATAATAATAATCAAATGATGGAACATATGTAACAATAGACTAGGGCCGTTTACAAAATGCTTACCCTGTAAGTGTTTACCGGAGAATTTACCATAGCGGATGAACATGACAAGAGGATAGGATCTTACCCGGTAAGAGCGAGGATAAGGATGAAGAGTCTTACCCAGTAAGAGAGAGTGACAACTCTTACCCGGATAAGCGCTTACCGGGTAAATTGTTGTATAAGATACCATCGTGATGATTAAAATCTTACCCTGTAAAACAAGTTAGTGTATCAAGTTTTATTGGTAAGCATTTACCGGGTAAGAATTTGAGTAAACCATCCCTTAATTAACTCTCATAAATTCAGTTACCCAAGCATCATTTACCTTGGTTACCAAGAAAAGTGTTCTTGGATCAGGAACTTAATTAAATATATTTTGTTTGTTACAAAAGATGATCATGCACCATGATTCTGATTTATGCTAACACACTTTATTTATTACCAATAAATAAACTCACTGTACAACTGTCATTGCATGTGTGTACAATCATTGAACTATGGATTGATCTTTTCTACAAACTAATATTAGTTCTTCAATTCTTATATCCTCTCATAATTGCATTAGCAAGTTGTACAGTACAAATATATAAATATATGTAACTGTGAGAATCAATCTTAATATATTTATCCTAGTTCGAAAGACTCGAGTTTGAGCCGTATTAATGCTCATTGTTATTTATGAGGTTCAGGTTTAAGGGCAGGATTTGTCGTATGTTGCAATGGACTTGAATCTCGTAGATATCAGTCAACGTTTTGTTGTATAACTCAGTTGGCCAAAAGATATTAATAAAAAATATAATTACTGTCTAACTTAACATATAATTTAATAAAAATGTTCAACATATTTGTTCATACCTGATCCCGCATTCTATAGAAGAAGGGTAAGGGGTGTATGTGGATTAATCTGTATAGATGGGGAATTTTTTTGTTCGAGTGTTTTTCATATATGAAAAAACATGTTTTTTAATTGGGAGGGAGAAGTTTGAAAAAAAATATGGATGTATGCATAAAGCCTCTCCCTAGAAGCTTACTAAATAAGTCACTTTCTAGCATTTGGCGTTTAACACAGTTGGCGTTTAAGGTTGGGAGAATTGTAACACCCCGAGTTTCGAGAGGTATCATTTCAAGTTAATACAGAAACCGATATATAAAGGAAAAATAAGATATTTTATTTTGGACTTGAATCCTAGATTTTATAGTCTAGATGGATGAAGGATTCGATTACGAGTCCAACGGTTCTTTCCGGAGCGAAAACGGAGCTATAACGAAGAAGTTATGGCCAAAACAGTGATCGGGGAAGTTTTTGGCCGCGGTACATTCTCGGCGAAAGTGCCCCGCGAGAGTGACACCTTGTCACTTTCGCCGTCACTCTCGCGGGCAGCGTCTGGACGATTAAAATCGCAATTTTCAACCCCAAACTTCATTTCTTCATATCTCCTTCATCCTAGCTCCGATTTGGGTGATTCAAGTTGCTACGGTTTCGTTTTTGAGAGCTCTTCAAGGATTTAGCAAGAGATTGAAAGTATATTGAAGTATACTAGAGCATTTTGTGGTGGTAAGCTCCTCATCTCTCCCATTTCATCTTCTTCACTAAGTTTTCTAGGGTTTCATCCACCCCTTTGTTCTCCCTTTCATAGATTGAAGGTTTGTGATCATTTTGGTGAACTAGAAGTGTTTTGGTTGGTGGATTCAAGCTTGGGTTAAGGTAATCCTCTATTCTCTTAAGTTATGGGAGTTAGGGTTTCGGTTTTAATTGAGGTATTCATGCACATGGTTTGGGAAACGATTCTTTGTGGTTGATTATGTTTATGTATGGTTGAATATGTATGGATCTAGGGTTGGAAGTTTTTACTTGGAGATTCAAGTTTCTTCAAAGGAGCTCAAAGCGGGGTAAAATCTAGATTTAGCCTAAATCTAGCAAGGTGAGTTCAAGTTGATTTGTGAAAACGTTGTACATGCCAAAATGTCTATTTTAAAGTGTTTATGTGTTTTACATGAAATTATCAAGTGTTGGGGTATTTGCTAATCTTGGGATATTTGAAGTATTTAACTTTATAAACTTTTTATAACACCACATTTGAGATTTTTGGGCATTTGATATATGTGTCATAAATGAACGTGTTTTGAAGTCTTATTGCCTGAATGGATATTTGGTCAAAGAAATACGCTTTTAAATGTTTGTCGGATTTTATGCATCGTTCATGAAATAGAATGTTTTATAAAGTATTACTTGCACTTTTATGTGAGGTACTTGAAATAATGTTTATAGTCTCATTTTATGATTTTCATTCTTATCAGCAGTTAAACTTGGAAAATGCATATTTTGTGTTATGAGGCATTTGAAAGATATAAGAGTATAAGTTCATTTGGAAAATAGGTTGCCTCAACTAATGTTGAGTTTCGAACTAATCTTACTTTTAGTCGTGGTGTTTGCATATCCGTTGGTCGAGTGCGTTTTATCGTATTCTTATTTTCTTTTATCAATGGGTCAATGGGTGCTAAGCCTGCGGCTTGGTATTTTTATTTGATTTGGAGCCTTTGGACAATTGTCCAGTTTTGGTAACTCGACTTCGAGCCTTGTTGGCGTTATTGGATGAAGCACGTTAGGTATCGGGTGCGATGTAAGTCCTTCGTGCTGCACGTTAAGGTACCGGGTGCGGTATAAGTCCTTCGTGCTCAAGTATTACGATATTAGATGAGGGGCTCGACATAGGAACCCGACGGGGTTGAACTCGAGTTTCCGTGGGTGTACGTTTAAAGCTATCGAGCCTGACATCTCTTGCGTGTACTTTTGTTTATATGACTAGTCATTACAACATAAAATGGGCTTACTTTGTGGACCGTCACATTTTATGGAATCGGGAATCCCCCGTCACCGAAAGGTGTTGTTTTTGGGTATTGAGTTTTATTATCCAAGTTTTCGGTGACGTTTGGTATTATTGGGTTTTACCCTTGATTTTATGGGATGAGTATTATGCCCCACCCGTGTTTTGGGTGTCTTGGGATATAAGGTTTAACCGTATCTTCATAAATGGAGAGTTCAAATTATATTTACGCTTTGAGTGAGTTTTGGGTTAAAGCTAATTTATAAATGGGCGGCTTACATTGGTATTATCATCTTTGTAGTGGTTGGGTTTGGAAAACGTCCAAATTTGTGTTCTTTGTTTAAAATGCATATTATTGGAAAATGAGTCGTTTTCACATGTAAGACGTATCATATTGAAGGACTACGATTTTAACCGCACCCTTTCTTTTAAACGATTATTTTATATATGTTGAAAACTCTTGAGCTCACTAGGCGTTAAGCCTAACATTTTTATTTGTCGGCATGTGCATCAGGTTTCAAGGTTGGGAGTTGGTCCTAGCAATCCTATGAAGAGTCGAGCCTTAGCTTTGTGCAAATGTAAGTAGTTGATGAAGTCTTCCGCAACGTTGGAGATAGTAACTATTATGGGGTTTTAGTAGCACCCGTCCTTATCATAGACTTTTGTATAGAATGAATGGTTGTATTGAGGTTAAGTCATAATTTGTGGTTGAAGATGATTTATTTATTGATGTAATTAGTAAATTTTTAATAAGTTGTTATTTCCAGATTTAAGGGTGTTACACAACACAAGTCATAGGTTCAATCCCATGTCGTGTGGCGCTGGTTAGGATTGAAGGTTTTCAACTTCTTGCCCAAATAGCCACTTTATATATTATTAAATCACTACCAAACAATCATGTATAGTTGATCGAATAAGCTCCGAGTCTTATAAAGCTAATAATAAACAAGCCCTGAGTGAGGAGTGTGGTAAGAAATGAGACGGTACGTGAGTGATGAAGGGACATGAATAGCAACCCCGAACTGTAGTATTTTTTTAGATTAAAAAAAATGTTGTTTTAAATAAAAAGAAGTTTATAATGTGTTTTAATAAATTTAAATGGAGAAACCCCCCTATAAAAATGAGTTATTGGCATTAAAAATGAAATACCATATTTTTTTATATAACACAAAATTGTTATTATATAAAATAAATTTAGATCTGGTTTCTAACTTTTTTCCTAATCATTGTTAATGTCTCCTAAGTATTTAAATTAACAGCATCTATAATATATTATAAAGCACGAATAAAAAACTCTTACATACAAATTATTAGGCACAAGGTACCAACATTTTATGCAAGATTTTTAAAATCTCTTAATTTACAAGTATCAAAACACAAGATACATATTACTACTGTAGACTTCTAACACCCACCAATTTGATATGTGCAAACCCTTCTTTTAATGCAGACATTTCCATGTATCGCTATTAATTAATATATTATCTATACTATATTATAAAACACGGATAAAAAACTCTTAAATACAAATTATTAGGCACAATGTATCATCATTTTATGCAAAATTTTAAAAATATATTAATTTACAAGTATCAAAGCACAAGATACATATTACAACTGTAGGCTTTTAACACTCACCAATTTGGTATGTGCAAGGTCTTCCTTTTATGCAGACATTTCCATATATCGCTATTAATTAATATTTTATATTACTATATATTTGTTTTAATTATATTATTAAATATGTAATTGGTTATTTTTTCTAGATGTCATTAAAATATATAAGATAATCATTGAATTCTAACAAAATACTTAATCTATACTATATTATAAAGCACGGATAAAAAACTCTTAAATACAAATTATTAGACACAATGTATCATCATTTTATGCAAGATTTTAAAAATCTCTTAATTTACAAGTATCAAAGCACAAGATACATATTACAACTGCAGGCTTTTAACACCCACCAATTTGGTATGTGCAAGGTCTTCCTTTTATGCAGACATTTCCATATATCACTATTAATTAATATTTTATATTACTATATATTTGTTTTAATTATATTATTAAATATGTAATTGATTATTTTTTCTAGATGTCATTAAAATATATAAGATAATCATTGAATTCTAGCAAAATACTTAATTTTTTAATATAAAAAACATTATATTTTAAGCCTAAATTAAACAAGTTTATAAAAAAAAATAAAAAATAAAATGAAACATTAAAATCGTGATGTATATCGTTGCATTATGCGAGTACACTTCTAGTATAAAAATAAAAGCAAAATAATTAGCCCCCAAAAAAGAAAAACATTCTGAGAGAGGAGAAATCTATATATATATAAAAGCAAAACCTATAGTTGCTTAGGTGGCACAATGAGAAGCCTCCATTCTCATTTTTCTTTTTTCTCATAATTTTGAATTTTTTTAAAGAAAAACCTTTATTTTTTTATTTTTCAATTAATTATTTGCCTATATTTATTTATGACCCAACATGTCCTTTCAAATGTCAACTTATTTTAGATTTATTCTCTTTTTTACTCTTTGGTTATAATGCAATTATATGGAGAGATTAATTGAGTAAGTTCAAAGGTTTTCATTAATTTTTTTAAGGTGCACCATTAATGTTCTCTCTCTCCATCTTGCATATAAAATAAAATCATGATCTTTGAAATCGATTAGAGCATGTTAATATATGTTTGGATACATGATGCTTGCACTTCTCATCTCACCAAGCTATTGTTTATCTTTTTAAGGTTAGTTATCTATGGTACAAGTTTTTTTTTTTTTTGAGTATCTTTACTTGCTTTGTGTGTGTTAACACAATATATCTTGGATGGGTCTTTTTCAATATTTTTGATAGTTTTTGTTTTTGCTTATGTAGGGATTTTTGTGGGTTATTTTTGGTTGTTGAGTAGTTTCATGCTGCTTTTATTGCCAAATCATGCAACTCCATACATTTCTTTTTTTCGATTGATTTTCTTACATCAATGTAAGTTGAAGTTTTTGGAGGAGACGATATGAAGAATGTGGATTGATTCTTGAGTTTTGTCAATATGATCCATAATACAGTTTAATAATAATTTTTAAACAATACGATTCAATTCACACCCTAACGACTCACTATATATATTATTTAAATAAAACTTTATCTTACTAAATGACCTTAATAACATTTTCTATGATTATTTCTCTTGCATATGAATCATTCATTACGTTATATATTATACCAATTTTTTGATGATGAAAACGGTGTTCCAATTTACTTAATAAAAACAATTTGAACGTTTTCATTAATTATCCTTAATGAAAAAACTTATTATAACCTATCAATATATAAATTAAATACTTATGTCAATTGAATACAATTACATAGCAATTGTGATTTACTATTAATTTATTAGTTATATACTTATAATCATATTTCAATTTTTCTCTAAATAAAGTTTGTAGAAAGTTAACTATTACCATCGCTTGAATCATTATTTTGTTGTTTGATTTTAACCCCATGGAATATTCTTTACTAAAAGATTTGAAAATTGATCACGATGACTATGTTGTAAAAATTCGGATTTGTAGAATGTGGGAATGTCTAAACACGAAGAGGGGGGGGGGGAATTGATTAGTTTAGACATGATTATAATAGATGATAAGGAATCGTCAATTGTATTACATATCTGTTCTCATTTATCTAATTTGTTATCTACAAATTTTTTTATAGGAAAGCTTAATGCATGCATGTGCATTACATGGCCCCAATGTTTCATCATCTATTGAGTGGGGGTGTTATGTATTGTCTTAAAAAGTTTGAGATTATCGAGGGAAAAGCAAATACAAACCACTTTCAATTAAGTACAAGATATGTGTATGAAGAGCTTCAACAACAAAGTAACCTCCAAATGTCCACGCTTGATTTACGATATTATAATTTTTTGAATTTCACTAAATAGATTTTGTTGGTTTGATTACTTCTAAACTCGACCAACATTTATTTATATTGCTAGATAATATTAAAGGAAAACCATGGAGAGATGATGTGACCTCTTGAGAATGATTGTTATTAAATAAACAAACCTTTCATTTTATCTTTAGGTTTTGAATATTATTTATTATTAAATGATAACACTTTTATTCATTAACTATTAAATGATAACACTTTTATTCATTAATAAATTTTATATATGAAAACTAAAGAGAAAATGAGGAAGTCTTTCGTTTTTTTTCTCTTATTTATATACACAAATATATAACTAAATAAAATCGGGAATTTATAAACATATAGAGAGTTTATTAAAATTGATATATTGATATCTATTTATATCTATATTTTATATCTATATGTAAAAATAAAAAGAGAACATAGAGAAATGTGATGATAAGTTACTAGAGTAAGAGATATGTTTTTCAATTTTCTCAACTTTATGATTTTCTAAATGTTTAATATGTTAAAGACTTTTATACCCCTATTTGAAAAATGTGTAAAATCATTATTAACTTGGGTTTATTTATTTATTTTTTATAAATTTGCATGTATGAGTTTAACCTCCTACTCTTGATTTACTTTCTTTTATTTCTCAATTGATTTTGACTTTTAAAGTTGCAATAATAAATAAAATGAAATTCTTGAAATTCATTTGATGGATGATGAATAGGATGAAAGTTTGAAGACATGAAAGTTTATGTACAAGTATGTTCTTCAAAAAAGGTGATTTGTTATTATATTATTCGTTTTTTCCCATACTGTTAGACTAAAAAATATTACAATTAATATCACTAATTATGTTCAATACATAAAATAAAATAAAAAATCTAGAATTTATATATATAATAAAATTATAATCACATCTAAAACTAATTAGAATCAATATGTATAAAAGAAGACGACAAAGATAATATATAAAGATTAATTTAGAATAACCAAATATATAAAATTAGAAATAATAGTTTACTACAATTGTAATATATAAATTATTTTGGTTTCATTTTCTTAATTTAAATTGAAATCAAACTATATATATCAAGAAACCAAACTATGAAGAATCAGTGTTAAGTAGATCGAAAAAAACTCAAACAAATGAAATGAAAAATTAACAATTCAATTAGACTTGCCCAGAGTCTAAGTGGTGACAATACTGACGAGTATTGTTACTTTTCGTGCAATTGTAGGTTTGGGAAGGAAGGTTTTTGAGGAGGGTTTTTTGGTCAAAGTTGCAAACGAGTACATTACAGCAAATGTAAAAAAAATTATCAAAATGTCTCGCAATTATGTAAAACTAGGTAACAATATCACATTTGCATGGTAAATCAAATATTTAATGGGAATATATGTAGAGAATATAAATCGATATATAATGAGTTATGACAAAACAATTCTCATAATACACCTCATGATTATAATCATTAGTCTCGCACATTACTTTTATCATTTTGAGTCAATTATAAAGTTTGATGATGTAGACTTATTAATTAATTATATATATCAAAAGAAACAATCGAGGATGATGAAACAACTTTATATCAAGTGTAATATCGATTCATATTAGTTTAATATCTAATATTTGATTATCGCCTATTTAACTTCAATATTTTCAAAAAGTTTATCGTCACCGCGCAACGCACGGTGTCGAACACTAGTTAGTAATAAAATTGAAAAGACAATATGCCCTCCATGTGACTTGATTTTGAGACAAAGGAAAGAGGGTGTGGGACTGTGGGGTGCTTTATTCACATGGGGAGAGGGGTAGAATTGTCATTTGCTCCACACCCATGCCTCTTATTTTATATTGCATTGCAAATCACAATGAAGTTATCAAATATCATATATAAATTATAATTATAATTTTATTTAAAAATTATTATGATTTTCTAAATCAACCGGAATATGTACATTTTATTTGTCAATATGTTTAATTTGTTAGAACATTTTTAACTAAAATGGAGATCTTAAGTATTTTCGTTTCAATAGATTCATCAAAAACATGTCTAATATATTTTCTAAAACATTTTTAAAATGGATAATAAAAATTCAAAATCTTTAAAACAAAAACAGTTAAAACACATTTAACTCTAACAAATTATCCATTTTAAAGATTACAATATTTATTATATTATTAAAATATTCCATACATCTAATAAAATATTATTTATCACTTTAAAAGTTTAGTTTCAATATTCTTATAGGTGAAAATATTTAAAAAAATATTTTTCTCTCATATTAATCATTTTTTAGATAGTTCTCTCTCTCCTCTCTCTCCATTTTAGATCTTGGAAAATCTTTGGGAGCAAAAACTTGCTCAAATTCCCTAAAATCTCTATTTTGAAGAATTTTTAAAACCTTCTCTAAAATAGAGAAAATAGAAAAAAAAAAAATCTTGAAATTAAATGTCTTGGAAAGATAGATGATATTTTATTGTTTTTACCGGTGAGAATCCTTGAAATTAAATATTTACTAGTGTTGGGTCTGTGCATTGCACGGGATGATACATTTTTTGTTGGAATATTGAACCGAGTTAAAATGAAACGTAATTTCTCTGTTAACAGTTAATGAAATACAATATGAAAAACGAATGTATTTTCATAAGTGGTTAACTTGTATATATTTTTAATCGTTTGTTATTATGAGTTTGTGTAATAATATTGGTAATAGTTTTGTATTATATTATTTAAAACTCAAACGACATGTCTCACAACATATCACTATTATTGAAATAATTATAAATATGAACATACGTTTTTACAGATTTTGCAATTTTTCTGAAACCTCCTCGACAACAGTTGACAATCACTTTGAACGTATAAATCTATAGATTAATTAACAATATTCAACCCACATCAAATATGACAAATAAAATAAATGATTTCTATATTTTGTAACCGGCAACTCAACTGGTATAGTTCAAATTCACTCAGTACCACTTGAAAATTTATCTGACTATTAATTTCAAGACCTCATAGTATTAGTCGATAAAAATAAAGATTTTATATTACATCTCATTCATATAAAAAAATACGGAAGAAAAGAGATTTTATATTACATCTCATTAATATAGATTTAAATGTAAAATCTACATTTAAAATATATTATGCTAATATAAAATCTATTTCATAAAATCCTCCACCAAAAAAACAAATATTTATATTAATAAATGAGTATTCATTCCACAAATAGATGATTATGTGATATATTGTGCTTGGAAAGGTTGTACCAAAGCATTAAGAAATTGTAAATTAAGTAATTGGCTTTAATTAGTTGCACCTTATGCTTAAAATGTTGTAATTAAGAGTTTTTTATGTCATTTTTATAATATACTATAGATGAGAGACTAAATAGTATTTTATGAATTGTATTAAATATTTTAATAATATAATTAATATTGTAATCTCCAAAATGGAGAAGCTATTAGAGATAAACCTTTTTCTTATGTTTTATTTTTATTTGTAGATTTTGATTTTTACTTCTCCATTTTGGAGAAAATTTATTGGAGATGTTTTTCGAAGATTTCCATCAGATTTTTCTAAAAAAATCAAAATGAAATATTTGTTGAATAAATTTGTTTTTATCTGAAAATTTTATTTACCTCATTTTAAAGAATCTGTTGAAAATATCTTAGATTCAATTATAACATTTAGGGGTTGTTTACTAACTGCTGACCCAGTCAGCACATCTGACTCGGTCAACAGTCAGATCGTTTACCAAATCTCGGATCTGACCGAGATCTGACCGAGCTCTTACCGAGCCAGATCAAAAATCTCGCTTACCCGGGTCAGATTTCTAATTTCCAAAGCTCTCCTCCGGTTTAAACGTGTGATTAGGGTTTATCGCTGCCTCTGCCTATCGCCGCCTCTCTCCCCCTCCCTCCTCCGCCTTCTCCCTCGTCGCTCTCAACCTCTCTTCACGACGCCGCAAGTATTCTTTCTACAAGTATATATGCCTTTTTCTCCATGATCGATTTCTTCCTCTGGTTTCTCTCCTTCATTGTTGTTGTTTCTAGATCGAAGAGTTTCTCTCCTTCTTCCTCATCGATTTTGTTATTGTTTTTGGGTTTCTCTCCTTCTTCCTCTGGTTTCTCTCCTTCATTGTTGCTGTTTCTAGATCGAAGAGTTTCTCTCCTTCTTCCTCATCGATTTTGTTATTGTTTTTAGGTTTCTCTCCTTCATTGTTGTCGTTTCTAGATCAAAGAGTTTGTCTCTTTATTCCTCATCGATTTTGTTACTGTTTTTGGGTTTCTCTCCTTCGTTGTTCTTGTTTCTAGATCAAAGAGTTTCTCTCCTTCTTCCTCATCGATTTTGTTACTGTTTTTGGGCTTACGATTTTGCTTCTTTCGATTTTGTTACTGATAAATCATAAATGGGTTACGATTTTGTTACTGTTGTAGATGTGGGTTATATTTTTGTTACTGTTTTTGGGTTATATTTTTGTTACTATTGTTATTGATTTTTGGCTGATTTGTTACTACTTCATATTATCTCATCTATTTCTTGAGTCAAAGTTGTATATGTGGATCTCTTCAAATCATCAAGTTGTATATGTGCATCCCTTTGTGTATGATTTGTTCTTGTGGGTATGTTTTAAGCATATAACTATAAAAAAAAAGCTAAAATGGTAATTTTGTTGTTGGTAAGCACTTACCACAAAATACTTGAAAACACACTTACCTGGACAACACTTACCAACCCTTTACCCCAGACAACACTTACCCGGGTCAGCACTCTTACCCGGACAACACTTACCCGATAAGAGTTAGTAAACAGCCCCTTAAACCACATTGTTTATTGAGTTATTAAAATTCAAATGGTTAATGAAAAAGGCTGAAGAAAATATGGTGTGACCAATATAAAAGTATGATAATGTGTAAATTTAATAAAATTTCATTAAATAAAATAGGTTAATATTTTAAAATTACTCAAGAATAAATAAAACTAGTTTCATGTTTTTCACAACATTTTCACAGAATAAACTTATATATAATTGATTTATACAATGACAAAAAGATGTAAAATATGAGTAACAAGATTTCAAAATATGAACTATTTTTTAAACAACAAAATATGACTGATCTTTATGATGATAAAAAAAATTCAATTTATGATTATTTTTTTGGCAATAAATTTAAATTTTTACTGGGTTGTATAACCACAAGTTCTCATTACAATCAGTGCAAGTGAAAGGATGATAATAAATCAGATGTTATCATGTCAGCTGATATTTCAACCTTATCTTTAGTGATATAATAATGTATACGATAATTGTTGATAATGTATATGCTCCCTCCCTCTTCTCTAATATGTTAGTCTTTATCATATTCATTTTCTTTTGTCCTTGCCTTAAATATCCTATTCACGGCCATTTATTCTTGTTATTTTTGTGTTCAACAATTTATAGAAAACGTATGGTTGAGACAAACATATGTTATTCTATCGTATTTCAAAATATATGTAAAAATTCAAAAACATTTTATTTATTTAACTACTTTAAAAATACAATTTAATATATATCATTTAAAACAAAGGAACTGGTCTTAGGATGTGAACCAAATCCATGCCATATGTCATGAACGGTTCTTCCTAGCAATGCCAAAACCTAGTAAGCAGTTTATGGACAGTTGAGGATGCCCTGTTGTGGCTACTCTAAGGCATTGTTTGGTAAAAAAAAACTAGTTTATAAGCTAGTTTTTTTTTTGTACATGTTTGGATGACCATAAACTAACTTATAAGCTAACTTATTGAAAAGATACTCATAGTAGCGTTTTGAAAAATTAGCTTATTAGCTACCAGCTAGCTTATCAGCTAGTTTGCCAAACATAACTAAAGATTACATTGATTTAACTACTTATTTATTTTTATTGATAACCATGTTATTTGATTTATAATGTTTGAACGGTTATATACATTTAAATTAAACAAAATTCCGTTTTAGGTAATTTTGACACTCATACTATAACCAAAAAGTGTTACAATTAAATGTTCAAACTTCGACCATAATAACAAAACTTTTTCTAAAGTTGCACACCAACTTTTGTAGTTGTTATATATATCAATAGAATTAAAAAAAATGACAAAAAGAACGCTTATTCACTACTGGAAAAAGATTGATTGGACCTCCAAACCCCCCAGTAACTAAGGTAAATAACGTAAAAAAGAGCCCTAATTTTGGTATCGGTTCCGAAAAACCATTATCTACTATTGGGCCATCTCACCTAAAAGTGAGTCTCTACATTAAGACATGCCTTGACATATTTCAAAACTACTTTATTCTACTAAATCAACAAGTATTTAATAATTTAATATATATCTTAAATTATTTTTAATTTAACTGAAAAAATATCAAATCAATTCATTTACATCAATTTAATATTTCTTAAAAATATCCATTTTAATATACATTAATACTATTTAATTGATATAATAAATATTTAAAATATGTAATTTAAGCCTTTAAATAGTAGTACATATTTATGTTTCTATATAAAAGTGCTTTATAGTAACCCAATTTAATGTTATTTATGAAATCAATTTAATGTATTATGTTGTACGTTCTATTTTAGTTACTAAAAATAAAATATATACAAATATTAAGTATACAACATTTATTAAATTAAATGTAAAGTAAACATTAATTAATCATAATAGTGTTGTGTAATTATTATGATATAAGTTAAATTTAAGGGGAAATGGTTCAAATAGTACATTTCTCCAACAAAGTCACAAAATAACACATTTTCAAAAAAAATTGCCCAAATAACACACTATTACGCCGGCCCATTACTCCACCTTCCGGCGTAAATTGTGTATGGGCCCCACACAATGACAAGACAACAATTAAATGACACGTGTAATTCTTGTACCCCACTTTTCAGACAACCATTTATAGTGGGTTCGGCGTAAAACCATCCCTCACCCTAGCCCGACGTAAAACCACCCCCCATGTGGGTCCGGCGTAAAACCCCCATCCCCCTTGAGTTGACATATTATTCTCAATCATTTTTTATAATTGTTATTGTTTTGACATCATATTTTAGGACTGACATCAGCCCTAAAGTATTTTTTTTTATGTTTTGTATTATTTAAAAAAAATGAAGTGTATTTTTGGGGAAATGTGTTATTTTGTCAACTTTGTTGAGGAAATGTCTTAATTATTTAATAAATAAATTTATTTTTTTAATTAATAAAAGAATATTGTAAATTAATTTAAGAAAACAATATAGTAAATTAAACTAAGTAACTAACAAAATTTTTAATGAAATTGGGTAGGGTCCACAATGCTAATATGAAATCGTAATAGACTTTCTACTTTTAGAAAGGATATTTGCAATAGTCGTAACAATAAGCTTAAAAAATTACTGATAGGTGTCTATATTTATATTTTAGTTTGTTATAAAATAAGTATCTATTTCTAAAAATAAAATTTTACTTACCCGTTTTACCTTTAATTATGAGATGGAGAAAATTTATATATTTATTATCAAAGGTAAAAATATCATTTAGTTATTTAAAAGGTGTAATAACTATACAATCATTAAATTGTGCGTAATTCTATTGTGGACATTTATTTTCAAACGCAAGGAGTAATTGTAATTAGAAAAGGCCGTGAACAATTAGTGTAGATGCGCTTAGGTTCCTATTTGATGCTTCAAAGTATCCACATTGTTTTGAATCAAATATTGAAACGAGACAAAAAATCAAAATCAGTCATTTAGTCTAGAAGCCAAACGAGGAAGCCAACGGTACATTTGTAAAATTCAATTGTAACATTATTTTTTTGAAAAAAAAAATGCAAGCATAAATTATACCAATTTCCAATTATTATAAACCTTGCTATCTTTGGAACATTTATCAATTATTTGTAGTTTTAACTTGAGTTTTGATAAATGTTATGGGCCCCTTTAAATTTAATATGAGATGGACAAAGCATTCATGTAGAAGTTATATAACTTGTACAAATAATTGTAATATTTCTAAGTTTTTAGTTCCAAGTTTATATTTAAATATTATCCAATAAATACTTAAAATATTTAAAATCCGTTTAGATTACTTTTCAAAATAGTGATTAAAGAGAGAAGGAAGGTTCCACATAAATGGAGAAATATTGCAACGTTAAGTCGATGTGGAACTCTAACACATCTTCTTCAGTAGAGGCTAGACGGGTACAAATTTGTAGTAACCATGTTTAAAAGCTAATAATTGTAGTTGAGTGAAGATTTTATATTAAGTAATAGTTGAAGGGCTAAAGGGTAATTAAGTTGGCTAAAATAGGGGTTTAACGCTAGGGCCTCTTTCTTTTCTTTGTTGGCGGCTGAAGTTTAGAGAGAGAGAGGAGAGTTTGGGAGATTTTGGGAGAAAGCAAAGGAAGGAGCAAATCTTGGGATTTTGGGTCTGTGCATTCATCACCTTCAAGGTAAGATCTCTATGCTTGTAGTTTTCCATTATTGAGAGCTAGTGGTTGGATTTGGAACCTATGTTTAACTTAACCCTCCCCCCCCCCCCTTTTGTCCTTAAAATCATAAAAAGAAAATGATTGGTAAATTGGTTAGATTAAAGCTAGATTGTAAACTTAATCCAATTGTAACACCCGTAATTTCCTAAAGAACATGTTATGATCAGCTAAGGAAAACAGTGAACGATCGACCGAGAGAAACGATTGGGAAGTGGTTCAATACGAAAGGTGAGAAAGTGCACCAGGGGAACGCGCGGCTTGGCCCGCGGCCTCAAAGTCGCGGCTAAACCCGTGCAACCCACTGTGTGTGTGTGCAGTCTTGTAGCACGCGCGGCTTGGCCCGCGATTTCAAGGTCGCGGCCAAGGCCGCGGGGAAGGCCTGATCGATTTAAAACCCAAATTTTAGGGTTTTCTCTCATTAGCCTCCATCTCCATTTCTCTCTTCCCCATTAGTGCGATTTTTGAGAGCTTTTATCTCAGATTGGGAGCATACATGGTGGGTTTATCATAAAGAAGTATAAAGGTCCGGTTTTCGGGAGCTTGGGTTGAAGAGTTGGATGGGTTTCCTTGGATAGCTTTGGGTGGAAAGTTTCAATATCTAAAGTGGTAAGTTTCCTTGAGTAACCTAAGCTTTAGTATATGGATCTTTGTAGATCTAAGAGTTTTACTTGATGTGGGTTATTTTTAGACTTGAAGAGATGGGTTATTTGGAAACCCTAGCTTTTGTTGATGATAGTTTGGAAATGGTGGGATCTACTCTTTTGGAGGCAAATGGTTGGATTTGGAACCTAGGTTTAACTTAACCTAGCGAGGTGAGTTCAAGTTGATTTGCGAAAACGTTGTACATGCCAAAAATGTCTATTTTAGAATATTTATGTGTTTTACTTGATTATTATAAAATGTTGAAAATATTTGATGAGTTTTTCTATTTGAACAAATAAGATATTATTAATCTTGTGAAACGCCATATTTGGGTTTTATTTGGGCATTTCGTTAAATGAGTAATAAATTATCATTTGTTGTTATCAAAGTATTGTATAAATGGAGATTTCTTGGTAAAAGTGCATCGTTGCCTTTGTTGGAAAAACATGCATAGTTCGTGTCTAGAGACGTTTGGAAAGGGGTCAATGGTATAACATTGTGTTGGAAAAATGATATGGCGTATCCTAAGTTGTGTTGGAGTTTGGTCATGTACTTTGGAGCGCGTGTTTGCATAAACGTCAGTCGTGTGCGTTTTATTGCATTTTATTGCTTTTGAAATGAGTCCTTTTGGTGGTTTGAGCATGTGGCTCGGTATTTGTTTATGATTTGGGTTTAGGGGACACTTGTCCATTTTGATAGCTCATCGTAGAGCCTTGGTCATTGTGAAAGCTCGTTGATGATTTCATATTTTGAGTGCGTGTGTCATTCAATTATAGTCATGTTATGTTTCAGCCCTGTCTGCTTTGGATCCATGAGCACTTTTGTTATTTTATCCGATATTGGAACGACTAGTTTTCCACATCGCGACACGTTAGGCATCGGATGAGGTGTAAGTCATTCGTGCAAGTATCTATGGGTGTATGCTGAAAGATGTTGAGCTCGATACTTTTATTACTTTGATCCAATGGTGGAATACTAGTTCTCCCCATTGAGGCACGGCTAGGCATCGGATGTGGAATAAGCCCTACTAGGCATCGGATGAGGTATAAGCCCTACGTGTTAGTACATCAGGCATCGAATGAGGTATAAGCCCTGAGTGTACTTTATTATGCATTTTGCATTACTAACATAGAGTGTGACTTACCTTGTGTTCGCCACATTATATGGAATCACGTCTTCCCCGTCATCGAAAGGTGTTGTCTTTGGGCTGAGTCTTTTATATATTTGTTTTCGGTGACATTTTGCATACATGAAATTTATTCCATGTTTTATGGTTTGAGTATTAATCTCCGCCCGTGTTTTGGGCAAGGTTCTAAATGGCGCGCGGCGCGGCGTGGCGGCGAGATCAAGCCTCGAGCCTTACGAGTTACGGCGAGGCTATGGCGCCAAGGCGGAATATATATATATATATATATATATATAATATTATATATATATATATATATATGTATAATTATATAATAATGGGAGTTTTATATCATATAAAAAAACAAAAGAAGAACCATGAATTGATTTGATATCAAATATACAAAGTTTACAAAAATGATATCAAGAAATCATAACTCCCCAAAAAATCATAACTCCCTAAAAAATCATAACTCCCCCACGTGATCGTGACTGAGAATTGAGAACAGAGAGAGAAAGGGAGAAGGGGAAGTGAAATTCTAGGGTTTAAAATATTTAATTTTGACTTTTTAGATTTTGACTTTTTTACCATGTAAATTTACAAGTTTTAGAAAAGTAAAATTTCCCCCCATAACTCCATAACGCGCCATGGCGTGCCTTAGGAAGCTTAACGCCATAACTCCATAACGTAACGTAACGCCATAACGCGCCATAACGCGCCATGACGTGCCATGACGTGCCATGGCGTGCCTTATGAAGCTTAACGCCATACATCGACACCAAGGGTAAAAACGTGGCGGCAAGGTGGCGCCTCGGCGCCATGGCGCGTTTTTTAGAACCTTGGTTTTGGGATATAAAGTTTTATCCACGTTTCATAAATTGGGAGTCCGCTTTCTATTCTCATTTTGAGTGAGTCATGGGTTGCATCACTTTACAAATGAATGTTTTACTTTAGGGAGTTCATCTATAAAATGTGTGTGGTTGGAAAACGAGTCGTATTCATATTTGAAGCATATCATTATGAAAGGTTATGATTTAAATTGCATTCTTTCTCTTCAACGACGTATTTATTAATGTTGGAAATTCTTGAACTCACTAGGCGTTAGCCTAACCTTTTTATTTGTCGGCATGTGCAACAGGCTTCGTTGGGAATGGTTCTAGTGACACTGTGAAAAGAGAAGTTTAGTTAAGTGCCGAGAGGTAAGTAACTTGGTGAAGTCTTCCGCTTTGGTTTTGTGAAGAGCAACTTGTATTGGGGTTAAGTAGCACCCGATTGTGGTTTAGTCTTTGTGCATTATTGGAGTCTGTATTTATTGAGGTGATTTATCAAATCTTATATTTGAGGCATATTGAGTTTGATTTGTGGGAAGAGATGTTGTCTTTTATTTGATGTTTTATCAAAAAATTTATTAGTTGCTCTTACCAAATTGAGGGTGTTACAAGTTGGTATCAGAGCTTAAGTTTGAGAGAATTAGGTGTTGATTTTGAATGCCTAGACTCAAACTAGCGTAATTTTAAATGATTGAATGTGAGATTGCACAAGTAGGCACTTTAAGATTTGATGATTCGAAGTGAGTGGAGTCACTAGTAACGGGAATCAGGCCAAAAATGGCAAGGATGATCATGTATCGTACGTTCATAATAGCACCTGACTAGTGTTATGGTGAACCTATGAGCCACATGTGTATGCTTGAACTGCCTTGGTATGACGACCGTTGGGGTAGTGAAGAAGTTCTAAATGAGTAGCCATTAAAAAGGAGTTGATGATTTTAGTATTCGTCACTTGGAGTGATGGTAAGCATGGTTATTGCATTAAGTGGACAGTTTCGAGTCAGATTGATTGGTTGGATTAGAACTATAGACTTTTGGAACCGATGTTATTTCGAAGAGAAATTGTGAGGTGAACTTATGAAATCCTTGATCTTCGCCTTAAGATGTCGAGCATCTGGATGACGATAGTGTGACTAAGAAATCGAGGATCGCGGTTTCGAGATGTTGAGTGCCGATTAACTGCACGCACATAACCTGTTTCTAAATTAAATTGCATCAATTATTTCTCATGTTTCCAAATCGCCATGTGGATTAAATTGCAAATCTTGAAGCAATATTTTAGCACACACAAGGTTTTGAACCATGATTTCGAGCATGTACAAAATTGTTTTATGACATGAGGTGGCAAACTTTGTTGAAGATTTTCTTTATACATATTGTTGTCCAACGTTATTTCGGATTTTGCGATATGTGTATTTTGATGTTGTTTTAGGTTTTGGATAAGTAACTGTGGTTTATGACTTTAACATTGGATCTCCTCCACATATTGTAAGGTTTTGGACGAAAAGTTATCTCCAATTAATTTGGTGTTTGAATTTTATTGAGAATTTTAAGTCATGCGATTTTGTGGATTTTATGAGGTGACTTTAATGGCGTCAAGTGGTATCGTTTTCCTTGAGCTTTGTGTGAGTTGCATATAGCATGCATACATGTCCATTTGGAACTTCCGTCATAGTGTTTTAGCTAACATTTTAGAACAATGAGAGCATATTATTATTTGTCTTTAAACTTGAAACCGACATAGATTGGTTTATGTTTTAACCAAAGTGCATGTACATATCACCTTACTAGTTTTGTGAAATAAACTGTTTCATGCAAGTTTTGTTGTGCGATCTTATTACGTGCCTTGTTGTGGCTAAAAGGAGAGAAAACTTTGAGAGTTTGATGTCATGGAAAATGTTGTTTTGGGTTTTACAAGCATTTTATCAGTACGGCCTAAAGTTTGGAATCAAACTAAATTATTCTCACGTTTGCTCAAATCGCACGCATATGTCCTTACTAAATTCCGGGGAATAAACCGATTTATGCGAGGCACGTTGGGAAATTTTATTTCATGACATTTTATGGTTAGTGCAAACATTTCTAGAAATTGATTTCATGAATTTCCCTTCTGTAGTTTTATACAAACGCTTTGTTATACACTGTTTTAGTACGTAAAACTATTCCTCAATAGTGACACAAATTTATTCATGATTGGGAACATAACAGTTCCTTTGAAAAAGGTCATTGA
The DNA here is from genome assembly GCA_023525745.1 of Arctium lappa. Taxonomy (NCBI): domain Eukaryota; kingdom Viridiplantae; phylum Streptophyta; class Magnoliopsida; order Asterales; family Asteraceae; genus Arctium; species Arctium lappa. Next base: position 6,237,168 of record CM042047.1, read on the forward strand.
AATATCCTTCATTGGTGTCAGTGTTACCTTGATTATTGATCAAATATATTCCGAAATGGTTTTATATGTGTGGCAGTTGTGACCACTTTGTACACCTACCGAGTAAACGGTAGTAGAATTTTTATTTGTATGATTACTTGTTATAAAACTTTTGCATTTAGAAGTTTTATGAAAATCCAAATTGGCATTGTAATTTGAAAAACCTTGAACTCATTAGAGTTATAGGTGCAAACCCTCTTGTGATAGAGGTCGTGTTTAAGGACTAAAGGAGTCCTCGGAGGTTGAAGTGTCGGAGGACTTGACCTATGGCTAGTTTTGAATTCGGAATTTCGGTTTTATGGATTGGTTCATGCAGAGGTAATTGATGTATTAGATTTATGCATCCTTCCATTGCTTAAGTGGTGATTGTCCTGTTCGGTAAAACTACGGGTTAGAGCTTTGGATGGTTAAATCGTAACGACAATACTTATATATGGGGTGTACATGTATTTATGTGTTTTAAATGTGAAAGAATATGTGCATGGACAATTGTAATCTCATGATTTAGTATATTTGTCTTTCATAAGGAGTTACACCTTGGCTTGCCATCCCCGTTTACGAGAAACACCATCCCGAGACCTTAGCAACCAAAAGGAGTCGAGAGGAGATCGAGGCTGGGACTTATGAGCACCTTAACGTCAAACGAACAACAACCTAGTGGACAAGTGCGACTATGCCCGACGATAATGTCGTGGCATAGTCGCCAAGGGCGTAGTCGCTGCGGTGGTACCGTGGTAGGGAGAAGAAGGACGACATTGCCCGGCGACAATGCCAAGGGAAAAGTCGTCGGGTCATTGTCGCGGTAGGGGGGACGGGGTTCTCCCACTTAATCGTTTTTTTCAAGCCAAAACATAGAATTCTAACCCAAAAACCTGCAAACCGAGTTCTTCATCTCTCTAGGCGATTTTTCTCTCTCTCTCTTTCCCCCTCCCACCTCATTTATTATCACAAGTAAACCTAGCATTTAAGAGACTCAAGAAGGGTTGTTGAAGATATTACATTGACCCTTTGTGCCATTAAAGCTCCAAGTGAAGTAGAGCTCTCTCAAGTCATCCATTCTTAGGGTTTTCTCTTCACAAACCCTAGTTTGTAGGTTCTTAACCTTTTTATGTTTATGTGCATAATTACTACTTGTAATAAATACTTGTATATATATATATATATATATATATATATTTATGTTATTCTTGAGTTTGACTTATTCTTCTAGGGTATTCACTTTACAAACCTTAGAAAGTGAGTTTCTTTTATAAATTTTATTTCTTGTGTCTATGTGCTTATTTGATACTCTCTTGACTTAATCTATATATTCATATGAGTAATATGAGAAGAGACCCTATTTTATGGGTTTGACCTAGTGGGCTAGGGTTTCTTGAAAATATGTATGAGAAACATAATCTGTTACCATAGTATTACTTGATAATATGGTTGATGAGCTATGTGAAATGTGAAGGGGAATAGTTATTATGGAATGACATGTTGTCTTAACATTATGAAATCTTATAAGATGTGTATAGTGTCTATGAGTCGACAAGCAAGGTGTATATGTATGGATATATGTTTTATGTGCATATTTAATCTGTATGTGATCACCTGATAAGAATATGAACTCTATTTCCTTATGCACGAGGATATAGTTATATGCTAAAGTGGACCATTGTTGTTGGTCATTGTGGTTTACTAGCGAGTAGGCAACAGGGGATGTGGGCCCTTGAGGTGTAACTCGTCTAGATTTGGATAGACAATAATGTCCCGTAAGATCTTGAGGTGTAACTCGACGGAGTAGGCAATAAAGGCAATGAATATGGATTGAGGTTGTGATGTCTTGATGGCATGGGAATTAGGACCGGGACATGAGGTGTAATCCAATAACATCATGGGTGACTCCACTGTAACATCCTCAAATATGAAAATAGCAACTAATTTAAAATTTTCTAAACACATCGATAAATGTTTCATCTACAATCACCAATTAAGATTTAACTTCAATACACACATTCATTCCATACATATAGTCTATGATAATGACGGATGCTACTAAAACCCAATAACAGTTACTATCTCCAACCAGCGGAAGACTTTACCAACTAATTACTCTTGAAAAAGGCTAAGGCTCAACTCTTCATAGTACTGCTAGAACCGAACCCCAACTAGAATCTGATGCACATGCCGACAAATAAAAAAGTTAGGCTTAACGCCTTGTAACACCCTCAAATCTGGAAATAGCAACTAATTTAAAATTTTATAAATACATCGATAATTGCTTCATCTACAATCATAATTTAAGATTTAACCTCAATACACACAATCTATAATAAAGACGGGTGTTACTAAAACCCAATAACAGTTACTATCTCCAACCTGCGGAAGACTTCATCAACAACTTACTCTTGTATATAGCTAAGGCTCAACTCTTCATGAGGCTACTAGATTCCGAACCCCCAACTGGAACCTGATGCACATGCCGACAAATAAAAAGGTTAGACTTAACGCCTAGTGAGCTCAAGAGTTTTAACATGAATGAATATATCCTTAAAAGAAAAGAATTCAGTTCAAATCAAGATCTTTCGAAATGGTTTACTTTAGGAATGAAAACGACGCATTTTCCCATAATATGCACTTTTAAAGACAATGCTCCTAAACACACATTCTTTATAAGACCATGCAACCCATAACTCACCCAAAACGGGATTATAATTCGACCCCCAATTTATAAAGATGTAAATAATACTTCACATCCCAAAACACCCAAAACACGGGTGGGGCATAATACTCGACCCTTAAATAACGGAAGACAATCCATATAAATATGACACGCTATTGAAAACATGGAACTGAAACATAATACTTACGCAACCATAAAATGAAAGGAAATCCAAATATTAAAGCATGGATGTAACGCTCTAAATTTCAGCTAAATTTAAAACATTTAAAACCTGACAAATGACAAAGGTAAATCCATTAACTTCCCATAAATGGGGTCAGTCCTTAAGACTATACAATTCTATACAAGGATTTCATCAAAAGAATGGGACTTAACAATGCCCAGCACCAATACTAAAACATCTCCAAAAACCTCGAGGCTCAAAACTCGTCTCTCCAAAAACCCCGGCACCCATCGCTAATGGAAACCTGTTATACACATCATTTGAGAAAAAGTGTCAGACTATAAAGCCTGGTGAGAACATACAGTTTATAAAGCTCGAAAGATATAAACATCAATATCATAAAGAAATCTTTTCATAAAGGTTTAGTTCGTAAAGATAACATTTCGCCACAACCGGGCCTCTTCGGTCCAAAACTCTTAAACGGTGATAAAAGGACCATTTTACCAAGGAGAGTGGTGTAACACAAAGTAGACCACAAATCCGAGTTATGAGCTAAACACTTGGAGTCCTCAGCAATGAACCCAGAGTCCGTGCTACGAGGTGAGATCGCGCTCCCAAGGGAAACCAATGTATACTCCTTCACTAGGATCACCATGAACCATGGCTAGTAACCGGCCTCACATAACCGTACCATAAACTCATCACGGAACATGTGATCTATAGCTACATATTTGGGGAATATAGCCTCCCAACAAAACAGTCTACTCCAAAACCTAGGGATCCACTAGAAATGGTAAGGACTCGTCACAACAACATATGTGACCAACCATAAATAAACATATGGTTACAAGTACATTTTATAAACAAAATGCTACTTCCAGTTCAACTTCTGGTAAGAATGAAAGTCATTAAAATGAGTTCATAAACATTCTTTTTACATAATCACGTAATGTGTAAGTAAAACATCATTTTACTTCAATAGGGCGGAACCCGTCATTTTGGTCAGAACTGACCGGGAACCCCGAGAATCACCAAAAACTTCATTTACAACAAAATGTAGAGAACATAAAATCATACCGTAGAAATGCTTTAGATTTCACAAATAAGAGTTTTGACATGTATAAAGTTTGTAAAATGAAAGTAGGAACTCACCGGTAGGTTTTCAGAATAAAACCCGAAAAACCAGATAATGACCACGACGTAGAGGTGAAGCTTAAAACACCGACCCCTCGCTAGAAACACCGAAAACTAGCAACCAAACGAACCTTGAAGATTGAAAGAGAAAAAGAGAGAAAAGAAGAGAGAGAGAGAAAAGAATATGGGTTTACAAAGAATCAACCCAAATTGAGATATTTCAGCAAGGCTTTGCACAACTCCCAACACAGCGCACGGCCCGTGCGTTTTCCAAAGGGAAGGGCGCACGGCCCGTGCGTTTTCCACTGACTCGCGCACTGTTTCATGCGCACGACCCGTGCGCATTTCCTGAAGGATGGCGCACGACCTGTGCGCCCTGTAGACAGAACCATCCTCTTCTTTTCTTCTTTTCAAACTCTCAAAACCAAACGAAAATTCGGGGTGTTACAATCCTCCCCAACTTGGGAATGATTTCGTCCCCGAAATCACAACTACTAAAAAAGGTGAGGATATCTTCGCTTCATATCCTCTTCGGCTTCCCACGTCACATTTGCTCCCCGGTGATGCTTCCACTGCACCTTGACCAAAGTGACTTCTTTATGACGTAACTTCTTAGACTTTCTCTCTAAGATGGCGTCAGGTTCTTCCACACAACGGTTTCCTTCGTCAACCCTTAACTCTGAAAGGGGAATGACGCTGTCTTCCACCGCCAAACATTTCTGGAGGTAGCAAACATAGAACGTGTTGTGTATTCTGCTCAACTCTGGTGGCAGTTCCAACTGGTAGGCTTGCAAACCTACTCTTTTAAGCACTTTGAAAGGTCCGAGGAAACGGGGACTCAACTTCCCACGTTTTCCGAACCGTATAATGCCTTTCCACGGCGACACTTTAAGCATAACACGGTCGCCTACTTGGAGTTCCATCGACCGTCTCTTCTTATCGGCATAACTCTTCTGACGATCTTGAGCCGCTTTCATTCTTTCACGAATGCACTTGACCTTATCGGCAGTCTCTTGCACGATCTCAGGTCCAGCGAACTGCTTTTCTCCCGCTTCAAGCCAGCATACGGGAGTCCGACACTTTCGCCCATACAAAGCCTCAAAGGGTGCCATACCGATACTCGAGTGGTAGCTATTGTTGTAGGCAAACTCCACCAAAGGCAGGTGAGTGTCCCAGCTACCCCCGAAATCGATGACACAAGACCTCAACATATCTTCCAAAGTTTGGATCGTTCGTTCGCTCTGTCCGTCGGTTTGCGGATGGTAAGCCGTACTCAACTTCACTCGAGTACCTAGCTCTTTCTGAAATCCATCCCAAAAGTTTGAAGTGAACCGACTGTCGCGATCCGACACGATCGACAATGGTATGCCGTGTCTCGAGACCACCTCATCGATATAAAGCTTCGTTAACTTATCCATCGGTAGAGTCTCGCACATAGCCAAGAAATGAGAACTCTTCGTCAATCTATCAACTATCACCCAAATGGTATCGTGACCTCGAAGAGTTTTAGGCAACTTCGTCACGAAGTCCATGGTGATATGCTCCCATTTCCATTCGGGAATCTCTAAAGACTGAAGACTCCCATATGGTCTCTGATGTTCGGCCTTAACTTGCGAACACGTCACACAACGCTCAACGTAACGTGCCACATCGAGCTTCATTACCGGCCACCAATAGTGCAACTTCAAGTCCCTGTACATCTTTGTGCTTCCCGGATGTATGGAATACTTGGACTTGTGTGCATCTTCTAGCAACAGCTCACGGTTACCCCCTATCTTGGGCACCCACACACGACCGCTGAACAGTTTCACTCCACGGCTATCTTCCGTTAAGAGTAAACGCTGTTTTGTCATGACTTCTTCTTTGAGATTCTCCTCTAACAGTGTTTCCACCTGTGATGCCTTGATCTTCTCAACAAGACTAGACACTAGCTCGATTCTCGAATGGGTAGCTCGAATACTCCCGCTATAGTCCTTCCGACTTAGCGCATCGGCCACCACGTTTGCCTTACCTGGGTGGTAAAGCAATTCACAGTCGTAATCTTTCAGCAACTCGAGCCACCTCATTTGCCTCATATTCAGCTCTTTCTGATCAAAGACATACTTCAGGCTCTTGTGATCCGTATACAGAGTGCACTTCATGCCGTAAAGGTAATGTCGCCAAAGCTTCAAGGCGAACACCACCGCTGCTAACTCCAGATCATGGGTTGGATAATTCTGCTCGTGTATTTTGAGCTGTCTCGAGGCATAAGCGATTACCTTACCTCGTTGCATCAACACACAACCCAATCCCATCTTTGAAGCGTCACTGTAAACCACGAAATCCTCCGATCCTTCAGGTAATGTCAAGATCGGAGCTTCACACAACTTCTTTTGAAGGATCCGGAACGCCTTCTCTTGGGTTTCGGTCCATTCAAACTTCACATTCTTCCGAGTCAGAACTGTCAAGGAAGAAGCGATCTTTGAAAAGTCTTGGATAAATCTCCTGTAGTATCCCGCCAGACCCAAGAAACTTCGGATCTCGGACGGACTCTTAGGAGGCTCCCAATTCATCATAGCTTCAATCTTGGAGGGATCTACTTTCACTCCTTCTCGAGTGACTACGTGCCCCAGAAATTGTACTTTTTTAAGCCAAAAGTCGCACTTGGAAAACTTGGCGTACAATCTTTCTCTTCTCAATACTTCCAGAACCTCACGTAGATGTTGTTCGTGTTCCGACTCACTCTTGGAGTATACTAGTATATCATCGATGAATACAATGACCGATTTGTCGAGGAAAGGTCGGCACACTCTATTCATCAAGTCCATAAACACTGCTGGTGCGTTCGTCAGGCCAAAAGGCATTACAAGGAACTCGTAATGGCCGTAACGCGTTCTGAAAGTCGTCTTCGGAACATCCTCTTCTCTTACCTTCACTTGGTGATAACCTGATCGTAAGTCGATTTTGGAGAAACAACCCGCTCCTTGAAGTTGATCGAACAAGTCATCTATTCTTGGAAGCGGATATCTGTTCTTCACTGTAGCTTTGTTCAACTCACGATAGTCAATGCACATTCTCATTGTGCCATCCTTCTTCTTGACAAATAAGACCGGAGCTCCCCAAGGTGACGAACTCGGTCTTATGAATCCTTTCTCAAATAGCTCCTGGAGTTGTGCTACCATCTTTTGCATCTCCGATGGCGCTAAGCGATAAGGTGCTTTAGCGATCGGTGCAGCACCAGGCACAAGATCAATCCGAAACTCTACCTGCCGATCGGGTGGCAACCCGGGCAAGTCGTCCGGAAAGATATCTGGAAACTCACGCACGATCTTCACGTCTCCCAGCTTTGATTTCTCCAACTTAGCATCGATCACATAGGCTAGGAAAGACGAACATCCTTTTATTAAACACTTGCGTGCTCTTGCCATTGTGATTATTGCTACTTCACCCTTGCTCTTTTCACCATAGATGACCACGACTTCACCAGAGAGGTTGGGAAGTCGAATCATCTTCTTGGAACACACGAACTCGGCCTGATTGTTTGACAACCAATCCATGCCGATTACCACATCAAAACCCCCGATTAACATCGGTAATAGATCGATCGAAAATTCTTTCCCTTCGATACTAAGAGTACACTGCCTCAGAACTTCGCGGATCAGAGCTTGACTACCATCGGCTATTTTTACTACTAATGCATCCTCAAGACTAGTAGTGGGCATAGAAATTTTCTGACGGAACAATTCAGATACGAAAGAGAAACTAGCACCCGTATCGAACAAAATACGAGCAGGTACAGAGTTTATAAGAAAAGTACCCGATACCACATCAGCGGATGCTCTAGCCTCTTCGGCCGTCATCTGAAATGCTCGACTCTGAACCTTCGGAGGGTTCTCATTCCTTGCTGGCGCGCTACCCGACACAAGCTTCGGGCAATCCTTTCTCGAGTGTCCCGGTGTCTTGCACTCAAAACAGATGATCCCCCTGACCGGGCAATCTCTGACAGTATGACCAGGCTTCCCACACTTGAAGCAAGTTTGAGAATTGTTGTAACAGTTACCGTGATGCTTGGTTCGACACTTCGGGCACCACTTAGCTTCCTGATAACTGCTGAAGTTGCGGTTCCCAACAAAAGGTCGGGTCCGCTTGGGAGGTACTGAACTGCTCTCCCACTTTCTCTTATCAGACACTATCACAGAATTCTCAGATTTGCTCTTCGCGAACATCTCTTCCATAAATTGAGCTTCCTCCACCATCTCTCGGAGGTTAGAGGCTTTGGAATTATGGACCATCGATTGCATGTCCGCAGGTAGGCCATTCAGATAGGCCTTCATCTTATCCTTCTCTGTTGGGGCAACGTGCCCCACCAGACCAAGCTTCTCCATGAACTGACGGGTGTACTCCCTCACCGTCAGGCTTCCCTTCACCAAGGACCGGAACTCTTTCTCAATTCGGTCCATCGTTCTCTCGTTGCAGAACTCTTCTAGCAACTTCTTCTTGAACTCGGCCCAAGACAACTGGGCCAACACTTCAGGAGATAGAGTGGATTGGATGATATTCCACCAGATGAGTGCAGTGTCCCTCAGCAATTGGGTACCGAACCGCACCCTCTGATCATCACCACATTCGGAAGAGCCAAAAGCTTGCTCAACCGCTCGGATCTACTTCACACACAAGACCGGGTCGTCAGAACCAGAGAACTCTGGCGGTCTGCAACCCAAAAAGGATTTGTAGGAACAACTTTTCCTATCTCTCGGAGCACCAACAATCCTGTTCTCCTCAGCCCTGACCCCTGTACCAGCGCCTCCAGAACCTGCTACGATGTTTTCCACAACCGTCTCACTTCTACGATTGTTCACATCACGGTCCTCAATCACTTTCAGCAGAAACTCTTGCTGCTTTGCAATCTCTTCCCTCATTGCCAACATCATGCTGGCCATCATCTCAGAAGGGGAACTAGCATCCCTGATTACTGGGTGGGACGAAGCCAGGTCCACACGCGGAATGACCTCTGGCCCCCCACCTAGTATTTGCTGCACTGGCGGACGCACGACAACCTCAACTCCTTCCGGCTGATCAGCTGTGGAGGCTGTCGCTTCCAGTCCGTCAACACGAGTACGCGGTCTACCACGCGTATTCACCATACTGAACTGTTTCACAAAACAGAGACAAAGATAAGAGAGAGATTGGATAAACACAAAGGAAAACGTACTACCACATTACCAATTGTTATATCAACAGCAAATCAAGGACCTTTACGTACAATATCCTCATAATAACATTAGCTAAGTGAAATTATGAACATACAACACATATCGGTTCTTGTCACCACTATTACAACGCCTGATAACTGTACTTTCCGTCAACTCTAAGACTAACCCATCTTAAGAGTTCTACCCAATTCTCGCGGATCAATTCTTAGCATACGCAGTCTAAGTCTAGACATCTTACATTCATGCCTAGTTCGCTTAAACTAGAGCTCTGATACCAACTTGTAACGCTCTAAATTTCAGCTAAATTTAAAACATTTAAAACCTAACAAATGACAAAGGTAAATCCATTAACTTCCCATAAATGGGGTCAGTCCTTAAGACTATACAATTCTATACAAGGATTTCATCAAAAGAATGGGACTTAACAATGCCCAACACCAATACTAAAACATCTCCAAAAACCTCGAGACTCAAAACTCGTCTCTCCAAAAACCCCGGCACCCATCGCTAATGGAAACCTGTTATACACATCATTTGAGAAAAAGTGTCAGACTATAAAGCCTGGTGAGAACATACAGTTTATAAAGCTCGAAAGATATAAACATCAATATCATAAAGAAATCTTTTCATAAAGGTTTAGTTCGTAAAGATAACATTTCACCACAACCGGGCCTCTTCGGTCCAAAACTCTTAAACGGTGATAAAAGGACCATTTTACCAAGGAGAGTGGTGTAACACAAAGTAGACCACAAATCCGAGTTATGAGCTAAACACTTGGAGTCCTCAGCAATGAACCCAGAGTCCGTGCTACGAGGTGAGATCGTGCTCCCAAGGGAAACCAATGTATACTCCTTCACTAGGATCACCATGAACCATGGCTAGTAACCGGCCTCACATAACCGTACCATAAACTCATCACGGAACATGTGATCCATAGCTACATATTTGGGGAATATAGCCTCCCAACAAAACAGTCTATTCCAAAACCTAGGGATCCACTAGAAATGGTAAGGACTCGTCACAACAACATATGTGACCAACCATAAATAAACATATGGTTACAAGTACATTTTATAAACAAAATGCTACTTCCAGTTCAACTTCTGGTAAGAATGAAAGTCATTAAAATGAGTTCATAAACATTCTTTTTACATAATCACGTAATGTGTAAGTAAAACATCATTTTACTTCAATAGGGCGGAACCCGTCACTTTGGTCAGAACTGACCGGGAACCCCGAGAATCACCAAAAACTTAATTTACAACAAAATGTAGAGAACATAAAATCATACCGTAGAAATACTTTAGATTTCGCAAATAAGAGTTTTGACATGTATAAAGTTTGTAAAATGAAAGTAGGAACTCACCGGTAGGTTTTCAGAATAAAACCCGAAAAACCAGATAATGACCACGACGTAGAGGTGAAGCTTAAAACACCGACCCCTCGCTAGAAACACCGAAAACTAGCAACCAAACGAACCTTGAAGATTGAAAGAGAAAAAGAGAGAAAAGAAGAGAGAGAGAGAAAAGAATCTGGGTTTACAAAGAATCAACCCAAATTGAGATATTTCAGCAAGGCTTTGCACAACTCCCAACACAGTGCACGGCCCGTGCGTTTTCCAAAGGGAAGGGCGCACGACCCGTGCGTTTTCCACTGACTCGCGCACTGTTTCATGCGCACGACCCGTGCGCATTTCCTGAAGGATGGCGCACGACCCGTGCGCCCTGTAGACAGAACCATCCTCTTCTTTTCTTCTTTTCAAACTCTCAAAACCAAACGAAAATTCGGGGTGTTACAATGGACAATTAAATATCCAAAATACTGCGGGCCGACAATGGGGGATACCCGTACCCGTTGAGGGTGGAGGAAATACAAAAGTATACCACCCATACAACGTTAATCGTATGACACCTCACGACATAAATGCGCAAGTGTCCCTACGACTTCTTGACAAGTTTCACCCAAAGAGACAGCTGACCTTAGCGGATACTACTGGGAATACCGCCCAAAGGCTCGACACACGGGGGATACAACGAAGGCATTGCCCCACACGTCGGAGGCCCCAAACGCCCATCAGAGGACTACCCACAGTCATAATAGCTCAACCAGACTCAGCCCTCCTAGTGCCTACTTGTAAAGACAAGGTCATAAACCATGAGTCTCGGAGTCCAACCCCGTACCACCCAATTGACCATCAAATAAGACTGACTTACGTGCCTATGGATCCAATGCAACACAGTCTAAGATTACATGACTACACATGGATTACTAAAGCACTCGAGCCTGTAATTATCAATAATATGCAATAAAATGCATTAAGATGTAAATCGTAATTTGGACTCTAAATTGAGCCATTAAAACCGGACAAATGTCCTCAATACTCTTTAAGTCGACACCGAGAGCTAAATTGCTCAAAATCCATTTGAACGAAAAATAGCGTTCCCCAAATAATGAAATGTCTTTAAACAACGTTTATGAAGACACATACCTCAAAGACGTGATTAACCCAAAACTCAACACGTATTGGGACCAAAGATTTTCCAAAGGGTTTATGAATGCAAATACACCAAAATGCATATAACATAAAAGAGACTTCGTTTGTACAAAAATCATCAAAGATGCATAAATTATAAAATAGATTTTACTTGTACAAAATCACCAAGAATGCGTAAATCATGCTATTTAGTTGTTGAAATATTCAAAACCCAATATGAGCATTTTAGGAGGTTAAAACAACCCAAGTTTACCAAATATGAAAACTTATCAAAATACTCACATATTGACAAATACCAAATAAAACATACTTTTACTTCAAAATACACATGTTGGCATGTACACCGTTTTAACAAATCAACTTGAACTCACCTTGCTAGATTTAGGCTAAATCTAGATTTTCCCCACTTTGAGCTCCTTTGAAGAAACTTGAATCTTCAAGGTCAAAACTTCCATAACCTAGATCCACAAGTATCCAACCATAAATAACTATATTCAACCATATAGAAACATTCCCCAAACACTTAGCATCAAAATCTCCATTTTGGGTAAAAACCCTAATTTTGACCCAAGACTTCCAAAATCTTCCAAACCGAAATTAAAGAAATAAAACACTAGGAACCCATCAATGGAGCATCAATAACTTATATTAAGGTTTAGAAATGGGAGGGATACACTTACCACTTAGGTTTTGATGAAAACGTAGAAAACCCCAAAATTCTTGAAGATGGAGGTGAAGATGATGTGCTCTTGACCTTTACTTCCAATCCACCACCAAATACTCTTTAATCCTCTCACAACTAACACTTTAGCCTTGAAAAGCTCTCAAAAACGAAACCATAGCATTTAGAAACCATAGCATTTTGTAACACCCTTAAATCTGGAAATAGTAACTTATTAAAAATTTACTAAATACATCAATAAATAAATCATCTTCAACCACAAATTATGACTTCACCTCAATACAACAATTCATTCTATACAAAAGTCTATGATAAGGACGGGTGCTACTAAAACCCCATAATAGTTACTATCTCCAACGTTGCGGAAGACTTCACCAACTACTTACATTTGCACAAGGCTAAGGCTCGACTCTTCACAGGATTGCTAGGACCAACTCCCAACCTTGAAACCTGATGCACATGCCGACAAATAAAAAGGTTAGGCTTAACGCCTAGTGAGCTCAAGAGTTTTCAACATATATAAAATAACCGTTTAAAAGAAAGGATGCGATTAAAATCGTAGTTCTTCAATATGATACGTCTTACATGTGAAAGCGACTCATTTTCCAATAATATGCATTTTAAACAAAGAACACAAATTTGGACGTTTTCCAAACCCAACCACTACAAAGATGATAATACCAATGTAAGCCACCCATTTATAAATTAGCTTTAACCCAAAACTCACTCAAAGCGTAAATATAATTTGAACTCTCCATTTATGAAGATACGGTTAAACCTTATATCCCAAGACACCCAAAACACGGGTGGGGCATAATACTCATCCCATAAAATCAAGGGTAAAACCCAATAATACCAAACGTCACCGAAAACTTGGATAATAAAACTCAATACCCAAAAACAACACCTTTCGGTGACGGGGGATTCCCGATTCCATAAAATGTGACGGTCCACAAAGTAAGCCCATTTTATGTTGTAATGACTAGTCATATAAACAAAAGTACACGCAAGAGATGTCAGGCTCGGTAGCTTTAAACGTACACCCACGGAAACTCGAGTTCAACCCCGTCGGGTTCCTATGTCGAGCCCCTCATCTAATATCGTAATACTTGAGCACGAAGGACTTATACCGCACCCCGATATCTTAACGTGCAACACGAAGGACTTACATCGCACCCGATACCTAACGTGCAACTCGTAGGACTTACATCGCACCCGATACCTAACGAGCTTCATCCAAAATTGCCAACAAGGCTCGAAGTCGAGCTACCAAAACTGGACAATTGTCCAAATGCTCCAAATCAAATAAAAATACCAAACCGCAGGCTTAGCACCCATTGACCCATTGATAAAATAAAATAAGAATACGATAAAACGCACTCGACCAACGGATATGCAAACACCACGACTAAAAGTAAGATTAGTTCAAAACTCAACATTAGTTGAGGCACCCATTTTCCCAAATGAACTTATAATCTTATATTTTCCAAAATACCTCATAACACAAATAACATGCATTTCCCAATTTTGACTGCTGATAAGAATGAAACCATAAAAGGAGACTATAAATACTCTTTCAAGTACTTCACATAAAATGCAAGTGATACTTTATAAAACACTCCATTTGATGATGATGCATAAAACTCGACAACCATTTAAAAGCGTATTTCTTTGACCAAAGATCTATTTATGGAATAATACCTCAAAACACATTCATTTGTGACACATATATCAAAGCCCAAAAATCTCAAATATGGTGTTATACAAAGTTTATAGAGTTAAATACTTCAACTAATCAAAGATTAAAAAATACTCCAACATTTGATAATTTCATGTAAAACACATAGACACTTAAAATGGACATTTTGGCATGTACACCGTTTTCACAAATCAACTTGAACTCACCTTTTTAGATTTAGGCTAAATCTAGATTTTACCCCGCTTTGAGCTCTTTTGAAGAAACTTGAATCTTCAAGGTCAAAACTTCCATAACCTAAATCCACAAGTATCCAACCGTAAATAACCATAATCAACCATATAGAACCATTCCCCAAATACTTATCATCAAAATCTCCACTTTGGGTAAAACCCTAATTTTAACCCAAAACTCCCAAAATACTTCCAAACCGAAATTAGAGAAAGCAAACACTAGGGAACCATCAATGGAGCATTTATAACTTATATCAAGGTTTAGAAATGGAAGAGATACACTTACCACTTAGGTTTTGATGAAAACCTAGAAAACCCAAGTTCTTGAAGATGGAGGTGATGATGATGAACTCTTGATACTAGCTTCCACTCCACCACCAAATACTCTTGAATTTACCCAAAACTAACAATCTAACCTTGAAAAGCTCTCAAAATCGAAACCATAGCATTTTGAATCGCCCAAAACGGAGTTATGGTGAAGGAGAAATGAGCAAATGAAGAAAACCCCCAAAAATCGGATTTTTAACTTCCAGACGCGCTCCGCTAAAGTGCCTGGCTAAAGTGACATATATCACTTTCGCGAGGCACTATCGCGCCAAATGTACCGAGGATTTTTAGACTTTCAGCGATAGTGCCAAGCTAAAGTGACAGATGTCACTTTCGCTAGGCACTTTAGCCAAGCTTGTACCGATCGCTGTTTTGGCCATAACTTCTTCGTTTTAGCTCCGTTTTCGCTCTGGAAAGAACCGTTGGACTCGTAATTGAATTCTTTATCCATTAAGACTATAAAATCTAGAATTAAAGTCCAATATCATATATATTATTTTTCCTTGATATATCGGTTTCTGTATTAACTTGAAATGATACTTTTCGAAAGTCGGGGTGTTACAGCTGACTTACGTGCCTATGGATCCAATGCAACACAGTCTAAGATTACATGACTACACATGAATGACTAAAGCATTCGAGCCTGTAATTATCATGAATATGCAATAAGATGCATTAAGATGTATATCGAACATGGGCTCTTCAAAGAGCCATTAAAACTGGGACAAATGTCCACGATACTCTTTTAAGTTAAAACCGAGTTTAAATGCTCAAAACCCATTTGACCAACAAATAACTTTTCCCCAAATTATACAACGTATCTAAACAACGTTTATATAGACACATACTTCAAAGATGTGATTAACCCAAAAATCTACGCGGATTGGGACATATCATTTCCAAAGGGGTTTACGAAATCAAGTACATTAAAGATGCATATATCATGAATTAGGCTTCATTTGTACAAAATCACTAAAAATGCATAAATCACCCTATTACTTGTCAATATATCAAAATCCCAAATATGGGAATTTTATGAGATTAAAACAACTCAAGTTTATCAAATATGAAAACTTATCGAAACACCCAACACATTAACAATTACCAAGTAAAACATACTTTTACTTCAAATTATTTTGGCATGTACATAGTTTTCACAAAGCAACTTGAACTCACCTTGCTAGATTTAGGCTAAATCTAGGTTTTACCCCCAAAACTTGAACCACCATTGATGAAGGCTTGAAATCTCCAAGAAATCTCCTTAGATCTTAGATCCAACACATCTACAAGGTCACCTTCACCACACAAGTCAACAAAATCACACCCAAGAGGAAGGATGAAAGGGAAGAGGATGAAATCATCAAACCCTAGCTTAACATTGAGAGAGATGAGGACCTTACCATCACAAAATACTCTTGTATACTCCAATAGACTTCCAATATCTTGCTAAATCCTTGAAAAGCTCTCAAAAACGAAACCATGGCAGCTTAAATCACCAAAATCGGAGTTGTGATGCAAAAGTTATGAAGGAATGAAGTTTTAGGGTGAAAATGAAGTTTGGGGCCGATTTTCGCCCTTTTTGTGCGCCCATCGGCTCCGCGCGACTCCATTTGCGCGGAGCACTACAGCCCCAAATTTTGCCCGAACACTGTTTTGGTCACAACTTCTTCGTTATAGCTCCGTTTTCGCTCCGGAAAGAACCGTTGGACTCGTAATTGAATCCTTCATCGAACAAGACTATAAAATCAAGGATTCAAGTCCAAAATCAAATATCTTATTTTTCCCTTACAATTACCGATTTATGTATTAACTTGAAACGATACTTTTCGAAATCGGGGTGTTACATCCACTCCCGTGTATATGTCACCCCGATGGAAACGGGTCTCCCTCGTATTTTCAAGGGATACCTTTGTGTGTTGTGTTCAGGTTGAGAACATCGTTGCAAGTGGGATTAACATTGTGATGGCAAATGGAGTTCGGTAACACAAATCTTATATTATGATCTTATTTAATTGTGCAGTATATAACCTTATGAGATCTCACTAGGCTTCGCCCTAACACTTGTTGTGGTTGTTGTATTTCTCACAGATCCCACTCGTGATGGAATCTAGGATGTTGGGCTTGCCGACCGGGCACGTAGGAGATCTTGAAGTGCCGGTCTTTCGGGGTTACGTGTGAAGAAAGATTTTTGGTGGAATAGCAACACCCAAGTTAATCTAGTTTGAATTATTTCTAGATTAAGTAGGTTGTTGTATCTTTGTGTCTCCTTACTCTTATCACTTCATTTTAGAGCAAACTTACCCAACTTGATATGGGTTATAGTTGCCTTGATTTTTAGAAATTGTCCTTGTTGAATGTTAATACTTACATGGATTTTTGGACCTTCGTATTTTAGACGTTATATTGCCGAAATTTCGAATTTTTATTCGGCTAAACTTTTAGCGTGTTACAAGTTGGTATCAGAGCTCTAGTTTAAGTGAACTAGGTATGAATCTTGATGCCTAGACTTAAGCTGAGATTATTAGCCAATAAAGTGTGAGGATTGGGTAGAACTTCTAAGGTGGGACAGTCTTAGAGTCAACAGGAAACTACTTTATTGAGAATTATGAAAGTGGTAACGAAAATCTTTATGTAGTGTACGTTCATAATTTCAATTAGCTACTGCTATTATGAATGTACCTCTATGTGAGCATGCTTTAATTACTATGATTATGATAATCGATGAACGGTATTAGTACGTTTCTTGTGTGTAATCTTGTGTACCCCATCTCTCACCCTCTTTTGAATTGATGACAGACGAAAATGGTAAATATTCAGAGTCATCTTCAATCATCGCCAGAGGGTTAAGCTGTGAACGAATCCACGACCGATAGGCCAAATGCAACTGTAACGGTGGAACCTCCAATTCCACCTATGCTTGTCTGAAGAGTGGAACAAATTCCGAGGACCGACATTGTCACTACCGATTCGATCATGACTGAGGTAACCCCTTAGACTCAAATGATGGACATGATGAGAGCCATGAATGAGACCATGGCAAAGCAGCAGGAGTTGTTCATGAAGCTACTAGAGGATCGAGAGGTGAATCATCGTCGACACGAGACAATTGAGGAGAATATTGTCATAGTGGGTTCCGGGGGTACCGAGGACGAGAACCGCACTGTTGGGTTAGCGACCTTGGAAGCGAGGCAACCGGAAAGAGGATGTTCTTACAAGTACTTTATTTGCTGCAAACCGCCGGAATTCGTCGGGTCCGATGAGCCCGCAAAATGTATGAGTTGGCTCAAGGAAATTGAACAGGATTTCAGGTCTAGCGACTGTGGGGAACGTCAAAAGGTGAAGTATGGGTCTCAATTGCTTCGAGGCACGGATTTGACGTGGTGGAATGTCTTCACCTCAACCCTTGAAGACTCTGTATTGGCCAATATGTCTTGGGTCGAGTTTAAGAAGAAGATCCTAGAAGAGTATTGTATTGAGGAGGAACTGGATATGATAGAGGAGGAGTTTTGGTCGATCAAGAAGGGGGATTTGTCCGTGAAGGAGTATACCCGCTTGTTTATGGAGAAACTAGATTTGGTGGGGCATGTGGCCCCAACCAAAAAGGAGAAAGTGAAGGCGTATTTGAAGGGTTTGCCCGCAGACATGCTAGCAATGGTCCGCAACTCCAAAGCCACCAACCTCCACGAGACTATCGAAGAGGCCAAAGTTATGGAGAGACTGTATGCTCGAGATAAAGAGGGGAGAGCCCTTCGAGTTCGTATAAGAAGTCGAGGTTTCAGTCGGCAAATAAAAGCTTTGACAAACGTCGGGAGGCGAAGTGGTGCTCCAAATGCAAAAGCAAACACTTCGGGTTTTGCAAGACCATTTCCAATTCCAACCCCAACCCGGTTTCGTGCTTCAAATGCGGTAAACCGGGCCACATCAGTACCGAGTGTCCCATACGGGGGACAATTTGTTACGAATGCAAGGAGATGGGCCACGTCCGAAGGGAGTGTTCCAAACTAAGAGGTGTTGCGAGAGGAGGAGGAAGCTCGGTGAGCCAACCGAAGAGAGAGGCCATTCCTAAGGCTCAGGGGAGGGTTTTTCAGATGACGAAGGAGGAGACGAAGGAGACCGCCGAGGGAACTCACTAGGCTCAGGGGAGGGCTATGGGGTTGTGAACTGTTATTAGAGAGAACTCACTAGACCTTTCGGTCTAACCCTCACTCTTTCAAACTAAAAACCTTTTCAGGCAGGCGTGAGGTAGGAGGATCGAGCAAGAGTAAGAAGAAGGTGTGAGCCGGAGTTGGGTTAGAAGACCTCCATTATAGTTTTTGTTCTTTGTAATCTCAGTTGTGTATTAGGTTGTCATTCCGCAAACCTTGAAATGTAGATGTTGATTTGGGCTGTTTGGCGTTGTTAGTTAATAAAGTTAGTTTTGCCTTATGTCGTGAGTTGGGTTGTTACAAAATTGTTCCTTTTTGTCGACTTTTTGGAGTTGTACACCTTAATTTTGATACCATACACGAAATAGCTATTTAAGATAGAATGGGGGTTTCAACATATATTGAGAAAAAAAGATTTCAAGTCTAGTTGATCTGTAACATGGATGTTTAACTTGACAACAATTGAGTATGATGTAGGAAGGATCAGATAGAAAATGGATCGTTCTAATTTATCATAAAAGAAAGGATTTTATATTTTTCAACTAGTTTTTTAAATAATTTATATAAAACGTGATTAGTTCATTATCTACCCTTTCAACTAACATTTAATTTATCATATACCAAATAGTTTTTTTTTAACACTAACTTATCAACTAATTTATCAGACATAGTTTTAGCATATTCATATATATATCTATACTATATTATAAAGATGGCATAAAAAACTCTTAATTACAACTCACTAAGCTTAATATACTATCATTTAAAGCTATCTACTTAAAATTTCTTAAAAATAACTACTAAAGCCTAATGTACTACCTGTAAAGCTTTTAACCCTAATTAATATATTTCATCCTTATCCCCCAAAATCCTTATCTCTAATCCCCAAACCCTAAAATTATGAAATTTGAATTATGATAAACATAATCCAAACAGGATAAACATCTCAATTTAAATATAAAATATTTAAAATATATAAGATAATTAATAAATTTTAACAAACTACTTAATTTTATTTATATAAAAAATATTATATTGTTAAACCTACATTAAACAAATTTATATATAAAAACCCATTATCACTCAATTAAAAAACAATTAATGAAGCAATATGTACTACTTTTAAATGCTTTTAACACTAATTAATAAATTTCATTCTTATCCCCCAAAATCCTTATCTCTAATTCCCAAATCCTAAAATTATGAAATTTGAATTCTGATAAACATAATCAAAACAGGATAAACATCTCAATTTAAATATAAAAAATTTAAAATATATAAGATAACTAATGAATTTTAATATACTACTTAATTTTTTTATATAAAAAACATTATATTGTTAAGCCTAAATTAAACAAACTTATATATAAAAAAACCATTATCACTCAATAAAAATCATCCAAAATCGTATTGTAAATCAATAAAAAAACAAAAAATAAAAATAAACATTAAAATCGTGATGTATCTCCCTGCATTGCGTGAGTACGCTTCTAGTATATTATAAAACACGGATAAAAAACTCTTAAATACAAATTATTAGGCACAAGGTACTATCATTTTATGCAAGATTTTAAAAATCTCTTAATTTACAAGTTTCAAAGCAGAAGATACATATTAGTACTGCAGACTTCTAACACCCATCGATTTGGTATGTACAGGACTTTCCTTTTATGCAGACATTTTCATTTATCACTATTAATTAATATATTATATTACTATAAATTTGTTTTAATTATATTATTAAATATGTAATTGGTTATTTTTTCTAGATGTCATTAAAATATATAAGATAATCATTGAATTCTAACAAAATATTTAATTTTTTATATAAAAAACATTATATTATTAAGACTGAATTAAACAAATTAAAAAAAAACATTATCACTTTCTCAAAACCATCCAAGATCGTACTGTAAATCAACAAAAAAACAAAAAATAAAATGAAACATTAAAATCGTGATGTATTTCGCTTCTAGTATATATATATATATATATATATATGGTTCGACCCCGTGTATTACACGAGGTAATTTAAAAAATTAAATCATACAAGAAAACTTATCTTACAGATATGAATGATCATTGAAAGTACGATGCTACTTTTCCAAGTTTTTTCCCCTTCAGAGTTTTTTTTTTTGCAGTTGGTCACAAAGTATCCTTGTTTTAGGCAGTTTTCACAAATGATGTTTTACAAAAAATTAATAAAAAATATTAAAAAATATTAAAAATTTATAAAACAAAATTTATAATAGAACGTAAATGAAATTATGGAAAAATACATAGTTAAAATTGATATGAATTGCAAAAAGAAAATCATGACAATTTAGTGATTATTTGTATCAAATCTCATACTAATTTTAAGGCAGACCTACCC
Source organism: Arctium lappa (assembly GCA_023525745.1). Classification (NCBI taxonomy): domain Eukaryota; kingdom Viridiplantae; phylum Streptophyta; class Magnoliopsida; order Asterales; family Asteraceae; genus Arctium; species Arctium lappa. The sequence continues at coordinate 6,258,312 of CM042047.1, forward strand.
TTCCCAAGGGAGGGTCCCGTGCACCCGCTCAAGTTCGTTTCGTAAGGGTAAAAAAAATTTCGGTACGTAAGGTGCACCCGCTCAACTACAGAGGGTGTTACGTGATATATACGTTTTTTAGGGGTGAAAGGTACACAAGTCCCAAAAAAACCAAAATTACTCTTGAAATCAACAAAAAAAAAATCAAAAAAATCTCTTGAAATCAATCCAAAAAACACAAAAAATCTCTTGAATCAACACAAAAAATAAAATAAAAAACCCCATCGAATCAACACAGAAGCTTAAAAAATTCCTCGAAATCAACCAAAAACATAAAAAGTCCCCCAATAGGAGAATTCGTCTAAAAACACATCGATAACAATTTCTTAAGTTTTTTGTTTGTGCACCTGCTCACCTAAAATCTTGGGTCCGCCACTGCTAATCACGACACATTAATTCATATATATTTATGATATTTAATAATATAACTAAATCCAAAAGTATTCGATATTGGACTCATTTCGAATGTATTGACGAAGCGATTACAATGGTATAATTTGTAAAAAATAAAAATGTCTTTTTAATGCATTTTAGTTCATATATATTATTTATGTTTATATGATAAGAGTCTAAAATGAAAAATAAAAAAGTAAGAGATTAAAAGTAAACTACATACCTAATTATAAGGATAGTAAATATAAGGTATAAATTAAAAAAAATTGAATTAAGAAAAGATTTAAGGATGAATGAATGTGGATGTGTTAAATGAACTTATAATGTAAAATGCGTCCAGATACATGTTTAGACGGGAAAATGAAAAAATGGACTCACCAGAAGGCGACACGTGTCATTTGAGTTATTTATTATGGGTGATTCTAACTACACCCTAGTCTAGGTGTCATTTACACCCTAGTCTAGGGAGGTTGTGAGGAGTAAAGGGATAATGAGTGCACAGTTTTCCGATCCAGTTACACCATATGCACCCTAGACTAGGGTGCATATAGCAACACTCATTTATTATATGTATAGATAAGATATTTAAACAATAAAAATAAGGACAAGATATATTGTTCTTAGTGGTACCATCATATGACATTAACCAGTGCACATGCAATTGAATTCTTTTTTCAGGGCACACAAATGGAAACAATGGCCCATTTCTGGACCCATCAAAACCTTCCATTGTACCGTACAATCTCTCTATGCACGTTATATGTTGTATAACTTTTTAAAAAAAAATCTTGTAATTAAAGCATTTTTAATAGGAAAATTGATCGAAATAATCAATATTTCTAATCAAATTCATTTTTTAGTTGTTTTTTTAATCGAATTTTCATTTTAACCAGAATTTATGCAAATACCTTATACATATGCAAATGCGTAAAGCATATTTTCAAACTAAAAAAAAAATCTTTACGATAAATGTGTAACCCATTTGTGTATGAATCTCATATAAAATGGGGATCCCTACGCAAATGTGGATCCTTACGTAAATTTGTGTAAGGATTTTTTTTTTAATTTGAAAATTGAATTTACAAATGCACAAGACGCTTTAACATAAATTGGGGCTAAAATGGGAATTCAAATGAAAATTTATTTGGTTAATTATGTCAATTTCCTCTTTTAATACAATTATGTGGTAAAACTTTTAATAACTAAATCAAATCATATATAGTGGGTATAATATTTGATAAGACATATGATTAATTAAATGCTTTAATTTTATAATAATTAGTCGAAATGGCCAAATTACGGAGAGGGATTGGCCTCTTAGTCATCCCTCTCCCTGATTTGCAAAAATGTCCTAAGGGACGCAATGGAGCCCAGGGCGCAATTGCGCCCCTACGCATAATCTTACTGAAAACAAGTCATTTTTTTTACTGAAAACAAGTAGGGACACAATTGTGCCCTGGGCTCCATTGCGTCCTTGGGGCTCCATTGCATCCCTTGGGATATTTTTACAAGTCAGGGAGAGGGATGACTAAGAGGTTAATCCCTTCCCATGGTTTGGCCATTTGGATCATTATCAATTAAAGTGAATAATTAGAAAATATGTAACTTTTATATCTGAAAAAAGTAAGAAAGTAAATATGATTTCATTCTTGATGTTTGGTCTTTTCATCCATGAATTTTATATCTGTATATGATAGTTTATAAAATCTTATTTTAGTCCCTCCTTTTAACCCATGTTAAACTTTTCATTAAGGGTTGTTTGTTTTTTAAAAAAATTCTCTTAATGTCTCTTAAGTCTGAATTGTTCAGACCTTTTTAAACACTACCTTTTATTAATCATAACTAAATTAAGACTTTACACTTTAGACCTCTTAAAAAACAAACGGCACCTAAATCTGATTAAATGAGGAACATTTTGATCGTATTATCCTTTTATTAAATTTTATATCAAAAAATTTATGTTATATTATATATAAAGCAAAACCCTCCCATCCTTTAATTGTGAACCCCCGTTCCATCCCCCTTCGGTTCTCAACCACCCTTCATCGCATATTCTGTTTCTGGCACTTGCATTAGGGTTGTTCATCGGTTGACATCCAATGGATGTGAGGGGAACTGAACCGATCCAATCATCCATTGGATGTGGATTTTTCCAATCCAATGGATGATTGGATCGGTTCGGTTACATCCATTAGATATTCTTATTGGATATCCATTTGATCGGATTGGATCCATATGGATGAGGATCGGATCCATTCAATGTGTTAATTTAATCCATTTTTCTAACAAAGAAACAAATTGATTAATTACTTTTAATATGCGTTAAAACCAACACAAGTGAAACTAAAAATTCAAAACCCAACAAAAACAAATTCAGATTTAAGCAAATTGCAAATAAAATAATTGGATGATAGTTAGATGGATAACTGGATGGTTAATTGGATGTTGGTCGGTTCAGTTCGGTCGGTTTTGGACTGCCATCCAAGAACCGACCGATCCAAATTGGATGTTGAAATTTTCAATCCGATCCGATCTAATTACAATTGGATATCCAATTATGGTTGGTCGATTTTTATTGGATCGGTTGACTTTCTTCACACCCCTAACTTGCATCTCAGTTGCCACTCCCACCTACTTGCATCTTTTCAAGATTTCTGCATAATATTTTAGATTCCCCTGGCAAGAGATGGAGGCCTTGGCTCTCCGAATGTTGTGTTTGGGTCATATTCCACCCACGTTGTCCTCAAGTTAACGGACATTCCTTGAACTAGTTAAGTTTTATTGGAAAACAACAACCAACAACCTTTGTTGGGTTCAAGTGACAGGAGGAAGGAGAAGGGGGGAGCGGGACTATGCTTCTTTGCATCCGATCAAGATGTATTGGCTTTCGTAAGCTTAATGTGAGAAACACACACTTGGAAACTTATGCTGAGCAGTGAGATCTTGCATAAAGGAACATGGAGGTCCAATCATTACATTTGTTTGGAGATCGAAGGTTGGATGGATGTCGATGGCGTTAGTTGTGTGAAACAAAATATTGAAACCACAACTACATTAGAACTATGCGATCGACGAAGGTGGTGTATGATAATTCGACATCTTATAGAAGGTTCGCCAGAGAAGAGGGCGGTATTGTAAGAGGGGGTGAGGTCCATTACTAGAAAAAATAGTTTTAAAATGCAAAATGACCAAAATACCTTTCGTGTTAGACTTAATACTTGATAATAAAAACTAACAATCGTTGGACATTAGAACTAAAATAAGTGGATTTAGCAAACGTTTGGTACAAATATAAAATTTAAGAAATGAAAATTGTTAGAATGAACAAACGTGATGAACGAAGTCCGATAAAAAAAATTTGAAAGGAGAAGTTCGATAATTCATGTTAATAAGAATAACATTTAGACACAAAATATTGTTGAAGAAATAATATATGTTTGTTAACAACTTAATGAGTTTAATAGAACTCATAATTTATTCAGTTAACTAAACATGACTATTCGATACTTGCTTAATAATATAGACGATAACTTATTCAGTAAGAGCATCTCCAACAGCTATGCTAATTTTTTTATAAAATAGAGTAAAAAAGATCAAAATCTCTAAAAAAAATTGTATCCAACTCCAGCAGCTATGTTATTTTAGCAACTCTAGTATCAATTATCTTATTAAAATATTCAATTTATTTAATTATATTATTAAAATATTCAATATGTGGAAAGTTGGGAGAAAAAAATTTTGTTTTTTGGAGGTAATAATTAGTTTTGGGGAAATCTTTCTTTTTAGAGATTTCTCTAGATTTAGAGATTTTTACAATCTCTCTCATCTTTTCTCAATTTTAGCATAGAGGATAACATAATTGTTAGAGCAACAAAAATGTTAAAATCTCAATTTTTTTTTCTATTTTAGCATAGTTGTTGGAGATGCTCTAAGCTTATAAGGAGAACTTGTAACACCCGTAATTTTCGGTAAGTAAATGTCACCCGGACATTTCTGTGACCTGTAAACAGTGGGGTTTTGTTGGAAAAATGTATTGTTTAAAGTCCCCCGGAAAATTGAGAGTTTTGGCGTTGAAAAAGTCGGATTTTTGGAGTTCGGGGGCACCCGGGCGACTATGCCAGCGATTTTGCCAGAGGGCACAATAGCTTGGCACAATCGCCAAGGCTGAGAGCCCGCGATACATCTCTGGCGATTGTGCCAGCGATTATGCCACTGGAACAATTGCCTGACACTATAGCCGCGCGTACCAGTGGATTAAATGTTGCGATTTTCACCATTTCTTCTCATTTTCTCATTTCTATCTTCTCCCCTTTTCTCTCCTAAACCCCAAAGCCGAACCCTAACCTATTTTGGGGGTTTTTTCCTCCTCAAACCACATGATTACTCACCATCTAGCTACTTGGGATCTTGAATCACAAAACCTCCATCTTCATCTTCCTCATCAAGTTCAACGGTTGGGAGCTCGGGTTGAAGTGTTGGATTAGGTGTTCTCGGAAAGTCTCACCATCTTAAGTGGTAAGCTTTCTTGATATAATGTTATAAATGCTTCATTGGTGGTTTCTTAGTGTTTGGTATCTCAAATCTCGGATTTGATGGTCTCGGAGAAATTAGGGTTTTGACCTTGCTTGGGATTTTGGTATATAATGTTTGGAGAATGGTTCTAAATGGTTAAATATGGGTATTTACGGTTTGAAATATTTGGATATAGGTTTTGGAAGGTTTCGGCTTAAGGATTCATGCGGCCTTCAAAAGAGCTCGTTGGGTGAAATCTAGATTTAGCCTAAATCTAGCAAGGTGAGTTCAAGTTGATTTGTGAAAACGGTGTACATGCCAAAATGTTTATTATAAAGTGTTTTACATGAAATGGTTAACTGCTGATAAGTTTTGAGTATTTTGAAGTAAAATATGTTTTATTTGGTTATTTGTCAAAATGTGAATATTTTGATAAGTTTTCATATTTGGTAAACTTGGGTTGTGTTAACCTCTTAAAATGATTATATTGGGTTTTGAACGTTTTAACAACTAAATAGCATGAATTACGTATTCTTGGTGATTTTGTACAAGTAAGATCTATTTTATGAGTTATACATCTTTGATGATTATGTACAAATGAAGTCTATTTCATGTTACATGCATTTTGGTGTATTTGTATTTATAAATCCGTTGGAAAATCTTGGTCCCAATACGTGTTGAGTTTTGGGTTAATCACGTCTTTGAGGTATGTGTCTTCGCATACGTCGTTTAAAGACATTTCATTATTTGGGGGACCGGTAATTGTTGGTCAAATGGGTTTCGAGCATTTTAGCTCGGTGTTGGCTTAAAAGAGTCTTGAGGACATTCGTCCGATTTTAATGACTCGAGGTGAAGTCCAATTTATGATTTACATCTTAATGCATTTTATTGCATGTTATTGATAATTACAGACTCGAGTGTTTTAGTCATTGAGGGGTAGTCCTGTAATCTTAGACTGTGTTGCATTAGATCCATAGACACATAAGTCAGTCTTATTTGATGGTCAATTGGGTGGTACGGGGTTGGACTCCGAGACTCATGGTTTATGACCTTGTCTTTACGAGTAGGCACTAAGAGTGGTTGAGTTCCGGTTGAGCTATTATGACTATGGGTAGTCCTCTGATGGGCGTTGGGACCTTCGCCATGTGGGGCAATGCCTTCGTTGTATCCCCCGTGTGCCGAGCCTTTGGCGGTAATTCCGGTGTTGTTCGCTAAGGTCAGTTATCATATTTATATGGATTGTTTTCCGTTATTTAAGGGTCGAGTATTATATCCCACCCGAGTTTTTGGGTGTTTTGGGTTATGAGATATTATTTACATTTTAGCACATTTGAGTATCGAACTATGACCCCGTTTTGGACGAGTTGCGGGTTGCATCGTTCTATAAGAAATGCATGTTTGAGAAACATTGTCTTTAAAAGTGTATATTAAGGAAAATGTGTTGTTTCCATTTTGAAGTAAAACATTTCGAAGGATCTTGCTTTAAACTGAATTCCTTTCTTTTAAAGATATATTCATTCATGTTAAAACTCTTGAGCTCACTAGGCGTTAAGCCTAACCTTTTTATTTGTCGGCATGTGCATTAGGTTCCTTTCGGGGGTTCGATGATTCTAGCAGTGCTTTGAAGAGTTGAGCCTTAGCCATACAAGAGTGAGTAGTCGGTGAAGTCTTCCGCAGGTTGGAGTTAGTAACTGTTATTGGGTTTAATAACACCCGTCCTTTTCATAGAGTGTATGTATAGGATGAACGTGAGCGTTGAAGTTAATTCTAAATTTTATGTTGTAGTTCGAAGTATTTATTGATGTATTTAGAAAAATTTTATAAGTTGTTATCTTCAGATTTAAGGGTGTTACAGAACTTTATAGAGAAAACAAAGTTTTTCCCAACTTACACCTCCCAGTTAAAAAACACACTTCTTCTATTTATAAAATAACCCTTACAAACAAAAAAAATTCCAATCTATACAAATAAATTAACTATCAATTTATACAGACAACTTTATTTATACAATCATTAATAGGAAAATAATAAATAGGAATATAAATAGTGAAGGGGGGAGTCACATCGGCACGTGGTGGGCTGATTCCGCCGGTTATTAAACTACCCTTGTGTTTTTCCAGTGAAACCGTTGGGACACAGCCTGTTGCTAGCTGTCCTAATCCCCCTCCATGTGACCCACCTCCCTCCTTCTTCCTTCCCACCAAAATCACGAACCCTATATCCACATTTCCAGACCTAATCCATCACCATACTCATCGATATACACACTTGTTCATTCTTTCTTCACTGTTCTTCATCACCTTGTGAAGTTTTGAAATTAATTTGTTCATTTAATTCTGTTTTTTTTTTCTGAGCTTGATCATGGCGCAATTGCCGCCAAAAGTGCCAACAATGGCGCAGAATTGGCCGTCGTTTCCCTACCAGATGATGTCGATGCCGTCTTCCGCTGCGCAGCCACCTAATTGGGTGGATGAGTTCCTTGATTTCTCGTCGGCAAGGAGGAACTCACACAGGAGATCTGTTAGCGATCCAATTGCATTCATTGAATCGCCTTTCATCGAGGAATGCCGTAGCTCTAATGGACCTAATTCGTTGATGCCTTGTGCTAATAACACTGGATTTGAACGATTGGATGATGAGCAGTTTAGTTCCATGTTTCCCGACGACGTCACGGCGAATCTACCGTCCACGAGGTCGTCTTCCAATCCGTCTACTCCGTCGGATCAGAACAGTGACAATGACGACACTAAACCAACGCCGCCACCAGAACAACAACAACACCATAACCACCAGCAGCAGCCGAAGAATGAACCTGGAGAAGTGGAAGACGGCAGCGGTTGCCAACCGGAGACAGAATCCGCTAAACCTTGCTTCAATTTCTCTAGCGATGGCGGCACAATTGTTGATCCAAAGAGAGTGAAAAGGTACGATTACCTAAAAAACATAAAGCATAACATCTCGTATCAATTGCTTAAGCAACAAGCTAAATTCAGCGGTTAATTACGTGTTAATCGTCATAATAATCTCTCTGTTTAACAGGATTTTAGCAAATCGTCAATCTGCTCAGAGATCACGAGTGAGGAAGTTGCAATACATTTCTGAACTCGAACGCAGTGTTACTACGTTACAGGTTTGTACAAAATTTGATCGATCTCCATGACTCCATTCGATTTAATGAATATCACGTCCATCTAAATCGAATGTTGTTCATAATTAAACAACCAAAAAATCACATCCAATTGTGAAATCCGAATCGATAAGAGCTCGATCACAACCTCAATTATGCTCAATGAATGCTCTAGAACACAAATCAAGTGATTATTGATTCAATTTCAATTGCAATTGTGAATTTGAGATTGAATTGAATCAGAACACTAATTATTACATGATTTCGTTGCTAATCATGAAGACGGAAGTATCGGCATTGTCACCACGAGTTGCGTTTTTGGATCATCAAAGATTGGTTCTAAACGTCGATAACAGCGCGCTTAAGCAACGGATAGCGGCATTAGCTCAAGACAAGATCTTCAAAGACGGTACGCAAACATATATCGAATACAAATTTGTCGTAACAAATCATTCGTTTCTCATAAGCTCTTTTGAAGAGTAATCTGATGAGTTCCAAATACGAATTTGATTTTGTGAAATTAAATGCTAAAATTTATGATAAAATTATTGTAGCTCATCAAGAAGCATTGAAGAAGGAGATAGAGAGGTTAAGGAAAGTATATCAGGAACAGAACATGCATAAGGCGGGAAACGAGGATGACGAAATCGCCACCGTGAACGACGGTGGATCGGCGGCCGGAAACAGGAGTGGTACGGAGGAGGGAGGCGGCAGAATCTGCTAAATTGCGCCCATGCATGCACGTGATGTGTTTCCCCGCTTTTGCTGGTGGTGTGAGTGGTCCCCATGATTGGCATGTGACTTTTTTAATTTAACATGGCTTCTACAGTACTTCTTTCTCATGTTTTTATTTATTTTTTTTCTTTAATTTTTTTTTTCAATTTATCATTTAGATTCTTTTGCCCAAAAATAGGGTGTGGGGTATTGGATTTAGGGCATAGGGGCATTTGTTGTAATTGTGTTGTTTCTTGATTTTATTATTTTTTTAAGAGTAAACTACAAATCGGGTCTTATGGTTTGTCAAAAATAACACTTTTTATTCTGCAGTTTCAAAATTATAAGTTGGTCATCATGGACTGTAAAACATCCGGATTTGGTTCCTAAAATTTCCGTTAAATGAAAGATATTTTTGTCTTTTTCCAAATAAAAAAACACAAAGACCAAAATAATAAAACCGATTTTGCTTGGGTAAAAGATAAAAAAACCGATAAGATAAATGTCACTCATTTAATAAAGTTTAACAACTACTAGAAAAAAGAACCAAACTCGAACATTTTTATAAACCATTAGGACCATCTTATAATTTCCAAATATTATTTTTAACAAGACATAGACCAAATTTATAGTTTACTTTTTATAAAAAATTTAATTTATGTTTTTTATCTGGGCCTAAATGGGCCATTAGTTGTTATGGTACAACTTGTAAAAGGGTTTGAATTTAAAGAACACTTTATATTTTCTTTGGACTTGGTAAGAATTTGTCGGCATTTTTAATTTATTCGATATGCTACATTGCTACAAAGAACGAGTCTAGTAAATACAAACACAAAAAGATTACCATATTAAATATAATTTACAAGTTTTAAAACAATTTTTGAAATAAATATAATATTCTTTTAGGTTTTATTAATAAATAATTTAAATCAAATCACATTTAGGTCTTGACCTCTTCTTGATTCATTAGTGTTGTGGAACAAAGAGTAGGAAGAATGTTGTCTTCTCCTGATGGAGCTAACATTTGACATAGTGGTAGATAGGGATTAGCAAGTAAGAATGTTGTTTTCATTGTAGAATGGTTGCCAGAAGTTGGATTTTTTGTGCGGATAAAAGCTTAGAAAGAAAATTTAAGGGTTGTAATTATTTGACAATTATTGTTGTCTTTTTTGTGTGTGATATTAATGTGCATGTCTTGGTTTGGTTTATGCTTGCATTTTGTAACAAATTTTATGTAGGATAGATGCATAAATTGTAACTTTATTCATTCATCTCATCTAATTATATCTATTCCTAGATTCATGTACCATGGGGACCAAAAAATAAACAAGGCCTCTTGAAGGAAAGTGCATTTTTCCTATTATTCATAACTTTTTCTAACATAAATTTTGGACAAATATCTATTTCTTTTAGAGGAACAAAAACTCTTGTGTTTTTAATGATGATGTTCTTAGCGTTGATATGTTTGGTGACATTCAATCAAGGTCCATCAGTTAGGTTTTGTCTAGATGCCCCTCTTTCTCTATATCGGCGGATGCTTGGATAAAATCTTCAACCACTTTTGCGTTTTATTGTGTTTTCCTTTTTTGTGGGTCGCTTTAGTTGTTAGGTTGTTTCAGTTTGGTTTGCTTTCGGTTTTTTCGGACCTTGGTTACTTAGCGATTTACGAGGGGCAAATTCCTTTGTTCTGTTTGCTTTGTACCTGTTTCATTTCATTACAATTGCTTTAAAAAAATATTGTTATAACAACATTTTGGTTGTAATAAAGAGTATGAATAGCTTATTGACAATTGGGAAAAAAAAAATAAGGTTTGACCATTGATATAATACCAATATATTACACATCTTTATTTTAAACAACGACCAAGAAAGCAATGAACGAAAGTATGAGAAAGAATTATAGGCAAAACATACAACTTTAAGCTAAGGTAGAAACTTAGATCTTTGAAGGTAAGATAGTCATATATTGGGGTGCAAGTTAAGCACATGGTTGTTAATATTAATAATAAGATTTATTACTTTTAAAAATGGTTAATGACAATAAACTTATGTCTATATACATTGTCACTGGTTCAAAACCTATAAAAGTGGAGATAAGATAACTTCATATCACTTACCATAAAACTTATATTAGACTAGTAAACATAGAAAAAGACAATCTTGTTGTCAAAGTCTTAGAGAAAAAACAACTCGAAGGTCTTAGTTATGTATGGTTAGGGAGCCTTTTGAGCGTGTCGTTTTGTCATACCTTATAGAGTTGTACAGTACAACCCATTAAGGCAATTTTGAAGAGTGAAGAAGCAAAAAAGAAAAAAACCCAACAAATTAATAAAAGAAAATTTACATCAGGGGTAGTTTGGTCTTTTTTGGCGGTTAGATCATGGATAATTTCTTTTCTTTGCTTAAATGAGTCGTTTATCAAACACTAACAGGGTAAATGCTTATCAAATTAATTACCTTACTGTGTGAGCATAAAAAATGAAATGTTCTATTGTTGGTTCAACATTTTGGTATTATTATTTTATAAATTTACTTCGTACTATCTATAACAATACTTTAACACAACTTGATCGGTTTAGATTTCTTATTCAATCATAGTTGTAAGAATTTTTGTACACATTTTTATATTTGTGCACATTTTTTATTCAATCATAGTTGTAAGAATTTAATGATTGACTTCTTTGTGGTGGTACATAGAAGTAAACCAACAATCTTTGCGTATTTAGTCATATTTATCACCGATACAATTAATTTTATATTAACTGGAGGTTTTTGGATTCAACAACCAAAATTATGGCATTGTTGGCAAAATTTGGTACTTTTAGTCATATTACTTATATGATTCGTTCTTTTCGTACAAGTAACATTGAGTACGTCACGAAGATCTAGAATATCGCTAAGAGATTGAGAAAAGAAGCGAGATTGTGTCGCAACCAAGTCGCATCATAAATTTAACATAACGTTCAAGTTTTTTTAACTCAGACTTGTCGAGTGATGCTGAAGCCATACAAAAAACAGAAGCAAGACCCGTTCTTGAACCATAGATGACAAACCCCAAACATACTCCAAGGGAATTAATTGCACCAGACGTCAATCAAAAACCACTTTGCATCCAGTATCCGGATTTGGAGGTAAGCTTTAAAGTCAAGTTAGGTTGATTCGTTTATTACCTTATTTTCACGGCTTAGAAAACGAGGAACTCCACAAGCACTTGAAATAATTCCACATGGCGATGATCAATCTGCACTATATCATGAGTTTCACTTATTCAAATAACAGGCTTATGACTTTTTTCAAGTAAAATTGAAATTTGTATTGAATTATTGATATATTCTAGTAAGTAATACACATGTAACAAAAAAAAGAATAAAAACAAATATTTTTACGTCCGAAATAACAACCAGAAGTTAGGATGACAATATATTTTGTTAACCATGAGTGTCTTGACAAACTTGTACACCCATCAAATAACCCCATAAAACTCCGATAATTACAGTCAGAAAAATCTCTAGTAACCAAGTCAATTTCAGTAATCATTTTTCATTTCATTTGGAAAATACACTATGGGCCTGTTTGTTAGCAGCTTAATGAGACTCACAGCTTATTCAGTCAGCTATATATGACTGTTTGGTAGTGACTTAATAATATAGAAAGTGACTTATTCAGTAAGATTTTAAGGGGGAGCTTTATGCAGAAAGCCAATTTTTTTTCCAAACCAATCCCTCCCATTAAAAAACACGTTTCTTCCGTCTATGAAAAAACTCTCTCAAATAAAAACCTTCCAAATTTATTAGACAAATTAATCCAAACAAACAACTTTAAGGCCTTGTTTGTTTTTTCAATTTCAGCACTTAATAGCCACTTATCACTTATTCGGTCATACATTTTTAGTTTCAAACCGTTTGTTTTTTTCATTTTTTCAGAGCCACTTATCACTTATTTTCATCTTACCAAATAAGTGACAAAGTTTCCACTTATTTCCACTTATTTTCATCTAATGCCTCCTCCCCCAATGTTACCCAAAATCCACCGAGACTCCATCAATCTCCTCTCAAAAATCACTCGAGACTCCATCGATCTCCTCTCAAAAAGTCATTCCAGACTCCATCGATCTCTCTCAAAATCGACTCCTCTCCGACATCGTCCCTATTTGGAAACGTGACCTATTTTTTTTTATTGTTTTGAAAAATCTCACATAAATAAAGCTACTTGATGACACACAATTGATATTGATAAATCCAAGACATGAATTATACAAAAAATTGCGAATCTTTTTTATTCAGATTTCAGACTTTAGCACCACCACTTAAAAAACAAACAGTCTTTTGTATTCAGATTTCAGACTTCAACACCACCACTTAAAAATCAGAAGTGAAATCAGACTTCAACATTAGCACCGCCTAAAAAAACAAACGACACATAACTCAAAATAAACAACCCCTTAATTTGCCTGAGCAAGTTGCAAACGGTAAAAAATGAAACTGAGTGACCTAGCTCGGCGACCTTGAGACACCGGATCAGCTCGCATGTCGGCGGTATCGCGATCCATATGAGCTAAAATGTGGAATTGTCCATCAATTTCTATGAGCGGATGCATGGCCAGTTACAGTTGGAAAGTAAATGTTGACCGTTTGCGACTCAAAAACCCTAATTTAGGTAAGGAACGGAAACCGAGAAAACCCTAATTCGACTCGGAGGACAGAGTACATTCACGAATCACAAGTCGATAAATCGTTTCTGTAAATCGATTCTCCTGGCATGGGGTTTAATCGCTGCCTATTTCTTCGATTTTTCTTGTTAGTTCCTCGTCATACTAATTCCCCCTTTTAAATGATGTTTTTATTTTAATTTTTTTAATTTTTTTAATTTTTTTTATCAGGTTGCAGAGAACGAAGAAAGCAAAACAATCATCATCTATTTCAGATCATAATTTAATGGTTTTATTGGAGGTAAGAATGTTTCATAAGCTTAGCTAACATTCCGACGGAAAGTGTAAAGTATATTCAAGTTTGTATAATGTTGATCCAACATGTTCTTATTTTGACTATTGATTTATTATATCGCTGTCACCGATACCAAATCCATGAATACTTCATTTTTTTATTCTCGTCGTTGTCATCATGATAACAAGTTCTACATTTCTACTGCATGTATGATATTACCTCCATTACCATGTTACTTGTCCTACGATTGTTCAGTTTGAGAAACTTGATTGAATTTTATGATACAATTAAGATGAAACGTGTGAGATTTAATGTGGTTCGACAATCTTTTTCTGAAAGCTAAAGCAATTGATTTTAGAAATCGAAGGCTTTGTTTATACGATGAAGTATTCCAAGAAGAAACCCCTTTTCACCTACTACAACTACTCCATTGATTGAATACATTTAAGGACTGCTAGTGGTCATTTTAATCATGCATATTGTGTGCTATTTTGTTGATGTGAGAAAAATAGATTATTTGAATGTCTTGGTCCAAGTTTATTACCTAGTGGAACTAGATTAAGAGAATAGTCTTGCTGATGCGTGGTGGATCCCTGTGTTAGGTACTTGCATGTGAGATTAGCAGCCATTTTTGTCTATTTCTTTAATCCTAGTTGACTAGTTGGCATTAGTTCTAGCTTGCAAAATTACTAATAATTAAGATATAATTTAGATCAAGTCTTATCGTATAAGTTATATCACGAAATTGATAGGGTTTTTTTTCTTAATTAAATGGTAGAAGATACCCGATAAATTATTATACTTGATCAGACATTCATACAATTCTATTAAAAACTTGGAATGGTTCCAAAGCTACATATTTGTTGCTTGCTGAACATCGACGTGTATGTTTGTAAAAGCTTTGAGTAATGAATGAACTCCCCAAGTGGTGTACATGAGTTATTCGAGTGTGAAAGTGACGGAACATGTATTAAGACGATGGATTAAACTCCCCAAGAGGTGTACATGATAATTCGGATATGTGAAATAACCAAAAAAAATTATGGTCAGAGCAGATGTCTTGAAACAACAAAACTACTTCCACAAAATACAAATCAAGTGGATGTGATTGCCTGATGGTAAAAAGGAAAAAGACATCCGTATGGTATAGGAACCCTCGTTTGACCATGTAATAGATTAAAGTTAAACATCTTGATTGAACATCTGAGTAAAGACCCTTTAACGAAATCTTGAAATGTTTCAGAAGCTTTGCATTTTGTTGCCCTGACCAATTACATGCATGGTACTATTTGTAAATGCATAAATAAATGAACTTATGAGCAGTTGAGCTTTCAAACAAAATTGAATCTCCAAAAACTTTTGTAAAATGGACTATATGGATGTGGACACTGCTGATTTTATAATTATATTATCTGAAGATATTCTAAGGTGGCGTGTACATCTCATATAACAAAGAAAAAAAGAAACTGAATTTGCAAAGCAACATCTGGTTGACCCTGTAATGGATCAAAATACAAGTCTTCCTTCAAGTTCATTAGACTTTCAAGAAATTCCATCAAATAAATACCTTCTCTTTCTGTACACAAGACCACCAAACAAAGTTAATTGATATCAGACATCTTTGTAAACATGGGAAAGTTTAAGAGACTTGCATGCTATACATCTTTTCTTCTTATTTTGTTAGCTGTGGAGGTTAGAGGACGGTTCTTACATTCTACTGCTTCTGAGTTGATTTCAGATGGTGCAGATGATCTGGCTCAAGGGGAAGGATCATCTTTCTTGCGTTTCAAAGGAATTGATTCTTCAGAAGAGCATTGTGAGCAAATGTATGGATTTTTGCCATGCTCTGAAAATCTCCTAGGCCACCTCTTCCTCATTGTCGTTTACGAGTACTTGTTGTATCATGGAGAAGGCTACGTTGCATCTGGAGGTAAACGGATTTTCAAGATTCTTGGTCCTGGCATCTTTGGTGCGAGTGCTTTCCAGGTCCTTGGTTTTCTTCCGGAGTCATTGATACTTCTCGGTATACCCCCCTCTCTATATAAATTGTCTTTATGCTTTTCGTTTTTCTCTGCCCCTTCTTAGATAAGAAGTCCTATAAATTGCAGTCGAATCTGGGGCCTTCGCACTTGATGCAGTTTATCCTTGTATCTTGTCATATCATTGTTCTAGCACTTCATCTTTGACAAGTTCCATAATTTGTAGAGTCTGCTTGATTAGAAATCTTGAAAGCAGCTTCTAATAACCCCAATCCGCAGATTAATCAAACAGCAAAAAGCCTGGATGGACTTATACATGGTTCATGTTCAGTCAGATGCCATGTAGCCTATTGACATGTTTGAGCCTACTGTTTTAAACCTGACCTGTGAGCATTTCAGGGCTATAGCGGTACAGCTAGGTCCAGGTTGTGTGATTAAAATACTGAGAGACTAATAACAACTAACAACTGCTACAGAGATTTTCTCACTGTGCGTATAAGATTTCCTTTCGACATTTTTCTTTCTGCATGTACTAATGTTTTTTTGTGTCTAATTACAGTCACTGGACTTTTGAACACTAAAGATGTAGCTCAAGAGTATGTCCTGACTGGAGTTGGCTTGCTAGCCGGATCGACTATATTCCTTCTCACTTTACTATGGGGAACTTGTGTCATCATCGGCCGTCGAGATTTTTCCTCAGAATCTGGTTCCAATCCTTCATTGGTTCCTACCAGAAGCCCTTACAAAAAGTTGCTTTCATTTTTTACTGGTTAGATTATGTGTTTCTCAGATTACTTTATGTCATAGATGTGGGTGTCATTTGTCTTTCTTCCTCATAGTCATTTTCTTTCTGATTCCTCGATTTCAGGTTCTGGTGTAATTACAGACTCAGAGACAAGTTCAACAGCACAAATTATGCTTATTTCACTCATACCATTTCTGTTTCTCATGATCCCAAAGTTATTTGGCATGACATATACTGCTCGCGGATACATCTTCATAATCACACTTCCTGTTTCTGTGACGTTCTTGCTAGTATACTTCATTTATCAGGTATGCACCAGATCTGTACTATCATCAGATTAAAGATGGATTTTCCCAATGACCCACTTTTTTATGTTATACACAACTCCATCTATTATTAATGAAAATCGTTCCTGTTCAGTTCATAACATCCTGCAATGCTACCATTTAAGTTGATCTTGAATTGACTTTGTTTTTGTGTTTCTGTCATCACAATTTTGAGTTTGTTCTCATGTAGGTGTTTGAGCCTTCGATCCAAAAGAGACGATTGTCGTACGTCAAACATGAGCATTTAGTTTTAGACATACTAAAACATTTACAGGAGCACACCGCAGAAAAAATACTCACGGAGGATGGTTTAGCCAACATGCCTGCTATAAAAAGGTTCGTTCTTTTCCGAACTCTCTTTGTTTTGCATGTGGGCTTCCTGTTGGATTTAATTGATTGTTGGTTTGCAGTTTGTTTACAAAGATTGATCAAGATGGCGATGCTTACATATCTTTTCCTGAGCTGAAAGAACTTCTCCAGGATATAAAATTCAGGCAAACTTGGAACAAGGAGAAAACAATTGAAGAAGTGATGAAAGAATTTGACCGTGATGGAGACACAAAAGTAACAATTGATGAGTTCATCGATAGATTCTCAAAATGGCTTGATGAGACTAAAAGTGCCGTAAGTAAACCGTATCGCTCAGTTGATTCCTGGAAGGACTTGTATCAGGTACTTATCTCTTTGTACATTCTATAGAATTTCTAACTGAGAACTATGTTCAATCAAATGCATTAATTTCAGTTTCAAACTTTACTTCATAAAAGATGCTAGAAAAATACCAAAACAAACCAAACCAAACCCACCCAGTAGGCCAGTATGTCCCACTAGGAAGTAGGGATGGGAATGAGACCCGCCCCATTGGGGAACCCGGTGTAGCCGCCCCGGCGGGGACGGGGATTCCCCGCAAAACCGGGGATCGGGGATGGGGACGGGGACGGGGATCCCCGAAAGTTAAAAACCGGGGATGGGGACGGGGACGGGTAACACGATCCCCGCCCCGCCCCGTCCCCGCATATTAAATATATTATATAATTATCACTAAATATTATGTATATTTATTACTAAATATATTGTATGTCTATTTCTAAATATATTATTTATAAAGATTTAGATATAACTTTCATATTTAGAACGGTATTTTGATATTTTTTGTTACATTTTTTTTTACTTGTGTTACTTTTTTAGATAAAAAAAATGGAGAGTCGAAAGCGTTTGATCAAATAATTACGTATGACGTTATGACTTTGTTCACATCAATATTTGGTAGTACGTAGAAACATATTTTGGAAATATGTGAGATTTAGACATCGACCATTATCGATCGAGTATATATAGTGTTCAATACATTTCATTTAAATTATATCAAATAAGGGGGAAAAATCCCCGATTACCCGTTGGGGATCCCCGTTCCCCGGTGGGGACGGGGATGGGGATGTGTTCATATTCCCCAGCGGGGACGGGGATGGGGATAGAAATTAGGATCGGGGACGGGGATTGGGGTCCCCGCCCCATTACCATCCCTACTAGGAAGTAGGGTCCGGGGGGGAGGGGGGGAGTATGTACATAGATATGTCCCCTACCTAGAGACCAAACCAAACCCACCCAGTTTGCAAAAAGATTTTAGCGATAATCTGAGTGCTTCAGAAGTTATGGCAAAAATAAAAGTTGGAAGACAGATCTATCAGCTCCCCAACCCTCCCCTGTCTCACCTTGCCAATCTCCCCTCTTCCCAACCACGTTAGCTACCAGTCCCTACTCATAGTCTGATATCTTAATCCTACGTCTCCAATAACTCCGTTCAGAGGTCATGTCCTCAAAATTGTCTACGGCCACCATGTCCAACCTCAGCTGCTCATCTAACGTTCTTCTTGGCCTGCCCCTTGCCTCCTCAACCGCCGTGTTTTCTACCCTCCTCACCGGTGTCGGCATTTGTCTCTTGTAAACGTGTACAAACCATTGCAATTGTCCCTCTCCTAATTCATCTGTGATGGGCGCAACTTCCAACTCTGCACAAAAGACCCTGTTCGGTATCCCGGTTCCCGTCTATCTAACATGATTCGACCACATGTCCATTTGAGCATTTCATTTTTGCAACTTCCAACTTCCTCTCATTAGCATTCCTTGGCGCCCACACTCTGATCCATACAACATAGATGGTTGGGTGGCTATATCCTTTCGTTTTAGTGGAATCTTCTTGTCGCACAACACTCTCGTGGCAACCCTCCACTTTAACCACCATGTCTTTATGCGATGTGTTACGTCCTCGTCGACCTTCCTTTCTGAATCATAGAGATCAGAGGCTACATGCTTGAAACCATCAATTTGTGATATCATTTGATCTCCAATGTGGACTCCTATACCCTCATCGATACATTCATTGTTGAACTTGCATCATAGGTATTTGGTCTTGGAGCAGCTAATATGCAAGCTTTGTGGTTCCAATGCCGCCCTCCACTCTTCCATCTCTGTCTTCGACTCTGGTACCACCGAAATATCATTTGCGAAATCATGGGACACTCCCCATGGATTCCTCGGGAGACCTCATCCAAAATCACAACAAAAAGGAATGAGCTTAGTGACGATCCGTGGTTTAATACTATTTCCACCAGGACACCCACCAGGGTCCTGAAATAAGTCCTCGTCTGCTCGTACATGACAAAAGTTAGAAAGAGTGTTTTCTTCCCCGAAGTTAGTAACAAGTTAGAATATGAAAAGTGACGGGGTTGACCCCAAAAGTCACAAGGTATCTCTCTTGTGACATAGGGAGTATTTATGTTATTATATGGGCATTTTAAACCCATTTATGTGAAAACAATCAATTTGGATTATATTTATTGCTAATAGTTCAAATGGGTAAATTTAGAAAACTTAGCTAAAAAGGGAATATGTCATAATGGTTTAAAATTTATTTAAAGCATATACAAGTGTGTACAAACCTTCTAAAATGATAACAAAAATCCGTAAAAATTTTAATTTTGTAGGTGGTCCAACCATGGGTTCAAACCAAAAGGAAAGAACAAGAAACGATGAAGGTCCTCGTATCAGAAATTATCAACCATACTAAAAATACACCACTTGGGAACTTCTATAAAGAAGATGGAACACCAAATGTATCTGCCATAAAGAGGTAAGACCGTGATAGTCTATTTTTAGAAGGATAAGTCAACTTTTGGTCAACCATCTGAATCCTATTGGAAATTTTAGATTGTTTGAGAGCTTAGATGTCAACAAAGATAACTCTGTATCGCTATCCGAGTTGAAACAACTTATGATGGATGTCGACTTCGGCAAGACGTCATGGAATGTGGATGAAGCAACATCTCACATAATGGAAGACCTTGACAGAAGTGGAGATCAACAGATTGACGAAGAGGAATTTGTTGATGGATTTAAAGAATTGCTCAACACATCTAATGATCAGATGACCCCCAAGACGCCTGGACCTAAAGATTTATTCCGGGTAAGTAATCTCATAGTGAAGTTTTTTTCCCTCTCCTTTGAAGTATATAATATTTATATACGGCAAATACTTATGCACACTCCTCACCATTGGTGAGGTTTGAACCTTGACAACCGGGTATCACTTGGCCATGACTCTTTGGTCTCATAATGAAGTTACTTGTATTAAAAGAGGTATTGGTTGGCTTTTGAGGTCAAATGAGCTAATTGGTAACTTCAAAGTCGATATGACTTATTTTGATTTTCAAGAAATTTTAACAACTGCATTTGAGCTTTATATAAAAAAAAAATACAAAAATTGTTGGAGATAAACTTGTAATAAATGTTGCATTTTTAATTTATTTTTCAAAGTGGTAGGTTTGAACTAAAATGGTGAAGTAATTTAATGACTATGCAGAAACCATGGGAAAAATGGGAAGATGATGGTGTAGATAGATCTGGTTGGGCCTGGACAAAGGCTATAATGCTGGTGGTGCTTGGGATAGCTGTGTTAGCCCTTCTCGCTGAACCTCTTATTCACAGTGTTCAGAATGTCTCCAACTCGGCGACCATATCATCTTTTTTCGTATCATTCGTCTTAGTTCCTTTGGCCTCAAATGCTAGAGTTGCCGTCTCCGCCATCAAAACTGCAAGTCAAAGGAAAGAACGAACCACATCATTGACATTTTCTGAGGTTCGTTCCTCTCCTTCTCACTTGCACCTAAATCAATACTGTAGGGTACAAATTCCTTTTCTGGATCATGAAACATAGCAAAATCTTATGAAAATTTGCTAACTTCTTTTTGGGCTATTTTCATTTGTACATTTGATAGCGACACACACTTTCCTTTTCTCACACTTTTCACAAGCTAGGTGTCTTCAAGGATACAACTGCTCTACCACTTAGGATAGAGGTTCAGGTGCTTGTAAATCCCACCCCTGGACCCCACCCCCGGGTAGGATATGCGGGGATCGTTTGGTTTGGTTTGGTTTTTTTGATAACCGCACACAAGCCAATCTTTTCTTTTCTTTTCATACGTGCATTTAATAATTGGCACGCGATGCCTGTCCAACTTTCTGTGCTCTTTTCATTTGTACATTTGATAATCTGACACATTTGTGTAACTTTTGTGCGTTTTTCATATGTACGTCGGATAACCGAGTAGTCTATCTAAATGGCATTTTGTGCTTTTTTCATCTAAAGATGCGGTACTTGAAACATGCATACCAACATCTTGTGCACTTGTCATCCATCAGTTGATAATTGACAACAAAACCTTTTGTACTTGTCTTAGAGTAAATTACACCAATCGTCCTTGTGGTTTTGACAAATGCTACCAAATGCCATGCCAGTTTAAAAATTACACCAGACCCCCCGTCCTTTGAATTTGCTTGAATGGAACATCCTTGGCCCTAAGGCTCCTTAAATCCAACTGTTAAGGGCCCTCACGTGCTAGTCGTTTGAGGGGTATTCTGGTCATTTTGTAACATTGTTAATGTACAAGTATACAATATGTCCAAGCATTTGGAACTTAAAAAAACTTATAAACCCTCCCCCAACCATGACCACCTTCCTCCTCTGGGTGAACTTCCCCGGCCTCCATTTATCATGGCGATGGCTCTCACTCGCAACCAAGCCAGCATCAGAAATAAGCTTATCTAACTCCGATAACATGACAGATTCACATAATATGTAAGCATGAACTTTGTCTATTAGAACCAAGAGAGATGAACTAGGAGATTTTGGGAAGACTTGTTTGGTGTTTGTTTGAATGCGATTTTGGGATTGGTACTTTCATGATTTGCCTGTGAAATGATGTCAAAACTTGCTGCTTTGTGTTGGTTCTCTTTGTCTTGATTTGATTCTTTACGTTTGTGGACATGCTACAAAAACCAGCTCTAAAATATCAAATCTATGGAGGGGGTTAGTATTCTGTATAACTAGGAGAAAATGAATCCAACATCTCACCACAGTTGAAAGTTGAGGAGACAAACAATCTATTTCTCCTCAGCATGGTTCTTTCGATACAAGATGCTGTGAAAAGTCTACCTTACGCCCTATTTTTCGATGGCATTAGGAATTCTTTAAGCTTATTTCTCGTGGTGGCTGAAAATCAGAGGGTTGGGAGAAAGGAGAAGAGGAGGGAGGGGGTGAATGGTGGTTGGAGGTGGTGAGTTTAAATTATTTTTTAAACTGTTGCAAAATGACCAAAATGCCCCTCATGTGACTTCATGTGAGAGCGCTTAACAGTTGGCTTTAACAGACGTTAGGGCTAGGGGACGATCTATGCAAGCAAGTTCCCGACCTGGGGGGGGGGTCTATTGTAATTTGTAGACGGGAGTGACGATTGGTAGAGTTTGTCAAAACCACATGGACGATTGTCGTAGTTTACTCCTATTCTTTTGCTTTTGATGATTGAATGCATGTGTGACTTTTTGTGCTCTTTTCATTTTGTATATATGCTGACTAACTTCTTGTGTTATTTTCATATTTACTTTTTTTGGTGATTAATACTTCTCTCTAAAGTGCTGTATGGATTAAGTTGTCTATATAAATTTAAATAAATTGTTATTTGTTTTATGTGTTGAATAACACAAATGACAATTTTACCCTTAGTCTAGATTAGTATGCCAATGATCTCTTTCTTCCATATGGTTGATGCTGCAGATATATGATGGGGTGTTCATGAACAATGTTCTTGGATTTTCTGTTCTTCTAGCAGTCGTATATTTTCGAGGATTGATATGGCATTTCACTGCTGAATTATCGATCGTGTTCATTGTTTGCGTCGTCATGGGCACGGCAGCCGGATTCCGATCAAAGTTCCCTGTTTGGACATCGATCATATCGTACCTGCTTTATCCCTTATCTTTGATCTTTGTGTATTTATTTGGTGATTTTTAACAGTACAGAGTTAGAGAGTAGGAAAGGAGAAAAATGATGTATTAAATTTGTTCTTTGTATCTATAAAGCTCAAGTCTTGGGATTTTTTTTTTGAAAATTTGGTCTATTCCTTTACAGTGCATACCTTCAAATTCATACAAATCAATTGATTGAGATATTTATTGAAATGATGAGTGTTCATTCATTCTGATCTGAATATTTATGAAAGCTTATCATAGGTCATTCATTATAATAACGTTTTAGATTAGGAAACAATTAAGATATTTATGAAATCAGATATTTATTAGATTAAATGGATGGTTGTGATTGATTTGTATAAATTAAGAGGTTTGCAAATAATTGATTGTGTAATGTATTGTACAAGTTCACCACCTTTTCCCATGGACACCCCACCGGCCGAGTGTCGACTCCTTGCATCGGTCCCCCCCATCCACACCATTGTCACCATCTGTTGCCCTCGGGTTTTTTTTAATTCAATTTTCAGTTAATGTGTTTGACCTTTAAAACTATATAGTTTTATGTCTTAATCAATAAAGAGACATAAATATCATTCATTTCATCGGTATGCTTCCAGGGACCTGTAATTGAGATTCGTTTACCAGAATAGGTATTTGAGTCATTTTAACCAATATTAATTGTATTTTATGTAAATAACATTATTTACGCAATTGAATTGTCTTTTTTGCACTTTTGCAATTTACCAACCAAAAACTGTCAAATTATACAATTATAATTAAGATTTATTGACACTATAAGTAGCTAACATAACAGATGATATATTTCCAACAAACCCAATCCATAATTTCAAGGAAAAAAAACTGAAGGGGTCTTATATTAACGTTTAATATACACAATTAAAAGAACTGTTTGTTTGGTTTTTCATTAAGTCATGTATAAATAAAGTTGATTATGTGGATTAATCTGTCTTTATAGATTGGGAGGACTTTTACTTGAAAGATTTTTTTCGCAGATAGAAAAAGCGTGATTTTAATTAAGAAGATATGTTTGAATTTTTTTTTTGACTTTCTGCATAAAACTTATCGAGTAAGTCACTTTCTATATCATTAATTCACTACTAAATAGTCATGTATAACTGTCTGAATAAACTATGAATTCTATTAAACTCATTAAACTATTAACAAAGAGACCTTAATTCAATAAACGTATTAATAAACTAAAATAAATATACAGAAATATATATAAATACAAAAATCTTACATTTATTAAACAATTATAATACTCCGTTGTCGTGAGGCCACGACACCACTCTCTGTGGTTGATATGTGAAGGACCCACGGATAGGATAAGATCGGATCCATAGGTGGGTGCTTTGATGAAGTGAGACAAAATCCACATTAATAAATACTTTCAATCAATGATAATAATAAATATTATAATTTTATTTAAAAAAATTTCATATATGAAATTAATAGCATTCAATTAAATAATTCTACAAATTTTCATTTCCTGAATTGATAATTAATTTGAGGATCGTTTACCGTTTGGCATTTGTTATAGAATTAGTCCTAAAAGAAAAATACATTTTACAAAGTTATAATAAAATGTAATTGTTATAAAAAGAAAATTACATTTTACAAAGTTATAAAAAATCAAAAGTTACAAATTTATAAAATAAAATAAAATCAAAAGTTACAAATTTTATAAATTTATAAAATCAAAACACACACATATATATATATATGTCACGTCTAGAATTCTTATAACAATTAAATAAAAAAATATTCAATATTTGACTCATTTCAAAAGTATTGACAAGACGATTATAATGGTGTAACTTGTTAAAATTAAAAATTATTTTTTTAACGTATATTAGTTAATATACGCTTATATGTGTTAATATAATAAAAATGTAAAATGTAAAATATAAAATCGAAAGGTATAAAGTAAATCAATAAAATGAGTTTAGGGACCAAAATTGTAAATATCATTAAAATAAAATAAAAATGAACGGTTGTGTGAAGGGGGTCGGAAAACAATGCAAAATTATAACATAATTGCACCCTAGCCATATAGACTAGGGTGCACAAAGCAACACCGGGGAGTGCTATTTGCACCAAAATTATGTTAAAATCAGGTCAATTCGTATATTGGGAATGTAATTTATGCATTGAAAATGTAAAAAACAGATTTTGATGTTGATGTGTGTGAGGAGAAAATTAATTATATTGGTGCATTTAGCAAAATTAAAGGTACAATTAGCCTCCCCTAAAATAATTTAGATAAAATTGGTTGTCATTCGTAATTCTAATCAATAATAAAAAATTAAAATAAAAAATCAACTTATCTTTATTACCTTAAATGTAATTTTTTACAAAAATTAAGACTTTTTTTTAATGTGGATAAGTAAATATAGTTAAATGCAAATTTGGTCCCTATGGTTTATATAAATTGATGAATAAGGTCCCTTGAAAGAATTTTTAACGAAAGAAATCCTTATAGTTTCATTTTTATAACGGATATGGTTCTTCATACTAACGGTTTCAATTAAATTTCCATTATGATGAATAGTATTGTAATTTAACGCTACTCAAATTTTCACTATTTAATTGGCGTTAGTAAGAATATTACTAACTATATTCGTTATAAAAATGAAATTATAGAGATGTAATTTATTAAAAACTCTTTTTAGAAACTTTTTTTTAGTAACCATATGAATCAAATTTCCATTTAACTAAAAAAAAGTCTAAATTTGCAATAAATCCCAATAATTAATCTTTCTTAGTCAAAAGATGTTGACTTTTAGCCACCTTCCTAAGACCTTTTTCTTGTAGTGTGGGCTATGCATGTGCTACGTGGATCCGTAGGAAAAAGGTAGTAATATAAGAAAGAGTAAACTACAAATTTGGTCCCCGTGGTTTCTCGAAAGTAACACTTTTTGTCCCTGCACTTTTGAAATTACAATTTGGCCATCGTGGTTTTAATAACCGACCGAATTTGGTCCCTGCCTCTAATGGTCGTTAACTTGTATTTGTTAAACGAGAGCCAACTTAGTCTTTTTAAATTTTATCTCGTTTTCTATTACGTATTAAAGTTTCTTTTATATTGTCTAAATACCTGACACGTGTTCCACTCAACCTTTTCTTTTTGCCAAACCCATTAACTCTTTCCCCGACTATCCCTCTAATTAAAACTCCAACAACCCTTCTAAACCACCATTGAAACAGAACAACCATTGTTGAAACAAAACCACCATAGTATACATGTATTTTTACCCTTCTTCCTCAACACAAACAACCCTAATTATTTTCACATGAACATCAAAATCATAAACATTAAGAAACCCAACTCTAAATCAAAACCATGTTGTATTTAATTGCAGATTTCAACATGGTAAACACAAATAGAATCGAGATGAACAACAACAAATCAAATTCACTATCATCATATTATTGTACACAGTTAAATATTTTGAACCAAAATCCTAAATCAAAACCAAAAAACAAAAACTTTTGTAAAATCAAACCGTAAAGAACATGATGAGGATGATTATTAGATAAGTAATTTATAAAAAACGACAAAAAGGGTGTCAAGCAGTAGATCAAGAAGAATGGGGGGAAGGTTTGCAGTGATCGATTTACACAGAGAGATCAATGTGGAGGGAGGTTGCAATCAAACTTTTATACCAGCTATGTAACTTTGAAGAGATCGATGTGGATGGTGGTGATTGTTTGTGTCAGCCGACGACAAACAGAATAAGGGAATGCTTTGTGGGGATGAGATCATCTGGTTCATCGATGACGGAGAAGAGGGAGATTTTGTGAGTTCGCCTGTGAGGAAAAAGAGGCGCTAGAGGATGGTGTCGACGGGAAAAGAAGAGGATGGGTGAGACGGTGGCCGCCGAAGTGACAAGGATTCGCTAGTGAGGAAAAGGAGGCGTCAGTCTGGGGGAGGGGATTCTTCTAAGGGGATGCGCCGGAAAGGGGATCAAGAATAGGAATCAGGAAAGGGGATCGGGAAAGGGGCGGGAGTTAAGGGGTTGGGAGGTTAGGTATTAGGTATGTATATATTAATTAAGTTACAACTTTGCTCTCTCTAATTAACATATTATTTAATTTTTAAAGAAAAATGTAACTAAAAGTGGAAAAACCCAAACTACCCTTCATTTAACGGGTTCTTCTAATTGTCGTTAGAGGGAGGAACCAAATCCGGTCGTTTTTTAAAACCGCAATGGTCAAACTGTAATTTTGAAACTACAGCGATGCAAAGTGTTACTTTCGAGAAGCCACAAGGAGCAATTTTGTAGTTTACTCTATAAGAAAATAATGTAATGGATTGGATTTAGTCCATGTTTTTTTTTTTTGGTTCTTACAATTCATTTATTACAAAAAATGCCTTGTGATATATATTTTTGCTTCGCTTTGGTCCTTTCCATTAACTCCGTCAAACCATTTATGTTAACTATAGGTATGTGCCCCTCACATGAAAAGCAATGACACGTGACGAGTCCAACAAATGATAAGATCTAATATGTAACTTATTACCTTCACAAGAATTGTGATAGTGATAAGTAGGGTAGGTCATCTCCTCAAGGACTCGGTGTTAAGCATGAGTCCTAGACGATGTCACGTGTAAATTTATTGAAAGCACTAAATAAAAGAGTGGGGGAGGGGTTGTGAGTTAATAATTAAAGTAGACTTACAAATAAAATAAGACAATTAAATATAAATAAACGAGTTCTAACAATGAGTAATAATTATTACTTCGCGTGGATTTTCTCAATTTCATTCAAGAACAATTATAAATGTTGATACACACCAACACACTGCTTATCCTTAAACTAGCTAGCATGAGAAGCTCTATACATAGCACCTAGTTAATCAAGTTTAGATACACACATAATTACTACCAATTGCATCAAAAACGGATAAGCACTATTATTAGCCAATGATCGGATGCCGACCATAAACACCAAACGATTAATCTAACTATCACAGGAGATATGTTGCTCGTTAGTTATCAAAGTTAAGAACAATTACGAATTCCTAACCTTGAATGATAAATCAAAATCATATTAGAAAAAGTGAAGGTGCCTACTCAAATCAACAATCCAAAACTAATAAAATCGAAATAAACAGGTTTGCATAAATGGAAATAAAAAGATAATGAGCATTCAACAAAGTCAAAACAAACAACAATTACATACCCATCACTAGAATCAAAGAAACTAGCTACTCATGTCCCTAATTTGCAAAGTGGAAACTTACAAGATTAAACCTATAATTTGATGCTAGAAATTGATAATGAATCCTCCAAAATTGCCTCCAAGTCTCCTTGGTTGTGCCTTTAGTCGAATCCCCACAAGAATGACGGTTTCAAGAGGCTTTTAAATAATATAATGAAAAACACTGTCCAAGAATTGAAATCAGGCAAAACCAACCCTTGTTCCATTACCGCGACCCTGGCATGGCAAGGTAGCATGTCAGGGTAGCATTTTGTGTTATGCAAGTCCAAATCTTTTATGTGAGGCTTACGACTCTTGCATGGCAGGTATCATGTCAGGGTGGCATTTGTGTAACAAAAGTTTTTTTATGACAAACTAAAATAAAAATATAGACACTTAATTTTTTTTTTTTTTTTGGGGGGGGGGGGGGGGAGTAATAAACAAAATCTTAGGGATAAAAACCAAGAAAATTAAGGGACCACGAGGCCAAATCCGTAATTTACTCTAAATAAATTTATTTAAATAAATGGATGATAATTTTTTAGTAGAATTTGGATTTAGTCCTTGATGTTTGCAACTTGCAATGAACGTCCTTGTTGATCTTCATTTATTTTCTATTTGTCTCCCACTTTCTCAAAATCGATCAGGTTTCGTCTCTTTTACTAACGAGCGTTAACTCTTTTTATTAACTCAAATTTAATCAGTAGCATTTTGGTCTTTTTCATCATTTACGAATTATATAATATAGTATAAATTAGTAGAAAAAGAAAAAGGAAACCCCCACCCAACCCTAGTCATCCCCTCCTCCCTATCTCCTCCCTCCTACCTTCTATCCTCATCTCCATCTCCGCTCAAGAGGTGATGTGTGGTTGAGGAGATTGTTGGTAGCATACACTTACGTAACACCCGGAAAATCTAAGGTAAGTATTCCCCTCGTCTCTTAACTCGTGCTAAATTGAGAATCTCTTTGTACGCTTATTTGGTGTTTTATAAATCTGTTATGAGGATGTTAATTTGTCTAGTTAGCCTCGCTCTATCGAACCTCGGTCAAGGCAGAGTTTTCGGTGTCTAAGGGAGTGGGCGCGATTGTGCCATCGCGATAGTGCCTTGGCACAATCGCCTGACACTATCGCTGGAATTGTACCGAGAGGTCGAGAGCGGTCGCGATTGTGCCATCGCGATAGTGCCTTGGCACAATCGCCTAACACTATCGCTGGAATTGTACCGAGAGGTCGAGAACGGTCGCGATTGTGCCATCGCGATAGTGCCCTCGGCACAATCGCCAGGCACTATCGCCTGAGATGTACCGAGGGTTGTTTGAATGGAGCGATTGTGCCCCTCGCGATAGTGCCATGGGCACAATCGCCGGGCACTATCGTGGACGATGTCTGAGGGTATAAAATCCAACCTTGACCTATTTTGACTTCACTTCTCATCTCAAAACGTTTTGGAGCCGGTTTGGAGCTAGATTGGGCGATTCTCCTCTACTTCTAAACCTACTAAACATTTATTGAAACCCGAGATTAGTTGGGGCCATTTATTGGTGTTAAAGGGAGCTAGAGGATCATTCAAGGGAAGCATTCAAGTCTCATCCAAGTTTCACCTTCTCACCGTCCTAACCAAGTTTTCTAGAGTTTTGTATAAAACCCTAGATAGTGAGTCTTTCTTCCTATTTTTCAAACGAGATACATACCTTGTGCATTTACGTGTTTAACATTTCTTGTTTGCATAAGAGTTGATCACCTGATAAGTTTGACCTAATTGTCACTCTTGAGACTTTTGAAGATATAGCCTTGGTTATTATCGTGGAGAATATGGTTATGATTATTATTGATATTTGGGCTTAATGATACGTGTTTTATGAGCCATGGGTAACATTGGGATACTTGCATGCTTTAGAGTTTTGTACCTAAACTATGCTTGGGAACGGTTGGAGTCTTATGCATGTATCTTATGGGTATGAAGTCAGGTATAGAGGTGGACATTGTACGTACATAGAACAAACCGTGAGTAAGTGCTAGGAGGATGTAGTCTTAGGTGTCACCATAACGGTATATACCTAGACCTCCGCCACTTGGAGTAATGCCTGGGAGGTAGTCTTCAAGTGTGTCGGGCCTTCGGGATGTTGCTCAGACGAGTGAACATCAAGGTACATTGACTCGAGGTAAAACTCATTGGTGTGATGGGTCTCCCCCATGGTTGCCCCCGTATGGACTTTGGTGATTGAAGTGTCATAATTGTTCATAACATGCTTTATATGATTATGCCATGTTTTATGCAACTCACTAGACCCGTTTGGTCTAACACTTGATTGTTGGTATGCATCTTAGGTTCTTGCGACGCGAGCGCCAATGATGCTTAATCAACTTTAGTGGTGAGCTTGGGAGCATTTTTGGGATGCCATTACTGAAGAATGTTCATGTGGACCTAGTTGACAACCTTTTTGTAATCTTATGTCTGACTAGATTTAGATTAGGGTGTTGTCATCTAATGTCGCTTCTTATTACAAACTTGTAATTAACAGGCATTGTTGTTCCTTTTGTTTGAGCTCATTGCTTTGGCAATTATTATATACCATGTTTCCATTTTCCGGAAATTTTTGTTAGTCCCATTTTGGGGTGTTACAGGTTGGTATCAGAGCTCTAGTTTAAGTGAACTAGGTGTTGACCTTAATATACCTAGACTTAGAATGGTTATGCTTATAGGATCACTGTCCAATTTGGGTAGAGCAATCCTAGGTGGGGAGAGTACTAGGATTTCGGAAGTTGCATTGATTGAGACGTATGATGATGATAACAAGAATTCTTGTGTAAAATACGTTCACAATCTCACTTGGCCAGTGTTGTTCTGAATATATGATTACGTAAGCATACTTGAATTTGTTGTTGTGATGATTGGTCTTTGTAAGTAGTACGTATTGAACTGGTTATCTTTTAAAGAATTAACCGGTATGATTGTATCATGTGAAACAGTTCACCATGGTAAACACGAGGAGTCGAGTCGGGGTGACCGAGGAGGCGAACGAGGCAAGTGTGACCGCCCCGGGGGCAAATCGTCAAGCAAATCCAACAGCGGACCGAGTCATTCCGCCGATACCTCCAATGCTAGAGGGAATCGTAGATACGATTCCTCAAGGGGACTTGGAAGCTGAGAATCCGGTAATTCAAGATGCGGACCCTCAGTCGGTCCTATTGGCTAGTATAATGCAGATGATGAACTCGGCAATGGACAAGCGGGACGAGAAACTCCTTAAAGTTTTGGAGGATCGAGATGCGAGTAACCGGAGGCATGAGACGGTGGAAGACAACGCCGTGTTGGGATCCGGTGGTGCTGATAATGCAGTTGGGACAGAGGAGCATGCGACCAGGGCTGACAAGAGGAAAGAAGGGGGTTGTTCTTTCAAGACCTTCCTATGCAGTCGGGCTCCGGAATTCACTGGAACGACCGACCCATTAGCCTGCATGAAGTGGATTCAAGAGGTGGAGATGGATTTCGAGTCAAGAGAGTGCACGGACTCTCAGAGAGTCAAGTTTGCCTCTCAACTACTTAGGGGGGATGCTCTGAGTTGGTGGAACGTCACCCGAAGAGCACTCACACCGGAAGTTTTGGCCAAGCTCACTTGGCCAACATTCAAGAAGAAAATCATGGAGAAATATTGTAACGAGAGAGCGCTTGACAAGATAGAAGAGGAGTTCTGAAGTCTGAAGAAGGGTAACCTGTCGGTCGCCGATTACGCCAAACAATTCTTGGACAAGCTCAGTTTGGTCGAGCATTTGGCAACGGACGAAGGGTCCAAAATAAAGGCGTTTGTGAAAGGACTACCAGCGGAGATGAAGACGGGCGTGAGGAACGCCCAAAAGGCTACTTTGCAGGAAGTGATTGAGGAATCTCAGTTGGTGGAAGATGATCTTCTACAAGAGAGGGAGGAGAAGAAGTTGCAGGGCGAAAAGCGTAAATGGGAGTGGCCAACCGGGCCCGTACGATCTTCTAAACCCTTTAACGGGGGGGAGGAGCGCTGACCCACGACGAGAGGCAAGGTGGTGCTCCAAATGTAAGAGTAAGCACTTCGGACCTTGTAATCCGAGACCGTTTTCTGGAGCTATGGAATGTTTCAAGTGTGGACGAAAGGACCACATGAGTCGGGATTTCCCCTCGCGGGGAGTTTGTTATGAGTGCCGGGAACCGGGGCACATCTAACGCGATTGCCCTAAGCTAGTAAAGGGTAACCAAGGGGCGTCAAGTGGGGTTTTATCAAAGAAAGAGGTTCCACCGAAGGCGCCAAGTCGGGTTTTTCAGATGACGACTAATGAAGCAAGAGACGCGGCGGACGTGGTGTCAGGTACGTTTCTAGTGAACTCTCTACTTACCCGTGTTCTATTCGATTATGGTGCGAACCGATCTTTTGTGTCTACATCTTTTTGCAAGAACCTCACCACTCCTTGTAGTTTGTTGGATGATGCTCTATTAGTAGAGGTAGCCAATGGAGAACACATGGTTGTTCGGAGTTGTTATGTAGGATGTACGATAGAGTTAAATGGAGAGCCCTTCGTTATAGATTTGTTATCGGCCAATATTGGGGTTTTTTGATGTAATACTAGGAATGGATTGGTTAGCTAAGCACGATGCCGACATCTTTTGTTCTAAGAAGTTGATTCGGGTACCCTTGCCTAAAGGTGGTGAAGTGTTGGTTTACGGAGAGAGGAACCGAAGAACCAATATGATTATATCGTCACTCAAGGCACGCAAGAGCGTAGCCAAAGGATGTGGATCGTACCTAGCCTATGTGATCGACGCGAAGCTAGAGAAGAAGAAATTGGAAGATGTGGAAGTGGTGTGCAACTACCCGGATGTCTTTCCGGACGACCTACCTGGACTCCCACCGGAGCGGCAAGTGGAGTTCCACATCGACCTTACTCCGGGAGCCGCTCCGATTGCTCGTGCTCCCTACCGTTTAGCTCCGACAGGAATGCAAGAGATGATGACGCAACTCCAAGAGCTAATTGGAAAGGGATTTATACGACCGAGCTCGTCGCCTTGGGGAGCGCCGGTGTTGTTTGTGAAGAAGAAAGATGGGTCTATGCGGATGTGCATAGACTACCGCGAGCTCAACAAAGTTACTGTGAAGAATAAATATCCACTTCCTCGGATCGACGATCTTTTCGATCAACTTCAGGGAGCGGGATGTTTCTCTAAAATAGACTTACGGTCCGGTTACCACCAAGTGCGAGTGAAAGGGGGCGATATACCGAAGACGACTTTCCGAACGAGGTACGGTCACTACGATTTTTTAGTTATGCCGTTTGGGTTGACCAATGCTCCGGCCGTGTTTATGGACTTGATGAACCGAGTATGTCGACCCTTATTAGACAAGTCCGTTATAGTCTTCATCGACGATAGGGGTGCTCACGGGTTGGGTTGATCGGGTTGGAGGCTTTTCGACTAATCAACCCAATATAGGCGGTTTGAAAATTTTACAACCCAACCCAACCCAACCAAAAGTACAACCCAACCCAACCCAAACCGTTCGGGTTGATCGGGTTGGTTGGGTTGATCGGGTTGTGTTTAAACAGGGGTGAAGGTGGAACCTTGCAGCATATGACAAGCAACAAGTGTAAAATGTGAACTAACAATCATACCTGGAAATCAGAGCAAAAAGAAACTGTGATTCACTACCAGTTATGCACATCAGCCCTTTCCATATTATTAAAGCTGATGTAACAATCATACCTGGAAATCAGAGCAAAAAGAAACAAGATTCATGATATCACCCTAATCCAAGAACTAAGAAATCTAAAGCCTGTACATTTCAAAGTCATAAATAAACAAATCAAAGTTAACATAACATTAAAGTAACGTAATAAAATTAGGAAGAAAATACCTTGAAACCTGTGTGTTAATCTTAAACTGTGTAAATCTGAAGTCTGAACCTGTAAACCGTAAGAAGTAAAACACTAAAACCTACAAATCTAAGTAAAACCCACAAATCGAAATAAAACCTACAAATCGATCGAAGAAACAGAAGTGTAACTTACCAGCGTTTGTAGCAATCGATACCTATTAGGACAGAAATAAAACCTACAAATCGATCAGAAATGAAGCACCACCTACAAATCGATAATTCATAAGATTAAGAAGTGTAACTACACATCGATCGAATATAGCAATCTCAACTTACCAGCGTAAAACCCACAAATCTAAGAAGTGTAAAACCCACAAATGTAAGTAAAAGTAACTTACCAGCGTTTGTAGCCTGTAGGAGCATAAATCCATCGAAGAAGAAGGATGAAGCACCACCTACAAATCGAATCGACCCATTACATATAAATCAAAAGCCATTATTTTTTTCAAGAAAAACTTACCTGGTTTCAATCTGTCGGTGAAGATATCATCATACACCGATGTGAAAAAGCATCAATCTGTCGGTGAAGATATCATCATACACCGATGTGAAAAAGCATCAAACAGTGAAGAAAAAAATCCGAGCTTTTTGGGTTGCAGAAGAGAGAAGTGTAACTACACATCGATCGAATATAACAATCTCGACTTACCAGCGTAAAACCCACAAATCTAAGAAGTGTAAAACCCACAAATCTAAGTAACTTACCAACGTTTGTAGCCTGTAGGAGCAGAAATCGATCGAAGAAGCATAAAGGATGAAATCTCGAGTCTCAAGTCTGGAACTGGAAGGATGGAGGCATATAGAGATGGAGGCGGCGATGTAACTCATGTAAGGATAGTTTTGTATTGTAACCACTGAAAACGAAAAGTATTAAAAAAATGAGCGCTTAGGGTAAGAGGTTCACGGGTTCACGGGTTGGGTCGGGTTCCACTGGGCCTGACCCAATTCCGACCCAATAGAGTCGGGTTTGTTATTTTTTGGATCAATCATGCTTCGGGTTACCTCGGGTTGGGTTTTTTTCGATTTTTTCGGGTTGGGTTGATCGGGTTGGTCGGGTTTTTGAGCACCCCTAATCGACGATATCCTCATCTACTCTCGTGACAAGTTGGAACATCGACGACATTTGCGAGAAGTCTTGGAAATCCTTCGCCAGGAGAAGTTGTATACAAAGTTTTCAAAGTGCGAGTTTTGGCTTCAAGAGGTTCAATTCTTAGGCCACGTGGTGTCCAAAGACGGAGTGAAAGTGGATCCATCCAAAATAGAGGCGATGATGAATTGGGAGCCACCGACGAGTCCAACAGAGATCAAGAGCTTCTTGGGATTGGCCGGTTACTACCGGCGGTTTATTCAAGATTTTTCGAAAATCGCCTCTCCGCTCACATCGTTGACAAAGAAGAACGTCAAATTCGCATGGACCGAGATGCAAGAGAACGCCTTCCGGACTCTTCAGAAGAAGTTATGTGAAGCACCAATATTATCCTTACCCGAAGGATCCGAAGATTTTGTGGTTTATAGTGACGCTTCTAAACTAGGATTGGGGTGCGTCTTGATGCAAAGAGGGAAGGTGATCGCTTATGCATCGCGGAAACTCAAGGATCATGAGAAGAATTACCCCACGCATGACTTAGAGCTAGCGGCGGTGGTTTTTGCCTTGAAGTTATGGCGGCATTACCTGTATGGGACGAAGTGTACATTGTTCACCGATCATAAAAGTCTGAAATACATCTTCGACCAAAAGGAACTCAACATGCGACAAAGGAGATGGTTGGAGCTCTTAAAGGATTATGATTGTGAATTGCTTTACCACCCCGGTAAAGCCAATGTGGTGGTGGACGCCTTGAGCCGAAAGAGTTACGGAGGGGAGAGTAAAGTAACATTTGCTAGGATCGAGGTGACGTCAAGCCTTATGGAGGACATCAAGAGGAGTCAGGTAGAAGCACTTCGTGAAGAGAATCTCAAGGCCGAAGTTATGGTGAAACAACGGGAGTTGTTATCGGAGGATAGCCGCGGCCTTAAGTTATTCCAAGGAAGAATTTGGGTGCCGAAGATCGGGGGAAATCGCGAGTTACTTTTGGCGGAAGCGCACAAGTCCAAATACTCTATACATCCCGGTAGCACCAAGATGTATAGAGACTTAAAATTGCACTATTGGTGGCCGGTGATGAAGCTCGACGTTGCTAATTATGTGGAAAGGTGCGTCACTTGCCTTCAAGTCAAAGCGGAACATCAAAAGCCTTACGGGAGTTTGCAGCCGTTAACCATTCCGGAGTGGAAGTGGGAACATATCACGATGGACTTCGTCACTAAGCTACGGAAGACCTTGAGAGGCCATGATACTATTTGGGTAGTAGTGGACAAGCTTACCAAGAGTGCACATTTCTTAGCGATGCGGGAGTCGTTACCAATGGACAAGCTTGCTAAGCTATATATTGATGAAGTGGTGTCTCGTCACGGTGTTCCGTTATCCATAGTCTCGGATAGGGATAGTCGGTTTACTTCCAAGTTTTGGGATGGGTTGCAAAGGGAGTTGGGCACGAAAGTCAAGTTGAGTACGACGTATCACCCCCAAACCGACGGACAAAGTGAGAGGACGATTCAAACTCTCGAGGACATGCTTCGATCGTGCGTAATAGACTTTGGAGGAACTTGGGATTCACACTTACCGTTAGTAGAGTTCACTTACAATAATAGCTACCACTCGAGTATCGGGATGGCTCCATTCGAGGCGCTCTACGGACGGAAATGTAGGACACTGGTGTGTTGGCTCGAGGCGGGAGAAAAGCAATTTGCGGGTCCGGAAATTGTGCAAGCGACGACAGATAAAGTGAAGGGTATTCACGAGCGATTGAAGGCGGCCCAAGACCGGCAAAAGAGCTACGCGGACAAGAAGCGAAGACCGGTTGACTTTCAAGTGGGAGAAAGGGTTATATTGAAGGTGTCGCCTTGGAAGGGGATCATCCGTTTTGGGAAGCGAGGGAAGCTTAGTCCCCGTTTCCTTGGGCCCTTCACGATTCTAGAAAAGATCGGGCTTCAGGATTATCGGTTGGACTTACCGTCGGAGATGGACGGAATCCATCCTACTTTTCATGTCTGTTACCTCCGCAAGTGTTTGGCCGAAGAGGAAAGTGTTATCCCTTTGACGGAAATTCGGGTGGACAATGGGAATCGATGTGTAGAAGAACCGGAAGCTATTCTAGAGTCAAAGACAAAACAGTTGCGGCATAAGGAAGTGACGATGGTGAAGGTCCAATGGAAGCATCATAGGGGTGCTAACGTGACCTGGGAGTCAGAAGAGGACATGAAGAAAAGATATCCTCATTTATTTTAGGAAATAAGATTTCGGGGATGAAATCCCTATTAGGTGGGGAGGATTGTAACACCCGGAAAATCTAAGGTAAGTATTCCCCTCGTCTCTTAACTCGTGCTAAATTGAGAATCTCTTTGTACGCTTATTTGGTGTTTTATAAATCTGTTATGAGAATGTTAATTTGTCTAGTTAGCCTCGCTCTATCGAACCTCGGTCAAGGCAGAGTTTTCGGTGTCTAAGGGAGTTGGCGCGATTGTGCCATCGCGATAGTGCCTTGGCACAATCGCCTAACACTATCGCTGGAATTGTACCGAGAGGTCGAGAGCGGTTGCGATTGTGCCATCGCGATAGTGCCCTTGGCACAATCGCCAGGCACTATCGCCTGAGATGTACCGAGGGTTGTTTGAATGGAGCGATTGTGCCCCTCGCGATAGTGCCATGGGCACAATCGCCGGGCACTATCGCGGACGATGTCTGAGGGTATAAAATCCAACCTTGACCTATTTTGACTTCACTTCTCATCTCAAAACGTTTTGGAGCCGGTTTGGAGCTAGATTGGGCGATTCTCCTCTACTTCTAAACCTACTAAACATTTATTGAAACCCTAGATTAGTTGGGGCCATTTATTGGTGTTAAAGGGAGCTAGAGGATCATTCAAGGGAAGCATTCAAGTCTCATCCAAGTTTCACCTTCTCACCATCCTAACCAAGTTTTCTAGGGTTTTGTATAAAACCCTAGATAGTGAGTCTTTCTTCCTATTTTTCAAACGAGATACATACCTTGTGCATTTACGTGTTTAACATTTCTTGTTTGCATAAGAGTTGATCACCTGATAAGTTTGACCTAATTGTCACTCTTGAGACTTTTGAAGATATAGCCTTGGTTATTATCGTGGAGAATATGGTTATGATTATTATTGATATTTGGGCTTAATGATACGTGTTTTATGAGCCATGGGTAACATTGGGATACTTGCATGCTTTAGAGTTTTGTACCTAAACTATGCTTGGGAACGGTTGGAGTCTTATGCATGTATCTTATGGGTATGAAGTCAGGTATAGAGGTGGACATTGTACGTACATAGAACAAACCGTGAGTAAGTGCTAGGAGGATGTAGTCTTAGGTGTCACCATAACGGTATATACCTAGACCTCCGCCACTTGGAGTAATGCCTGGGAGGTAGTCTTCAAGTGTGTCGGGCCTTCGGGATGTTGCTCAGACGAGTGAACATCAAGGTACATTGACTCGAGGTAAAACTCATTGGTGTGATGGGTCTCCCCCATGGTTGCCCCCGTATGGACTTTGGTGATTGAAGTGTCATAATTGTTCATAACATGCTTTATATGATTATGCCATGTTTTATGCAACTCACTAGACTCGTTTGGTCTAACACTTGATTGTTGGTATGTATCTTAGGTTCTTGCGGCGCGAGCGCCAATGATGCTTAATCAACTTTAGTGGTGAGCTTAGGAGCATTTTTGGGATGCCATTACTGAAGAATGTTCATGTGGACCTAGTTGACAACCTTTTTGTAATCTTATGTCTGGCTAGATTTAGATTAGGGTGTTGTCATCTAATGTCGCTTCTTATTACAAACTTGTAATTAACAGGCATTGTTGTTCCTTTTGTTTGAGCTCATTGCTTTGGCAATTATTATTATATACCATGTTTCCATTTTCCGGAAATTTTTGTTAGTCCCATTTTGGGGTGTTACAGGTTGGTATCAGAGCTCTAGTTTAAGTGAACTAGGTGTTGACCTTAATAT
The DNA here is from genome assembly GCA_023525745.1 of Arctium lappa. Classification (NCBI taxonomy): domain Eukaryota; kingdom Viridiplantae; phylum Streptophyta; class Magnoliopsida; order Asterales; family Asteraceae; genus Arctium; species Arctium lappa. The sequence goes on from CM042047.1 coordinate 6,297,589, forward strand.
ACCTAGACTTAGACTGGTTATGCTTATAGGATCACTGTCCAATTTGGGTAGAGCAATCCTAGGTGGGGAGAGTACTAGGATTTCGGAAATTGCATTGATTGAGACGTATGATGATGATAACAAGAATTCTTGTGTAAAATACGTTCACAATCTCACTTGGCCAGTGTTGTTCTGAATATATGATTACGTAAGCATACTTAAAGTTGTTGTTGTGATGATTGGTCTTTGTAAGTAGTACGTATTGAACCGGTTATCTTTTAAAGAATTAACCGGTTATCTTTTAAAGAATTAATCGGTATGATTGTATCATGTGAAACAGTTCACCATGGTAAACACGAGGAGTCGAGTCGGGGTGACCGAGGAGGCGAACAAGGCAAGTGTGACCGCCTCGGGGGCAAATCGTCAAGCAAATCCAACGGCGGACCGAGTCATTCCGCCGATACCTCCAATGCTAGAGGGAATCGTAGATACGATTCCTCAAGGGGACTTGGAAGCTGAGAATCCGGTAATTCAAGAGGCGGACCCTCAGTCGGTCCTATTGGCTAGTATAATGCAGATGATGAACTCGACAATGGACAAGCGGAACGAGAAACTCCTTAGTTATTTTGCCTATTTTTTGTCCTCTTTTGATAAGAAAAATATAAACAATATTTTTATACACACATGTATATATATATATATATATATATATATATATATATATATATATATAATGATATTAAAATAAATAAAATAAGACATTATTGTATGATTTAATTGTTTAATTTTTTTAAAATTAATTATATTAAATACGATTTAATTTTATTATTTTATTGTAATTATGAAAAAAGATACAGTTTTATTGTTTTAATGTAATTAAAATTTCAATTTAAACATATCAGATCATAAAATTATATCTAATTTATTTAGATCGAATAAAATAAAATATGGTTTTATGATTTGATTTATTGAATTAAAATTTTAATTAAGTTAGAGACGATTTAAATATATTGTTCTTTTACTATCATTGCAACAAACAAACTTGTTGTTGATATTTTAACATCAAAAATCATTGAAAACCGTTGAGAAATGAACTATAATTTTATCATCTTAAAATTAGAAGCTCCAATTTTCATATTGTTTTTCAGTCAAAAACTCAAAATCAATTTTCATATTGTTTTTAGTATGATAAAATTAAAGTTCATTTCTCAACGGGTTTTAATGATTTTTGTGTGTTAAAATATCAACAATAAGCTTGTTTTTTGCAATGATAATAAAAGAACAATATAATTAAATCGTCTTTAACTTAATTAAAATTTTAATTCAATAAATCAAATCATAAAACCATATTTTATTTTATTCGCTCTAAATAAAATAATATATAGTTTTATGATCTGATTTGTTTAAATTGAAATTTTAATTACATTAAAACAATAAAACTATATATATTTTTCCACAATTACAATTACAATAAAATAATAAAATTAAATCGTATTTAATATAATTAATTTAAAAAAATTAAACAATTAAACCATACAATAATGTCTTATTTTATTTATTTTAATATCGTTATATATATATATATATATATATATATATTTATATATGTGTGTGTGCATGTGTGTATAAAAATATTGTTTATATTTTTCTTATAAAAAAAGGACAAAAATAGGTAAAATGGCTAAAATGGTCCTTGATTTAACAAAGTTAACGGAAGTGTTAGTCAGAAAAACCATGACCAAAATAAATTGAATACCACAAGGACCAAATCCACAATAAACATAGAATGAGAACCATGGTCAAAGAAATCACTAAACCACATGGACCATATCCACAATTCACTCTAATATGTTTTGAAAACCCACTATCTTCAGTGAAAATCCAAACCTCGTACTTTAAACTTTCACATCTTCCATATTTTATCATGTTGTAAACAATAGCCTCGTCTTTCATTTGCTAGCCGAGGTCTTGAACCTGAAAGCAGAAAAAGAAACTAGAAGCAGAAAAAGGTTGGAGCTTGGGAATATTAGGTCAGAGATGGACGTTAGTGTAGTTCGTCCGTGTGCATGCATGTACGACGTTTTTTTTTTGTGTGTTTGTGTGTGTGGGTGGGGGGGGGGTATTTCTAGTGTGGTGCTATTTATATATAACATGATGTTAGATATAACATAACAATTTTATTCATATCTATAGAAAAATAACAAAAAAAGGGATAACATACAAAATAAATAAAGAATAAGGACAAAATTCGTCGGATTTTGCAGACGTGAGGGACAGTTACGAAAATAAATAAAGATTAGGGACTAAACTTTTTATTATTTTTTCATTCCTATGTTTACAATTCATTTCTATTTTAGTCATTCATGCTTAAAAGTAATGTTTTGGCCTCAACGACGAAAACAAAACTGAATTGCAAACTATACGGAGGAAAACCAAATTTTCAAAACCATGGGGACGAAATACGCAATTTTTAACAAACCACAGGGACGAAAAACGTACTTTGCTCTTTTTTAAAAGTCGATTTGATAATTTGAATGGTTTATTCGGTATTGGTCGACTAATCGATAAAAGCTCTTCCGGAGGCTTCCGACGGTTACAGATACCAGATCACATCACCACTGATCGACGCCGGCCACATGGCCTACAATTCGCTGTTCCTCCTTACAATCTCAGCTCTCCTCATCTTCACCGTCGCCGGCCGTGTAATCACCACCACCAGTTCATCATCAGATCTCGTCTCTGACGGCGGCGTTCACGATGGATACGGAGGTATACTTCGTATCAACCCCTTTCTATCAGCTGAAGAGTCGGATTCTTGCGAGCAGACGTATGGATTCATGCCGTGCACCAGCACGGCACTTGGAAACGTCTTCCTCATTTTAGTCTATGGTTACCTCATGTACCTCGCCGCTACTTATCTCTCTGCTGGTAGTGAGCTGCTATTGGAAATTTTAGGGCCAGGTCTTGTTGGCGGTCTCTTGCTTCCTAGTCTCGGAGCTCTTCCTGACGCTATGCTTATTCTCGGTAAAAATAACGATATAAACTACCGAATTGTCTCTAGTTCTATCTTATTGTTGCTATCTGTTTTGGTCCTTTTGGATCGTTCTTACTTTCCAGACACGAATTTTTAATCGCCTGATTAGCTTAGGTTCGTGTTATATCGAACATACTGAAGATGAATTTCAGTATTTTTGAAATCTGAAGTAAATTTTAATCGAGTTGATTTGTTAATTGTCATTAAGATCGATGCTTCTTTTGTTTTTATTTTTATTTTTTTATATTTGGATTGCTTACTGTTGAAAATTCTGAAAAGGTGCATAACTTGTTAACATTCTGTTTTACGGACTAAGAAATGTAAGTTGTTGATGAATGTTTTGCCTGTATACTTCTGGCCGAATCAATCATTCCTAGGACTACTCGGCTTTTGTAATTTTTCACTTTTTGGTTTTCTCGATTTTTACTTGCTAACTAATTGTTATTCTTGGATAATATGAAGCTTAAAATCAATTCCATGTAAATTAAGTAGTGTAGCTAAATCCTTCACTATTTGTGAGAAAGAGGAAGCTCTAATTTTTTGTTATTGACTACCTGGAAGTGGAGCAATGATCATCATGTTTGGCTTTAAGTAATCAAGTATAAACCGATAACCTCCGTTAATAGTGTAAGAATATGGTCAGAAAACCGTGTCCCTATTCATTCACATTCACCGGTATATATAATGATAATATTTACACTTTGGTACCACGAACTTTACAAATTAATATCTTAGTCTAATATACCCCCTCAGTCTAAGGAGGAGTACGACGGACGCTTAGACTGGATCTGAAGTCGTGAAAGAGTACTCGTGGTAGGCCTTTGGTGAAGATATCTGCTAGCTGGTAGCGTGACGGGACATGTAAAACCCGAATCTGGCCGCGTTGAACCTTCTCTCGGACAAAGTGGATGTCGGTCTCAATGTGCTTGGTTCGTTGATGTTGGATTGGATTCTCCGACATATAGATGGCGCTAACGTTGTCACAGTAGACCAAGGATGTGCGTGTGGGATGATGGCCAAGCTCGAGAAGGAGGTTTCTGAGCCAGCAAATTTCGGCAACGACGTTAGACACACCTCGATACTCAGCTTCGGCGCTCGAACGGGAGACTGTTGACTGACGCTTAGAGGACCATGACAGTAAGTTGTCTCCCAGAAATACACAGTAGCCAGAGGTGGAACGACGAGTGTCCGGACAACCCGCCCAATCAGCGTCGGTGTAAGCCATAAGATTGGATATTGAGGTACGACTCATGTATAATCCCATGTCAATGGTGCCTTTGACATATCTAAGAATGCGTTTCAGGGCATTCATGTGTGACGTCCTCGGAGCGTGCATGTGCATGTGCATGCAAACTTGTTGGACGGCGTAGGAGATATCAGGACGTGTGAATGTGAGATACTGTAGGGCACCTGCGAGCCTGCGGTAGGTGGTGGGATCATCGATCAATTCCCCAGAGTTGTGGCTGAGCTTCCCGTCGGTGTCAACTGAAGTGTGGACAGGATTGCATTCAGTCATGCTTGCCCGAGTAAGAATGTCAGCAGCATATTTCTGTTGAGATAGGAATAGGCCAGTGGGGTCACGCTTGACCGAGATACCCAAGAAGTAGCTGAGATGGCCCAAGTCCTTCATAGCGAACTCATTGGACAAATGAGTTAGGATGTGGCGTTTGAGAGCCGATGATGATGTAGTGAGAACGATATCGTCGACGTAGAGAAGAAGATAGGTCGTGTCTCGGCCGTGTCTGTAGATAAATAGGGAGTGATCGCAGGCACTATGTCGAAAGCCAAGCTTAGTGACATAGTCAGTGAAGCGTTGATACCATGCACGAGGTGCCTGTTTGAGGCCGTAGAGAGACTTCTTTAACCTGCAAACATGGTTAGGATAAGACGGATGCCGAAATCCCATGGGTTGATGCATGTACACTGTTTCCGCTAAGTGTCCATGGAGAAACGCGTTTTTAACATCTAGTTGGTTGATTTCCCACTGGTGGGATAACGCAATGCTGAGGACCGTGCGAATGGTTGCCGGTTTGACCACCGAGCTAAACGTTTCGTCGCAGTCGACGCCAACCTGTTGTGACCTGCCATCACAAACTAAGCGCGTTTTGTAGCGCTCAAGAGATCCGTCAGATTTGGTCTTATGTTTGAAAATCCACATGCACCGGATGATATTCATCGCCGGTTGGGGAGGTACCAATTCCCATGTATTATTGTCGATAAGGGCATTAAACTCATCAGTCATGGCTTGGTTCCAAACGGGAGTTTTGAGTGCCTCGGTAGGGGAGCGGGGCAAAGGCTCAAATGGGGCAGAGGTATGGAGATTGAAAGGTTGTTTTAGTTTTGAAATGCCGGTCATGCTATGTGTGTGCATGGTGCGGGTGGGTGGTGGTGGTGGGTCTTGGATAGGTGAGGTTGTGGCGGGTGGGGGAGGCGGTTGGTGTGTGTCGGTGGGGTGTGGGTTTTCGCGTGGTTTGGGTCGACATGAGTAGGTTTGGAAGGTGGGAGTCGGTTGAGGTGAAGTTGGGGACGGCGAGGGAGGGGGGGTTTCGACTTGTGGAGGATGGGGGGAAGGGGTAAGAGGTTCATTTGGGGATGTGGATTGGTTTGTGGAAGCGACGGATTCCCAGACATACGGATGGAGCTCACTGGATTGGTGGGAGTGAAGAAAGTCGTAGGAAGGGGGGGAGGAGTGAAGTGTGGCAAACGGAAACACGGTCTCATCGAACACGACGTGACGATAGAGGATGATTTTTCTGGTGGAGAGTTCGTAGCATTTATACCCCCTATGATTGGAGGGGTAACCGAGAAAGACGCATGGGGTGGACCTGTTTTCAAGTTTGTTAATAGATGGAGATGGGATGAGGGGATAGCAGAGATAGCCGAAAGTTCGAAGATGAGTGTATGTGGGGTGTTTGTTGTATAGAAGAAGTACGGGGGTGGCGTTGTTTTTGGTTTTGGAGGGAAGTATGTTAAGTATGTAGGTGGCCATTTGTAGGGCGTGATGCCAGAAGGTTGGCGGTAGGGATGCGTGGGTGAGAAGAGTGCGGATGATGTTGTTTATGGAACGAATTTTTCGTTCGGCTTTCCCATTTTGAGAAGAAGTGTGGGGACATGAGAATCGGAAAATCATTCCGTGTTGAGCACAGAAATCGTGAAACGATTTATTGTTGTACTCGGTTCCATTATCGCATTGGAAGCTTTTAATTGCACGTTCAAATTGGGTGCGGATGAGTGTGTGGAAGGATAGGAAGGTGGAATGTGTATGGGATTTGTGTGTGAGAGGGTAAGTCCATAGATAGTTGGTGTAGTCATCCAAAAACAAGATATAATAACGGTGACCCCCGTAGCTTAGAACTGGGGAGGTCCATAAGTCACTATGCACAATATCAAAGGGTAAACACGTAACAGAAGTAGAATCATAGAAAGGTAATTTAATATGCTTGCCAAAAACACACGATTGACATAAGTGTTTATCCGAAAAGTCTTAACAGAAATAAAATTGCGTTTATTTAATACTCGTAACAGAGAGGAACTGGGGTGGCCCAGACGCTTGTGCCAAAGATCTTGCGTCAAAGCAACAAAAGTAGTAGGTGGTGTAACTTGAGCGGAAGGTAATGAAAGAGGATAGAGATCGCCAGTGCTGTCACATCGGATGATAGGAATCCGTGTCTGAAAATCCTTCACAAGAAAACCAAAACGATCAAATTCAATGGAAATAGGATTATCAGTGGTTAGTCGGCGAACAGAAAGAAGGTTTTTGATAAGTTTAGGTGCGTGAAGGATATTGTTGAGTTTTAAAGGTGGGTAAGGTGGTTGGAGGGTGGTGTGACCGGTTCCGAGGATAGGTATTTGAGAACCATTGCCAACGACGATGTTGTTTTGTATACCATTATAGACATAATTGGAAATGTTACCTGTGGTGTGTGACATGTGGTTCGTGGCGCCGGAGTCAAGGTACCAGTTCTGGTCCGGATTTAATGTCATCGTGTGCATTGCTTGCTAGATGTTGGTCGGGCTGTATGAGTGCTCGGAACCCGGATTGCCGTACGGATTAGCGCCAAGGATACCTGCAAAATTAGGGTTTCTGGGAATAGTACGGTACCTGTTGGCCGGTGTTGTAGGGAATGATGCAGGAGGGGTGTTCCATGGTTGTGTTGGCCATGGAGCATTCCACCCGATGGATGGTGGCTGTGGATAGTAGCCCGACTGAGAGTGTGAGGCACGTCCGCGACCGCGTCCCCGACCCCCTCTATCAGTATGGCGCCCTCTGCCGCCGTAGTCAAGAGACTCAAACTGTCCACGCCCACCGCCACGGTACGAGGTTTCGGTTGATGAACGTCGATCCTCGTTAGTGGCGGTTGTTTGAGCGTTCATGGCTGTCGCTTCAGTCGTAGCCTTGGAGTTTTGATTCTTGCGAGTTTCTTCCAAGATCAGTTTGGATCGGGCAGTGTAGAAATCCGGAAGAGGGGTGGATTGTTGGAGTAAGGTGGCGAGGCTTTCGTATTTCTCACCAAGTCCGTTGATGAGTTGAAGAACCAGACGGTCAATAGAAACAGGGGAATCAATATTGGTGAGTTGATCGGATAAAGTCTTAAGCTCTTGACAGTAAGCGGAAACATTAGAGAAAGACTCCAGCTTGACATTATTGAATCTGTTTTCTAGATACAGAGCCCGTGAGGGTTTGCTATCGTTGAAAATGTTTACCAACGATGTCCAAGCTTGAGCGGCTGTTGAATTTGGTTTTAGAATAGTAATTAACAAGTCTTTAGAAATCGTACCGTAGTTCCATTGAAGGACAATGGAATCCAGACGTTTGAAGAGAGCCACATCATCTGTTTTCTCTTTGTCTTTGCCGGCCGCAGGTTTGGATGAAGAAGATTCGTCGGGAAGAATGTGATGGATGACATCGTGTGCACGACAGTGGATCTTGAATAGTTCGACCCATGACGTATACTATCCGTCGTCCATCTCCAGAATGATCAGGATGAAGTTCCGGATGTTGGTGACAGTGACAGCGGGATGCAGGGAGGCCATGAGTCAGAAGTAGAAACCGGGATTTCTGGATCGATCCTATGGTGAGAACGGCAGAAATCTGGGTTGATCTGTCGGAAGTACTATTCACGCCGGAAGTACTGTTCATGCCGGAAGTACTGTTCACGCCGGAGGATGGCAGAAAATGATGGCAGAAGACTGGAGCAGCAGTGGGTGGAAGATGACGGCTAGGGTTTGTTAGGTGTTTGCGGCTAGGGTTTAGGTACGCTCTGATACCATGTAAGAATATGGTCAGAAAACCGTGTCCCTATTCATTCACATTCACCGGTATATATAATGATAATATTTACACTTTGGTACCACGAACTTTACAAATTAATATCTTAGTCTAATAAATAGTACTTTTTATTTGGAACATCAATGGAGCTCAGGTAAGTAATTATCAACATTTTCTAATGGAGCATGAACATGTATAAGTTAGTGGCAACACATGGCTTTGTCCTTTCAAGTTTTCTTCCACAATTTTAGATATATGCTTCATGTATCTTTTGTATATATCTCATGATCTACTTGTTTTTTGTAGTATCTGGACTATCTGGAACTGTTGAAGTTGCTCAGGAACAGGTCTCTGTAGGAATGGGTTTATTAGCTGGTTCGACGGTCATGCTTCTTACTGTAATATGGGGAAGCTGTGTCATTGTTGGCAAGTGTGATATACAGAACTCGGTTGCTATAGATAAACAAGATACTAAAGGGTTTAGCTTAGTAGGTGCGTCCCTTGTCTTATCAAACATATGAATACATTAATTGTTATCTATTTCTTGTTTCATAAAGTCAAGCCATCTTGAGGGGTAAATCATTATTCTTTTAAAGAAACATGCTTGTTAAACAATCCATAACACAAGGGTGGGAGCCTTGGTGTTCTTTTAATTTTGATGATGGTTAACTGGTTAGTATCACCACCTTTTGCCCTTTCATCTCATGTGTTGGTTTTTTGCCGTCTAGATAGATACCTTGTCAGGTCCTTAATATTTATCCTCTTAATTAGATGCTTTCATTGACACCATTACATTCCTTTTGCCACCACTGACAATTCCTCGGTCACATTATGTTCAAAAATCATAATTGTTTTGAAGTGTTGGGGATTAGTTAATAGTTATGTTTATCTGGGGATTGTCCAGCAGCAAGGATGCAGATTAAATTGTTTGCTTTGGAGTTTGTGTTCACATAACTGAGAGGTGGTGTCCAAGTTTTAATTGTTTTTTAACATGTTAGAGGATGGACATCTGAAGAGCTAAAAAGAGCCATGTGTGACGATAATACAATAAAAAAGTTTTTAGAAATGGTATCAAGAGTTTTCTTGGCAAGTTTGATACTTCTTATTTTAGGCTGATTCTTGTCTATGTTGTATATGTCATACTGCAGGCTCTGGTGTCAGTACTGATATTTGGACAAGCTATTCTGCCATGATTATGGCTGTCTCTGTGCTCCCATTTATAGTTGTCCAGTTCCCACAAATTATGCATTCATCTTCTGGAAGACACTTGGCAGTTTTAATTGGTCTCATAGTCTCGGTTTCTCTTTTAATTGCATACTGCCTTTACCAGGTAAATATTCATACTGCAATGCATTTCTTAAGAGTTTGACCGTTTGAGGATTAAATGTCTATATTGTGCTATTTGTTGGTTATATTAATGATGTTAGTGGATGGATATTTTACTCGACTGGTTATGTCTTTTCCATGGTAGTTCAAGATATGTATTTTTCCCTTCGGTTAGACATGAATGATGTTAGCTGATGGAACATTACTTGGTTATGTATTCCAACTGTGGTATATAAAACTGTAGGTCTGATCCCCATGCATGATTTTTTAAAGCTCAATTTATCCCACCGTTATTAAACCCTCCCGTATATTTCCTGGCTATGAAGTCTGTCAGCCACAAAAATTGAAAGCCATCTTCCAATTTCCATGTCTCTCTTTGTGAGTTCCATCTCACCTTATTCAGCACAACCAAATAAAAATTTAGCCATATTCGTACATACAACTTAATCCATTAAGGGTTAATTTAAAAGTAACCGAACAACTCGTAAGTGAAACTACTCTCACCAACTAACAATCCCCTGCATTACCCACTTGTACTATAGCCTACTATGTTGACTATTTGACTACCAAAATACCCAGGGTGTAACAGATTAATTAAAAAAGACATGACTTAATCAGTAAGTCATGGTGTTGATGTTTTTCCCATTAAAACATTACTTATACCATTTATCCCTCTTTATTATATCCATAGAAATCCTCGATACGCAATAATGTAAAATTTCATGTAAATAATTCATAAATAGTGTATTTTTGTCGTTTAGAATTTTCATTCAGAATGTTTATCGAACAATCATTTTTCATTCAATTCTAATTCCAGACGGAGGGTTAAAATTGTAACTTTTTGTCATTCAAACTCTTCATTGTGCACAAGAACAAACAACAATTGTTCATTTACCGCGTACTCCGGATAAACCTCATTTATGCAGGCAACACTTAATGGAAAAAGGTCCTAAGTGTGGTTTTAGTTTTTTAGATTAAAAGATCATATGGGAAACAAATGGTAAACTATTTGAAGTTGTAGGAAAATAATAGATGTATTTTTGGATAATAGCTATGACATTTGGTTGAGATCAATTAACGGTGTGAACTGGTAATGTCAGATCCTGTTGCATTCATTTTCTATTTCCTTTCTATAATTATGACACATTCTTATGGTAGGGTGAAGGCAACAGATTTTGGTGGGTTTTTGAAAGCATATATATATGTGTAACTCTATTCAAGGAAATCATTACTTTTGTCTAATTGTGACTCTTCTGGCCATTTAGATTGAATTTCAACTGCCTTTTTCATGTTTGATTCTGATGCCATTTGAGAACCTTTTGCAGGTTATGCAGCCTAAATTGCAGAAGAGACGTCTTGCTTTTGCAAAGCATAAGCATGTAAAATCAAGATTTCTCCAGTACTTGAAGAAGCATGCACTTGGAAGACTCTTAACTGATCAAGGAGAACCTAACCGAGAAGTTCTGGAAAAGTCTGTTCCTTTACAACTTTTGTGTATCTACAGTATCTTTCCCACAATGGTAACCTTTTATTGGAATCTATGACAGGCTATTTCACAACATCGATGTGAACGGAAATAATCATCTTTCACGTTCTGAACTAAGGGCACTGGTTGTAGGAATGCAAGTATATGAAATAAATTTGAAAGAAGATGATGCTGTTGATAGAGTTATGAGAGATTTTGACACGTCTGAAAATGAGGAGATTGATTTTGAGGAATTCATGATTGGAATTGGAAAATGGCTTCAGGAGGCCAAAGGTTCCAGAGTAGATGCTCATATTGCTGGTCCTGACACATTGAAGTACATTCATGACTATTATGAGGTATGTGTTTTGGTTGGATTTCGAATAAATCCCAGTATTCGATTTGAGTTCCAACGATCAAGTAGTAATAATAATAATAATAATGAGAATGAGTAATGGAATTAAAGTAAGGAAAATATACGTAAGGTAAATGACATGTATCACTTGTTGACACGGAAAACCCCTTAGAATGGGTAAAAACCGCGGGCGACTTCAAGTCACCGATCCACTAGTCATTTAAATGGGAGGGCGTCAAAGCTGGTTACAAGTAATCCTTCTCAATTGAATACAAGAATTCTGAAAGAGAAAAGTAAAGTACTTTGGTATCTTCCTCTAACTCAGGTGGTAGGGTCCTGTGTGTATAGGCGAGCTCTGATGCCCTCTGTAGCTGGATGGTCTACTCTCTTTATAGTAAGGCGTCCTGAAGCGATGGACAGTTTGTCGGGTGATTTCTTGGTGAGGGCGGTGGACCAAGTCAATCTCCCTCGGTGATCGCCCTTGTCGTGTGGTAAATGGACCGGGGGCTGTTGCGCGGGCTTAGAAATATGGGGTCTGGCTGTTTAGTTGAGGTAATCGAATGTTTATCCCCAACAGTATGTATGTGTCATTACTGTTGAGTTTAATTTACATGAAGCCTAAGATCGCGATATACATTATTATCACAATAATAATATTGATCTTACAATAAGTAAACATTACCTCGGGACATCCGATTTCAAGGAGATCGATTTGGTTTCGCCATCCTTGCCTATAACTCTAGTATGTGTTCTATATTGTGAAAAGAAGAGTGTAGACTTTTATGTATAGGTGGAAAGAGGACCGAGTTCTATAATTAGAGTCTAATTATGTTAGCTTTATATTTATAATTTAATCCGAATCGTCCATCAAGATAGAGATTAACTTAGAAATTCTCTCTTTTAATTAACCATAGCTCTATATTGTTTGCTAACATATTGATGATGAAACACGGGTTCCTATAATGACCATATTTAAGGAAATATAATTTTCTTAAATATATATCCTCTAGGTTGGATCATGGGATGTCTAGGATGATTTCTTTTCCTTCTCAATAAGAAGACAAGAAATTATTCCTTGCAATTGGGACATTGGCGAGGAATATTTCTTGTGTGGTACAATGGAAGGTTTTTGCACTAAATGTCTTGGAGGATAAACTCACGTTGATTAAATTTAAGGTGTTGAGCTATGATATCTTTTTTAATGTACTTTGTGAAACTATTCTGAAACAGAATTTAAGAAACAAGATAAGAGTAGCAGACTAGGGGTGAGAATGTGTAGTTACAATAGACGGTAGGAAGGGTTCTGGAGAGACAGAGCCTGGGGGTAGGACTAGGGAGCTAGCAGTTAGATATTCTGGGTCCTAGGTTAGACTAGTGGTGTGTAGGTTTCCCTACCTTGGTTATGTTTTCTTGTACCTGCTTCCGTAGGTTTCGTTTGTTTGTCTCGTTCCTTTTGTAGCAATGCCTTTAGTATTTTCAACTTTTATTTATGCTCTTTCTCTGCAAAAATTTTGAGCAAGCTTTACCGTTTTTTTCCGCACACTTTGCACAAGTCGGTGGTTTTCAAGGAAACAGCCGCTCTACTCTCGAGGTAGAGGTCAGGTCTTCTACATCCCACCCCTTCCCCCCACCCCATCCACGGGTGGTACTTACCAGGTTTGGTTTGGTTTAATCTGCTATATATATATATATATATATATATATGGGCAGGTTCCTCGGAACCTCTTTTTCATTGAGAACTAGGGGACCACACACATCATAACATGTGGCATATTCTTCAGGAATATGGACGTGTTATTCATCATGAATCTGTTATTCATGATGAATATTCATCCTAAAAAGGACACGTGTTGCGCTGTGGGGGTTTTTGGGTTCTCAACAAGAAACAGGTTCTCAACCAAACTTTCCTCCCTCTCTCCCTCTCTCCCTCTCTGTCTCTCTCTCTCTCTCTATATATATATATGCATTATGACATAAAAGAATATGCATTTTTCAGGAGACTAAGAAAGAACACGATCTTCTGGGAGATGACGCTGGTGAAGACGAAGAAGAGGGGGTAGATGATCCTCGTGGGACAACAATAAAGGCCGTCCTATTTTTGATACTGGGCTCTATTATTGCAGCTGTGGTTGCTGATCCTCTTGTAGATACCGTTGGCAATTTTTCTGCTGCGACCGGTATCCCTTCTTTCTTCATCTCATTCATTGCATTGCCTTTGGCAACCAACTCCAGTGAGGCAGTGTCTGCAATCATCTTTGCCTCCCGCAAAAAGAAGAGATCGGCCTCTCTTACATTTTCAGAGGTGCGTCTTTATTTCTATTTTCCTGCAAAATATGCATATATTCTTTTTTCATAACAAACCTCAACGTAGACCATCCAACCCAACGGTAAATAATTGACGGTTTAAGAGGTTGCTTTTTAGATATGATTAATGCATTTACGATTACAGTAGTACAGGTAGGTTCAAGTGAGAACCGTAAATATTGATGAATATCGTGATAGATATTCATCATGAAAATTAGATGCATAATATGATAATGCATGATATCATGAGTAATGAAAATGCATGATATTAATGATAGATAATATTAATGAATATTTAAGGTTATTTATCATGAATAATACATGAAATAGTAATATTTATGGTTCTCATTTGAACTTCCCCTACAGTATTTTAGGACAAAGATATTTGCTTAGTATTCCTATGAAGTAAATCTCACACGGGTTTTTGCTAGTGGCTGTAGAAAGTTGTGAAATGGTCTTCTAGAATTCTCATCTCCATTCTTCGACAATGAGCTTGAAATCCCTGAGAGCATACATACATACAAATTTTCAGGATCCAAATATATCCCCTCTTTCAAACTTGTCAAACTTTTAGTACCAATTTATCCTAGCAAAATCCTATTTTCTAAACCTTTTTATAAGCCATATAAAGAGTCTTCCTATTTCTCGTGGTAGAGGTACGAGGTCGAGCTGTATGTTGATGATTTTAGTGTCGTCAATCATTTTGGTGTAATTGTGATTTACTAGAAATCGATTAGGTGACAAGGCGAACATAAAGCAAGTTAGTGCACACTCACAAATGTTGTCTTTATTACCTTAGATCGCCATAAGGCGGGGTCAAGGGGGCTGTGCCCCTAGCTTTGGTTTTACTTAGGAATTCTAAGTTTTAAAACGTTCTAGATGCAATTCAGAAGGTAGGAAACCTTCTTGAATTAGTTCTGAAACTTAGTAATTTTGATCTAGTATAAATCAGAAGGTTCCCACCCGAGCTTCTGAGCCTTCTGGACTTGGTGCTTTTGACTCAAAGCAGTTGTAACTGTTGTTCAGTCTTATCCATAAGCGGTTGTAACCGCCTTACAGATACAAATTAACCATTTAACCGCTTATAACCGTCAATCTCTCATATAAATATGGAAATATGGAAATCTAGATGGATATAAGGACTCAATTTTACAGCCTTCAAGATCATAATTTTATTTAGATTATCTGAATACTAAATTCGTGACACCCAAGGCTAATAGGGACGAATTATTGTATTAGGAAAGCGAATAATACATAATCCAAGTGATTATCCAGTTTGTGTATGATCAACAACCCTCAGTTTCTAACACCGCATACATTCTATCCTCCCTAGACCCTACTCTATGTGGGTTTCGTGTTTGGTTTGGGGATCCTTGTTTGATGATTTGTGTTTGTGTTGCAGTTATATGGGGCAGCAACCATGAATAATATACTTTGCCTATCGGTATTCTTAGCTCTTGTTTACATGCGAGGATTGATGTGGGATTTTTCGTCAGAAGTGCTGGTTATTGTGATTGTTTGCGTTGTTATGGGCGTCTTTGGTAGTTGGCGCACCACCTTCCCTATATGGACAACTTTCATTGCTTTCTTCCTCTACCCATTTTCCCTCATCCTGGTATACGTTCTCGACTATTGTTTTGGTTGGTCATAGATTCAATCTCTTTTTCGGGATGTCGTTCTGGAAGCATTTTTTCTTGTCAAAAGTGAGAGGTAGAAACTAAAAGTTATGAGAACCTTAATTTCACTGCTTTTGTTTATCCGGATTTAGCCGATTGGCATGCGATTTGCTGTGATCTTCTTCTGTAACTATTATGAAAGTAACTTAAAAAGTGTTGGTTTTGGTCCAACAGTTCACAATTCTTAGGTTTTTCTGTTGCGGTTGGTCCAGATTTCTTGGTTAGATGTTTGCTATGAAGTATATATTTATATACGACAAATATTTACACACTTTCATCTTTGATGAGACTTAAACACTTGACCTCTAGAAATGTTGGTATCTACCGGTAACCTGGGTACTGCTGGGTTAATGACCCTTTGGTTGCTATGTGATTTATTGGTCGATGACGCGATTCTCTCATGGAAACTTTTCACAAAGAAATGGTTGTCATCTGATGGGGCATGTATTCTTAGAGCATTGTATGCTATATTTTCTCTCTTCTTACAGATCTAGAGATATCTCCATTATTCTCATTTTTTTCTCTTTTTTAAGGAGTGTTTAGCATGACTGTTGGAGCAATTTTTTTTTTTTTTTTTCCAAATTTCCAAAATTTCTAAAATAGCATAGTGAAAAACAAGGACTTTCAAAATGACCGATCAATAACGGTCAAAATGACCAAAATACCTCTGACTTTATGGAGTTAGGTGGCGTTTGTTTTTTAAAAGATCTGAAGTCTTATTTCACATTTGATTAATAAGAGGTGGTGCTGAAGTCTGAAATCTGAATCAATAAGACTGTTTGTTTTTGTAACGTTTGAAAGCGTCTTGAGATAAAGGAAAACATATAAACGGAAGCTGTGATGAGAGGTTTTAAGAAGTTAGGTCACCACTTCTTAGTTCTTATTTCAGATGTATTTAAGAGTTAAGAAGTTCTGAAAACTGGAAGAAAAACAAACAGTCTAAATGTAGAAAAAATCTGACCGATTCAGACATAAGGGCCATTTAAGAGTTTTTCAAAAAAACAAACAGCCCCTTAGTGTTATCAATCAATAACAAAAAACAAATCACACGTACTTGTTCAACAAAAAATTCGAACGACCCAATCCAAAACTTTTTTTTTTTTTGGAAAGGGTGTCCTAGGTTATGCCTAGACTAATCTCTTGGCAAATTATGATGGTAAGACATCAGTCCTGATTAAACCTCAGTGACCACAATTGTTGTGTATGTCTGGATTCGAACCCTGGACATATGGGATATTCTACCACATCCCTATGGCCTTAACCAGTATGCCACAACCCTTAACCCAATCCAAAACTTTCATATAACTAAAGGGACGATCATTGTAATTTTGCCCTATATATAAATCATTCACTCTTCTAGTTCTTCCATTTAATTTTATTGGTAGCTTGGGGAGTCTTTTGGGAAGAATAAAAAAAGTATTCTCTCTCTTCCTGCATCTAATTTTATACGTCGAGGAGTCTTTTGGAAGAATAAAAAAAAAAATCATTCTCTGTCTTCTAATTTTGGTGGGTTGTCCAGTTTTTTAGAATTTTTTTTTTCTCTCCCTTTTTCCTCATTTTAAAGAAGGTGTTAAGAGATGCTCTTACCTAGGGACCACATCTCCTCATATATGTTAGGCTTTTTGAGTAACAAAATTTCTCTTAACTTTTTGTTATCTTTGATGTCAAATCCAAGTGTTTGTTTTGTTTGTTTTCCATCAACATCCAAACAACTCCAAGAATAAAACTGAAAAAGAAAGAAACATACCACAAAGTTTCTACCAAACAAAATATGTAAGAGGAATCAAAATGATGGAAAACAATTATGGTCTTTTATGAATAGATTGTATTAAAAATGACAACTTTTCCTTCCTTCTTACTTTAAAAAAAAAAAACCAACTTTTTAAACTTTTTATTTTGAGAAACTCGACGTTGTTTTCATTTCTCTATTAAAAATATGATATTGTTATAGGATCCCTTAAGTTTATAAAAGTTGGTTTTGTAAAATAGATAATTTAAAATTTGGTTCTTTAAAATGTTAATGAAACTGAAGTTTGTTTCATTGTGATATAATTTCCTTTTTTAAAAGCGTTGTTGCTTAAATAGAAATTGTCATTTTTCTTGAAATGCATAAAAAATACTCATTCATTTAAATTTCCAATAACTATTTTTGGCAAAACAATGTTAGGTAGAAAGCCAATAACAAAAAAACAAGTCATCACTCTATTTGGGTAATAAGTATCGTCTAATTTTGTATCATCAAATACGGAATAAGAAAGATACAAACGTTATTCATACAAGTAATAGAAACTACCAGCTGGAGTATGTTAAAAGTGAAGAATTTTCTATAAAAGTGGAGAATTTTCTATAGCAGTGAAATCCTAGCCATGAACAATCATATGTAAGTTTGTGTAAATAAAACTCAAGAAATTAATCGGGGAAAAAAATTAGATTGTTTTTGTTAAAAAAAAAAACGATTATTCCGGTATTTCATGTTTTGGGTATTTCTACAAGAATAATCAGTTTGTAACAAAAAAAAACGAAAATAAATATGATGATTTAAAAAGTCGATAACAAAAAAATGGCATTCAAATTCAATAGAGAAATGAGAAAGACCCCTTCATGAATCAACTTTCTAGCATGGTTAAAGAGGCTAAAAAAATCAAATAGCAACTCATGCCAACAAAAAAAATCAAAGTAAAACATCAATTGAAATTGGGCAAATGCTTCTTCTACAGCTTCAAATTGAGATCAACATGTTCCCCTGCTTCCCCATTGCTGGTTCCAGGAGTCTTTGCTGTTGGAAAGAAACTATGCAATGGCTGTTGGTTTGACTTTGACCATTCTCCTCCAGGATGATCTCTTGTTTGACCCTAATACCAAAAAGTCAAACCACATAGTCAACTCACAAGTCAAACAGAATGGGAAAGAACTCACTTGATGAGATGATAGTGTTAGTTCTCCTACAGATAAAGGTGCCAACTTCTCTTTCAAATTCGAGTGGGATGCTCGAGGAGGAGCCAATGTGAGGAAATCTTTGGTGAGACCGCGGTTTTCATCAATAAGTTTCTTGGTTGTTTGATCCGCTATCGAGCCTAAGCTTGAAGGGTTTTCTCTGCAAAAGGATCCAAGAAATCTTTAATATAAGAACATTATGGCAAATTGTTTTGCTTTTCTAAATTCCAAGTAGTTTTTTTCTTGGAGCTTTGCCAAATGTGAAACCCCATTCGTTTATTTCTCCAAAAAATACGGTAAGGAGAGAGCAGGGGTTCTAACATATGTGGACGAGAAAAAGTTAAAGTCTAGCCGATCTGGGACTCTAATATGCGACCTGCATAGATGGCAAAGAGACAAAGACCCTGATGGTAAACTCAACTATGATACCATGTGAGAGATATGTGGAACCTACTCTCAAATAGAGCACTTGAGAACAAATAGTCTAGTTTAACTAACATAAATATAATGATTATCTTAGAGCATCTCCAATGGGAGTTTTTTATAAGCAAAAAGTGTAGTGTCTTGTAATAACTACCATTGTAGAGAGAACCTCGCATCTTTGAGTTCTTGTACAACAACATTGATTATTACCTTGAACTTTGTGTAAAATAACATTTTGTTAGTTTTTTAAAGTTAAATATTTGATATTTACTATTAAGATATAATAATTATTATGTTGAAATAATACATTAGACCCACAAAAAATGTTAGGTGATTTGGCAAGAAAAAGTACTACAATTGTAGACCTTCATATAGGTTAAGTGATGTGGCAAGAAAAAGTAAAAAAAAAATATGTTTTTTATAAAGAAACTCCATTGGAGATGCTCTTAGCTTTTGTACAATGGTTGCATGTAACCAAATATGGATCAAAATGAATCTTTTTTGTTACCTGGAACCAGGATTGGAAGGCTCTAAGCTAGTAGTGCCTCCATTGTTACAAGAAGTTGATTCATCTAATCTTGAAATTGGAGAGAAAGGGAATTTGGAGTTGAAAGAGGGGATTGGCATATTTTCCATTGAAAAAGGGTATGATCTCTTCATGCCAATCATCTGTTCATAACCAAATAAATAATAATTTACAAAAAAAGATTCAGCATAATTTTGAAATCTGAAAATGCCAATTCAAGGTTAACATAATAAACCTTCTCTTCATCTTGCCACAATGGTGGGTAGTTGTTGCCATGATAGCTTTGGTTTGAAGGGGGCTCCATCTGAAAATTCACGACGGATGACGACGACGACGATGATAACGATGTGGTTCCTAATGAGACATTCACCTGCAAATATTTCATGAATTTAGTTCATCGGGCAGGTTCAAATGAGAAACTAAACATTTTGCGAGAAGTGTGATATCATATATGATACAATATATAGACAATTAATCATATATAACTAAACACACCCAAAAGACGCGTAATCATATATGATATTGAGACTTCTCGTCTTCTCGTAAAATGTTTAACTTCTCGCATTGATTTTAATGTTTTATTGACGATATAAAATGAATAAATCTATGGATTTAAACAGAAACATGAACAACATGAACTCAAAAAGACTACCAACCATTGATGAAGAACAAGGCTGCTGAAAATGTTGTGATCTTTGTGCAACATTAGAGTGTTGTGACCAAATATGAGGCTTGGATTCAAATGGCAAGCCAACTAGATTGGTTGTTGCCGCCGTGAATCCATGGTGGTCCAATCCATTAGACACAAAACTATGATTCACACCATCTGTTCTCGTGATCAAACGGTGGTGGTTCGGATTCGGATTCGGCGGCAATGGTGGTGGTACCGGAACCAATGGCGGCCGGAAATTTAGAACTGAAGAACTCGCCGGAGATACGATTGAATTAGGTATCAAAACACCTACATCTTTCTTTTGTTGTTCCTCTAATATTATCTTCTCAAGTTGCGCCACCCCCATTCCTCTCTGTGGTACTTTTTTATGCTTCAACTTTTTCGACGATCTACCACCACTGCCACCACCACCGCCGCCGCCGCTGCTATTACTACACTTAGGAGTATGTTCTTCTTCAACCATTGAACACGGCCATCTAAATCACGTCGAATTTTTCATGTATATATTGACAAAAAAAAAGTTGAAATCGAGAATCGTGGATTCAACAGATACGATCGAAGTTGGCCGTAAATCTAAACGATCAAAATCTAATCAAAAACGAATTAAAAAAAAAAGGAGTAATCCGAATTCCGAAAGACGTATCTATCTAATTGCGTATATCGCACAAGATCTGCATAACCTAAATTGAAGAACAGAATCCATAATTGAAAGCTAACATTTCTGAAAATCAGCTGTTGGTTGAGCTGTCGGAGAGTTGGATCAAATCAATGAGCAAAAAAAAACAATTATATGAGGAAAATTTTCCCCCAAATTCGAAATTCAAAATCTAGAGTTACAATTGGAACGCAATTGTCGCCCAAATCCTCGCTCCACTCCAGTTTTCATTGCTAGAACTCCTCTTCTCTGCATCATTCTCTCTCTATATCTCTCTCACACACACTCCCACACGAAAAAACACACACATTCCTCAATCGTGTATTGTTTTCATACCTCCAAAATGACGTTTCAAATTCACCAACGATTATATTAAATATACATAAACATAGGGTTGGGTTCACGTGATAAGTCGAGTTAACGTGAAAATTATGAGAAATGGTTATCAATACACATTAACGGGGTGTTTGGGATTGCTTATTTAAAATAACTTATGCTTCTTATTAAAAGTGCTTATGGTAACAAAAAAGAGTTTTATAAAAAATGTTTGGATTAACTTATTGTGGTACCAAAACGTAATAAACTAATAAGTTGTTATTTAGTGGGTGTTTGGGATTGCTTATCTATACTATATTATAAAGATGGTATAAAAAACTCTTAAAAACAAGTCTTAAAGCTTAATGTACAACTATTTAATGCTAATTACTTAAAAAACAATCATTAAAGCTGTATGTACTACATTTAATGCTATTTATTAATTTTTAATCATTATCTCTAACCATTTTAACTCTCCTAAAATCATTTCCCACTTTAACTCTCCTAAAATAACTTTCAGCATAATTAAATATAGAATAAAAATCAAATTTTAAATATAAAAATATAAAATATAATTAAAAAAATCTAACAGAATATTTTATAAAAAAAAATATATTTTTAAATCAAAATAAATTACATTATATTATTAAGTCTAAATTAAACAAATTTATATAAAAAAATCATTATCAATCTCTCACAACCAACCAAAATCGTAATGTAAATCGACAAAAAATAGAAAATAAACCGAAACATTAAAATCGTGATGTATCTAGCGGCATTGCGCGAGTACATTTCTAGTACATATAAAATAAGTAAAAAATCATAAGCACTTTTCAAATAAATTGATAAGTTAGAACCAAATGACTTATGAAAAAGTGTTTATCTCCAGTTTGGCATCGCTATAAGCACTTTTATGTTTTCTCCATCCAAACACAAAAAAATGTTTATCTCCGGTACCACACCGCAATAAGCTAAAAAGTTTTTTTAATAAGCAATCCCAAACACCCTCTAAGATGAGATGCACGTGATCAATTTTCTTTATGAAGTGTGATTCATGAGTGGGTTAGAGATTATAAGGGGAAATTTGGTTTGCAAAATTGAATTTGATGGAATTGAAATTCATCGGATGAGTTTGACTTTGAAAGAATTTGAGTGGAATTGGAATGAAATTTGATCACGCGTTGGTTGGTAGGAATTCAATTCCTTCACTTAAGCCGAAGATTGATGAATTTCTTACATTGTGGAATTCAATGGAATTTAAAGGATTTCATTATTTTAATTATGTGAACCAAACATGGGATTTGGAATCTCGTCAAATGAATTATCAATTACAATTCCTTCAAAATCCATGAACCAAACAACCCTAAGGGGGCGCTTGGTTCACAGAATAAATTTTGATGAAATTGGAATCCATCGAAGTAATTTGACTTTGAAGGAATTGAAATGAATTTGACCACGTGTTTGGTTGGTGGGAATTCAGTTCATTCACTTAAGCCAAGAAATGATGAATTCCTTATACTTATGGAATTCAAAGGATTCCATCACTTTAGTTATGTGAACCAAACATAGAATTTGGAATTTGGTTAAAGGAATTATCTATATTCCAATTCCTTCAAAATCCATAAACCAAACGACCCCTAAGTGATCAAGGGTTCACATTCACTTCTCACGTTTCTCACATTAACTCAACTTCTCATACGATCCTTCGCCCATATATATAATTGGTAAAACCAGATTTTCTAAAAAAATTACTTTCGAGTGAGATATGTTGAATTTACGTATTTCAGTATAATTGGTAATAATAAATATATCATGTTAAACTTGGAAATTTTATTTATGTACAGAAAATCTAAAAGTTAATATCCGTAAAGAAAACTGTTGATTCTTTGTTGTAAATGGAGCAATATTTTTTGTATTTACATAATGTTTTTAGGGAAAAGTCCAAAAAAAACCCAATGGACTTTAGTGTTTGGAGTGATTAAGTTTTTAGACAATTTTTTGGAACAAATAAATCCTTAGACATTTCAAAACACACTAAATAAATCATTGGACTTTTGGAAACCTGTTAAATACATCCTTATTATTTAAAAATGTAACTTGTAACCTACATAACAGGTAAAACTACAAATTGGAAGAAAAAAACAAAAAATGTAACCTACTTTATCACCCTACAAATAAGAAAAATAAGAAAATTAACTAAAATAGTCAATCTCGTCAACAAAATTAAAATTTTAAGCACTTTTCAAAGTATTTTCTTAAATAGTCGAAGCATATTATTTTTTTGCCTTAGAAACTATTTTTGGCAAAAAAAAAATTAAAATTAAAAAAAGCTTTATAATTTGTTATTTAATTTACTTTATATTTTCTACTTTTTTATTTTCATTTTAACTTTTTATTATATTAACACATATAATCGTATATTAACTAAAATACATAAAAAGTACGTTTTTTTTACAAATTACACCATTATAATTGTTTTGTCAATACGTTTTAAATGAGCCTAATATTGATTTTTTTTTGGATTTAATCTTATATTATTAAATATCATAAATACGTATTAATTATATTTAAATATTTACACTTTCTATCCTTTAAGGTTATTTATTTAATAATATAAGATTAATCTGTAATTATAAAGGGTAAATATTAAAAATAATTCGTACGTATTTATGATATTGAATAATACAAGATAAAGTTCAAAAACAATGTTGAGGTCATTTTGAACGTATTGACGAAATGACTATAATGATGTAATTTGTAAAAAAACAATTTTTTTATATATATTTTAGTTAATATTCGATTATGTATGTTAATAAAAAAATGTAATTGAAAAAGTAATTGATATAAAATAAATTAAATAACTAATTATAACTTTATAAGAAAGCAAAGTGTAAATTTTTTCTAAAACTATAAGCAGAAAGTGATCTTTACACATAAAATTTTCTACGTGAGGATGTTTGTTATTTTTATTTTTTTGGAAAAAAACAATCCTTAGGAAAAAAAAACATTATGTGCAAACTTTGGCAATTTTAGGAAAAAAAAACTTTGAAAAATGGTAAAAAAAAAATAAATCTGGTTGATAAGATTGACTATTTTAGTTAATTTCCCCATTTTTAATTTGTAGGTGGATAAAGTAGGTGACTTTGTTTTTAATTTGTAGTTTTACCTGCTATATGGATTGCAAGTTACAGCAATAAAGATGTATTCAACAGGTTATCAAAAGTCCAAGGATTTAGTTAACAGGTTTTGTCATGTCCAAGAACTTATTTGTTCCAAAAAATTGTCTAATGACTTAATCAGTCCAAACACTAAAGTCCATTGGGTTTTTTTAGACTTTTCCCATATTTTTAAATAAAAAGCGTTATCATTTTACGTGTTAAAAGATCGGTATCTATTTATTTTTTTTCTTTTGGGGATTGCTATCTTTTTTTTATCGATTGATACTAGCTAGATTACAAAAAATGGGTTAAGTTTCCACTTGAAATGCTATATAAATGTTACTATACTTGTCCTTATATCAGTTGTAAATTCGAAAACCGATCTTGGTTAATTTTGAACAAAATTATGTTTGGTATTTAATAATTACTTTATACAGAATCGTAGTAAACAATTGTATAAAAGTTGCATACAAATTGATGAATATGAATATTACGATTATGTATATAGAATTTATTGATTTCTTTAGAGCCGGATCCAGTATGTTATTTTTGTGGTTACACCGTATCATACAATGAAATAAAATGGACAGAACAGAACATATTTGTCCCATGTTTGGCGTAACCATATCTGAGACACACTAGAACTAAGTGGAACAAGCATAGGACACACTTGTCCTCCTCCAACCCACTTGAACTAATTAGAACAACAATATTTTGATTAATATACCCTTTGTTAAAAACAAAAACATATAAATCTATATTTTAAATAATATATATATATATATATATCTAATTAATTTTTGAAAATCGTAAATTATAGTCTGTTGAAATATTTTCTAAATTTTAAATTTGCTATCGATTTCATCAATTTTTCAATCGATTGTATTCATCCTAAAAAACGATTGAATTTGTATATAACTTTTGCATTATATAATACCCGAACCCGACCAACCGAAACCTAAAACAACCTAAAATCCGAAACTTAAATTTTGGGTTTTGTTTTCCATATCCAAAATCCAATCGTGATAAATTAGTTTTATGTTATTGATAATCCATTGCACTATGTATTAGTAATGTAAATTAGTTTTATGTGATGTAATCTATGATTTTTCATCAGGGGCAAATTCATCATTTAACCAGTCTAGTTATGTTATGTCCAGTTCTGTCATATCTTGCCAAACGTTGGACAACTGTCTTGTTCTGTTCCGTTTTGTCCTGTTCTATCTTGTTCTGTCATGTTCTAACCACGTACCAAACACACCCTTAAGGACCGTTAAAAAAAAAGTTGGGCTACGGTGAAAATTTTAGTCATTAGAAAGGAACCCACTAACACCCTCCTAAATCTGCCTTTGAATGGTATTACTTGGATGATTTAGAAGGTATAGCATATATGTCTGTCAACATCATCACATATGAATATAAACATATAAATTCAAGATTTTATATCATATGATTATTTAATAGATGCATATATGTACATATATTGTCAAATATATATATATATGAAAATTATTTTACTTTCTAGGATGTGTCACATCTAAGAAAAAAGACTTGAGTTTTAAGCAAAAACAACCCCACAAAGATCTCTAAGTTGAATCCAATGAACAAAGCAAACCCATATGAGCATCATCAAAATCTTTCCTTAACTCATGAAAATGGATTGCCCCTTTCTCAAAGGGCCCCATCTACAACTTTCAAAACATACTATCCATATATATTTAAAAATAAAATCCAAAAGATATAATGTACACAGACTTTTCCTTTACTTTAAATAACAGAGAGTATATATTTTTTTCTTCTAAAAACCCTCAATATGAAAAATATCTTAAGAAGTCAATTACAAGTTTGGAAGATTTTAAAGATTTATTACATAAAGTGATACAATAAAAAAAACGTTTATATATATATATATAGGCGAAGGATTGTATGAGAAGTTTAGTTAACGGTAAGAAGTGTGAGAATTAGATCTGAACCGTTGATCTCTTTTAATCTCAAGCACTCCCATGAATTGCGGCTTAGAATGAAATTGATCTGGTGCATCTTATTGCAACCCTTAAAAAGGTTGCAACCCTTGCAACCTACATCTTAACCGTCGGATTCATGATCGGCGGTTACAATACATATGAGGTCCAATATTTTTAATTAAAAAAAAACAGAAAAATAAAAATAAAATAACCGTCGATCATGAATCCAACGGTTAAGATGTGGGTTGCAAAATATTCTTCCACTATATATATATATATAGGGGGTCTTTCATGGGAGACCCTAGTATTTTGTGGTAACCATGAGATCCAATCTCATCCATCCATTTAATTAATCAAGGGTCTAAAATAACTAATATAAATAATACTTAAAAAAAGAATTTTATGCCACTAAATTAGGAAAAAGGGGTAAATTTGTCAAAAAAATATTATAATTAAGTGTGATCTAATTTTGGGCGCTCCGATAATTATGGCATGGAATCAATTGCCATAATCTCAAAATATTGAAACCGTATACATATTTTCTTGATGATATAATAAACCGTGTTACACTGTGGTCTTACAATTTTAAAAGGAAATGGGTTTTGTTACAGCAAATGGGATGTGATTCACTATGATCATCTTGCAAAAATCTGATCTCCTTGATGATACAATTTTAAAAGAACATTGTGTTACACTGTGATTATTATTGTGATGCATTCAAAGAACATTATGTTACACTGTGATTAACATTGTGTTACACTGTGATTAACATACAAATGTGATACCCATTATGATAAGACGGTAATACCAACTGTGGTACCACTATGATAATTGATACCAACTGTGTTACATTGTGATTACCATACAAAATCATAATCAATGGTAACTGTGAGAACCGACTATTTTGTGGTTTCCATTATTTTCTTTAGGGGTGAGCATCAGACATGTCGGGTCGGGTCGGGGCCCAAATCCCATAACCCGATCGGATATCGGGCGGTGAAATCGAGCCTCGAAATCCGACCGAATCTCTTCGGGTGGATCGGGTTTCGGGTGGAACGGGTATCGGGTATTTTCGGGTCGGGTATTCGGGTCGATGTTGTGTATATATTATATATATATAGATGTTGTGTGTGCATATATT
Organism: Arctium lappa; assembly: GCA_023525745.1. Taxonomy (NCBI): domain Eukaryota; kingdom Viridiplantae; phylum Streptophyta; class Magnoliopsida; order Asterales; family Asteraceae; genus Arctium; species Arctium lappa. The sequence continues at coordinate 6,324,786 of CM042047.1, forward strand.
ATATATATATAGATGTTGTGTGTGTATATATATATGTATGTAGATGTTTTGAATATATATATGCATGCCATGAATATATATATATATAGAGAGAGAGAGAGAGAGAGATGTTGTGTATATATTATATATGGGTAAATATGTTACTGTGTGTGTATATATATATATACATATATATGTAGATGTTGTGTATATATTATATATGGGTAAATATGTTACTGTGTGTATATATGTATACACATATATATATATATATATATATATGTATTGTTTGTGTGTAATCTTCATATGGGAAAGAAAGGAAGTGTAATATATATTTATAAAATAGTTTTTTTAATTTTTTTTATTAAATTCGGGTTTTCGGGTCGGGTCGGGTCGGGTGGGGATTTGGATACCCAACCCGATCCGTTTTATCCGGTAAAAAGTTCGGGTTCGGATTTTCGGGTTTAGCTAATTTCGGGTTATTCGGGTATCGGGTCGGTCGGGTTAATCGGGTCGGTCGGGTTTTGCTCACCCCTAATTTTCTTGTATATGGTTTCGTGTATGTATATACAGGGTGATACCTTGTGATTGGTTGAATAATCTTGGGTTGACTATTCTTGCTAAGGCAAACCAACAACAATGAAGATGAATATTTGAAGGTGCACAGCCTGAAAATGATACACAGGTGTTGACTATTTGGAATATACTGTGATATCAAAATGTATCACAGTGTGATACATTTTGATAATACTCACATAATAGTTCGGCAAACACAAGCAACGATCTCCTTTTTCTAACAACGTCCTTCTTCTCCAACAACTTCTTCTTTATCCATCAATTTTTCAGACCTGCAAAAAGAAATTGGAAACGTGAATGTTGAATAGGTTTGATTTTGATAAATCAATTAGTTGAGTATTATTAGGAAACGTAATCTTGATTGATTTTGATTGATATAAATCTGTAAAATAAAATAATTATTTATTAAACAAAAATTATTCAAATTACCAATATACCCTCAACAATTAATATATAAAAAACAGTAAATAAATTAAAATGATTGGATGAGATTGGATCACATAGTTACCACGATCTAATAGGTTCTAATTTGATTAGCCCCTATATATATATATAAGCAAGTTTAAATGAGAAGCTAAACAGTTTGCGAGAAGGTGAGAAATGTGATATCATATAAAATACACAAGCTTAATCATATATGATTAAACACACCAAAGTAACGTGTAATCATTATTGATATTGAGATTTCTCGTTTTTTTACAAAATATTTAACTTATCGTATGATTCTTTCTTTTCTCTATATAAAGAGTTTTAAGGGGTGAGGGTACATTTTATCCCCACATCAAATGGTTGTGGGACAACTAGGGCTGTAAACGAACTGAACGTTCAGTGAACCGTTCGTGAACTGTTCGGCGGAAAGTTCGTTTATGTTCGTTTATTTAATAAATGAACGAACATGAACACATTTTTTTGTTCGTTTAGTTAAATGAACGAACATGAACAATGGTCTCGTTCGTTCATTTATGTTCGTGAACGTTCGTTCATTTATGTTCGTTCGTTTACGTTCGTTTATATTTGTTTATATATATAAATATATTTATATGTATTATGACATTAATTTGTCAAAGCATTAATTAAATTAATTTTTTAAAATTCCTTTTTTATACCTCCTAAGTATATCCATTTTTTTTAATTTTGTTGTGTTATTTTTTACGAACGAAATTATGAGTAACGGTGGTTGTTTTTTATTCATTTGTGTTCATTTATGTTCGTTCGTTTACGTTCGTATATGTTCATTTATGTTTGTTCGTTTATGTTCGTATATGTTCATTTATGTTCGTTCGTTTACGTTCGTTTAACTCTTAATGAACGAACATAAACGAACACGAACAAACATATTTTCTTAACGAACGAACATGAACACAAAAAATTTCGTTCGTTTACCGTTCGTGTTTGTTCGGTTAAGTTAAACGAACGAACACGAACAAGCCTCCGTTCGTGTTCGTTCGGTTCGTTTACAGCCCTAGGGACAACACTTGGTTTTGTAATTTAAAGTACACTCCAAACTTAAAAGATATATCTTTTTGAGGTTTTTTTTTTATAAATTTAAATGGTTTAAATCAATTGACCTCTCTATGAATTTTCTTTTACACTGTATGAATTATAGTTATTTAGAGCATATTCAATAGATCTTTAAAAAAATTACAAAATGGAGAAAACCAAAATTCTAAATCTCTAAAAAGAAATTATATTCAACTACAATAGATTCTTCATTTTAGGTATTACAACATTAAATATATTATTAAAATATTTTATTTATTTTATAAAATATATTTACTCTCTCATAAACATTTAATTTTAAGGTTGGGTGTAATGCAATAAGAAATTGATCTTTCACAATTATCATTTAGGGGAGTTCTCCATTTTTGAGAATTTCATAACCCCTCTTCTACTTTTTCCATTTTGAAGAATTTGTTTGAGCAATTTTTTTTGCCAATAATCTCAAAAATCTTCATTATCTTTATTTTCGAGAATTTGTTGGAGATATTCTTAATATTGTCTTAGTATGTATTGACATCTTCTTTCTGTTGTGAATGTGTAACACCCCAAAAACAAAAAATTTCGGAACTGAAAATGTGGTATATAAAAATATGCCATAGCACGAGCTCATCCCAAAAAGGGGAACAATATACGCCTGTTAAGATTACAAGTTTGTAATAAATAACAATGAGGGAAAACAACCCCCTTTAATCTAAATCCTAACTAGGAACAAGATTAACTTAAGTTGTTATCCAAACTCCAAAATGTGTCTTCTATAATTGGCGTCCCAAAATGTTTCCCAGCTCGCATCTAAGGTCAACTAAACCTCCTTGGCGATCGCGCCGCTAGAACCTGAGATACACATCAAGACAATCAAGTGTTTGGCCAAACGAGCCTAGTGAGTTCAACAATAATAACATGATCAATTAAACAGTTATAAACACAATAACCATACAGGAACCAATGGGGGAGACCCATCACACCAATGAGTTTCACCGTAAGTCAATGTACCTTGATGTTCACTATCATGATCAACATCCCGAAGGCCCGACGCATCTAACGACTACCTCCCAGGCATTACTTCAAATGGCGGAGGTCTAGGTGCATACCGTCATGGTGGCACCCTAAGACTACATCCTCCTAGTGCTTACTCATGGTTCATCCAATATACATACAACATCCATCTCTATACATATTCCATATCAGCAAGATACATGTATAAGGCCTCACATAGTTCACATCCCATTTTAGGTCTAAAACCCTAAATTATGCAAGTTCACCAATAGTATCCACCAAACCACATAATGACATAATAGCATAACCAATGTATTTTCAGTAATAGCCTCATCAAATCCCACATAAAGAACATTAACCAAAACCCCACAAATACCAAAAGTAAGAGTTAGGTCAAACTTATCAGGTGATCAAGATATATACATAAGCATGAAATAATAACAAGTAACATGTTAAGATATGTATCTCATTTGAAAATAGTTGAAAGTAACTCACTATCTAGGTTTTATAGAAAACCCTAGAAACTTAGTAACTAGGGGTGTCAAAAATAACCGAAACCGAATAACCCACCCGAACCGAATGAAATTTGGGTTAAACGGTTTCGGGTTATTCGGTTTTCGGGTTAAACGGTTCGGTTAACCGAATAAGGATCCTTATTCGGTTCGGTTTTCGGTTAATTTTTTCCTAATTCGGTTAAACCGAATAACCCGAATAACACATTCTACTAATATTTTATATATTGCATGTTTATAAAAAAAATAAACCTAAGACATGTTATACTATTATTATTTTACATATTTTATTGATATATAATGTTTTTTATTGAGAGTAGATAATGTTTTATTATTAGATTACATTTTATGCTTGAATTACATCGTCGCATGAAGAAAAATAATGTCATATGGTAAAAATAAGTTTTGATAGATGGTGTATTTTACTTAATATAAGTCAGTTGTTGAGTATGAATGTAAGATACAATTATATATTATAAGCAACGAACACTTGATTTGAAAACATTATTTGAGCAAATGTTCAACAAAAAAATATAAATCCTTATTCGGTTTAACCGGTTACCGAACCGAATAACCCGAAATCGAATAAACCGAAACCGATTAAACCGAACCTTATTTGGTTTGGTTATCGGTTAGTTTTTAAAAAGCTTGAAAAGCTTGAAAACCGAACCGAATAAACCGAAAACCGATTTAACCGACCGAATAACACCCCTATTAGTAACCCTAGCATGATGTATGGGAGAATGAAGACTTGAATGATGCAAACAACCACTTTTAATATCCTTCTTGACCTCTTGATCTTCAATAAATGCCCTTCTAAAACCCTAGGTTGACAATAAATGAGGAGAGGAGTGATTGGGGAAGAAAACCACCAAGAAGCTCTCAAAACGTTTCTCTTAAATTGGGGAAAAATATAAGAAATGAGTTCAAATGGCTGAAAACCCGTTTTTTAGGATCCGCAGGGGATACCTTTTAGGACCTGTAGGGGATACCTTCAATTGCTCTCGGATACCTTTTACCTTGTCCGTCGTTTCTTGTACGATATTCGGACCCGCGAATTGTTTTTCTCCCGCCTCAAACCAACACACCGGTGTTCTACCCTTCCATCCGTATAACGCTTCGAACGGTGCCATCCCGATGCTTGAGTGATAACTATTATTGTTGGCGAATTCTACCAACGGTAAATGTGAGTCCCAATTTCCCCCAAAGTCTATGACACATGAACGAAGTATGTCCTCAAGAGTTTGTATGGTCCTTTCATTTTGATCGTCCGTTTAGGGGTGATAGGTCGTACTCAATTTGACTCTCGTGCCCAACTCTTTTTGTAGACCATCCCAAAACTTGGAAGTGAACCGACTATCCCGATCTGAAACTATGGATAGTGGAACACCATGTCGCGATACCACCTCATTAATGTAGAGTTTGGCTAATTTGTCCATCGGTATCGTCTCTCGCATCGTCAAAAAGTGTGTGCTCTTCGTAAGTCGATCCACCACTATCCAAATAGTATCATGACCCCTCAAGGTCCTCGGTAACTTTGTGACGAAGTCCATCGTGATGTGCTCCCATTTCCATTCCAGGATGGTCAACGGTTGCAAACTTCCATAAGGCTTTTTGTCAGGATCGAAATTCAAAACAAGAATTTAATTTAACACTCAGAAACTTTGTTAAAGAAGTTGCGGAATAACACTTTAACAATAAATCAATGAAACAGTGTATGAATTCAAATCATAAGTTATATTGAATTAACTTAATGATTACAATCAAAGCCTCAATCTGTTGAACAGACTCAACAGACGTTCAATACTTCTCTAAAGAAAGGATCACTAATAATCTTGAGGCTAATTCTCTCTGGAACAAAAAAATACGTATCTTCTCTGTATTTCTATCTTTTAAACAAAAGACTTCTAGACTATATATATAAAAAACAGATTACAAGATAATTATTAAAGAAAACGTTGATCTTCAGCATCCATTCCATAATTATCTTCATCTCCTTGTCTTTCGCTTTTAAGTCATCTTTATCAACATCAGCAGCATTAATCTTCCAGCAGTATCTTCATCATTAGCAGTACTAACATGCTAACAGTAGTAATTTCTGACTTACAGTACTAACTCTCCAAGCAGTACAAACTACTCTTCTAGCAGTACTAACCCTTCAAGCAACACTAATACTACTAGCAGTAGTAATCTTCAAGCAGTACTAATCAAACAGTACTAACAACATCAGAAGTAGTAACTCTTAGCAGCACTATCCATACTTAGCCTATTTTCATACCCAACAATCTCCCCCTAACTTAACTTTTGAAATCAAGAAGTTAAGTTCTTCAGACTAAGTTCTTCATGATGCTTTCAAAACTATTGCTCAGATTCCTAGATCAGGATTCAATCCCATACTTTGATTGATGGTTCTTTTAATCACAATCATTGTCATCTCTGAACATTTATTGCAGACCAACTTAGCTTTCAGCATCCCTTGCAACTTTTCTTTGCTATGGTCATACACCTTATCAACCAGATAGTATTCATGAAAGCTTTTATCAATGGTTATGACATAGACTCCAGATCTTTCAAAAAGCATCCAATGATCAATACGTTTGAATCCATCTCTGTGATGAAAGTCTTTGATAAGATATTTAACTCTATCAGGGTCAAACATCATGCACAGAAACTCCAAAGCTATCTTTGTTAAGCTCATCCTTGCTCCTTTCAACAAGTCACCGTATAAGTTCAAACCAACTTTGTACATTTCTTCCAAATCAACTCTGGTACAACTTCTGATGATCTTTCCCCAAGTTGAATAGACCTCATACTTGTCACCCATTCTTTTGATTTTGAAGTATTCTGTTCTTTTATCCACCAAAGTATCCCAATGAATAATTTCTGGAGCTTTCACTGAGATAGGATCAACTTTCACTGGTTCTTCATCAGTCACTGTCATATACAAATAAAACTGCTCATCAGACTATCTTGGATGTTCTGAAGATTGTTGACTTGATTGCTCTTGACTCTGCTTTTTAGTTTCAACATGCTTTGCTTGTTTCAGCTGCTCTACATGAGGTGCAACAGTAGGATTTGATGATTCAGCTTCCATTCTTTCACTTTCCTGCTCTTTCTCACCTTCCTCAGTCCTTGGCCTTTTTGTCTGTTTCTTTGAAGCAATTGACTTCATTCTTTTAATAGCTCCAATCTTTTGTGCTAAAGTCTATTTCTTCTTCACTTCTATCTTTTCTTTTGTAGGAGTGCCTTCTTCACTGTCAGGAAAAGGCTGTTGAATGTTCAGATCATGTCTTTCTTTCATTTTTCTTTCAAATTCAACCCTCTGACTGAAGTCTCCTTGAAGCTTGACCATCTCCTTCTTGTATAAGTCTTCTATTCTGCCAAAAGACATTTTGGTAAACATCCTTTCAGGAACTCCAACCGATCATTTCAGGAAGTTTATCATTTTTCTTCTTTCCTGTGTAGCTAGGAAGGTTTTTGAAGGTTGTCTTTTCTTTTAAGCTTTCATTGTAACCCTTTTTGCAGCAGTTTTCAAGCTCTTCTGGTATTCTTCATTGAGCCATTTTGCCAGATCTAAGGCAAGCTTTCTGTCTTTAGCTTTTTGGATTTCATTCTCCTTTTGAAGTTCCTTCTCAAACTGTACGTTTAACTTTTTTGCCAATTCTGCATCCAAATCTATTTGTTTCTGCTTCTTTAAAGGTTTCACAGGCTCAACCATCTTCTCTTTGCCTTTCTTCCTGGCCTTTGACACACTGACCTCTTTCCTTTTCTTCTCTGAGCCTCCTTCTTTGATCACCACTCCCATAGCCTTTTGAGTGGCCTTAGGAGTGTCATTCTTTGCCTTCATCAGAGTCTCTACAATCTCTATTTCTTCTCTAGACATACCAGTTTCTGCTGTTGTTGTCTCTGTTTCTACTTCTTTGGCATTTTCTACTTCTGGTTCAGTAGTTACTGTTGCTTCTACATTTTCTGCTTCTTTCTCTGTTGTTTCTGCTGCTTTCACTGTTTCTGCTTCAACCTTCTTTTCAGCTTCACCACTAATCTCCCCCTCAAACTGAAATTCCATGCCAACTGAGCTTTCCTTCTCACATTCAGTTTCTTGATTCTCCCCCTTTTTGGAAGCATCATAATCACTTCTCCTTTTCTTCAAGATAAATTGTTTTCTCTTCTTTTTGTGCACCAAATTCAACACCAGCTTCTTGAGTTTGTCTATCTGGCTTTGTTGAGAAATGATCACCTTTTTCAGCTCCTTTATCTCTGAACTCTGATTGATTACATCCATGTTGACATTACCAATGGTTTCCATCAATTCATCATAGTTATATCTGTCCTCACCTCCTTTGGGTGTGTTTACCACTCGTGAAGGATCATGGGATATTTTAGTAGAGGCCTTCTGCCTAGCAGAAGCACCTACTACCCCCTTGGTTTCCTGGCACGTGGGTCCCTTAGATGATTGCTCATCCAAAGTTGTCGTGGGGAAGGTCTTAGTGATGTTCACACTGTCCTGATCCACACCTTGTGCAGAATCAATAGTGTGAGCCTTACTGCCCACATGCTCATCCTTCTCCTTAGAGAGCACCTTCTTGGGGTTGGGAGACACCCCTGTGGATTCCCTTTGGATATTCTCTGATGGAGAATGCTCTATCAGAGGGCTTGTAGGCTTTTGGGGTGTAAGTACATGAAGGGAAGGAACCTTCTGTACCTTTTTCCTTGCATATTGTTGAGTGATGGGGGGAATTGGTTTAACAACAGGGAACTGAGGAGGATCATTTGAAATGAATGGTGTGGGTAGGTCATCAGTGGGTTGGTCAGATATGGGCTGTGACCCTGATGCCTCACTATGGGAATGGGATACAACCATCATTGTAGAGAACAATGGTGTGTCTTTTTCCAGAAAAGTCCTTACTAGGCCTTCTCATATTAGAAAACACCTTCCCTTTGGGAGGTTTAGGTACATACACCTCTTCAAAAGAGGGTAAATCCGTCAATTCCTTATTTAGTACCTCTTGCACAAACCTTGGATACATATAGAATCTTTTGGTTTTGGTATCCAAGTTTGACATCAAATCATTGAAAATCATTTGAGAAAAATTGAACTTTCTGGAGGTAGCTAGGCATACAAGAGCATAAGCTATTGGACTGCTAAACCCACTCCATCCAGTTGTTTTGCGAGATAGACAATGTTGAAGAGTATGAACAAAGAATCTCCAATGAGGTGAAAATTTGCTTTTGAAAAACTTATAAACCTCAGTAGGACCTTCATACCCCATTCGACCAATTTCAAGAAATAGGTCTTCCTTTGGGAGAGTAGACATACCTGAGTCATCATCTAGATGAAGATGAGTGCGTATGCATCCTTCTATGATTTGGATAGGTTTATCACAGACCCGTGATTGAATAAGCTGAGTTCCAGCAATGGTCTGAATGGATGCGTTTTCCCATAACTGTCGCATGTGTTCCACATAGATGGTAGGATTGACTGTGAGTGCATATGCAATGTGGGATGATTTCAGGAAATCCACAATTTCATGAAAACCCTCAGCTTGTTTGGGTTTTTGCAGCATTGAAAGCTCATTGTGATCGTCAACAAAATCCAGTCCTGCCATCGTTCTTGGGTTCGAATCAACACTAGGGGTTACACACTGGGAAGCAAGAATTCGATAGAGAGAGAGAGGATGAAAACTCGCTGGAAATTCAAAGAGCCGTTTGGGTTTTGGCGGTCAGAGAGGGTATTTATAGGGTAAGGGATTCAGTTAAAAAAAGGCCTAAGTACCCTAGCAGCATTAACACAAACCCGCAGTATTAACCCATATAAGCAGTAGCAACGAATAGCAGTATAAACACATACCTGCGGTATTAACACTTACTAGCAGTATTAACATAGACTAGCAGTATTACCACTTTCTGGCAGTAGTAACACATAGCAGTAGAAACACATACCAGCGGTATTAACACTTACTAGCAGTATTAATACATACGAGCAGTATTAACACTTACGAGCAGTAGAAATAAAGAAAGCAATAGTAACATTGCACTGACAGTGTAAACCACCTAGCAGTAGTAACCATACTTAACCATAGTCTGAACTGTCATTCTGAAACACTTAAACACAAAGGGATAGCAGTACCATGCACAATGAAATATGAGACATGAAACATCAAAAAGTCTATACAGAAATGATACAGGAAGAGAAATGATAGAGGCTTATTCAGTGTTTATCATGCCCACACTTGTGACTAAGAATGTGAATCTACCCACATCAAAAGCTTTGGTGAATAGATCAGCAAATTGATTGCTAGTGTGTACTTTCAAAACCTGAATTAACTTCTTTTCATTGCAATCTCTGATAAAATGGTACCTGATTTCTATATGCTTGGTTTTAGAGTGCTTTACTGGATTATTAACAATGCTTATAGCACTGTTGTTATCAATGAAGATGGGAGTGTGAAGAAAAGTAATACCATAGTCCAACATCTGATTCTGAATCCATAGCACTTGTGAGCAACAGCTTGCAGCAGCTATATACTCAGCTTCTGTTGTAGAGGTGGACATAGTGGTTTGCTTTTTACACTGCCATGAAACTAGCCTTGCACCCAAAAGCTGACATCCTCCTGATGTAGACTTTCTATCCAAGTTTGCACCACCCAAATCACTATCTGAATATGCAAGTAGATCAAATGGTGAGTCATGAGGATAACAAAGACCCAACCTAGGTTGTTCTTTGAGATATCTGAAGATCCTTTTGACTGCTTGAAAGTGAGATTGCTTAGGCTTAACTTGAAATCTTGCACACACACATACTACAAACATAATGTCTGGTCTTGAAGCTGTTAGATACATGAGGGAGCCTATCATAGATCTATAATGATAGACATCCACATCCTCCCCCTCAAGATCTGCAGTGATCTGTTTGTGTGTTTCCATAGGTGTGCTTGCAGGCTTTGCTTCTGAAAATCCAAACTTTGTAAGTATATCCTGCACATACTTGGATTGACTTATGAAAATGCCATATTTCTTCTGTTTAACCTTTAGCCCAAGGAAGAATGTGAGTTCACCCATAGAGCTCATCTTGAATCTTTTGTGCATCAATTCCTCAAACTCCTTGCACATTTGATCTTTTATGGATCCAAAGATGATGTCATCCACATAGATTTGTACAAGCAGAATGTCCTTCTTCTTCCTTTGAATAAAAAGGGTCTTGTCAATGATTCCCCTTTCAAAGCCATTTTCCAAGAGATAGGTAGACAGAGTGTCATACCATGCTCTTGGTGCTTGATGTAGCCCATAGAGTGCCTTCTTTAATTTGTATACTTTGTCAGGAAAGTTAGGATTCTCAAACCCTGGAGGCTGACAAACATACACTTCTTCTTCAATTTTCCCATATAGGAATGCACTCTTAACATCCATCTAATATACTCTGAACTTCATGAAAGAAGCATAGGCTAGAAACAGCCTAATTGCCTCAATTCTGGCTACTGGTGCAAACACTTCTTCATAGTTTATCCCCTCTTCTTGTGTGTACCCTTGTGCCACAAGTCTAGCCTTATTCTTTATCACTATCACTATCCCTCTCTCATCTTTCTTGTTCCTGAAGATCCATTTAGTTCCTATTGCCCTGTGTCCTTGTGGAAGGTTAACCAGATCCCACACATTTTGCAGCACAAACTGCAGTAGCTCCTCTTAATTTTAATACACACAAAATTACTTAATTTTAATTCTTTTATTGATAATGAATATCAAGAATTACACATAGAAAACTTTTAAGATTGTTGCGGAAAAGAACAGATAAATCTATTCTAACAATCTTTCACTTAGAAACTAGAAAACTAAACACAACTTGAAAATACAAATATCAAAGCTATGAAGTTCTTGAGAGAGAGAGAGAGAGAGAGAAAGAGAGAGAGGTTGCCAACTTTTCTTGAGCACTTAGAAATCTCTTCAAAAATTGTTAGCTTGAATGGAGACGTTCTTCACCTTTAAATACCAACATGTGCATTAAATGCAAATGACACTTGTCATCTTGGTATTGGATACCAAATATCTTCTTGCAAAAGCAATAAGATCTTGATGTGACTTATCATAAAGCAAGGTAGACTTTTGTACTTTGATAAGACAACACCTCAATAAAATATATTTGGTACATGTCCTTTTTCTGATCTTTTGGAGAAAGTCTCCATCATTTCAAAACTTGTGAGAATATCTTCTAAGAGAAGGAAGCTTCCATTCCCATTGTCAGAAGAACATTGGGAATGGTGAAGTATGTCAAATCGAGAGGCTTTGACATAAAGGGGTGTTGTCGATACAGAGAGGATCGGTAAGAAAGAGATTTGCCGAAAGGTGGCAAGGGGTATGCCGAACATGTGAAGGTTCGGCAGAAGAGAGTTATGCCGAACATGAGAGGATTCGGCACAGGGTTAAGCTGCCGAAGAGGGTTCGGCTAATAAGACTTAGTTCCTTGAAGTTCACATCAATCCGCAAAGTAGACTTCTTTCATGTTGATTTCGGTAGGTCTTCGACTCACCGATCTTTTCATGTGTAACTAAGCTATTACAAAGAACCATACTAATTATAAGATGTACAATCATTTACAGAAGAGTAAACACAAACTAAAGGAGAGGTCATCTTCAAATCTTAGATGACCCAACAATTGGAGTTCTAAGTAGTATCATATTTTCATCAACTACCTAGAATCCTGGAGCAAGGATAATACATTCAGTATCATTAAATAATATACTATGTTTCTTGTCACAAACCTGTGATACACTTAACAGGTTGTACCTCAATTGCTCAACATAGTAAACATCTTCAAAAGTCATCTTACCTTTTGAAACCATACCTTTACCACTTATCTTACCTCCTGTTGGATTATCACCAAAAGCAACACGTCCTCCATCAAACCTTTTGAAATTTTGAAGGCAGTCCATGTCACCTGTCATGTGCCTAGAGCAACCACTATCTACATGCCAAATGCTCTTCCTCTTGAGCTGTTGGTTGCCCTGCACATAAGATAAAACAGTTAGTGTTTTGAGGGAACCCAAGCCAAAGTGGTCTTGGGTTGCCCTTTCTCATCAACATATTCATAATCAGTAAGCTTAGTCTAGATGAGATGATCAGAGTTAGGAATCTCATGGTTGGAATACTTTGTCAGAATTATAGGTTTGACAATATTAACACTGGAAGCAGTACTATCTTTGTTAGTAGTACTAACTTGGTCAGCAGTACTAACTTTGTTAGCAGTACTAACTTGGTCAGCAGTACTAACTTTGTTAGCAGTACTAACTTTATTAGCAGTACTAACTTGGTCAGCAGTAGTATTGATATTAGCAACACTATTTCTGTTAGCAGTACTATTTGAGGTAGCAGTACTAACAGGTTTAGTTTCTTTTGGAACCCAAATTAAGACACAGTTGTTTTCTTTCCTATTCTTTGTGTTACTCCTTGATTTGCTTGGAATATCTTCTTTTGTTTTAGCAAACTTATTTTGAATATGAGATTTTGCAGTACCAGTTTTCATTGGTGTTGTTCTCCCATTCTCAGTCATGTGATTCCTTGATCTTCTTGATTGCTTCCTATAACCAACAGAATTTTGTATTTTTCTTTGAAAAGTAATTCTTTGGTTAACAGGATTGAAATAACAGTGTTTGGCTAAATGATTCAACTTGCCACAAATAAAACAAGGCTTTGGTCTATTGATTTTGCTTAGATCAATTCCTTGTTTTTTAGCTCACTAGTTATTTCTGTTTCTCTGATTTCCCCTTATTTTATCATGTTGATGGGGCTTGATCTGTTGACAAGTACAAGGATTTACAACAGTAGTTTGCATATAGTGATCTCCCTGTACCTTTTCCTTCCCTTTTCTGGAGTTCTCAGCTTTCTCACTCTTAACAGTCTCTTCCCCAATCTTAGACTTCTCCACTTTCTCACTCTTGACAAATGGTTTACCCCCCCCCCCTTTCATTTGTAAGAATATATATGGTTTTCTAAAGGAATTTCTTTCTGGTCTTCCTTATTCTTATCCTCAATGTTCTCTTCTTCAGATTCTGCCTCTACCACTACAGTGTCTAGTGGATCTACCTCTGTGGCTCCTGCAGGTAAGTCATTCTTATCTTGCCTTTCTAAGAGGTCTGAGGTGGGTGGAATATATTTGTTGTTGTAAGGTGGAGGGGTGTTATTGTATCCTATACCTCTCTTCAGTTTGTCATGAACTTGAGATTTGAGTAAAGTGTCCATTGCTTTAGAAGCATTTGAAAATTTCTCAATATCTAATTTGGCCTTCTCAAATTCACTCCTTATTTTCTCACATTCCTCTCTAGCTTTTTCTAGCTTAATCTCTAATTCCTTCTTCTCCCACTTCCAGTAGTTGTGGTCATATGAATGTTGAAGTTCATTGGCTTGGTATGCCTTGATCTGTTCTTCAAAATTCACAATGATCAAACTGGACTCTCTCCTATGTTTCTCCAACCTTTTAAGATCATCACACATGCTCTGATTGTGATCCCTGTACTTTTTAACAGTTTCAAGACAGACTTGAGAGCAAAGTTTAGATTTTACCTCTGTGGGGATTGTTGTGCTTGAAGACTCTGAAACCTCAGCCATCAATGCTTGATTCTGGATTGCCTCATCTGCTTGGTCACTCCAATCAAAACCCATTCCAACTTGTGACACAAGTGCTTGAGATGAATTCTTGTTGTTGTTTCCATGCTGTTGAGACATTCATCCCCTGCATTCTCTTGCAAAGTGCCCCAGCTTGTGACACTTATAGCATTCCACCTTGGATTTGTCAAATCCAGCACCATCTTCTCTTTTCATGGCAAAGTTGTTTCTTCCTGTTCTTTTAATGAATCTTTTGATCCTCATGGTGAGCATAGCAATTTGCCACTTGATATCCATCTCTTCAAGATCATCAACATTGATCTGATCTAGGTCATCATTAATAAGAGAAGATTTAGCATGACTAGCAAAGAAAGCTTCCAAAACAGAATCATTGGATCCATCCTGTTTTGATCCATAAGCAACACTAACTGATTCTGTATTTGCAGAAGAATCAATAGTAGATGATAAGAGAGCAGCATTGTGAGAGTATCCAGATGGCTTCTTCTTAGATTCAACTTCTACTTCAAATACCCTGAGATCATTGTAGAGATCATCAAGTTCCTTATCCTCCAGATTATCATTCTGCCTGAATGATACTGTATACATTACCCATTCTTCACCAAGAGATCTTAGAAACTTTCTGTTGACATCATCCTGGTCCATATTGACACCAACAGCGGCCAATTCTCCAATCAACTTGTTGAACCTATCAAAGGTTTGAGTCATAGACTCATTCTTTGTAGACATATAATTTTCATATTGTTGCTTGAGAATTGCTTTCTGATTTCTCTTAGTGCTTTTGGTACCTGAAAACCTCTTCTCCAAAGCGTTCCACAGGATTTTGGCATCAGCACAGTTGCAAAACTGATGTTGGTATTCATTAGCAATTGCCAAGAGCAGAGTGCTCAAGGCTTTCATCTCAGTCTGCCTCATCTTTCTTTCTCCATCAGTCTTTGGTGGAGGTCTCTTGCCATCTGCTCCTATCTCTCCTTCACTTGAGGGACCATTCTCAATGATGTCCCACATTGAGTAATCTGTGAGAAGTATATACTGCCTGATCCTGATTTTCCACATGTCAAAGTCATTAGGTTTGAGCATGGGAACCTTTGAAACCAGAACACTGTCGTTTGATCCGTCCATGATGATTGTTGATTTCTGAGTTCCTAAAGCTTTGATACCACTTGTCAGGATCGAAATTCAAAACAAGAATTTAATTTAACACTCAAAAACTTTGTTAAATAAGTTGCGTAATAACACTTTAACAATAAATCAATGAAACAGTGTATGAATTCAAATCACGGGTTATATTGAATTAACTTAATGATTACAACCAAAACCTCAATCTGTTGAACAGGCTCAACAGACGTTCAATACTTCTCTAAAGAAAGGATCACTAATAATCTTGAGGCTAATTCTCTCTGGAACAAAAAAATACGTATCTTCTCTGTATTTCTATCTTTTAAACAAAAGACTTCTAGACTATATATATAAAACAGATTACAAGATAATTATTAAAGAAAACGTTGATCTTCAGCATCCATTCCATAATTATCTTCATCTCCTTGTCTTTCGCTTTTAAGTCATCTTTATCAACATCAGCAGCATTAATCTTCCAGCAGTATCTTCATCATCAGCAGTACTAACATGCTAACAGTAGTAATTTCTGACTTGCAGTACTAACTCTCCAAGCAGTACTAACTACTCTCCAAGCAGTACTAACCTTTCAAGCAACACTAATACTACTAGCAGTAGTAATCTTCAAGCAGTACTAATCAAATAGTACTAACAACATCAGAAGTAGTAACTCTTAGCAGCACTATCCATACTTAGCCTATTTTCATACCCAACACTTTTGATGCTCCGCTTTGACTTGAAGGCAAGTGACGCATCTTTCCACATAATTGGCCACATCGTGCTTCATTATCGGCCACCAATAATGTAATTTCAAATCTCTATACATCTTAGTGCTACCGATATGTATAGAGTACTTGGACTTGTGAGCTTCCGCCAATAGCAATTTACGAATCACTCCAACATTCGACACCCAAATTCTTCCTTGAAATAACTTGAGACCACGGTTATCCTCCGTTAGTTGTTCCCGTTGCTTCACCATGATCTCGGATTTGAGGTTCTCCTCACTAAGTGCTTCAACTTGACTCGTCTTGATGTCCTCCATTAAGCTTGATATCACGTCGATCCTTGAAAGAGTTACTTTGATTTCTCTCCCATAACTCTTCCGGCTCAAAGCATCCGCCACCACGTTGGCTTTACCGGGGTGGTAAAGTAACTCACAATCATAGTCCTTCAAAAGCTCCAACCACCTTCTTTGCCGCATGTTGAGCTCCTTTTGGTCAAATATGTACTTCAAGTTTTTGTGATCGGTGAATAATGTACACTTTGTCCCGTAGAGGTAGTGTCGCCATAGCTTTAGGGCAAATACCACTGTCGCCAACTCCAAATCATGAGTAGGATAATTCTTCTCGTGGTCTTTAAGTTGTCGCGATGCGTACACGATCACTTCCCCTTTGCATCAAAACACACTCGATGCCCAATTTAGAGGCGTCGCTAAAAACCACGAAGTCTTTGGATCCTTCGGGAAAGGACAAGATTGGTGCCTCGCATAGTCTCCTTTGTAGAGTCTGAAAGGATTTTTCTTGAGTCTCGGTCCATAGGAACTTCACGTTCTTCCTTGTCAACGACGTGAGCGGAGAGGCGATCTTCGAAAAGTCTTGAATAAATCGTCCTAATCCCAAGAAACTCCTTATCTACGTTGGGCTCGTCGGTGGTTCCCAATTCATCATTGCTTCGATCTTTGTCGGGTCTACCTTTACCCCATCCTGGGATACCACATAGCCCAAAAATTGGACCTCTTGTAACCAAAACTCACACTTTGAGAATTTTGCGAACAACCTTTCCTTCCGAAGTATCTCTAAAACCTCCCGCAAATGTTGCCTATACTCAACCTCGTCCCTCGAATAGATCAGAATATCTTCGATGAATACTATAACCGATTTGTTCTAGAAAGGTCGGCATACTCGATTCATCAAGTCCATAAATACGGCCGGAGCATTAGTCAACCCGAATGGCATGACTAGGAACTCATAATAACTGTATCTCGTCCGAAACGCCGTCTTCGGAATATCGCTCTCTTTCACCCGTACTTGATGGTAACCGGACCGCAAATCTATCTTGGAGAAACATCTCGCTCCTTGCAATTGATCGAAGAGGTCGTCGATTCGCGGAAGTGGATACTTGTTCTTGACAGTAACCTTGTTGAGTTCGCGGTAGTTGATGCACATCCGCATGGACCCGTCCTTCTTCTTCACGAATAAAACTGGAGTTCCCCACAGCGACGAGCTCGATCATATAAACCCTTTCTCTAGAAGTTCTTGTAATTGCGTCATCATCTCTTGCATTTCCGTCGGGGCTAGACGATAAGGAGCACAGGCGATTGGTGCGGCACCTGGAGTGAGGTCGATACGGAACTCTACTTGACGTTCCGGCGGTAGTCCGGGTAGATCTTCCGGAAATACATCAGGGTAGTCGTGCACCACATCCACATCTTCCACCTTCTTCTTTTCCAATTTTGCATCAATTACGTAGGCCAAGTACGAAGTACACCCCTTGGCTAAACTCTTTCGTGCTTTGATTGACGAGATAATCATGCCGGCCTTTTGGTTCTTCTCTCCGTAGATTATTATTTCCCCACCCTTGGGCAAGGGTACTGAGAAAAGGCATGAAGAGAAAAGAAAGAGCCAAAAGAGAGAAACCCATACACTCAAGCCATGAAAGAGGTGTGATGTAGGATGTGTGTCCATAACAAAAAGAATATAAGGCTAGCATATGGTTCATGTCAAAGCATATAGGATGAGATTGTTGGTTACTTTGGATTTATGAAACGCTACATGATGTAGACTTGGCATGCTCAAACTCATGATATACACCTAATGTATTCCAATGCAAAACTTTCGCATTTAATGTCTTTTCTTTTGTTCTTTGTATTGCTTGGGGACAAGCAAAGTTTTTAGTTTGGGGTGGTGATAAGTACTCAATTTTGAGTACTTAAGCCCTTTTCTTTTAACCTTTTAGATAGGATTTTTCATTTTCAAATCCCACTTTGAGTCATTTTCTATCTTATTTTCCATTTATTGTGTCTTGGAGCTTAAATTGTGTGATTTGCTTGTTCTATGAAGATTGTAGGCTAACTTGGTTATCTTTTAAAAATCTATTTGGAAACAGGGCATGCTGCAGCATCACCACAGCATGGAGCTGGTTGTTTTTGAGGAAAAATTGAGAAGAAAGAAGGCTAAGCTGATTTTTGGCATGGAACTAATCTGATTGTAACCTCTAAACATTAGTTAATCTGGTTTGTAATATGTTGGTTAAATGGGGACAAGCTTTGGTAGTTCTAGTAGGCTTAGATTAGGTAAGTACAATTAGATTCTCCTTAAATTACAACTTTGCCACTCCTCTTGTCTATAAAAGGAGGGTTTAGTTGCTCTTAAGGAGACATCTACTTCTATCATCTTAACATCTTTTGAGTTATGTATCAGATCTGCAGCAAGCTTAGGAGCTTATTATTAATCATCCTCTTTAGTTCTTTAATTTCTAATATTAATGTTTATGTTCTTCATCTCCTAAGCTTGCTGCAGATCTGATACATAACTCAAAAGATGTTAAGATGATAGAAGTAGATGTCTCCTTAAGAGCAACTAAACCCTCCTTTTATAGACAAGAGGAGTGGCAAAGTTGTAATTTAAGGAGAATCTAATTGTACTTACCTAGTCTAAGCCTACTAGAACTACCAAAGCTTGTCCCCATTTAACCAACATATTACAAACCAGATTAACTAATGTTTAGAGGTTACAATCAGATTAGTTCCATGCCAAAAATCAACTTAGGCTTCTTTCTTCTCAATTTTTCCTAAAAAACAACCAGCTCCATGCTGTGGTGATGCTGCAGCATGCCCTGTTTCCAAATAGATTTTTAAAAGATAACCAAGTTAGCCTACAATCTTCATAGAACAAGCAAATCACACAATTTAAGCTCCAAGACACAATAAATGGAAAATAAGATAGAAAATGACTCAAAGTGGGATTTGAAAATGAAAAATCCTATCTAAAAGGTTAAAAGAAAAGGGCTTAAGTACTCAAAATTGAGTACTTATCAGGTACTCTAATTAGTTTCTTGGAACAAAATATATCGGCATCGTGCTTAGCTAGCCAATCCATCCCGACAATCACATCAAACCCCCCCGATATTTGTCGGTAGTAAATCTATTAAAAAGAATTCCCCATCTAATTCTAAGGTGCACCCAACGTATCATTCCCGAACTAACATATGTTCTCCATTGGCTACCTCTACCACTAGAGTGTCAGATAACAAACTAACGAAAGTAGAGAAATCCTTACAAAACGAAATAGACACAAAGGATTGGTTCGCACCAGAATAAAACAAGACACGGGTAGGTAGAAAGTTCACTAGAAACGTACCCGACACAACATCCGTCATCGCTCTTGATTTATCCGCAGTCATTTGGAAGGCCCGACTTGGCACCTTCGGTTGAATCTCTTTCTTTGGCACAAGCCCGCTTGAAACTCCTTGGTTGCCCCTTGCTAACTTGGGACAATCCCTCTTGATGTGCCCCGACTCCCGCCACTCATAGCAAACTCCCCGGGAGGAGCAATCCCTACTTATGTGGTTCTTCCGTCCACACTTAAAGCACTACATAGTGTTAGAGAAGGGTTTCGGATTACAAGGCCCAAAATGCTTACTCTTACACTTGGGAAACCACCTCGCCTCACGTTGTGGCTCTATGTTCCTCCCCCCCGCTGAAGGATTTAGATGATCGTGCGGGCTCGGTTGGCCCTTCCCACTTCCGTTTCTCTCTTTGATGTCCTTTCTCCTCTCTCTCTTGAACAACGTCGTTCTCTACCAATTGAGATTTTTCGATGACTTCTTGCAAAGTATTCACCCGGGCGTTCCTCACGCCCGTCTTCATCTCCGCCGGTAAACATCTCAAATACGCCTTTATCTTTGACCTCTCATCGGTCACCAAATGTTCCACCAGACTGAGCTTCTCCATGAACAGTTTTGAGTAGTCGACAATAGACAGATTGGCCTTTTTCAGAGCCTAGAACTCTTCCTCTATCTTGTCAAGGGCCCTTTCATTGTTGTACTTGTCCATAATCTTCTTCTTGAAGGTTGGCCAAGTGAGCTTGGCCAAAACCTCCGGAGTAAGCGCCTTCCGGGTGATATTCCACCATGTTAAAGCTTCCCCTCTCAACAGTTGGGATGCAAATTTGACCCTCTGAGAGTCAGCGCATTCGCTTGATTCGAATGTCATTTCCACATCTTGTATCTAATTCATACATGCCACTGGGTTGGTTGTTCCGGAGAATTCTGGAGGTCGGCTACACAAGAAGGATTGAAAGAGCAAACCCATTCCTTCTTCTTTTCGGTTCTAATCACATGCTCCTCTGTCCCGATTGCATGATCGGCACCGCCCAATCCAATCACTGCATTGTCCCCCACCGTCTCATGTCTCCGGTTGCTTCCATCCTTGTCCTCTAGAACTTTCATAAGTCTCTCATCACGCTTGTCCATCGCAGAGTTCATCATCTGCATAATGTTGGCCAATAAGACTGCTTGGGGGTCCACTTCTTATACCACCGAGTTTTCGGTCTCTAAGTTTACTTGTGGAACTTGATTCACTACTCCCTCCAACAGGGTGGTCCGTTGAGGAACAGTCGGAGCACCCATCGGGTTTGCCCTTCTCCAAGTCTCCGGAGCCATGACACTTGCCTCATTGCCCTCATCGGGCACCACCACCCGATTCCTTGTGTTTACCATTGTGAATTGCCATGCAACAAGATCATACCGGTTAATTCTTTAAAAGATAACCGGTTTGGTACGTACTACTACAAGGATTAATCATCATAATAACAATTTCAAGCACACATATGTATTCATAAATTCATAATAGAACTGGCCCAAGTGAAATCGTGAACGTACATTACATAAGAATTCTTGTCACTATCATCAAAATTTTCAATCACTGTAATTTCGTTATCCTAATACTCTTCCCGTCTAGGAACGTTCTACCCGTATGGACAGTGATACTATAAGGACAACCAGTTTAGGTCTAGGCATACTAAAGTCGACACCTAGTTCACTTAAACTAGAGCTCTGATACCAACTGTAACATCCCAGGCCAACCGTACCAGATATTGTCCGCTTTGTCCAACACCTGGACTCGCGGTTTTAAAACGCGTCTGGTATATGAGGTATCCAGACCCTTATAAGGCAACTTTTGTTCCCTTCCCCAACCAATGTGGGATCTTACACTTCACCCCCCTTGGGAGACCAACGTCCTCGTTGGCACACTAGTCCGGCTCCCGGCTCTGATACCAACTTGTAACACCCCAAAAATTGGGCCAAAAAAAATTTCGGAACTGGAAATGTGATATATAAAAATATGCCATAGCACGAGCTCATCCAAAAAGGGGAACAATATACGTCTGTTAAGATTACAAGTTTGTAATAAATAACAATGAGGGAAAACAACCCCCTTTAATCTAAATCCTAACTAGGAACAAGATTAACTCAAATTGTTATCCAAACTCCAAAATGTGTCTTCTATAGTTGGCGTCCCAAAATGTTCCCCAGCTCGCATCTAAGGTCAATTAAACCTCCTTGGTGGTCGTGCCGCTAGAACCTGAGATACACATCAAGGCAATCAAGTGTTAGGCCAAACGAGCCTAGTGAGTTCAACAATAATAACATGATCAATTAAACAGTTATAAACACAATAACCATACAGGAACCAATGGGGGAGACCCATCACACCAATGAGTTTCACCGCAAGTCAATGTACCTTGATGTTCACTCTCATGAGCAACATCCCGAAGGCCCGACGCATCTAAAGACTACCTCCCAGGCATTACTTCAAATGGCGGAGGTCTAGGTGCATACCGTCATGGTGGCACCCTAAGACTACATCCTCCTAGTGCTTACTCATGGTTCATCCAATATACATACAACATCCATCTCTATACATATTCCATATCAGCAAGATACATGTATAAGGCCTCACATAGTTCACATCCCATTTTAGGTCTAAAACCCTAAATTATGCAAGTTCACCAATAGTGTCCACCAAACCACATAATGACATAATAGCATAACCGATATATTTCCAGTAATAGCCTCATCAAATCCCACATAAAGAACATTAACCAAAACCCCACAAATACCAAAAGTAAGAGTTAGGTCAAACTTATCAGGTGAACAAGATATATACATAAGCATGAAATAATAACAAGTAGCATGTTAAGATATGTATCTCATTTGAAAATAGTTGAAAGGAACTCATTATCTAGGTTTTATAGAAAACCTTAGAAACTTGGCAACCCTAGCTTGATGTATGGAGAATGGAGACTTGAATGATGCAAACAATCACTCTTAATATCCTCCTTGACCTCTTGATCTTCAATAAATGCCCTTCTAAAACCCTAGGTTGACAATAAATGAGGAGATGAGTGATTGGGGAAGAAACCCACCAAGAATCTCTCAAAACGTTTCTCTTAAATTGGGGAAAAATATAAGAAATGAGTTCAAATGGCTGAAAACCCGTGTTTAGGACCTGCAGGTGGTCCCGCGGCTTTGAGGTCGAGCGTGTGTCCCAAGGGCCTGATTTCCAGCAAGTTATGCGGCTTTGGCCGCGGCTTGGAACCCGCGCAACAACCCACGTATGTCGTTGTTCCAGGATGTTGGTCATGACTTGAAAGATTTAAGAATGCCTATATATATGTAGATATGGGTAAGTTCTAAACGAAATCATGGTGTTACAGAATGCCTTGTGGGACAACAATTTTTTTGTCATTTTCTCCATCGAGATATAAAAAATTCTGACCTAACATCAACATGTTTTATAGCTTAATTATCATTAAATCGGTCTTAGTCAGTTAGTTTTTAGTGGTTTTGGTTTTCAGTCGTATGAGTTTCGGTTTCCGTACTATCTTAGTATACCTTTTAGTCTAATATATTTTTAAGAGCAAATTGCTTATAATGGTAACATACTTTGTTTCAAAACCTCTATTTTGAAAAACAAGTCTCCATTTAAGAAAGTTAAGATAACATACTACAACGTTTACAAACAAAAATGGAAACATGTCATATAACAACCCACAAAGCTAACACGCCAAAATTAAAATTTCAAAGATAACACCACAACGGGCCCCAAAGTCACAAGTCAAACATACGAAAATACCACTAAGGTATTTGCAAAATAAACTGGATTACAGTTGAGAAATTTTAAACGTAAGTAGACTGGAACGTCTACATGGTCTATCAACGAAGGTCTTCTCTAACGCAAGCTTCTAACTCACGACTTGCTCTTGCCCTTACTCGAGCCTTCCACTACCTGCTTACCTGAAAGGGTTTTTAGTTTTAAAAACGAGGGTTAGACCATTAGGTCTAGTGAGATCCCTCTAAAAGCACACCGCTTCACAGATAACAATAAAAGGGTTTACATTCATTTATTATTTATAAACAATGTACTTTAAAGAAACATAATCTTTGCAAACACAACTTATATAATTGGCTCACGCTTTGATCACATACACATTTGTGACAACGTGTTAGGGCACACACCCGCCCTTAAAATAGAATATATGAAACAAATTCATATATTCAATATTAGGTCACACTCCCTATATGTGTAGTAATAATTAACATGTACACACTCCACGAGCTTATTCATTAAAACCACACCTGTTATCGTGCATGATATAGATGCACATAACATGTAATAACAACAACATTGTGTAAAAATAATATGTTAATAGAGAGCAAGGGAAACTCACCTGTCGTCCGTGCTAAACTTGAATTAATTATTCCTCAATCGCACACCTACAACGAATTCACACACGAGGTGGGTCACTTGATTATCTCACTAAAACCAATCTCTTTCCCCCATACTCTTGAGACTTCCTACCCGACTCTAGGTAAAAGAAAATATTACCCAAAAGGATGCTAAAACACACCAAAGGCCATTTGGGCCAAGCCTACCGAGTCCAAACAAAACTGGTTCATCTCTTAAACTTGGGCCTCGGCCCTCCCGGGTAAAGTTCTGGACCCCCGGCTTCCCCGTGCTCTAGTCCAATCTAACCCCGCCTCTCCCGGATGCATGTCGGGTTCAGCTCCCAGGTCCAACTCTCGGTATCCCAGGGTGTCACGCTGGCTCGACTCCCGATCTCCCCCGGGTGTCACTCGGGATCGCCTCCCGGTCTCCCCGGGTTGCGAACCGGGTTCGGCCCTTCGTCGACCTCATTCTATTCCCGGTGGCAGCGGCCCCCGGGATTCAACTCCACACCCGACTAGTCTGAGTTTCCCTTAACCGGGAACTTGGCTTCCGGATTTGCCCCATTACCGGGTTTTCCTCACCTGGGATCGAGGTGATTCCCATATTTGCCAAAACTGGCGATCCACACCAACCCTAGCTTCCACAGTTCAAACCAAATTCTAGACAACATCCTTACATTTTTACATTGCAGAAGTAATAATACTCTTAGCTCCAACTTACCTTAATAAACCAAAAATCACCCTTCTAATACAAACCCAACATATTTGAGGCCACACCTCTACAAAATACAAACCACCAATCTCAAACTTTTATGGAAAGAAAGAGGGGAATTACTCACCTTGATGGAGACCAGGCACCACACCGATTGCCCTCAAGACCGATTTTTTTCTTGAAGAATTTCTGCAAGGTTTCTCCTCCACACTTCTTTCTAGCCACCAACACTGTAGAGAAATGATTGAGGTTTTTATGGATTTTAATCTTCTTTCCTATAATTACTCCAAGGCCCTCCAAGTTTCTATCATCACACCACACCCACCAAACTCTATTTATTTACAACATAAACACGGTTATTACATGTCATAACTTTAAAATAAAGAATCGTTCTAAGGAAGAAAAAAATAAACTTTTTTATTTGAGATATTTCTTTGTAAACACCAAAATGAAATTTTGAAAATAAAAATCAAAACAACTTATATTATTATAACAAATCTTGATATTATTTATCCATATATATTTTATTCGTTCAAAAATAAATGTCAAAAATAAAAAAAATACATACAGTTTTAGAATGTGTAATTATTATAATTTTTAATTAATAAATAACAATTATACCTTTAATTATAGAAAAGGGAATTTTCTCCATCTTATAATTTAAAGTAAAATAAAAAAAAACATTTACTTTCAAAGTAAACATTTGTTTTATGATAAAATCTATACTATATTATAAAGCACGGATAAAAAACTTTTAAATACAAATATTAGGCACAAGATACCATCATTTTATGCAAGATTTTAAAAATATCTTAATTTACAAGTACAAAACACAAGATATATATTACTACTGCAGACTTTTAACACCCACCAATTTGGTATGTGCAGGGTCTTCCTTTTATGCAGACATTTCCATATATCACTATTAATTAATATATTATATTACTATAATTTTGTTTTAGTTATATTATTAAATATGTAATTGGTTATTTTTTCTAGATGTCATTAAAATATATAAGATAATCATTGAATTCTAACAAAATACTTAATTTTTTTATATAAAAATCATTATATTATTAAGCCTTAAATTAAACAAATTTATATTAAAAAAATTATCACTTTCTCAAAACCATCCAAAATCATACCGTAAATCGACAAAAAAAAACATTTAAATCATGATATATCTCCCTAAATTACATGAATACGCTTCTATAGTAAAATAGTAATGTTTATTTTTTAGCAAGATTCTCCTTTATTAAGCTTTCAGTTTCATTGGTGGCTTTATGTTTTGTTATTCATATCTTTAAAAAGATTCTGAATTCCTTTTCTATAAAAAAAGATTATGAATTATTATTGAAAGTGAGCAAATTGATGGACCCAGATGTGATCAGTGAAATAATGTATTTTTTTGTCCTTCATAATTCTTTCATTCTAAATATCTACAATAAAAGTGATATACAATTATAGAAGGAGGTTCAAGGTAAAACTTCAAAAAAATAGAAAACTAAAGAATATCTTAGTAGTCTTTGATATGGATGGTATTCACCTGTGCATACAAGTAAATTAAGTTGTTTTTCGGTTTTTATGCACGTGTGCATGTTACAAATTACTTGTATGCACAAATGTATACCGTCCAGATGAAGGGTTACTTTCTCAGTTTTTTTTCTTTTTTAAGGTTTTCCCTTGAATCTGACCCTATACATGTATATTTATTACATTTTTAGTTAATTAAATAACAATTTTACTTTTAATTAACTTCTCTCTCCTCGTACAATTTTATGTATTAATTAAGAATAATTTTAATAATTTAGTTATATATTTTTTGAAGCGAACACTTATTTCGTACAAATATAAATGTAAATTTATACTATATTATAAAAATGAAATAAAAAACTCTTAAAAAACAAGTCTTAAAGCTTAATGTACCACTATTTAATGCTAATTACTTAAAAAACAACCATTAAAGCCGTATGTACTACATTTAATGCTATTTATTAATTTTCAATCATTATCTCTAACCATTTTAACTCTCCTAAAATCATTTCCCAATTTAACTCCCTAAAATAACTTTCTGCATAATTAAATATATAATAAAAATCAAATTTTAAATATAAAATTATAAAATATAATTAAAAAAATCTAACAAAATATTTTATAAAAAAATTATATTATTAAACCAAAATAAATTACATTATATTATTAATTCTAAATAAAACAAATTTATATAAAAAAAATCATTATCACTCTCTCACAACCAACCAAAATCGTAATGTAAATCGACAAAAAATAAAAAATAAAATGAAACATTAAAATCATGATGTATCTAGCGGCATTGTGCGAGTACACTTCTAGTATTTATTTAAGACGGAAGGAGTATTTGAAAGATTTTTTGTGAACTTATTTCAGTCATGTAAGTATGAGGGTGTTTTAATATTTGATATGGAAAGAATATAATTATAATCTTTTTGGGTTGATTTTACGATTTTTTTGATTTTGAATAATGTTAGAAGAATGTTTATTTACATGTTGTTTTGGCATTCTAAAATATTTCTATTATTTTAATTTATAAAAAAATAGAGTAATATATGATATGAAGTTATGAATCTTTAAAATTTATTCTATTTATGATTTATCATCCGTTCAATAAGGGTGCGTTTGGTACGCAGATTGGATGGGACAAAAAAAATAGTCTCATGTTTGGTATGCCATGGGACAAAAATCACATGGGACAACATGGGACAAAAATCAGATTTCATGGGACAAAACTTAAGTTTTTTAGTTCCACCAAAATAGGTGGAACAACATGGGACTAAATGTAAGATTATAATATTACCATCTTTCAAACATATGATTTTAAACCTAAACTAAACGTGGACAGTCAGTTAGTCCCGTCCCGTCCCATCCAGTCTGCGTATCAAACACTATCTAAATATATATATAGTTTTAGTACATAATATAACTAGGCTTTCAAAAAGACTGAAATAACCCTTCTTATTCTGTAGTTTCGTTTGTAAAAAAAGGTCAATACAGTAATTACATCGTCTTGAATTTTTTTTTTGAAAATCCAAATTACCTATTTAATAAAATGTATTCTTTTAAAGTTAAAAAACAAAAGGTCCCGTAGCTCAGTTGGTTAGAGCGTTGGTCTTATGAGCCGAAGGTCGCGGGTTCGAGCCCCGCCGGGACCATTTATTTTTTTGATCTATTCTTATTGCTACGACGTCGTTCTGTTCAAGAAACAGTTCAAGTTGCTATTCTTCTCGATACGACGTCATTTTGTTCAAGAAACAGTTCAGTTGCTATCTTCTTGATACGACTTCGTTTTGTTCCAAGAAACAGATCAGTTGCTATTCTACTCGATACGATGTCGTTTTGTTGAAGAAACAGTTGAGGTTTCATTTTCTGTTGTAGGTTTTGATGAATATTCAATTAAGGGGTTTGAAGATCAAACAAACCCTTCCATCATCCATCTGTAATCTTGTTGGTGCGTCACCTTCTGAGGGTTCCTCTCACCTAAACAAAACCCCATTTCATCTCTGTCAGTTTTATTCAAAAAAATCGCCATGGCCATGGCCCACGAAGCTTGGATTCTTTATTTGCTACTACTTCTACAATTACCCTTTATGCACATCTCCTGTTTTCATACCCAATTCGGTTTCACCACTCGGATTCTGGTACGCCAAACCCTATTTTTTATGATCTCTGTTTATTTATAATAACTTGGTTTCAATGGTGTGTGTCTTCATAATGAATTGATGATGATCTTTGTTACTAATTGCTTCGAATTGTGTTACACGATGATGATGATGATCTTCGTTAATTGCTTCGAATTGTATGTTGTTTCTTGTTTGATGGATGCTCAATTTCTTGTTTCCATGTTCATTAATTAGATTATGTCTCTGGTACCCAAAAACCCTCTTCGTATTGTTTGTATTAAAACCCTAATTTTGAATGATCGCGATAATCTTGTCTTGATAATGTTTGTCAATCGCTTTCGTGAATTGGTTCCGATGATGTATTGCTTCTTGTTTGATGTCAATTGAAAATTTTAATGTAGAGATGATCAGATCAGATGTATGTGAAGTGTGAGATTTTGATCACAGATTTGTTTAATTAATTGCCCTTTTTTGATGTAATCTACTTTGGGGACAACCTTGATTGAAGAATTTGGAAGAATTTTGAGATTCTGTTTCTGGTACCCAAAAACCCTCTTCTTATTGTTCGTATTAAACCCTAATTGTGAACGATCGCTATAATCTTGTCTTGATAATATTTGTCAATTGCTTTCGCCAATTGGTTCCAATAGTCTATTGATTCTTGTAATCTTATTTGAGAATGTAGGTTTGATTTCTAGATTCTAAAATACAATTGAATCATTGAAGTTTTCATGTCCAAATGATTAGATCAGATGTATGTAAAGTGTGAGTTTTTGATCGCATATTTGTTTGGTTAATTGCCCTTTTTTTGATGTAATCTATTTTGGGGACAATCTTGATTGAAGAATTTGGGAGAAGGTATCAAATGGGTGTTTGTGGGTGGTTCAAGAAGTTGGTCTCCATTAAAAGAAAGAAGGAAACCAGACCCAAGAAATTGGAGGTAATACCCTCTTGCCCCTTTTCGAAATCGATCCTTCTCTTTGTACGACGAAATTGGTAATCGTGATTCTCAATAGCAGATACAGAAGAATTCGAAGAATGCGAATGGAAATGGACTGAAGGTTCGGGATAATTCTGGGATCGAATCAAGTTTTCGTGCTGGTAGTACCAAAGTTATCGGTCGAAGCAGTGGAAAGGAATTTGCTGCCACTCGAATCCAAACTGCGTATCGTTCTTATCGGGTATTGATTGTTGTACGATTACGTTACATCTTTATGGGTAGATTGTGGTTCTTTCGTTTTCTAAATTGGGTTTCGGGCAGGCAAGAAAAGCGTTACGTTGTCTGAAAGGGACGTCAAGATTTCAGGCGTTGATCGAGGCTGATGCTCTTACGAAGCAAGCTTCTTCTGCTCTAGAGAAAATACATTTTTGGAGCAGAATACAGACGGAAATCATAAGCCGCCGCTACTGGATGGCGGCGGAAGGGCGGATAAAGCAGAAGAGGCTTGAAAATCAAGTGAAAGTCGAGTCTAAACTTCACGAACTCGAGGTACGAAAGTTTGCATTTTTAAGTTTGAAGTAGAATAATGGAAGCCATGTTGTGGGGATCCAACACGATTCCACACGAAACATCGTTTTGAAAGCTCGCATTCTCTGCCAACAGGTCGAATGGTGTGGCGGATCTGAGACGATGGAAGAGATCGTGTCCAGGATACAACAACGTGAGGAAGCCACAAACAAGCGTGAACGTGCAATGGCCTACGCCTTCTATCACCAAGTACGTCCAAAAAAAACCCTGTTGTCTCATGTTTGGTGTGACATTTAGACCGGACAGGATGGAACCGACTTGGACAAAACTGCATTTTTCTTGTTCCACCAAAATAGATAGAATAAAATTTAGGGAGATGAGACAAGATTGGTAAATTACTAAACTGTTCATGTCAAATTAAAACTTTGCACGATTCTTTCACCCACCTCACTCTTGTGGGTCCAATCCTGTCCCGTCAGGTCTCTGCATACCAAACGCACCCTATGCACACACTTTAGTTAGAAATGCTTGAGATTGACGTTTGTGGATGATTTTGTAAAGTGGAGGGCGAACCCGAATCGATATTTTGGTCAAGCTTACTACGATCTAAGCAAAGAGAGCTGGGGATGGAGCTGGAAGGAGCGGTGGATCGCGGTGTGCCCATGGGAGTCTCGGGTGGTTGCACGGCCGGTTGGCAAACAAAACAAGGCGTCTAGAACCACAAAGCACGGTGCACCAAAGATAGTGGTTGCAGTGAAAACGCCAACGACTAATGGCAAGGGTACGATTAAAGCAACTCATTGAAATGGCGAGAACGCATAGGCGAATGTTCAAATGAAAACAATAAATATCTTAAAAATATAGAAACATGTCTTATTATTCATGATGAATAACCGTAAATAATCATGAATAAAAACATATCATGTTCTTAAAGTAAGTGAGATTTGTAAAATGTAATTGGTGTGTGATATCACTTTCAATGGGGTGTGATTATTATTGACATATAGTTTATACTACTACTAGTATTTAATGAAGTTGGATTAAATGGGAGTATTTTGTTCCAATGAGTTGTCTTCATCAGTCATAAAGAAGTACCAGCAACCATCATCTTTATAATATTAAACAATAAGATTCAATTAATTAATTTATATTGACAGAGAGATTTGCAGGGCAGAGGGACCATAGACAAAGGTACAAAATTTTGTTTTTTTCAGCTTCCAATATTCATTATGAATATGAGATAAACAGTTAGGAATCAAAGCTTTTCATGTCCTATCCATTTATTGGCAGGCTTCCTTTTTTACGATAAAGGCAATCTTCAATGAATGTAGTACTACTCATTATTCACAAATCATATATAATAATAATAAATTGTCAGTAAATACTAAGTTTTTTTTATCATAAATCTGAAATCTTATTTCCCTCCTTATCGTTTTAAAGATTTTAATGTGCCCTCAAAACCATGACAACAAATGAGAGTTATCCGAATCGGAGTAATGGCACATGGAGCAATCAAGATCGAAATTTCGAGAAAAAGAAAACAGATTCACACGTGAATCGGCAATAAGAAGACGTGAAAAAGACTTGTGACCTGATGCTGTTCCCGGAAACCCAAGCAGTGATGGAGATGTGAACGATGAGATTAGACTCGTGTGATCGTTCGTTCTTCATCACATTCTCTTTGCATGTTTTCGGTTTGAATTTTTTTCGCCATTGCCATCATCAACAGTTTTCAATAGACCACATTGTTTCTGTTTCCAATCCACATGACAAAATCGACCATTTTATGAACAAAGGGAAACATTCCCATTTCCTGACTTCAAACCATCGAATTCAACCGATTTCGAGTAAGAATTCGTATTAGGGAATCATCAAGATTCTATTTTTTCTAAGTTGAGTGAAGAACCCAAATGGAATTACTTGCTAAATTCATAGTCTTGAAACAGAAAACAGAAAACAGAAAAAGGTAATCCAAACAGAGTCTAGAGCTAAACAGATAGCTCAAATTCAAACATGGAAAAACTGAATCTTGAAATAAAGTAGAACAACAAAAGCTAAACTGTGATAGAAAAACCTGAAATCAAACTCAGATTTGTTCTTCTCACTCTGTAGAATAAGCCATTGGATTCAACAAACTGATGATACCTTTGTGGGTGGCTCTCATCCAAGCTGACTACTGAAAAGCAGCAAACTTTTTCCTGTAATTGTTGTCAAATTACATGAAAATTAGTTCGGTACGAAGAAGATGAACATCGAAAATTGATCGAATTCGGAAGTGGGTGGTGAGTTTTTTGACCTTTTGGAGAGAGAGGATTATCAAGAATGGAGATGAATCAATCTCGAGAATCGGAGGAAGCAGACGACGGCTTATCGGAGATGCCATCGTGTTCCTGTTGTTCTTCACCTTGGATTCGTGCCGGAATATGGAACCCGGGAAACATGCCGGAATTAAACACGGGCATGGAAGACGGGTGATGAAAAGCTAACGTTTGATGTTGATCGATCGCCGCCGAGCCGGAAAACGACACCAGTGGGTCGATCCACGCACGAACCGGAGGTGATGTGTTGCTGGACTGAAGGGGTCCCCTCTGAGAAATGTAATTAAACAACTGATTGTTCGTTGTTTGGCCGAACAACGGCTGAAGAAACACCGGCGTCTGTGCCGTCGCCGCCACCGGCGGCGAACCGAACACAAATCCGGTGTTTCCACCATCTCCACCGCCACCGCCCCAAGCCACCAACCGTTGGAACCCACCAGACTGATTCTCCGGCCAACCGGAGCCGTCGAAAAACATGCTGTTATTATTATTATTATTATTATCACCTTGGTGGTGGTGGTGGTGGTGCGGTGGTTGACGGTGGTGAAAAATCGGATCTTGAAATGATTGAAGAGAAAGCTTTAAATCTTGATTCTGATTAATGGGTCTTGAAAGTAACTCCGATGGTGGAAAGCTGTGATGAAATTGCATAGCTGAAGAATTAATATTTTCCGGCGGCGGCGTTGATGAACCACCACCACCCATCGGAAAAAAAGACTTGATTGTATTATCAAGAGATTGAGCCAAAAAGTTTGAATTTTGAGCGTTACCAATTTGATTATCAACAATATCCTCATCTGGGTGTTCCTCCAAATGATGATTTACGTTTTCCCCATTAGGGTTTTGCTCAAAACTCATAATTGTAGCCGAATTCGGGTTCACGGCGCCGGTGGGTTTCCACGCCGGAAGCTCGGCGAGCTCGTCGATGGCGGTTTTCGCTTTCTTGATAAGCCAATCGACGGCTTTGCTCGGCCGGTCGTAGCCGAGCCGATCTTGTACGTCGTAGAATTGGATGGCGGTGTGAGCCGAGAGCCGAACGCGCCGGTCTCTCGGCCCTTTCGCCGTACAAACTTTACTGTGTCGATCTTTCCGGCCGGTGGACCGTACAATGTGACCGCCCTGAACTTCCACAATCTCTCCACCACCACCGCCGCCGCCGGAGTTTCGTAACCCTAATCTTGACGGCCTTGTTGCTTTCTGTTCTTGTTGTTGCTGGTGGATTTCTTGGTGCTGGTGGAGTTGGTACTGATAATTTTCGCCCATTTTTTCGGGTAAATTCGGCGCATATTCTTCTTCTTCTTCTAAGGCGTCGTTTTGGTTGTCACCAGACAAAAACAAATAAGATCGCTTCTTCTCTGACGGTGTCCTCGACGGATTAAAACTTAATCCGCCGTGAAAAACTCCGAGTTGGGGAGATGGGATCTCTTGATTGTGGTGAAATTGTCGATGATTTTGATGGAATCCATGAAAATCAATCTGGGCTTTTTCTTCTTCCTCTTGTTCTTGTTCTTCTGTTACATTCAACAGTTCTTGATTTTGATAAAAATGGCGATGGCGATGAGGATCCAGTGTCAAATAACGAACGAATCCCTGTTCCAGCTTTCAAGATTTGCAAAAAAGAAACAAACCCAAATCACAAAAACAACAAAAACAAACCAAAATCTTGAAAAAGTTTGCTAATTTTTAACAATCTTGAATTGTTTCTTGCAAAATTTCTGAAGAACCCTGATACTGCCACTGCCTATCCCAAAAGGGGGTGCTGCCATACAACCCATATTCAGAATTCATGACAAATTATTAACCTTACAAAAGAAAAAAATCAAAAAACCCTAAAAGAGTAGAGCTCCATAAACCTAAAATTGTAGCCTAACCCATCTCTGGTTTTTTTTTTTTTCCTGATGTGTGTATGTAGGTTTTTTAAGAACAGGCTTTTTGAATGATAGGTAGGCTGGCTGGCTGGATGTGTAGTACAAGTTTTACAGAGGAGGCAAAGTGGAAGAGATGGGTGGTTTTTGAGGGTGGTTTGTGGTGGTGAACAGTGAAAAGGGGTATTTGGAAGGGGAGGAAAGGAGGACATATTATTAATTTTGGGGGCCTACAAGAAAGACAAACCCTTTTGGTTTTTGGATGGCAGTGCCTCAAGATTAACCATCTTCTTTCTTATAAATTAATCACATTGTTAGTAAATATAATCTTTTATAATTTGTTTAAGAAAATAATTTGAATTTTATGCTCATGAGGTGTGTATATAGAGAAATATGCTCTCATGTTCAAATTATTTGTAAACATGTGTCTTGAAATTTAAAGTTTTCTTCTTTCCAAAATATAAGAGATGTTTATGTTTTTTAATTTTCAAGAACATGTTTGATGAATAGTGTAGTTCAAATGTGGACATTTGGAACGGGAGAATTGGATCTGGAGGATATCTGTTATATATTTTGTTTTATTTAGATCTGTGTATAATAAGACTTTATGGGAATAAAAATAAAACATGTATAAAAGAGAAGTAAAGATGCGTATATGTATAATGAAGAACAAATAAATTGAATGTTGGGTCGAGCTTTTAGATCTCTTTCCTTAAGACATAATCGTTATGTCTTTGGCGTCGGAATTATATGACGATATGTCTCCCATGAAACAACGTCGTATGCGTATCCTCGTCAATCGCAATACCGGTATATGAAGTCGTTTGAACTCAATGTTGTGCAACTCTCCTTTATTGTTAGGACACTTATGCGGGGAAAAAAAGGGAAAAAAACTCGGGAAGTGGACATATTATATGTGTATAAAGGTGGGAAAACTTGCGGCGAAAATGAATGAGAAAACTGTAACACCCCGATTTTCGAAAGGTACCATTTCAAGTTAATACAGGAATCGGCATTTTAAGGGAAAAATAAGATATAGGATTTTGGACTTGAATCCTAGATTTTATAGTCTTGGTGGATGAAAGATTCAATTACGAGTCCAACGGTTCTTTCCGGAGCAAAATCGGAGTTATAACGAAGAAGTTACGGCCAAAACAGTGAAAAAATGAAGAAAATCGGACGAGCGGTGCACAGGGCGACTTAGGGACATCTGGGCGAGTTGTGGGGCGACTTAGGCCGCCCGGTAACCCGCGTGGAGCCCTGTTCGAGCATAAAACACGATTTTCAACCCTAGAAATTGGAGGTAATCCCCTCTTGCCATAGTTTCGTTTTTTAGAGCTCTTCAAGGATATAGCAAGAGATTTGAAGTCTATTGGAGAATACAAGAGTATTTTGTGGTGGTAAACTTCTCATCTCTCTCAATGTTAAGCTAGGGTTTGATGATTTCATCCTCTTCCCTTTCATCCTTCAACTTGGGTGTGATTTTGATGATTTGTGTAGTGAAGGTGACCTTGTAGATGTGTTGGATCTAAAATCTAGGGAGATTTCTTGGAGATTCAAGCCTTCATCAAAGTAGATTCAAGTTTTGGGGGTAAAACCTAGATTTAGCCTAAATCTAGCAAGGTGAGTTCAAGTTGATTTGTGAAAACATTGTACATGCCAAAATGTTTATTTTAAAGTATTTATGTGTTTAACATAAAATTGTCATTTGTGGAATTACTTGATGAGTTTTGGTTAATTGAGAAGTTTAGTTTTATAAACCTTGTAAAACACCCATATTGGGGATTTTTGGGCATTTTGATAAATGAGTCATAAATAGGTGTGTTTGGTAACTTATTGCATAAATGAGATTATTTGGTTAACAGGGCATTTTTAGAGTTGTTTGGGTAAAATGTTTAATTTTGGGTTGTGGGACGTTTTGAAATGATAAAGAGTATAAATCTATTTGGAAAACCTTTTTGTCCCAACTTAAACTGTATTGGAGTCCATTCAAGTATTTTAGAGCGTGTGATTCCATGGTATGGGTCGAGTACGTCTATGATTTGAAAAACGTTAATCTTTGGTCAAAAAGAGGTTTTGAGTATTTTGGCTCGATGTCGTTTTAAAGGAGTCTTGAGGACATTTGTCCGGTTTTATATGGCTCAATGTAAGGTCCAGTTACGACGTACGTATTAATGTGTTGTGTTGCGTATTGAGGTTGGTTACGGGCTCGAGTGTTTTGGTCATTCATGCGTAGTCCGGTAAGGTTAGACTGTGTCGCGTTGGATCCATAGGCACGTAAGCCAGTCTGTTTTGGGCTGGTCAATTGGGTATTGTGGGGTTAAACTCTGGTACCCATGTTTTATGACCGGAAACTTTACAAGCGATCGCTAGGAGGGTTGAGTCTGGTAGCGCTACAGGCAAAGTAGACGCTAGGACCTCCGCCGCTTGAAATATTGCCTGAAAGGTAGTCTTTAAGTGTGTAGGGCCTTTGGGGTGGAGTTCTTCGAAGCGTTCATCAAGTGTCAACAGACTTGGGGTGACGCTTGTAAAGAAGTCGTAGGGACACCTGGCTGTGATGTCGTGAGGTGTCATGCGATTAACGTTGCATGGGTGGTATACTTTTGTGTTTCCTCCACTCTCAACGGGTACGGGTCTCCCCCGTTGTCGGCTATCAGTATATTAAATATAAAAATATTTCACTTTATCATCTTTGGTCTTATGTAGTCGACAGTAAATGAGGACCTTAATATTGGACCTCCATCTACGTATATTAAGGTTTGAATGATGTATGTCGCCCCACGTTTGGGTGTTTGGATTTCTTTCCAATTTATGGTCGCGTGAGTATTGGACCTAATGTCCATGTTTTCGGACGTACGGTATATGTGGTTTTGATGAAGATTCATGGGTCAAATATTTTACCCCACCCGTGTTTGTGTAACACCTCGAATTCTGAGAATCTATGTATCGTTGTACTTATTTTGGAACCTTCTAATTATATGAAGTTATTAGTTTATTATCGAGCCTTTCGGATTTAATCATCGTGGGAGTTAAAATATCAAATTTTGGGAAGTTCAGGCTGCTCGCGGTAGTGCCCGCGAGAGTGACAGTGTGTCACTCTCGCGAAGCCACAATCGCCGGAGAATGAGTTGAGTCTCGGTATGTTTTTCGCGATAGTGCCTGGCGATAGTGACAATGTCACTATCGCGTGTCACACTCGCCCCAAATGTACCGCGGGTCGTAGAGTCCTCGCGATTATGCCCGCGAGAGTGACAAATGTCACTCTCGCCGATAGCCATCAGTGTATAAAAAGGTTGAGGTCGCGATTTTCAGTCAATTATCTGATTTCTAGGGTTTGGGAGCGACTTTTGGCAACTGATTTCGGTATGTATCTTCCATCTAGACCTCTTTCCTCATTTATGGTGGTTCATAGTCATTAATGATGATCCTTAACACTTTTAGGAAGTGTTGGTAGGGAACTCCCAAGTGGTTTAACATCTCATCTCAACTCTCCTTCATTCTAGGGTTTGGCTTTTCTCTAAGAAAGCCCTAAGGTGAGTTCTTACCTTTTTACTAAACCTTATAAATGTCAAAAGGTCGATTTTGAATACGTAATATCTTCTCTTTCATATATTTGATTTTTATAACTTTATGCTAAACCTAACTTTTGGGGATATTAGTGTTTGTGATGATATTTGGAGAAATGATGATTTATGAACTTTAATAATGTTCTTTAGCTTGTTTTTACTTGGGTTATACCTTTAAGTGAATGGTATTGCTATGCAAAACTTACGAACTTGGAAATATTGGTAATGTGGTTAACTGCTGATAAGTTTGCATATTAACTCACTTCATATTTTGGGGATTTGAAATGAAAAGGAATCATCTATATTTTTACTAGTGGCCTCTTGGTAAACAATGGAAGTGGTTTTGGTGGAAAACACCATTCATATCATTTATTGCATATTAACCATTGTTGGGATTACTTGTTGGGCCTTATGCGTATTATTTGGCTTATTTGATGCATTTGGGAGTCATGACCCCGTATTTGGTTTATTATTGTTTCGGCGTTGGGACGACTAGTTTTCCACGTCGAGGCACGTTAGGTACTGGATGAGGTATAAGTTTTTCGTGCTCAAGTATTACGATATTGGATGAGGAGCTCGACGTAGGAACCCTTCGAGGTTGAACTTGAGTTTCCGTGGGTGTACGTTTAAAGCCACTGAGCCTGACATCCCTTGCGTGTACTTTATGTGTTTATTGGCTTTACTGACTCATCGAATGGCTTACTTTTGTGTTCCGTCATTCGTGTTAGTAAGCGGGTCTCCCCCGTTAACCCAAGAGGTATTTGTTATACTTCAAAGAGCATTATTGTTATTATCTACCATTATTATTGTTGTATAAAATAAAACTCTTTTACTCACTTTTATGTTTGATTCCTTAAACTGCAAATGTTTGATCTCACTAGGCTTTAGCCTAACACTTTTTCTTAAAATGACATGTATAACAGGTCAGGTTTCCGGTGGGGTTCGTCGGGACTGAGTGGATGGCCTTGAGGTCAAGAGCGATCTTTTTGGGAGATGTATAGACCGGTGTTTTTGGATAGCAGACATACTTTTTGGAAGAATAGTAACACTCGATGTTAATCTTTCTTATTTAAGTTAGATTATTAGGTTGTTAGTGTATTCTTCATTTAATCATTTGTAAAGGTCATAACTTGTTTCCCCGTTTCATCGGGAGGATACTATGGGATTAATTATAACATGTTTTATACCCAGGTTTTATCTATTTATAGCCGGCATATTGCAGAAATTTCGAATTTTTATTTCTCTAAAATTTAGGGAGTTACAGTTTGGGTGTTTTGGGATATAACGTCCTATCCGTGTTTCTTAAATGGGAGTCATTTCATATTCATGTTTCGAGTTAGTTTACGTTGCATCAATTTATAAATCATGTTTGAAATGAAGTATCCATCTTTGAAAGTGCATAACATTGGGTAAGAGTTGTTTTCTACGTTTTAAAGTACATCAATTGAAAGGTCATGACTTTAAGCGAAGTTCAACATTTTAAAGATATTTACTTGTGTAAAACTCTTGAACTCACTAGGCATTAGTCTAACCTTTTTATTTGTCGGCATGTGCAATAGGTTCGTTTGGGATTAGTTTTAATGACTCTATGAAGAGAGAGGTGCTAGTGGTGTGCTCGTGATTGTGAAGTCTTCAACTTAGATTTTGTGAAGAAGCAATTTGTATTGGGGTTATGTAGCAACCGACTCTGGTTTAGACCTTGTATCTAGTTGGAGTTTGTATTTGTCGAGGTAATTATAGATTTTAACTAGAGGTATATTGAGTTTTGGTTTGTAAAGGGAATTCTTATTCCTATTCGATGTTATATCGAAATTTTTTTAATTAGTTGCTCTTACCAAATTTGAGGGTGTTATAAGTTGGTATCAGAGCTTAAGTTTTAGAGAATTAGGTGTTGATTTTTGATACCTAGACTCAAGCTAGTGTTGCATTAAGTTAGTGAAAGGGGGAAATTGCACCAATAGGCACTTTAAGATTGGATGTTTTGAGGATAATGGAGTCATTAGGAACGGGAATCACGTTGAGAGTAGCAAGGACGATCATGTACAGTACGTTCATAATTGCACCTGGCCAGTGTTATGGTGAACCTACAAGCTACGTGTGTATACTTGGACTACTTTGATATGACAACCATTGGGGTTGTGAAGAAGTTCTAAGTGAGTAACCATTAGAAGAGGCTGATGATTTTAGCGTTCGTCACTTAGGGTGACAATAAGCTTGGTAAATGCATTAAGTTGACCTTTTTGGGTTGGGGTTATTAGTTGAATTAGAACTGTGGGCTTAATGAATCGTCTTTATTTCAGGAAGAAATTGTAAGGTTAACCCATTTAGCATGATTATTGCCTTAAGATGTATGAGCATCCAGACGAAAATAGTATGGCTTGGAAATTGAGAACGTGGTTCTAAGATGTTGAGTGCCGACCAAATTCATGCGCAAAATTCATTTCTGAAATAAATTGCATCAGTTATTTCTCATATTTCCAATTCACCATGTAGCTTATACTATGAAATCTTGGGAAAATGTTTAGCACACACAAGTATTTAAACTATGATTTTAAACATGCATAAAATTATTTTATTGCATGTGGTTACAAACTTTGTCAATATTTTTCCTTATCCTCGTTGTTTTCCAACGCTATTTTCAGACATTGTGGTGTCCTTGTTTTGGTGTTGATTAGAGTCTTAGACAAGTAACCACGGCTTAGGACCTTAACATTGGATCTCCTCCACATATGTCAAGGCCTTGGATGAAGAGTTGTCCCCATGTTTTTGAGTCAGAATTCTCTTGGGGATTTTGGTCCGTAAGGGTCGTGTCGAATTCTATGGAGTATGGTTTTGTGACGTTTTGGGTGCGTGAGGGTACTTTGAATTACGTGGGTTTTACTTTTATTGCGTGTAAATTTACGAGCTTGTTGAGCGTCGTGTCCCATGTTAGTGTTGTTGAAAAAGAGTCGTTTTATCTTACGTTGTAGTCTTAAGATTTTAACGTTTTTAGATTATTTGTCGCCTTATGCTCTTATGTCGGGAAAGGAAAATTTTGACGTCGGTTGATTTTAACGTTAGTGAGTCTTATGAAAATTCAGTCGGGTCTTATGGTGTTTTATTTTACGACAGTTTGAATCGCGTAATATAAAGAAACTTTGGAACGCGTAGTCTTGCATTATTGCGTGCGTTAATTTATGGGTTTTATTTAATATTTTATTTCATGCGAGTCTTGCACCTATATTTTCGCAACCATAAGAGGCGTCTAGAAGGTCGCGTTAATAAATGTCATCCCATGCGCTATTTTGGGAAGTGTCAAAACTTGTGTTTTTTTCTCTTCCGGGTTTTATTAGTTCGAGTAATGACCAAACGGTTTTCAAAATGGTTTTATGTGTGTGGCGTTTGAGACCACTTTGTACACCTACCGAGTAAACTGTAGTGGAATTTTTATTTGTGCGTTTCTAAAGCTTTTGCATTTAGAAGTTGTATAAAATTTCAAATTGGCATAGTAGTTGAAAAACCTTGAACTCATTAGAGCTGTAGATTTGAACCCCTTTCATGAAAGGAGTTGTAATCAGGACTAGAGGAGTCCTTAGAAAATGAAGTGTCGGATTAACCGATTCGTAATTAGTCCGAATTTTGGATTTCAATTTATGAATCAATGCACGAGCGGATAATTGAAGTAGTAGAATTGTGTATTCTCCTATATATTTAAGTGGTGATCTTTCTGTTTCGATAAACCTTCGGGATAAATCATTGGGTGGTTGCTTGACTTCGGTAAGATATGAACCGATGGTCGGATGTGTACCATCCGGGTGAGTCTTCAGGAATAAGGAAATTATGGTGATTTGTTTGTCGGAATTTGGTACCATAATAGGTGTCAACTTTGAATCATCAGTGTAAGGTATGGAAGGAAATTTATGGTGGTATATCCACGGTTAAGGTGTAAAAGTTTTGAGCATAGGTGTCGACATTTGTTGGGAACTGAAGAAAAGCTTAAGTATGGTTAATGCTGCTAGTTCAGAATTACTACTGCCAGAGGACTTCAAAAGTTAATACTGCTGAGAATTACTACTTCTAGTAGAATTAATACTGCTAGTCAAAGTTAGTGCTGCTTGAACAAAGTTAGTACTGCTTAGCTAGTTAGTACTGCTAGAGGTTAGTGATGCTTAGTAGTTAATGCTGGCAAGTTTGAGTTAATGCTTCCAAGGTGATTAGTGCTGCTTATGAGATGGAGATCCGAATTACAAGAGTGACAGCTGGATATACTGAAGATATTCATGGAAGATATTCTGAAGATATTTTATTTATTGTAATTATCTTTTATTCAGTACATGTATAGAATTGATAGAATAGTTTAGAATAATCAATAAATTCTAAGTTTTTGTTCTAGAGAGAATCAACCTCAAGGCATAGATCCTAATTCTAGAGAAGTAGAATTCGTCTTGAAAGAGTCTGTTCTTCAAGATTGAGGTTGAGTGTGTAATCTTGTGATTTAAAGCATTCAATACAAGTTTACAAATTATTCATCATATTTACTGTTTGTTTTACTGTTTTATTGAATATCAAAGTGTTATTCCGCAAACTTCTTTGATATTAGTTTCTGGGAATTTATTCTTGTTGAGAATTCGATCCTGACAAGTGGTATCAGAGCTTGTTCTCTCAGAAACATCTATTCATCATGGAAAACTTTGCAGAATCAAACAGTACTCTGGTCTCTAAGGTTCCAATGCTCAAACCCAGTGAGTTTGACATGTGGAAGATCAGAATTAGGCAATACATTCTTCTCACTGACTACTCAATGTGGGATATCATTGAGAATGGTCCTTCTGAAGCAGGAAAGATTGGACCAGATGGGAAAAGACCTCCACCAAAGACAGATGATGAGAGGAATATCAGACAGACAGAGATGAAGGCCTTGAGCACTCTGCTCTTGGCCATCCCCAATGAATATCAACATCAATTTTGCAACTGCACTGATGCTCAGATTCTCTGGAATGCTCTAGAGAAAAGATTTGCTGGAACTAAAAGCATCAAAAGAAATCAAAGAGATGTTCTAAAGCAGCAGTATGAGAACTTCACTTCTTCAAAGAATGAGTCTATGACTCAAACTTTTGATAGGTTCAACAAGCTCATTGGTGAACTGGCTACTGTAGGAGTGAAGATGGAGCAAGATGATATCAACAGAAAGTTCCTCAGATCTCTTGGGGATGAATGGATTATGTACACTGTCTCATATAGACAGAGTGACAATCTGGAAGAGAAGGAACTTGAGATTTATATAATGATCTAAGAGTTTTTGAAACTGAGGTAGAAATCAAGAAGAAGCCCACTGGATATATTCACAATGCTGCACTTCTATCAGCATCTATTGATACTACTGCCAACCCTGAAGCAGTTAATGTTGCCAGTGGAGTGAATTCAGAAAAAGGCACTGAAACTATCTTTGAAGCCTTTTTGTCCAGTCACAGCAACAACTCTTTGATTAATGATGATCTGGAACAACTTCACCCTGATGATCTGGAGGAGATGGACATTAAATGGCAGATGGCCATGTTATCTATGAGGGTAAAAAAGTTTATTAAAAGAACTGGGAGGAACAACTTCTCTCAGAAAAGAGAAGATGGTGCTGGTTTTGACAAGACAAAGGTGGAATGCTATAAGTGCCACATGAAGGGACATTTTGCTAGAGAGTGCAGAAGTGGTGTACAAAATAACAACCACCAACAAGCTCAGAATGGAGGCTACAATCAAAATAAGAACCCTGCTCAAGCCCTTGTTTCTCAACAAGGAATGGGTTTTGACTGGAGTGACCAAGCTGAGGAAGCCATTCAGAATCAAGCTCTTATGGCAGAAGTGTCTGATCTCCCCTCTGAGGTAATTTCTAATCTTTGCACTCAATCTTGCATAGACACTGTCAAAAGGCACAGGGATCACAACCAAGGCATGTGTGATGACCTCAAAAGATTAGAAAAGGACAGAAGAGACTATGTGTTGATAGTAGAGAGATTTGAAGAACAAATCAAAGGCTTTCAAGCTAATGAACTTCAACACTCTTATGACAAAAACTACTGGAAGTGGGAAAAGAATGAGTTAGAGACAAAACTATCTAAGTCCATAGAAGAGAATGACAGGCTGAAAGAAGAACTGTCTAAGGTTAAGCTTGACATAGAAAAGTTTTCATATGCTTCAAAAGCAATGGATTCTCTTCTAAAGGCTCAGATTCATGATAAGATGAAGCCTGGTATTGGATACAACAATACACCTCCTCCTTACAACAACAACTATATCTCTCCTACTTTAGACTTGTTAGAGACCAAGGAGAAAAAGGACTTGACTGAGAAAGATTTTAAGATAGATCCTTTGGATGAGGTTGTAGTTAAGGATTTGACTGAGAAAGAAGCCAGTGAGAATAAGAATAATGCTGTGAGTAAAGAGATACCCTTAGAAAACAACATTATCACCAATGAGGGATGTGGAAAAATCTGGGTCAAGTCTAAGGAGATAGAGAAGACCAAAGGAAAGGATAACAAGGTCCATTACAAACAAACCACTGTTGTGAATCCTGGACCTTGTAAACAGTGTGCTTGCAATAAATCTAAGAGCCTAAATTCTGGTATAAAAAGAGGTAACCAAAGAAACTGGAATAATCAATGGGCTCAGAAACAAGGAGTTGATCTGAATAAAATAATCAGACCAAAACCCTGTTTCATATGTGGCAAGTTGAATCATTTGGCTAAGTACTGTTTCTTCAATCCTATTAACCAAAGGATGAACTTT
Organism: Arctium lappa; assembly: GCA_023525745.1. Lineage (NCBI taxonomy): Eukaryota > Viridiplantae > Streptophyta > Magnoliopsida > Asterales > Asteraceae > Arctium > Arctium lappa. The sequence goes on from CM042047.1 coordinate 6,369,147, forward strand.
CAAAGATTTTTGCAAAAACCTGTTGGTTATAGGAAGACTGGAAAGGAACATATGGCTAAGAAATCTGTTGAAACCAAAGGCCAAATGAAGAAAAATGTTTTAAAAGAAAGTGTTTTAATGTGGGTGCCTAGAAGCACTAAAACTGTTAGTACTGCTAACAGGGATAGTGCTGCTAATAGAAATACTGCTGCTACCAGTGTTAGTACTGCTGAAAAGATTAATGCTTCTAACACTGTTAGTACTTCTTCAATGGTTACTACTGCTAATACAGTTACTGCTGCTGACACAGTTACTACTTCTAACAAGGTTAGTACTGCTAAGCATGCAAGTGTTGCCAATACAGTTAGTGCTTCTAATACCAGTACTGTTTCTAGCAAGCGTGCATCCAAACCTATTATTATGACTAAGTACTCCAGTAATGAGGAGTCAAAGTTTAAAAATCTTGTCAAAAAGGAATGCAAATATTTTGATGAGAAAGGGGTACCCAAGACCACTATGGCTTGGGTTCCTAATTCATACTAACTGATTTATCTTATGTGCAGGGCAACCAACAGCTCAAGGGAAAGAGCATATGGCATGTTGATAGTGGTTGCTCTAGGCACATGACAGGTAACATGTCATGCCTTCAGGATTTCAAGCATATCAATGGAGGACATGTTGCATTTGGAGATAATCTTACAGGTGGTAAAATAAGTGGAAAAGATAATGTTACAAAAGGTAAGATGACATTTGAGGATGTCTACTATGTTGATCAGTTGAAGTACAACCTGTTAAGTGTATCACAGGTTTGTGACAAACAACATAGCATATTATTTACTAATACAGAGTGTATGATCCTTGCTCCAGGGTTCAAAGTAGTTGATGAAAGCATGATACTACTTAGAACTCCAAGAAAGGACAATGTTTATTGTCTAGATATGGACAATGTTTCTAGTGATTCATCCCTGAACTGTCTTGTTTCAAAACCTTCTGTGGATGAATCCTCTCTATGGCACAGAAGGATGTGTCACATGAACTTCAAGACTATGAACAAACTTGTTAAAAACAACCTTGTAAGAGGTTTACCTTCAAAAGTCTTCTCATGTGATGATCATTGTGTTGCTTGTCTTAAAGGCAAACAACACAAAACTTCTCATAAGACCAAAGAGTTAAATACAATTTCTTCATGTCTCCAACTATTGCACATGGATCTGTTTGGTCCTACAAATGTTATGAGTATAGGCAAGAAATCTTACTGCTTGGTTATTGTTGATGATTACTCTAGATTTACCTGGGTATATTTTCTAAGGACTAAGGATGAGACAAGTGGACTGATCAAACCCTTTATCCTAAGAATTGAAAACCAAACTAATCAAAGAGTAAAATTCATTAGATTAGACAATGGGACTGAATTTAAAAATCTTGATCTAAACACCTTTTGTGAAGAGAAAGGCATTGAGAGACAATATAGTGCCCCTAGGACTCCTCAACAGAATGGAGTTGCTGAGAGAAGAAATAGAACACTAATAGAGGCTGCTAGATCTCTGTTGGCTGATTCAAAACTGCCAATTACCTTCTGGGCTGAAGCAGTTAATACTGGCTGTTATGTCCAAAACAGAGTTATAGTGGTCAAGCCAAAGAACAAGACCCCATATGAGCTTTTAAATAAAAGAAAACTCTTTATTGGATTTTTCAAACCTTTTGGGTGTCGTTGTACAATTCTCAATACCAAATCTCACTTAGGTAAGTTTGATAGCAAGGCAGATGATGGATTTCTTGTTGGGTATTCATCTCAGAGTAAGGCTTACAGAGTTTTTAACTCTTCTTCTAGAATAATTGAAGAAAGTGACAATGTCAAATGCAATGAGAACACACCAAATCCTTTTGGGTCTGGCCCTCAGTGGCTGTTTGACATTGATTCACTAACTAACTCTTTTGGTTTCAGTAGTGATGATTATGCAGGTTCAGGGAGTGGAGGATCAGGGACTACACAAGTTCAAGACAGTATATCTCAATCTGTGATCTTTCCCATACCAACAGTGGATCTTGTTGAAGACTGTGAAAAGGAACCATCTACTGGACCAAATCAGAGTGAAGAAGAAAGTAGAGATGAGGAGAGTCAAGAAAATAAAGAACCAGAAGTAGTTTCTGAAAACACCTCAGTTGAGTTGAATGATTCCAATCTAGAGGTGGGACTTAATGAAGAACCTAGTCATCACACCAGAATTCAAAAGAATCATCCTCCTCAGTTAGTAATAGGAGATATCTCTTCTCCTATGATGACTAGAAATCAAAGCAGGCTGCAAGAAATGCAAGACCAACAGCATACAGTGCTTTCTTGCTTTTTATCCCAGCTTGAGCCTAAGAAGGCACATGATGCTATGAAAGAGTCCAGTTGGATAGAAGCCATGCAAGAAGAGCTACTGCAATTCAAGCTGCAAGATGTTTGGGATCTGGTAAACCTTCCTAAAGGCCAAAGAGCAATAGGAACAAAATGGGTCTTCAGGAATAAGAGAGATGAAAGAGGCATAGTAATAAGGAATAAAGCAAGGTTGGTGGCTCAAGGGTATACACAAGAAGAGGGAATCGATTATGAAGAAGTCTTTGCACCTGTAGCCAGGATAGAAGCAATTAGATTATTCCTGGCTTATGCTTCTTATATGAAATTCAAAGTCTATCAAATGGATGTCAAAAGTGCATTTCTATATGGCTCAATTGAAGAAGAAGTATATGTCTGTCAACCACCAGGGTTTGAAAACCCAAGCTATCCAGACAGGGTATACAAATTGAAGAAAACACTTTATGGACTGCATCAAGCTCCAAGAGCATGGTATGACACTCTGTCATCCTATCTCTTGGAAAATGGCTTTGAAAGAGGAGTCATTGATAAGACTCTATTCATCAAGAGAAAGAAGAAGGATATCTTGCTGGTCCAAATCTATGTTGATGATATTATCTTTGGATCTACAAGAGACAACATGTGCAAGGAGTTTGAGGAACTAATGCATCAAAGGTTCAAAATAAGTTCCATGGGGGAACTTACTTTCTTCCTTGGACTCCAAGTTCAACAGAAGTCAGATGGAATCTTTATCTGTCAGTCCAAGTATGTGCAGGACATTCTAACCAAGTTTGGTTTCTCAGATTCAAAACCTGTCAGCACACCTATGGAGACACACAAGCAGATAACAGCAGATCTTGAGGGGGAGGATATGGATGTTCATCATTATAGATCCATGATTGGCTCTCTCATGTATCTTACAGCCTCTAGGCCAGATATAATGTTTCCAGTCTGTGTATGTGCAAGATTCCAAGTTAGGCCAAAGCAATCTCACTATCAAGCTGTTAAGAGGATATTTAGATATCTCAAAGGGCAACCCAGATTGGGACTTTGGTATCCTCATGACTCATCATTTGACCTACTTGCATACTCAGACAGTGATCTAGGTGGAGCAATCTTGGACAGAAAATCTACTTCTGGAGGATGTCAGTTTTTGGGTGCAAGACTAGTGTCATGGCAGTGCAAGAAACAAACCACAGTGTCCACATCTACAACAGAAGCAGAGTACATAGCAGCTGCAAGTTGCTGTTCTCAAGTCTTATGGATTCAGAATCAAATGCTGGACTATGGGGTAACCTTTCTACACACTCCAATCTTTATTGATAATAGCAGTGCTATTAGCATTGTTAATAATCCTGTCAAGCACTCAGAGACAAAGCACATTGAGATCAGGTATCACTTTATAAGAGACTGTAATGAAAAGAAACTTATTCAAGTTGTGAAAGTTCATACTGATAACCAGTTTGCTGATCTATTCACCAAAGCCTTTGATGTGGGTAGATTCACTTTCTTGGTAACAAGTGTGGGAATGATCAACTCTGAATAAGCACCTTCTCAAAAAGTAGTTACATACATGTATATTGTTTATTCGTGGTGTTACTAATCTTCTTTTTCAGGATATATATAGCAGTACTCAGTGTATCACAAGCTTAAAAGAGTAAGTATGGTTAATACTGCCAGTACAGTTTTAATACTGCCAGTGCATAGTTAAATACTGCTAGTTAGTTAATACTGCTAGTGGTTAATACTGCTCTCAGTTAATACTGCTAGTTAGTTAATATTGCTAGTGGTTAATACTGCTCGCCGTTAATACTGCTTGTTAGTTAATACTGCTAGTGATTAATACTGCTTATGTCCCGAATACTATAAATACCCTTTGCCCGCCTAAAAAGTTCATAACGACTCTTTGCATACTGTTCACTTGCACTCTAAACCCTTTCTCTCTCAAGTTCCAAGTTTTCAGGCAAGAACGTTCAAGTTCAATGGCATCAATGGCATTCATAGATGAGCACAATGAAATCGCGATGCTACAGAAGCCCAAACAAGCCGCTGGTTTCCACCAGATTGTGGATTTCCTCAAGACAACCCATATTGCCCATGCTCTCACTGTCTCGCCATCAATCTACATCGAGCATCAAAGGCAATTCTGGGCAAATGCCACCATTGTTACTGAAAATGGTGTGCAAATGATCAAGACAAGGGTGTGTGGCAAGTCCTTGACAGTTACTGAAGAGGTAATCTGCATCAGTCTACGTCTAGACGATGCCTCTGGTATCACATCTATCTCTAATGATGAACTGTTTTCTACTCTTACAAGAATGGGGTATGGAGGCACATTGGGTGTGTTCAAGTTCTCAAAAGCCAAATTTTCACCCCAATGGCGTTTCTTTGTCCATACCCTTATGCACTGTATCTCTAAAAAGACTACTGGATGGAGTGAGTTCAGTAGCACCATTGCTTATGCTTTGGTGTGCTTGGCCACTGCCAGAAAGTACAATTTTTCTAAAATGATTTTCAGTGATCTTGTCTCAAACTTGGGAAGCAAAAAGAGCTTTTATATGTACCCCAGGTTTGTCCAAGAAGTTATCACCTACGAATTGACGGATATGCCTCATTTTGATGGGGTATATGTACCTAAACCCCCTAAAGGCAAGGTTTTCTCAAATATGAGAAGATCTGCGGGGGACTCGGAAGGAGTAGACACCCCATTGTTCTCTACAATGATGGTGGTGTCCCACACTGATGAAGGTATGGCAGCAGGGTCAAGGCCCCCATTAGACCATCCCACTGCTAGCCAATCCCAACTTTCCCACTCTAAATCAATTCCCCAGTCTCTTCTTGATAAACCAACTTCACCAATCACCCAAACATACAAAAGGAAACAGGTAAAGAAGGCTCCTTCTCTTCTTGTACCTTCCCACACTAAGCCTTTAAGCCCTCTAAGGGAGAATTCTCCTTTAGAGAATATCAATAGGGAAACCAAAGGGGTGTCTCCCAACCCCAAGGAGGTGCTCTCTGAGGAGGAGGAAGAGCATATGGGTGAGAAGGATGCCACTACTTCTGCTAACACAGAGAAGGTCAGTGGTAACATTTCTAAGACCTTCCCCATGGCAACTTTGGGTGAGCAATCATCCAAAGGTCCCAGGTGCCAAAAAACCACGGGGGTGGATAGTGCTTCTGCTAGGCAGAAGACTTCCACTACTAAAAGATCCCATGATCCTTCAATAGGGGGTAACACTCATGGAGAAGGTGAGGACATATATGACTATCTTGAATTGATGGACACAATGGCCAACATCAACAGGGATGTGATCAAACAGGGCCAAGATATAGAAGAATTGAAGCTGATAGTTCTGTCACAACAAGAGCAGATCCTCAACTTAAAGCAAATGGTCAGAAAATTGATTCTCCAAAAGAAGAAAAAGCAATTTGTGCTTAGAAGGAGGAACCCTTTGAATGATGCTCCCAAAAAGGGGGAGATCAACATGGAAGAAGCTACAGAAAATGGGGAGCTTGATGGGATGAAATATGGTGGTGAGGGGGAGAGATTTGATGTTGAGGGGGAGCAAGAAGCAGAAACAGAAAGAGAATCAGTGCAAGCAGAGATAAAAGAACAAGCAGTAGTAACAGAGCAAGCAACATAAACCATTAATGTTGCTAGTTCAAGTAAAGCAGCAGAAATGGTTAGTACTGCTGAAATAAGCAAAGCAGCAGAAACTGTGAAAGAAGTTTTAACAGAGCTAGAGATTGCAGAAACCTTACTTAAAGCCAAGCATGATACTCCCAAGGTCACTTCAAAGGCCAAAGGAGTTGTTATCAAAGAAAGAGGTGATGCTGCAAAGAAATCTAGTTCTGAGAAGGTGATAAGCAAAGAAAAGGGTAAGGCAAAACTAGTTGAATCTGATCAACCAAAGAAAAGGCAGAAGTTGATTGAATCAGATGAAGCTCTAGCTAGGAAGATTCAGCTTGAACTTGAAGAAGCAGAATCTAAGCAAGTAGCAAAGGATAGAGAAATAGCTAAAGCAATGGCTGCAGAGTTAAACAAAGCCTACCAACAGAGTTTAGCAACTGAGAAAGCCAAGCAGAAAGCCACATTTTTGAAGAAGCCTACCAAGATCAAAATGGCTGCAAGAAAAAGACAACCTTCAAAGACATACCTTGGTGCTCAAGAGAGAAAGAAAATGATTACTTTCCTCAAGGGTGCAGTAGGTGTCAAGGTGGAGATGTTCTCTAAAATGTCTTTTGAGAACCTCAAGAAGATGTATGATGCTGAGATGACAAAGCTCCAAGGGGATGATATTGCAAGGGTTGAAATGGAGAAAAGAATGAAAGAGAGCAATGATTTCTTACAAAAACCATTCCCTGGTGAGCAAGAAACTCCAGAAAAGGAAGCAACAATTGGTGAAAGTTTAAGATCTTTGAAAAGAACAAAGATGATTGCCAGGAGAAAGACTACAAAGAAGCCTAGAATAGTGGAAGAAGAGGCTGAAAAGGTTGCTGAAGAAGAAGAGGCACCCGAGTCATCTAAAATGTAAGAACCTGCAAGTACTGAGGATGTCAAAATGTACATGGTAGTGATGGACAAAGTGCCTGAACCAATTTCAGTTGAACCTGTAGGGGTTAAACCTCCTGAAGTCATTCACTGGGATATCATGGAGGTGGATGGCAAGGAGTACATCAAACTGAAGAGAAAAGATGAGAAATATGAAGTGTACAACACTTGGAATAAGATTGTCAGAACCTGTTCAAGGTCTGATATTGAAGAAATGTTTGAAATAGGGATGAAGTTATATGCAGATGAACTGAAAGCTCCAGTGATTTCAATTAAAAAGCTGGTAATGGAGTATCTGTGTATGATGTTCAAGCCTGATGAAGTAGAGGAGGTAATAAGAAATGTCTTTCAAACAGTAAACAATTGGACTCTATATGAAACTAGTGGAGTATATGCAGTGACTTTGGATTTAAATCACACTGAGTACTTCCTAGTGGATAGGGTGTACAACCATAGCAGATTGAAGCTTCATGCCATGCTGAAGAAGAAGCTAGGGTGTATTCCAGATTCAGAAATGGCTAAATATTTGATCCAAAGAACAATTAATCAGAGTTTGGGGTTGGATGCAAATACTGGAATTTAGGCCATTAAGGAGTTTTGGGAGCATCTTGAAGAAGATCTGAAGAACTTGACTTCTCTTCCTAAAAGTCAAGTTAGGGGGAGATTGTTGGGAACTGAAGAAAAGCCTAAGTATGGTTAATGCTGCTAGTTCAGAATTACTACTGCCAGAGGACTTCAAAAGTTAATACTGCTGAGTATTACTACTTCTAGTAGAATTAATACTGCTAGTCAAAGTTAGTGCTGCTTGAACAAAGTTAGTACTGCTTAGCTAGTTAGTACTGCTAGAGGTTAGTGATGCTTAGTAGTTAATGCTGCCAAGTTTGAGTTAATGCTTCCAAGGTGATTAGTGCTGCTTATGAGATGGAGATCCGAATTACAAGAGTGACAGCTGGATATACTGAAGATATTCATGGAAGATATTCTGAAGATATTTTATTTATTGTAATTATCTTTTATTCAGTATATGTATAGAATTGATAGAATAGTTTAGAATAATCAATAAATTCTAAGTTTTTGTTCTAGAGAGAATCAACCTCAAGGCATAGATTCTAATTCTAGAGAAGTATAATTCGTCTTGAAAGAGTCTGTTCTTCAAGATTGAGGTTGAGTGTGTAATCTTGTGATTTAAAGCATTCAATACAAGTTTACAAATTATTCATCATATTTACTGTTTGTTTTACTGTTTTATTGAATATCAAAGTGTTATTCCGCAAACTCCTTTGATATTAGTTTCTGGGAATTTATTCTTGTTGAGAATTCGATCCTGACAACATTCGATTTGAGGATAATAACCATTGGGATGTTTCATCGTACTTCCGATGAAACCGGTGCGTTAGCAATTTATGTGGTAACCTTAAGAAGATTAGATTATGGAAATTAGGAATCGATCATTGGTAATTCTGTGATCGACAAGGTTTCCCTGATTCATCAACCAATGATTGAATGCATTATGGGAATTTAGTAATCGTGGAGTTAGGTTAATCCGTCGTATACCAATGTTGTGCCGTGTCGGTTGAGGAACGGATCGAATGTGGTGATTGGATCGAACCTAACTGGTGTTAGGAAATGTCGTCAAGGAAGGGACGATGAATCTATTATAGTATAGATTATTGAGGAATTGGGTCAGAATGTCGAGGTAAACCTTAAGTAGAAATCGATTATTGAGGAGACCTTGATGTGTCGGAATTAGAAGTATCTAAGAATAAATTTGCTTTGGAGTATTCTTGAGGTGTTATATGCAACATAAGGTTGGGAGGCAACCGAGATTTAATGTTAAGAAAATGATTAAGCAAGGACTCAACGTTCATCCCGACATCGGTGAGATATATCAGACATTGTGGTTGAGTTTGCGATGGCTCGTTATGAGAATCGCAGCGATAACCTCAACCGGGATGTAATTGGGTTCGTTTAGAGGTAAGGTTTCGTGAAGGCATTCCTTTTGGATAGGGAATCAATAGATCTTTCCAAGTGCGATGTTAGGTGCTTGGTTGGTGCCAGATTTCGAGGACGAAATCTCTTTTAAGGTTGGGAGGATTGTAACACCCCGATTTTCGAAAGGTACCATTTCAAGTTAATACATGAATCGACATTTTAAGGGAAAAATAAGATATAGGATTTTGGACTTGAATCATAGATTTTATAGTTTTATTGGATGAAGGATTCAATTACGAGTCCAACGGTATTTTCCGGAGCAAAATCGGAGCTATAACGAAGAAGTTACGGCCAAAACAGTGAAAAAATTAAGAAAATCAGACGAACGGTGCATGGGGAGACTTACGGGGCGACTTAGGGTCATCTGGGCGACTTAGGGACATCCGGGCGAGTTGTGAGGCGACTTAGGCCGCCCGGTAACCCGCGCGGAACCCTGTTCGAGCATAAAACCTGATTTTCAGCCCTAGAATTTCATTCCTTCATAACTTTTGCATCAAAACTCCGTTTTTGGTGATTCAAGTTGCCATAGTTTCGTTTTTGAGAGATCTTCAAGGATATATCAAGATATTTGAAGTCTATTAGAGAATACAAGAGTATTTTGTGGTGGTAAGCTCCTCATCTCTCCATGTTAAGCTAGGGTTTGATGATTTCATCCTCTTCCCTTTCATCCTTCAACTTGGGTGTGATTTTGATGACTTGTGTAGTGAAGGTGACCTTGTATATGTGTTGTATCTAAAATCTAGGGAGATTTCTTGGATATTCAAGCCTTCATCAAAAGAGATTCAAGTTTTAGGGGTAAAACCTAGATTTAGCCTAAATTTAGCAAGGTGGGTTCAAGTTGATTTGTGAAAACGTTGTACATGCCAAAATGTTTATTTTAAAGTATTTATGTGTTTAACATGAAATCTTCATTTGTGGAATTACTTGATGAGTTTTGGTTAATTGAGAAGTTTAGTTTTATAAACCTTGTAAAATACCCATATTGGGGATTTTTTGGCATTTTGATAAATGAGTCATAAATAGGTGTGTTTGGTAACTTATTGCATAAATGAGATTATTTGGTTAACAGGGCATTTTTAGAGTTGTGTTGGGTAAAAGGTTTAATTTTGGGTTGTGGGACGTTTTGAAATGATAAAGAGTATAAATCTATTTGGAAAACTTTTTTGTCCCAACTTAAACTGTATTGGAGTCCATTCAAGTATTTTTGAGCTTGTGATTCCATGGTATGGGTCGAGTATGTCTATGATTTGAAAAACGTTAATCTTTGATCAAAAAGAGGTTTTGAGTATTTTTGGCTCGATGTCGTTTTAAAGGAGTCTTGAGGACATTTGTCCGGTTTTATATGGCTCAATGTAAGGTCCAGTTACGACGTATGTATTAATGCGCTGTGTTGCGTATTGAGGTTGGTTACGGGCTCGAGTGTTTTGGTCATTCATGCGTAGTCCGGTCAGGTTAGACTGTGTCGCGTTGGATCCATAGGCACGTAAGTCGGTCCGTTTTGTGTTGGTTAATTGGGTATTATGGGGTTAAACTCTGGTACCCATGTTTTATGACTGAAAACTTTACAAGTGATCGCTTGGAGGGTTGAGTCTGGTAGCGCTACAAGAAAAGTAGGCGCTAGGACTTCCGCCGCTTGAAGTATTGCCTGAAAGGTAGTCTTTAAGTGTGTCGGGCCTTTGGGGTGGAGTTATTCGGAGTGTTCATCAAGTGTCAACTGACTTGGGGTGACGCTTGTAAAGAAGTCGTAGGGACACCTGGCTATGATGTCGTGAGGTGTCATGTGATTAACGTTGCATGGGTGGTATACTTTTGTGTTTCCTCCACTCTCAACGGGTACGGGTCTCCCCCGTTGTCGGCTATCAGTTTCTTAAATATAAAAATATTTCACTTTATCATCTTTGGTCTTATGTAGTCGACAGTAAATGAGGACCTTAATATTGGACCTCCCTCCACGTATATTAAGGTTTGAATGATGTATGTCGCCCCACGTTTGGGTGTTTGGATTTCTTTCCAGTTTATGGTCGCGTGAGTATTGGACCTAGTGTCCATGTTTTCGGACGTACGATACATGTGGTTTTGATGAAGATTCATGGGTCAAATATTTTACCCCACCCGTGTTTGGGTGTTTTGGGATATAACGTCCTATCCGTGTTTCTTAAATGGGAGTCATTTCATATTCATGTTTCGAGTTAGTTTACGTTGAATCAATTTATAAATCATGTTTGAAATGAAGTATGCATCTTTGAAAGTGCATAACATTGGGTAAGAGTTGTTTTCTACGTTTTAAAGTACATCAATTGAAAGGTCATGACTTTAAGCGAAGTTCAACATTTTAAAGATATTTACTTGTGTAAAACTCTTGAACTCACTAGGCATTAGTCTAACCTTTTTATTTGTCGGCATGTGCAATAGGTTCGTTTGGGATTAGTTTTAATGACTCTATGAAGAGAGAGGTGCTAGTGGTGTGCTCGTGATTGTGAAGTCTTCAACTTAGATTTTGTGAAGAAGCAATTTGTATTGGGGTTATGTAGCAACCGACTCTGGTTTATACCTTGTATCTAGTTGGAGTTTGTATTTGTCGAGGTAATTATAGATTTTAACTAGAGGTATATTGAGTTTTGGTTTGTAAAGGGAATTCTTATTCCTATTCGATGTTATATCGAAATTTTTTTAATTAGTTGCTCTTACAAAATTTGAGGGTGTTATAAGTTGGTATCAGAGCTTAAGTTTTAGAGAATTAGGTGTTGATTTTTGATACCTAGACTCAAGCTAGTGTGCATTAAGTGATTGAAAGGGGGAAATTGCACCAATAGACACTTTAAGATTGGATGTTTTGAGGATAATGGAGTCACTAAACAAAAACTTTAATAAATAACCAAATAAATGACAAAATCTTTTATACAAATCCATCCTAGTAAATACTTCAACTTTAATACATAGAATTAACACCAATATTCAATAACTTAAGTCACATACTAAGGCTAAATAAGGTCGGTTGTTACTTAACCCAAATACAAGTTGTTATTCCCAAAATAAATGCGGAAGACTTCACCAAGCTACTCTCTCATGCATATAACTAGCACTCATCTTTCACAATGTCGCTAGCACCATTCTCCAACCCAGACCTGATGCACATGCCGAGAAATAAAAAGGTTAGGCTAACGCCTAATGAGTTCAAGAGTTTTCAACATTAATAATATATCGTTATAAGGAAAGAATGCAACTTAAATCATAATCATTCCAAATGATTTACTTTAAATATGAAAACAACCCGGTTTCCAATAACATGCATTAAAGGTGATGGAAACACCAACATAAACGTTTTCCAATCCACACAATTTTAAAGACGAAAACCCCAACATAAAACATTCATTCATAAAGTAAACTCACCCAAAACGAGAATAGTAGATGAATTCCCAATTTAGAAAATGTGGATAAAACTTTATATCCCGAAACACCCAAAACGATGGGTGGAGCATAATACTCAACCATAAATCATGGATAATAATCCATATATATAAAACGTCACCGAAAACATGAATAATAAAATTAAATACCCAAACAACACCTTTCGGTGACGAAGGAGACCCGCTTCCATTGTACATGGCGGAACACAAAGTTAAGCCACATATCTATGTTATCGAACTACACCTCATATCATGACTTTATTGCATACTTTAATAAGCTACACCTCAAGTTGGACTTTATTATCTGCTTTAATAAGCTACACCTCAAGTCAACAACGATGTTGTATCCTTTATTGCCTGCTTTGCCAAACTACACCTCAGGGATACACCGATCTTATTGCCTGTTCATTTTCTAGTAAGTTGCAACCTCAAGGTTCTCAATAGACCGTTAGTACATGTTTACTAGCATTCAAGATAGGAGTCTCAAACTCCTTACTTGATGACCACAAGATGTTTAAACCTCGTGCACAAGAGTTAGAGGATCTAAATCACAAATCTCGTGGTCCCGGAGTACAACCCATAAAGGTTGATCTCCACAAAACCGGGACAACAACAATGCAACACGACATAATTTTCAAAGTGAGAATATCAAGACTCCTTACTATTAAATATGGCTAACTTACATGCCTATGGATGACACACACACACACACACACACACACTCAAAACATATATTCTCCAAATAAAGTGCAATAAATGCAACTCACACCCAAAACTCCACATTAAACTATTAAAACCGGACAATGTCCCCAATACCCAATAAAGACAAAATCCGAGTCTTATGCTCAACCAAAACAAATGACCATATGTTAAAAGCCATAGTATGTGATAACGTAAACAACCTACGTTTGTGCAAACACATACTTTAAACTCGTGAATAACCCAAAACACAACCTTGGGTTGGGACAAACCCTTTTTCCAAAGGAACTCACACTATTTACACTTTCAAAACGTCTTATAACATAATTTATGCATATTTCCAAAACATACGTTAAAAATGCATTTCTACCAATTACTCTCCATATATAAGATAAATCATCAAAACACATTCATTTATGATTTATTTGTCAAAATGTCTAAAAATCCCAAATATGGTGTTTTACAAGTTTTATAAAATCTTATTAGTTCTAATAGCAAAACTCATCAAAGATTTCAACATTTAATAATAATCATGTAAAACACATAAATACTCTAAAATAGACATTTTTGGCATGTACAACATTTTCACAAATGAACTTGAACTCACATCGCTAGATTTAGGCTAAATCTAGATTTTTTCCCAACTTGATCTTCTTTGAAGAAATTTGGATCCTCCAAGCCAAATCTTCCAAAAATCTAGATCCATAATTTTCCAATCATAAATTTTCATATAAAACCATTTAGAATCGTTCCCCAAACATTTTACATGAAGATCTCAACTTATACTAAAACCCTAATTTCCATAGATGAAGAAAAAAGAAGATTACCTTAACCCCAACTTGAATCTACCAATAATGTAACACCCTTAATTTTCGGCAAGTATAGGAGCACCCAGGCGTTTCTGGACCTTGTGTTTGGTGGGATTCATGTTGGAAAAACAGTACTAAAAGTTCCAAAGAGTGTCGAGGGCCTTAGTGTCGAAAAAGATCGGATTTTCGGGCTTCGGGGAGTCTGGGCGAAAGTGACAGCGAAAGTGATATGTGTCACAATCGCGTGTCACTCTCGCGGAGGGCCTTATGGCCGCGATACACTCCCAGCAAGAGTGCCTCGCGAGAGTGACCATGTCACTTTCGCTTGGCACAATCGCGATTGACCCTAGATTGGTTTAAAACCCTGATTTTCAGCCCTAATTCATTTGTTCTTCTCCCAACTCATTTCCTCTCTACCTCAAGATGAAAACCCTTCTCTCTTTATGGATCTTGGAGCATTCAAGACCTTGAATTTGAAGACCTAATGTGACCTATCACATTTTGGTTAAGATTTGGAAACAAGTTAGAACCCCTTCTCATCTTCCACCTTTCATGGACTTCTAAGAGTTCATCAAACCTTCTCCACCCTTTTGAAGATCTGAAGGGTGATGTTTATAGTGGTGACCTAGAGGCGTTTTGTTGAGGGATTCAAGTCTTGGTAAAGGTAAACTTCTCTTCCCTTCAACTATGGAAATTAGGGTCTTGAGTTATGATGAAATCTTCTTGTAAAATGATTTGGGGAAAGATTCTAGATTGTTGGAAATGGTTATTTACGGTTGAAAATTTGTGGATCTAGGTTTGTGGAAGAATTTTGCTCATGGATTCGGATTTCTTCAAAAAAGCTCAAGTTAGGGTAAAATCTAGATTTAGCCTAAATCTAGCAAGGTGAGTTCAAGTTGATTTGTGAAAACGGTGTACATGCCAAAATGTTCATTTTAAAGTGTTTTGTGTTTTACATTAAATTGTTAACTGTTGATCACCTAATAAGTTTTGGTTATTTTGAAATGTTTAGTTTTATAAACATGGTGAAATACCCATTTTGGGACTTTTGGGAATGTTGGTAAATAAATCATGTTAAAATGTTTCATCGATGATTTTACATATATAATTGGAGTTCATTTGACGTAAGTGTCATTTTGTGTATTTGACCTTGTAAACCTTTTCGGAAAATGCATATTATTGTGTTATGAGACATTTTGGAAATATAGGGGTGCGAGTTCATTTAGAAAATGGTTTGCCTCAACCAATGAGGAGATTTTAGTTAATCACACTTTTGGTCATTGTGTTTGCATGATAGTTGGTAAATCGTGTTTCAATGTTTATACCGGCTTTCATTTGGCGGTTTACGTAAATTGTTGGGCCTCTGGCTCGGTTTTGACTAAATTGAGTCTTGAGGACATTTCTCCGGTTTTAATAACTTAAAGTGGAGCCTTGGGTGTGAGTTGCATTTACTGTACTTTATTTTGGAGAATAGATACTTTGAGTACGTGTGTCATTGTAACATCTCAGGCCAACCGTACCAGATATTGTCCGCTTTGTCCACACACTTGGACTCACGGTTTTAAAACGCGTCTGGTAGAGTAGGTATCCATTTCCTTATAAGCCAACTTTTGTTCCACTCCCCAACCAATGTGGGATCTTACAATCTACCCCCCTTGGGAGACCAACGTCCTCGCTGGCACACTAGTCCGGCTCCCGGCTCTGATACCATTTGTAACATCCCAGGCCAACCGTACCAGATATTGTCCGCTTTGTTCACACACCTAGACTCGCGGTTTTAAAATGCGTCTGGTAGAGGAGGTATCCAGTCCCTTATAAGGTAACTTTTGTTTCCCTCCTCAACCAATGTGGGGTCTTACAGTCATCCAATAGGAGTCATGTGTTTTAGACTGTAATGCATTGGATTCATAGGCATGTAAGTCAGTCGTGTTTAATGGTGAGGACTCTTGGGATTCTCACTTTGGGAAATAATGTTGTGTTGGTATTGGTGTCGTCCCGGTTGTTTGGCGAAGAGGAACCTTTATGGGTTGTACTTAGGGACCATGGGTCTTGTGTTTGGATGTCTAATTCTCGTGCACGAGTGTTAGTCATCATGGGTTATCAAGTAAGGAGTTAATACTCCTACCTTGAATGCTAGTGAGTAGGCACTAAAGGTCGAATGGGAACCTTGAGGTTGGAACTCTACTAGAGAGCGAATGGGCACTAAGATCGGGTATCCTTGAGGTGACACCCGCTAAGTGGTGTGCACTAAAGGTACCGTGTCCTTGAGGTGATGCCTGCTAAGTGGTGTGCACTAAAGGGGTTGGGGACTTGAGGTGACACTTAAGTTAGTGTGCACTAAAGCCAATGATCTGAGGTGCAGTTCGATAACATAGATACGTGGCATACGTTTGTGTTCCCGCCACGTTCAATGGAAATGGGCCTCCCCCGTCACCGAAAGGTGTTGTTTTGGGCATTGTATTTTTAGTATCCATGTTTTTGGTGACGTTTTGTATGTACAGGTTTTATCCCTGAGTTATGTGGAGTTTTAGTGTTCCACCCGTGTTTTGGTGTTTTCGGGGAATAAAGGCTCATACGTTTTTTTTATAAATTGGGAGTTCAATCCATGTTTAATGCTTCAAGTGAGTTTCGGGTTAAAATCTATCTTTGCGAAGGATTATTTTCATACTAGAATTGTCATCTTTAAAATGTGCATATTTGGAAAATGAGTCATCTCATGTTAAAGTAAACCATTCAGGAAGATCAATGATTTAAATGACATTCTTTACCAATAACATTATATAATCCACTCATGTTGAAAACTCTTGAACTTACTAGGCGTTGGCCTAACCTTTTTATTTGTCAGCATGTGCATCAGGTTCCGGTTGGGGATTTGGTTCTAGCAGTGCTATGAAGAGTTGTGCTTTAGTTTTTCACAAGTGTAAGTATTTGGTGAAGTCTTACGTAGTTTGGAGGTAGTGACTATTATTGGGTTTTAGTAGCACCCGTCATTGTTATAGACTGTATGTAGAGAATAAATTGTGGGTGTTGCGGTTAAACCTTAAATTGTGATTGTGTATGAATCATTTATTGATGTATTTAGAAAATTTTAAATTAGTCGCTCTTACCGAATTTGGGGGTGCTACAAATAATAAACTTCTAAGGCCACAAATATGAACCTCAACCTTCAAATCTTCTAAAGGGTGGAAAGGGTTTTGGAGAGGGTTTGATGAAACCCTAGAAGATAATGATGGGATGATGAGCTCCAAACCTGCGTATCCAATTCCTAGCTCGGTGAGGAAGATCCTCCTTAAAATTCAAGGGTTGAGGCTTCAACTGCAAGAAAATCCTAATTAAACCTAAAGGTTCGTTTTGAGAGAAAAAGGGGAAGAATAGGTGAAGCACAAATGAAAGAGGGCTGAGAATCAGAACGTGAACAAGTCTGGGGGCCGACCGCGATTGTGCCCTTGGCACTCTCGCGGGCACTGTCGCCGAGTGTGTACCACAACATCCCCTTGGCCTACGACCTTGCCCCGCGAAAGTGCCTCATGGCACAACCGCAGGCGTTATCGTCGCACAGGTACCGAACACCATGGTCTCCCTGCAACCTTGCCCTTGGCGACAGTGACAATGTCACTGTCGCGGGGCATAGTCGTGTTGTATAGCCCGAAGTCCGAAATTTCCATTTTTCGTCCCCAAACTCCCTCGACCCTTCCATTGATCAGGTTTAGATCACTCATTCACGATCCCTTGTAACATGGGAGGCCACAGGTCACTAGATGGGTTATCTTTACTTGTCGAAATTCATGGATGTTACAGAACACGTTAGAAATTTAAATATTTATGCACTCTTAAAAATGTTTTTAAAAAATATTTTGAATTAAAAAATGTACTCTCCATTGGTTTCAAAAAATGAGATTAAAGGGTTATTGGCCAATAGATACCAGATTATCCAACCTTCCTAAAGATCAAGGGTTCAAGTCTCACGAAATGTGAGTAGTGTGCCCGTTTTTTGTTGTATATACATATTAAATACTTCAAAAAAGTCAAATTTGCAACCAGATTAATAATAATTTTCAAAGTTTGCTTTCTATTTTGATCATGAATTGACCATATTTAAAAAATATTGCTTTTGACTCATTAGGGAGAAATTTGGACTACAAGAATTTCACACTGATTAATTGTGGATTGTAAGGAATTCAAAAAAGTTATTTCAAATGATATTCAAACAAACAATTGATCTATTACAAAATTTACAATTACAACCTTTTAAAACCAGTGCATACTTATTTTGACACCGAACATGTATGAAATTCCAAAACCTTCTAGTCATTTAAGAAGGTTTTAGAAAATTGTATATCACACCCTAAAATTTAGAGTAATTTAAAAAAATTGGAAATTCGGCAATACGACGTTTGTATTTGGAATAAACCACCCAAAAATGGTAAATGTATAAAGCGTTTACAAAACTTGTGAACGAAAATGGGAATCAACAACAAACTAATCTAAACAAGTACTATCTAGATTACATCGGTTGTCAACCCAAATTCACAAAAATAAAGAGATTTTTAAACGCTAAAACGCCAAATATCTAATCATCTCAAAAATGCCTCAAGCCCCATGCTCGTCACTCAAACCTTTGGCAACCCACCGCTAAAGGAACCTGTTATACACATCATTTGAGAAAAGTGTTAGACTTAAAGCCTAGTGAGAACATACAGTTTATATAATAGAAGAAACGTAGTTAAATAGTAACAAAGGAAGTCTTTTCAAGAAAGTTGAGTTTACAATTGAAATAATATTCACATAGGGACCTTTCGGTCCGAAAATTACATCTTGCGATGACGGGGGAGACTCGATTTACCAAGGATCGTGGCGGAACACAAAAGTAAGCCACTTTTCGAGTTATGAGCTAAATACTTGGAACCATGGTCACGAACAACGTCGGTCCGTACTCAGATGTGGGGGAGGGCACCCGAGGA
This sequence comes from Arctium lappa, assembly GCA_023525745.1. Lineage (NCBI taxonomy): Eukaryota > Viridiplantae > Streptophyta > Magnoliopsida > Asterales > Asteraceae > Arctium > Arctium lappa. Next base: position 6,387,884 of record CM042047.1, read on the forward strand.
ACCAAGTGATACTCGTTCACTAGGATTACATTTACGGTCCATGGCTAGTAACCAATCCCACATAACCGTACCAAATTGCCTCCGAGGACCCAATGTCTCAACTAGCTACAAAGGGGAAAACATCCCAAACATAAGCCGACTCAATACCTATGGATCCACTAAAAATAGTCTAGACTTGTTACAATTTCATTTATGACTAACTGTAGTCAAACATATCGTCTTTAATACCATTTACTTCCAAAAATGCATTTCTATGTTTAACTGCTAATAAGTATTTGCAAAATCCAATCATAAGAGTGAAAATCATAAAAATGAGAATGTACATATTATTTTAAGTAACCCACATAAAAACACAAGTAAAAACCTTATTTTACTTCATATACAATGGAACCCTTCATTTTAGTTGAAAGTGGTGGAAACTCTAAAATCTCCCAAAACTCAAGTTAGATCAAAATATGATAAACATGAACCAAAACCAAGGAGATGTATAGGAGTTTAAAATGTAATGTTTTGACATGTATAAAGTTTGGGAAATGGAAGTATGAACTCACCAAGTGGGTTTTTGAAGAAAACCTAAAACCCTAGTTTGATTTCTTGGAGAAGATGACAAAGGAGATGGTGGTTTTATGCTCTAAGCTTGAATCCTTGGTTGATGCACCCAACTTCTAGCAATAAATGAGGTAGATTTGGGTTGGTGGAACCCTAGCTTCTGTTCTTGAAGAGGGAGGTGATTTGAAAGAGAAATAAATGAGGAAGGTGGGGAGTAAATGAGGAAAAAGGGGGAAAACCCGTCTATAAGGCTTGCAGGTGCAACCCGCGACTTTTAAGCCGCAGGGCCCGCGTGTGTTTTTGTGATTGAAAACGAAAAGTGAGTTATGCGGCTTGGGCCGCGACTTGAGGTTGCGCTGCAACCCGCGCAAGTCACTGGGTTTCTTTCCTCTAACACTTGAACTTAACACACAAGTCTAGTGGCTTCACACGAGACATACGATTAACGGTAAACGCGAATTAAATATGATCCACATACAAGAAGACTAGAAGTCTTAGACATGGAAATTAAATATTGAAAATTCGAGGTGTTACATTATATCTAAACAGAAGTTCTTGATTAATTTCTCGTGATTCTAAAATTCATTGCCATTGAAGTCCTGGAACATAACAAGATTACATTGCAGGATGCGAGTGACACCCGTAACGTGGTCATGGAAGAAAGAGGCTCCTTGTGGGGGAAGCTATTGGGGGTAACACAACAAGAAGCTTAGAAGTACATAGAGCTGGCAAAACTTCATTTCAAATTTGGCAATACAAAGACCGTTAAACTGCCACCCACATGCTTGTTGGGGAGAAAGCTAAATTGGAGAAAATGGTCACTCCCTTAATAAAGAAAGGAACAACTAGTACCTTCAAATGGTTGGTTTTCTTACTCCTATACGTTGTAACACTCGTACCAAAGGGCCTTTGGCCTAGCGGTATTAGAGCCTTTTGCTTCCTATGAGGTTAGGGATTCAAACCTCACCAAGGGTGAGGAGGGCATGTGAGTTTATTTGTTGCATCTGCTGTATATAAATAGTATAAAAAAAACACATGTGGTTTTGAAATCTCTTGTTCATCTTTATAGTGATTGTTGACCTTTATAATGGAAATTTAATAAGGCTTTATTTACTTATCATAGATGAGTTATCGAAGATCTAAACGGGCATGAAAAACGAAGCCCCACAACCTAGCGCACGACCCGGGTTGCATAAATTACTGGATGCGTGGTCAGGGACACGCGCACAGGTCGCGTGGCAAGGTCGTGGGAAGGTCATCTGCAGATTTAAAAGTGCAAAATTTTTGAGGTTTTCTCACTTTCTCTTCTCCAACTTTATCCTCATCTTTCCCTCCTTAGATTTGAGTTTTCGGGGAGCTTGAAGTCCGATTTTGAAGGCTTTTGGAAGCATTACTTGGGGATTTAGGAGCTAGCAAGTTGAAGGTAAGGTCTTTCATTTCCAACCAAAAGTTAGGGTTCATGTGTTCTTCATTATTCTTGCCATTTCTTTCCTTATTGGTGTAATTTTGGTAGTGTTTGTGGTATTAGAAACTTTATAGAAACATTGGAGCTAAGATTTGGAAAGCTTGTTAAGAGATCTCACGTATTCACGAAAAGAGCTCAATGATTTGGGATAAAGACCTAGATTTTAGCATAAATCTATCAAGATGAATTCTTATTGCTTTGTAAAACTATATACATGTCAAACTGTCTATATTTTGAGGGTTTGAACACAATTAGTGAGCTTGGTTCATGTTTGATGAAATTTTATGAATATTGTGATTTTGAGCATACACGGGTTATGAAATCTCTTGAAATTGTTTATGATGGCTTATTGAGTGTTTTGAGGCACCAATTAATATTTATTCCATAAAAAGGGATTTATTTATTCGGTTGATTTGAGACAAAATATTATTCTAACTCTTGAGAAAAGCATTTTAGTTAATATGACTCCTTTAAGTGTATTTATACAAATGAAAGTGTTTATCAACGTGGTTTCAAGTCAAGTATGATTTGGAAATCTTACCTAACTTATAAAGTATAAACCTTTGATAGTGGCGTATTAGTCTTTTGATCATAAACGTACAAATCAGAAGTAATTGTCTTTCTATGGGTTGTAAAGACTTTGAGAATGAAACCATACAGTTTGGGCCTTTATCCATCGTGTTTTAATAGATGTTGATATATGGACCTAATCGTGTTATAGGTGTCATATGTTTATTAAAAGTTGGAAAATATGCCTTTTTGGCTCATGTGGTTAATGTTGACTTTATTTAATTAGTCAAGTGCATTGTGGGCATAGGCGAAGGATTGTGTGAGAAGTTGAGTTAACGTGAGAAATAGATCTAAATCCTTGATCATTTTTAAACTCAAGTCCACCCATGAACCACACTTGATACAGGGGTTGATCTGGTGCATCTCGGTGCATCTTATCTTTGTGCATCTCATCCTAATGTGCATCTAACGGTTGATAACGATATTCTTACGTTTCTCAGGTTAACTCAACTTCTCACCGAAACCCAACCCTATGGGCGTATTTTCTTAATTTTAACTTAGATAAGTTATGTGCGTATTTGACTGGTTTTAACAGTCAAATGTGGAGCTTTAAACATATAATGTATTTATTTCTTAATTGATGGAAATTACATGTTTTGGGTTATTTGGTCATTCATTTTAAAGTCATGTAATTTATATTGTATATGAATTGGATCCATATGTAAGTGAGTCGGTCGCATTGATATTTTAGGAGTCTTGATGTCCACTTCTCGCTTTGAGACCAATGTCGTGTGGGCATCATGGTGTTCGTTATTGCAGAGAGGAACCCGTGTGGGTTGGACTCCGGAACCGTGGGTATTGTAGAGGTGATCACTTGATGAGTCGGACTCTGGAACCCTGTGTATTACGGTGATGAACTCGTGAGGAGTCGGGCACTAGGACCTGTGTGTATAGGTTGTGGCCTAGTAGAGTTGACATAAGTCATCGACGGTATTTTAGGATGGCCTCATGTGGAGTGGGGCCCTATGATCATTGGCTCGTATAGGTAACTCAACTGTGCATAAGTAGGCGTTAAGATCGGGGTATTGCAGAGATGAACTCGTATGGGTCAGGCTCCGGGACCTTAGGTATTGAGGTGGAAACTTTAGAGGTATTAGACACCGGAACCGTGATCTTAAGGCGCTACCTGATAACATTGACACATGACTTACTTTGTGTTTCACCATAGTTAACAGAAGCGAGTCTCCTCCGTCATCAAAAGGTGTTGCTTAGGTATTGAATTTATCCATGCTTTCGGTGATTTTGGGGGTATTTTTATATTATTTTTATTGCAGATGTTTTGTGGGTTGGATCGTATCCACTTGTTCTCAAGGATGAGTATGAAATGACGGTTTCGATTTTAAAGCAATACTTAGTTATCATATATCATTTTGGAAACAACGAGTTTCTAATTAGATGCCTTTGATTTTAAATGCCATTTTAATAAGGAATTATTGGGTTAAAGGGAAACTCTCCAGGTTATACTATTTTTATATTCTTGAGACAAACTGCTTTAATTCATTAGGCGTTAAGCCTAACACTTTTTCTTATCGTCATGTATATCAGGTCTTAGAAGGATCTGTGGTGTGTAGGAGCTAGTAGAGGTTTTGGTAGGATGGCTTAGAAGCGTCATTCGATTTTGAAGATAACAAATTTGATGGTATTAGTAACACCCGACTTATTCTAAACTTGTTTAGGAATTATATTGTCCGCTTGGTACTTTGATACGTACCTTGTTCTCATTTTGGGTAGACTCTATGTAATTTTATATTAAAGTTACTTTGTATTGAAGGAGAAGTTTTCTAAATTTTATTTTATTTTCTAAATTTAGGGGTGTTACATACGTGGAGAGCGATGGTCTCACCGAGGCATGTTATTGGCTGGTGAGACATATTTTTTTCACTTTCAATTAGGCATGACGATTTGCCTATACCCGTTGGGGAACCCGGTTTACCCGACCCGACCGGGGACGGGGATTCCCTGTGTAACACCCTCAAATCTGGAAATAACAACTTATTAATTTTTTCTAGATACATCAATAAATGAATCATCTACAACCCCAAATTTAGATTCAACTGCAATACACATAAACAATCTATACCAACGGACCATAAAAGGGCGGGTGCTACTCATACTCATGCATAGTCACAATCTCCAACGTACGGAAGACTTCACCCAATACTTACTTTCGCGTCTAGCTAAGGCTCTACTCTTCATAGGACTGCTAGAACCCATCTCTCAACTGGAACTTGATGCACATGCCGACAAATAAAAAGGGTTAAGCTTAACGCCTAGTGAGCTCAAGAGTTTTCAACATATAATTTAATCATTTAGAAAGGAAGAATGCGAATAAAACCATAATCTTTCAAAATGATATGCTTCACTTATGAAAATGACTCGTTTATCAATAACGATGCGCTTTGTACTAAATAGACACCGAGTTAACTGTTAACCAAACCAAACTGCTTTAAAGACGAGGATCTCACTATGAGACGTAATTATGTAAAGTAACCGGAACTTGCTAAAAGTAAAATAGAGGGCGGACTCCCAATTTTATAAAACACGGTTAACACATTACAACTTGAAATACCCAACATGGGTGAAACGTGACACACAGCTCATAAATCATCGATGAATATCTATATAATTAAATATCGCCATGAACACGACTTTAAACCCAAAACTCACACGACCGTAAAATGGACGAGAATGAATACCGACACGTGGAAATGACGCGGTCCATGCGAACCTTAACGTGGGAAGAACCCAATATTAAAGCCATCATTTACCGTCAACCACTTAAAAACTCCTCTTGGTAAAATACCACATTACCAAATAAAATACCACGAATCAACGATGGGGAGATCCGTAAACACCGAGAATAGAAAACACGTAAGTAGGCCGTTCACGCGACTTCCTTGCATGTCCTCTAAACATTTTCATCTTGGGTGGCGAGAACACGTGAATGGGGCCACCCTTGATGTTGTTGGAGTTCACCACGTATCCCGGACTTAGTTCCCATGCCATACCAGACATCACAACCTCAATCCGTTTTACTGCCTCTAGCCCTACTCTGTCGAGTTCCACCCCAAGGACTTACGGACACTGGTGCCTATCCAACCTAGACGAGTTACACCTCAACGGCTCGCGCCGCTTATTGCCTACTCGCTAGCAAACCTGAGCGGTCACTAAAAGTAACCCAAAACCTCCGGCCTTACAAGACCGACAGAACTTACGTGCCTATGGATCCATTACAACACCGTCTAACGTTACATGACTCCAATTGAATGACCAACGCAACCAAAACATGTAACTCACCAACGATACAAAATTAATCATCATCTCAGTCAAAACCCCCGCTGGTTATAACTCCGGACCAGAGTCCACACGACTCATTTAAATCAAAACCGAGCCAAAGGCCCAACACTTTACGTAAATCTCCACCGAAAGCCTTTGTACATTAAAACACGTTAAACCGACTGACAAAGACACAATGATCCCAAAAGTGTAAACAACTCCAAATCAACATTGGTTGAGGCAAACCATCTTCCAAAAAGGACCATTTTACCCTTACATTTCCAAAATACCTCTTGACACATTAATATGCATTTTCCCAAATAGTTGTAAGTACATAATCATATAAATGACATTTTTCTCAAATGGACTCCATTTATAAAATATGCATAAATGAAGCTTCTAAAACATGATTTATTTGACGAATGCCCAAACTCACAAATATGCATGTGACACAAGTTTATATGGTGAGATATAACCAAATGCCCAACATTTATTAGTAGTGAACAATTTGATGTAAAGTATAAATACTTTAAAATAACCATTTTGGCATGTACATCGTTTTCATAAATCATCTTGAACTCACATTGCTAGATTTAGGCTAAATCTATATTTTCCCCCAACTAGAACTCCTTTGAAGAACACTTGGATTCTCAAGACAAAACTTCCAAGACCTAAATCCATACATAAACATAATCAACCACAAAGAATCGTTTCCTAAACCATATACATGAATACCTCAACTAATACCGAAACCCTAACTTCCATAACCGAAGAGAATAAAAGATTACCTTAACCCAAGCTTGAATCCACCAACCAAAACATCTCTAGTTCACCAAAATGGTTACAAATCTCCAATCTATGAAAGGAAGCACAAAGGGTGGATGAAACCCTAGAAAACTTGGTGAAGAAGATGAAGTGGGAGAGATGAGAAGCTTACCACCACAAAATACTCTTGTATACTCCAATAGACCTCCAATCTCTTGCTAGATTCCTGAAGATCTCTCAAAAACGAAACCGTAGCACTTTGAATCTCCCAAATCGGAGTTGTGGATCAAGAGTTATGAGGAAATGAAGTTTGGGGCTAAAAAATCGCGATTTAAGCTGGAACAGTGGATTTCGCGACTTATCTCGCGACTTAGGTCGCAGCATAAGTCGCCCGCTTCCTCCTGATTTTCTTCTCGATACTGTTTTGGCCGTAACTTCTTCGTTATAGCTACGTTTTCGCTCCGGAAAGAACCGTTGGACTCGTAATTGAATCCTTCATCTATTTAAACTATAAAATCCAGGATTTAAGTCCAAAATTAAATATCTTATTTTTCCTTGATATATCGGTTCCTGTATTAACTCAGAATGATACCTTTCGAAAAATCGGGGTGTTACACCCTGCTAAACCGGGCCCCATGATCCCGTTTGGCTCAAATCAAATATGGGGTTAGGGTTAGGTATCGTATTCCTAACCCGACATGTTCCATATTTGTATATAAGAAATAATATATATATATATATATATTAATGAGTAAAATAACAAAAATAAAATAGTCTGGTAGTGGTCATCTTCATATTTTCATGCTCTACAATAAAAACATATACCACTATGTGCACAAATGTTCATTGGTATGTCACATATATATGTAGGAGTATTAGAACATTGTCTTCAAGTGGATAACTGCCGAGTTATGTTATTAGATAGTGTGCCAAGGTGTATATTTATGATAAACAAAACTGTCTTGATATTTTAATAACCTTTGCTTGACTTTTTTTTTTTAATTAAATCAACTTCTTTTTGGTTTTCAGTTTATTGTATGATATTGCGATTTTTTTCACACATAAATATTTAATACCTCATAAAAGCAAAAGTTTGTAAAATTCAAGTGTGATGTTTAACACATTTTATTTTAAATATATCATATAAGGGGGAAATCTTTGATTCCCTGTTGAGGATCACTGTTCCCCATCGGGGATGGGGATGTGATCATATTCCCACCCAACTCGGTCCCCATTCCCAGAGGCGGATGCACATGATGCTGGTAGGGGTCCTGGGCCCCCTACCAGCCTAACACCTGATAGCCCAAATTTTTTTTACTTTGATTTTATTAGGTTTAAGCATATGGGCCCCCAACTCCATTTATCTAAGGCCCCTTTAATTTTGATCCAACTCTCTTACACTCCCTTACGACCTTACTCCCTCTCAAATCTCAATCGAGTAATCGACGACTGAAAACAGAAATCGACATCGTCTCTTCTCAATCGACATCGTTTCCGACTGAAAACAGAAAACCCACCGGCCACCGGCGCCTGACTTCGTCTCCCTCCCTGTCGTCGACGCCTCAAGCCCTCACTGCAGATTTGGGTAAAATTTAAAAAAACTAATATTTTTATTTATACTCTTGATTTTTTGTAACTTTGTTGAATTGTTGGTAAATAATTTCTTAGTATTTGGTAATTGGTATTTGCAATTTTTTACTTGTTATTAGGCAATAGCCCGTAGGCAATGTGTCTGTATTTGGTATTTGCAATTTGCAAATTTGTTTTTTAAAGTTCAAATAAGAAATTATATACTTATATTGATATTGATATTGATATTGATATTGTTATTGCTAATTGCTATTTATATTTGATAAAACAATTAAAACAAAACATTGATTTTGAATGTTAATCTTGCTATTGTTATTGCTAGGAAAAATGGAAAGACTTTTTAAAAGGAAAGCATCAACACCTGAATCGTGTTCTGTACCATAGAAAAAGAAGCACTTCTCGATGTTACAACTTACAAAGTGATGATGTAATTAGCCAATTTCAAAAGATGAAGACTCGCAGGACTCAATTGTAAAAGGTAACTTCTTACCATTTTTAATGAAATCGTATCTTTTGGTTATTTTTTTTATATGGGCCCCCATCAAGATTTTTTTCTGCATCCGCCACTGCCCATTCCTATACCTACTTTCAATTGCTATTATACCAACAAGCCTAGACCGAAAAAACAATATTCAAATAGTCTTTACTCTCTTAAAGCGATTGATGTTTCTTAACCTCACAATAACCATATAAGTGGTTGAAGAACAATATTAGTATACATTGAAAACCCATTAACTCTAAGTTTTCGGGTCAAAGTCTCACAATAAAACGAACAATTTTATAAAATTATGATGAAATCTATATGGCAACAAAGAGTCAAGCAGTAGTTGTCATATCCTTTCACTATCACATAACTAATCGATTGATTGAGTAGGATTCGAATATAGATTGATCCTTTTCAGATTATCCGTTTATAATAAAATCTCATATTTCTCTTTAATTAAATACAATATTACTATTAGTCGTAAATTTAGAATCGAACAAGAACAAGTATCAACAGGGATTATTTGTAATAAACAAAAGCTAGTGGCAAAATATAACAAGAAACAAAACTTAAGGGGGGATTATGTAACTTCTGCGGGAAGATAACTTGCTTCATTCGACCATTAAAATCAAGAACTCAGCGACACCAGAACACACGCTGATCTTGGATTTTGCCGCCAAAATCCGAACATGCTATGTCTACCTCTCCGTTCTATCTCTCCTCACCCCAAAATCCATGTTGGATCCCAAAACCAAGTGTTCAGATTCTTGTCAACAACCCATTTTGTTCATCTTCATCAGCGTCGTAAATATTCGAACAATATTGTTCACCGGAGTTATGAATATAGTTCTTGTCCTTGTTCGAATTCGGATACGGGTTCTTTCAATTCGAGCGAAGAAGAATTCGATATGGAATTGGGACGATTGTTGAGGCTGTTGCCGGAGGAGATGCGGCGGAGGGTTAACGAGCATCAAGAACTTCACCAACTGATTGAGGTCGTTATGGATTTGGGTCGGAAACCCTTGGCTCGATTTCCCTCTGGAGATTTTGTCTTGTCGGATCATTTGATCACGGTGGATGATCTTTTACATGCTACTTCATTGGTAAAAAAAATGATTCTTTGCTTATTGCTCACCAGGTGTTTGATGTTTTGCTGTTAGTTGATAATTTAGGTTCTCTCTTTCTCTCGTTTGTGTATGTGTGTGCGTGATTTCTGGGAACCCGTTTAGGTTTATTATCTTGATTGAGAGGACAATGTTGTACATGCCTTAATGGGTAGTCATAATCATTGAAGGGTTCTATCTGGAAATTTAGTTTTCATTGATTTGTCATTCTACTGTTCCACAAGGCATGAACCATGTTTGGAGAATTTTTTTAGAGGTGGATTTATGTCTATTTGCAGTAAAATTGACCATTCCACCACTTTAACGAATATAAGCTATTATAGGTAGGTGATTTTGCTATTGATAATCGAGCTGGCATTAGCAGAACTTTGCACCGAATTAGTGCCATCAGAAACCGCAAGGCCGCAATTATTGGGTTAACCTGTCGTGTTGGTCGAGCTGTATCAGGAAGTGCCAAATTATTGCAAGATTTGGTTAAAGATGGAGCCTCTTTATTGCTTATTGGCCCTCCAGGAGTCGGAAAAACTACAATTATCAGGTTTGTTATTTTGTATGCTTACAGTGTATTCCGCATGTAACTAGAATGGCAAAGTTTCTCATGTTTCAGAGGATGAGCTGATATTTACATTCGGTCTTCTTGCCCTTTCTTTTTTCTGATTATTAGAATCCACCATGGAACATTTTGACAACACAAATGCTGGTAATAATTAACAGAGGCCATTGGGAATAACGGGATAGAGTATCATTGTTCTTCCATTATTTTTTATATGGTCTGTCTAGAGGCTTCCTTTTTTCGTCACTCTTCCCATTTAAGGATGAGATCAATTGTAGTACCAAACCTTCTTATCACAATTTTATCTTATTCTACCTTTCTGGGCTACCCTTTGGATTAGATAAGCTATGTCACATCTGTACTTTCACGTTTACAGTGCAACTGTAAGCATGCTATATCTCTCATTGCAGCGCTCCCTCTCCCAACTTTATGGGATGACAAGGATTTTGAGTCCTTGAATTTCAGCCTATTGTTTTTAAGTGTACTAATATGCAACCACTTTGACTTTTGCAGTTGACATTATAGTTTATTTGTATATTTTACCATAGTAATTCGTAGTTGTTTATTGTACAACATGCTCGAGTTTTATGGTCCTACATGCTCGAGAATATCTCAGCATTTTCCTGCATTTGTTATATTTCCAGATGAACTTCATTTTCCCTGGTGTCCTTACATGTCCTCCCATGGTACATAATATCAAACAATGGTATTTTGTATGATACTCAATTGGGAGAAACATCATACACATCTCATGATAAATCCTTTGAGCTCCTATATAAGTATCTAAAAAGAGAACTCAGAAGAAAGTATTGCTAGTATTCAACAGTGTTCTTTAGCTACATTACTATGAACAAGTCCATGACTGGTCTTGAGGGGAAATGATCTATGTTTAACCCGCTGTTCTATATTACAGGGACATAGCTCGAATGCTTGCAAATGATTATAAGAAACGTGTCATGATTGTTGACACCTCAAATGAAATCGGTGGAGACGGTGATATACCTCATGCAGGTATAGGTAATGCTCGACGGATGCAAGTTCCTGATTCTGATATGCAACATAAGGTAGTTGCCGGAACCTTCCACTGCTATCAGTCGTGGCTGGCACTCATTTAATACACCTGGAGTTCTCTTCTGGATATACATACAGTAATGAGTTGGGGGATATAGATCTCAACGAGTACCTATTCTTTTTATATTATATGTGTAGTTCACTCATGGTTGCCACTTAGAACAGTCTATAATCAATAACTATCACTTAGGGTTCCAGACATTTATTCTATGCTATTCACCATAATTTTTTACATGTATATATTGATATCTATAGTTATTATCTTTCTTAAGCCAGCATACTCAGTCTTGATATATATATATATATATATATATGTATATACATGTTGATTTTTGAATGCTTATAAAACCCAAAGATATACTACCAAGATCAATGACTTATTTTGGCTGTAGAGAAAAATTGCAGACTATATTAAGTTACACCAAATATATTACAATAGAATAGCTGTTAGAGCTAGAAACTAAAAGCATTAACCAAGGGGTCATTGGCCCAACGATACCTGGGTTACCGGTAGAGTCCAGCCTCCGAGGAGGTCAACGGTTCAAACGTCACCGAAGTCGAGGAGTGTGTGTGAGTATTTGCCGTATATAAATATTATATACAAAAAAACTAACAGCATTAATGTCGATTTTGTAGTTTTAGAACTTAGAAGTACCACTTTACAATTTTAAATCAAGGGTTGACCCTAATTAGGAATGCAAGGAGTAGGGGGATAGTTTCAACTTCTAATATTGTGCATGTTGTATATGGTTCCGAACATTTGTATTGGGTTCGTATTTATTGATATTTGATGTACTTCAGGTGTTAATAGAAGCAGTCGAAAATCATATGCCTCAAGTGATTGTAATTGATGAAATCGGCACAAAACTTGAAGCAGCAGCTGCAAGCACTATTGCACAACGTGGGATTCAGTTAGTTGCAACTGCTCATGGTATTACAATAGAGAATTTGGTGATGAATCCTTCGTTGGAGATGCTTGTTGGAGGAATACAGGTAAGTTGGTTACCAATATTTGTTGTGTGGTGCATGTGGACCTGGAATCTGGATAATTACAAGGAAATGCATAGCCGTTAATCCTTTAGGTGTCAACATGCTAACTGATGAAATATTATAACCCAAACATGTAATGGTTAACTGCTACCTAATGTCTACACTTAAGGGGATTTTGACACAGCTGTTTGCTGTTCTTTTCGAAGCATATACAATATGTACGGTAAATACTCATGCACCGTCCTCATGGAGGCTGGGCTCTACCTTCGGTGAGGTTTGAACCCTTGACCTCATGGAGGCTGGGCTCTACCGGTAACCGGATATCACTAGGCCAATGGCCCTTTGGTAGCTGTTTGCTGTTTTTTGGCAATGTTGCTAGTATCAAATGATGACTTGAGTTTTTGTTTTCTCCAAGGGCCAAGGCTGGCTACATATACATTCAGTGAACTGTCCTATAGATAAAGAAGATTCTATTTCTTGCATTTTTTTTGTTAGTATGCCATGCAAGAATAGATCAGCATATCAAACTTTCATGTCTTATACTGCATTATGCATGGGTTTCACAGAGTGTGACACTGGGAGATGAAGAGGCAAATCGAAGGGGTGTACAGAAATCAGTGCTGGAGAGAAAAGGTCCATCTACTTTTGATTGTGCCGTGGAGATCATTTCTAGGGTTGAGTTGAGAGTTCATAGTAGCCTGGAAGCAACAGTTGATGCTATTCTTTCTGGTTTGTTTTTGTCTTTACCTACTTTTTGTTTGTATTGTATCTCTCCATGACACTTCTGTTGTTTATAATCTTCTTAACCAGCAGGAGTAGTGTTTCATAGTTTGATCTTTTTAATTTTTGTTTATGTTAAGGAAGGCCGTTCCCCAAAATATCAAGTTTGCAAGTTAAATCAGGGAGAGGTAGATGTTACAATACAAAATGATCCTATTGCACACGATTCATTTGTCAAGAAGAGCGTCACCACAATTGAAGGCATTCCACAGTGGACTGATGAAAAGCTTACCTCTGACAAACACATTTCTAAAGAGTCTCAAAGTGACAAAGAGAATTCTTATGATAAGCCACCCTTGTGTTTATTTCTCTATGGGGTATGATATCACTCTTCAGTGTAGAAGTATATACCACTCTGCTCCATAAAAAAAATGCTACTCTTATATTTATCATGCCAAACCTAGTACATTTCAAATGACAAGCGTACGTGGATTTTACTGCAAAAATATAAAATGGGAGCTGTAGTACTTTCTATCAAGTTCAATTTAGTTGCTCAATAATTTTAAAATCCTAAGTAATTTTGAAATTAGGGGCTACCATCTTCTGCTGTTTAACTAATGTGAGGTTGGAAGTGGCGTGTGGTTTTATATTGTGGGCAGTTATTGTAGGTCTCAGAGACATCTGCAATACAAGTATTCAAACACTTAAAGATGGACTCTGCTGTTGAATTTACGGAGAATATTAGTGAAGCAGATGCAATACTTGCACTACTGTCCAAAATCAGGAAAAATTCTCGGATTCAGGCTGCTGCTCACTCTAATGACATACCTATTTATGTGACAAAGGTAAGCATTATAAACTTTTTATGTCAACAATTCCCAAAGAGATCTTTACTTGATTGGTTCATCCCATTTTATGCTGTAGACAAGCTCGTTGACGCAGTTAACAAAGGCCATAGAGGCATTAGTGACTGATTATGATAATGGTTTTGAAGATATTGAAGATCAAACTCAGATAAATGAATCAGAGAAGACTGATGCTTTGGAGGTAGTTCATCATTTTGTTCATAATGGTGATTATTGATCTCGTTTATTTCTGGAATATAACTCTGGTATAACCTGAGTTTTAGTTACTTGCTATTTTTTCTTTGTTTTTTTGATGTGCTCAGCAAGTGATATATTCCTAACCATTCCTGCATGTTCCATTGATAGATTGGCCCCCATTTATGCACTTTTAGCATACATATTTTTTGTGGGACCAATTCAAGAAAAGGAAGAAATGAATCAAAAAGATAATCAAAGTAGTTCTTCTTAGCTTAAGCCAAAAATTGAAAACGTAGAGTATTAGGTTGGGCGTTTAATCCTTGTCATTCAAGTTCAATTTTTTTCATCAATATGAAGTAATTTGCATGTGGATAACCTTCGTACTAAGAAATTTTCGAGTTTAGGGAGTGGCAAATTTAATAGTCTAGTAAGGAGGATTAAGAAGGGTGAACAAGGGACGGATCTAGAAATTTTTTTATACGGTGGCACCACATAATATAGACAAAAAACAATTACAAAAAGCACGGTTTTTATCGACGTGTCTTCATCTTTTTACCGACGTTAAACATTGTCTTATGTGTTTTTTTGGCCTCATTCCACCATTTCGAGGAATTTTTAAAGTTTTTTGCTTAATTTCGACGAATTTTTAACCTTTTTATCGATTTCGAGGGATTTTTTCGGTTTTTTTGGTTGATGTCAAGAGTTTTTTTTTTTGGTTTTTTGGTTGATTACAAGTTACGTTTGCACCTTCTTGAAGTTTCCAAAATAATACGGTAGCACCTTCCAAACGGTTGCACTTTTCACGAATCTAAAATTTTTACCCTTCGTCGGAGAAAAGATACGGTGGCACGTGCCACCAAGCTTGATCCGTCCATGAGGTGAACTATGCAGAAAAAGGTGAGTCAAATTCCTGGAGGGAGAGTTACGACTAATATGAAAGGTCAGTAGCATGCATGGAGGTTTCTATTGTTTCCACAACATGGCTTTTGACCCACAAGGTTGGTGTATATTGTCACCGTAAAAATCACCAACAAAAGGGTGTTTCTTGAGACTACCATTAGAATCTGATGTGTGAAAAATGAAGTCATGGATGACATACGGAAGGAGTCTTTATTGAAGTCGTTTGATGTTATTGGACTTATTTTTTAGGCATTGATTGTTGTGGCGTGTCAGCTTACATTTTATTATTCCTTTTTGTGCCCTGGTTTATCGCTTGATCCTTAAAGTAGTCTCTCACTTGTTACTTGGAAACAAAAAAATTGGAGACTCTACACTCAGTGAAACACACTTGAAACTCTGAGCCACCTTTTAGGTTCTATGCTATGAGCATAAGAGGTTTGCTCCCTCAGGTTCCAAAGCGTTATGTTTTTTTTTCTTTGACCAACAATGTGGTTATAGCATGTAAGCTTTATTCGTGAGTTCTAAGCTCGCCTGATTTGCTTGCTAAGGGAATTGAGTGCAAGTATTTGCAAGAATACCAAGAGATTTGTAGTAAGATCTTCTTGAATGCTTTGTTGGATGTTCATAAATAAGCGTTATGTGAGATGAAAAGCACGGTTTTTATCGACGTGTCTTCATTTTTTTACCGACGTTAAACATTGTCTTATGTGTTTTTTTGGCCTCATTCCACCATTTCGAGGAATTTTTAAAGTTTTTTGCTTAATTTCGACGAATTTTTAACCTTTTTATCGATTTCGATGGATTTTTTCGGTTGATGTTAAGAGTTTTTTTTTGGTTTTTTGGTTGATTACAAGTTACGTTTGCACCTTCTTGAAGTTTCCAAAATAATACGATAGCACCTTCCAAAACGATACGGTTGCACTTTTCACGAAGCTAAAATTTTTACCCTTCGTCGGAGAAAAGATACGGTGGCACGTGCCACCAAGCTAGATCCGTCCATGAGGTGAACTATGCAGAAAAAGGTGAGTCAAATTCCTGGAGGGAGAGTTACGACTAATATGAAAGGTCAGTAGCATGCATGGAGGTTTCTATTGTTTCCACAACCTGGCTTTTGACCCACAAGGTTGGTGTATATTGTCACCGTAAAAATCACCAACAAAAGGGTGTTTCTTGAGACTACCATTAGAATCTGATGTGTGAAAAATGAAGTCATGGATGACATACGAAAGGAGTCTTTATTGAAGTCGTTTGATGTTATTGGACTTATTTTTTAGGCATTGATTGTTGTGGCGTGTCAGCTTACATTTTATTATTCCTTTTTGTGCCCTGGTTTATCGCTTGACCCTTAAGTAGTCTCTCACTTGTTGGCTTGGAAACAATAAAATTGGAGACTCTACACTCAGTGAAACACACTTGAAACTCTGAGCCACCTTTTAGGTTCTATGCTATGAGCATAAGAGGTTTGCTCCCTCAGGTTCCAAAGCGTTATGTTTTTTTTTCTTTGACCAACAATGTGGTTATAGCATGTAAGCTTTATTCGTGAGTTCTAAGCTCGCCTGATTTGCTTGCTAAGGGACTTGAGTGCAAGTATTTGCAAGAATACCAAGAGATTTGTAGTAAGATCTTCTTGAATGCTTTGTTGGATGTTCATAAATGAGAGAATTCTAGATGCATTATCATTCTGAAACTAAGAATATTTTAGGTCCTAGCGCAAACATCAAAAGAATTTATGAGGAATCTAAACGATACAAAATGTCCTAGAGCATTTTGGGAGCTCTGAACTTTCCATGGAAGTCTAGGAAGTCATGGTGCCTTTTTTGGTCAATGCTTGTGGTAGGTGGTGAATCGGTGTCCACTAGGTGCATTGGTGATGTTTTGGTCCATGACATTCTCCCTATCAAGTGCATGACACTCTCATGTCTCTATTAGGAAGGTTTATGCTCTCTTTCTAGATTTGCATTCTAGAGATAACCTTTATGTTTGGCCCCTCACTCTTTTAATGGGCTCCATGATTGTCCCATTTTCTTGATATGCAAAAAGTGTTGTTAAAGGGCTTTGGAACCCCCTTCACTTTGTTGAGGACTTATATTGTGAGGACTAGCTTATGGTCGTCTAGTAGGACTATTGTTGCATTTATATAGTCTTATCATGGTCTTACAGAGATAAAACCCTTTTTTGTAAATCATATAGCATTCTTTTGGTCAACTTCAAAGACTTGGAATGCCATTTCCCATCTTTATGGTCTTGAGTCCCAACCTCTTGGCTTTGTCAATTAAGTTGTGTTACTCGACATTTGGTCTTTGTTTGATGTTAAGTTGATTTGCAAAACATGTGGCTTTTCGTGTTGGTCTTCCCATATTTGAGCCTTTATGGAGCAAATCAGTTGCAAAGAGTCAAATCTTATCCTATTGTTTGGTTATTGGTGTTGCTCCTCGTGGCAGTTTATAAACCCACATGACTCGTGGCACAAAAGGCAACTACAAGGGGGGTTGTAGTAACATGCTTCTAATTTCTTTTCTCATCTTGCTCATTTGGAAACGAGGCTCTGTTATCTCCTTGTCTTGTTAACTCCCCCTCTTTTTTCCTAGTCGGAGTTGGTGTCTTCAAGTCTCTTGTTCATGGGTGGCTCTATCTTGTGCTTGAAATGGATGAATGACTCTATGTTGGTTATAATGGATGCAAGATCTTGAAATGCCTATCACTCCAACTTGGTTTTGGCTCATGATTATAATATTTTTGTGAGGCAGACTAGAGAATATTTATTAAATATGTCAAGTTAAATGTTAATGAGGTAGGTAAATAGTTTTTTAGCATACCTGATTGCTTGAGCTTTTGAAATCGACCCTGGTGTTCTTTTTGTAGAACCTTTTTTTGATCTGCCTGTTAATGCGCTCCAAACGCCAACATTTTCATGATTTTGACACCATTATAAAGCTGCTCTTGAATGCCTCCAAGATTCCAGCTCTTTTTTGGAGTACTGTTCCATGCTTCATAGAAAGTTATCGAGTCGCATTCAGGTGTCTTCAGTTTTGGGACTTCAGCTTAGAGTATATGTGGATAGAACTACTAGAAATCATCTTCGTGCATAACGCCAAGTCAACACATGCCCGCTTTATGGCGATCTAAGGTTTAAGTCGGCTTCTATAGGCATGCACTCCACGATACTTAACTTGTTTTCAAAGCTTAACTATAAACCTTATTCTATCTCAAGTGAACCCCGACTACATCAAAATGATTGATGACACTGAATTCACCAACATATATCATTTGCTTTATTTTTGAATGCAAATACAGATTACCATCATCCGACTTTAACATATCACGGTGCTTCTATCGTCTGAACAAACAATGGAGGAAACGGGTGGGTTCCAACCTTCCAGGATACTAGTTTAAACAAACAACCTAATGTTTTTGTGGTGTAATCATAATCAATAGTGTAGATTACCGGGGGAGTGAAGTGTTGAGAATCTTGGATTGTGGTTACAATCACTTGGATAAGTTCTTGGATCGTGTATGAATTACACTTTCCAAAGACTATATTTTGACCCTTTACTGTCGTAGGTCTCACGAAATAAGTATATGGATAATCCAAGAATTCACTGTTTTATTTAAGACAGAAAAACTCGAGTATGTCTCACCCTAGATAAACCGTTTTGTATATTTATATGAGAGATCAATGATAACGGGGTAGTTAAGCAATTAGTAAATAACTGCACAACAGTTGTAAATGCTTGTGGATAAGGTTGAAACGGATCATAGGCAAGCTCAGAAGCCAACTTAGAAGCTCTGAATCAAAATACTCAGAAGCTCCGATTCAGAACCCTTCACAATCAGCAGCTTCTGATAATGCAGAATCAGAGGCTTCTGGCATACTTAGGGGTTGTTTGTTTTAAAAAAAAACCTCTTAATGACTCTTAAGTCTGAATCGTTCAGACCTTTTTACACATCACCTCTTATTAATCATAACTAAATTAAGACTTCAGACTTTAGACCTCTTAAAAAACAAACGACGCCTTAGTCTCCCTAAAACACTAGGGGCCGTTTGGTTCGCGGAATCCAAAAGAATTCAATGGAATTGGAATGACAAATTTCTTTGACGAAATTCCTTGATGATGTTGATGTTTGGTTCGTGGATTGAATTGATTGGATTATGCCGAATTCCACGGTTGAGGGATTTGATCGTTCCTTTGCATAAGTGAACCAATTGAGTTCCATTCCTTGGCAATTGTAATGAATTTTAGAACCTGGTTTTGAAAAGACAAAAATGACCTTTGCAAATTTCAATTCTTTTGAGAGATTCCATTCCAATTCATGCTAACAAAATGCGTGGTCAAAGTCCATTCCAATTCCTTCAAAATCAAATTCCTTTGTTGGATTCTAATTCCACCAAATTGCATTATGAGAACAAACTCCCCCTAAGGTGGCGTCTCGTTCACAGAATGGAATCTATCGGAATTGGAATGGAATTTAAACATATTCGACCATGCGTTTGGTTGGCAGGAATTGGAATGAATCTGTCAAAAGAATTTGCATGTCTGTTTGGTTCATTGAATATAATAGTGGTGGTGGGGTGGAGACAATAGTGTTGTCAATGGTGGTGGCATCGGTGGTGCTTACGATGGTGGTGGTGGTGGTGGTGACAACAACGGTGGTGGGGGGTGAGGGTGAAGGCGACTGTGGTAACGATGGTGATTGCGGTTGTGGCGATGACGATGGGCGGTGATGACGGGTGGTGGTGGTGGTGACTGTGACGGCGGTGGCGGCGACGACGGCGGTGGTGACATCCATCGTGGTGGGATGGAATGGAATGGAGTAATATAATAGTAAAATAGTTTTTTCTTAAAAAGATGGTATGAAGGAATTGAAATTTCTTGCTAGAACCCAATGAATTTACATTCCACCATTTGTGGAATTTGAATTCTTGCCAAAAACTCAAAAAATGAACCAAACGCGGGAATGGAATTTGGTTAATGGAATAGACCATTCCAATTCCACCGGATTTCACGAACCAAACACCACCAAGTATCTAACCTTCTGAATTTCACTCAAAATGCTCGTACACTCAAAGTTCCTCATGGACGAACCTGTATTGGTGGCTACAGTGGCACGTGCCACCGTATTATTTCTCCGGCGGAGGGTAAAATTTTTTAGGTTCGTGAAAGGTGCAACCGTATCGTTCAGAAGGTGGTACCGTATTATTTTCCCACGCATCTGACCAGTTCGCGTGGTTCACCAGTTCCATCGATTATACCCTTAGAGTGATTGAGTCGATACAGATGTGCGCTTGAAGTGGGGGTATGCTGTCCCTATTAGGCTGGGCCCTCTCTTGACCAATGCTCCGGCTTCCCTCACTCAAAAAATAATGGAAACTTCAAGAAGGTGCAACCGTACCTTGTAATCAACCAAAAAATAATAATAAAAAAACTCTTGAAATCAACCAAAAAACCGAAAAAAAACTCTTAAAATCAACCAAAAAAACCCGAAAAAATCCCTCGAAATAGATAAAAAAAACTTAAAATCTCTTGAAATCAAGCAAAAAGCTTTAAAAATCCCTCGAAATGGTGGAATTAGGCTAAAAACGCATCAACCAATATTGAACGTCGGAAAAACATGAAACACGTCGATAAAAGCCGTGCTTTTTGTAATTATTTTTTGTCTATGGTGCCACCCATAGTTTTAAAAATCCCAATCGGGACTCGAGGCGTTTTCCCTTTGCGAGGCGAGGCGAGGCGTAAGCCTCGAGGCGTGTGTATATATATAATATATACGTATATATATGTGTATGTATAATACGTATATATATGTGTATGTATAATACAAAATATATATATATGTGGAAACATAATTCCATACCAAATAAAATTCATAAATACTAATAATAAGCAAAACATAATTCCATACCAAATTTTAAACGTCATAAGTTCATAACATTACTATTTATAAGTCCCAAAACCCCCCAAAGTAGGTTTTTGTACTTTTAACTTACTAAAAGCACACTTACTTTTGATTTTGACTTTCTACCTTTTTAAATAAAAGCACAAGTTATTTTTTTTTTATAAAAATTCATGAGTTTCTCACCGAAGTCTTACCAAAAACTGAAAGCATCTGAGGCTTGCGCCTCACCAGCGCCTCACGCCTCAACGCCTCGAGGCACCGCCTCACCAATTGAGGCGTAAGCCTCGTCCAGGGTCCATGAGGCTTAAGCCTCGTGAGCGGTTTTGGACCCCTCGCCTCGAGGCGTAAGCCTCAAACGATTTTGAAAACCATGGTGCCACCGTATGAAAAATTTTCTGGGTTCGTCCCTGAATTTCCTTAGCACTCCTCTTCATAAAATTCGTAGAGGTTTCTGGTGCCGCCCCGAACTCCACAAGGGCGGCTCCCCTCGACCCCGCTTGCTGAACATGAAGTTTCAACAGCATATGCACCACGTTTCTTGAGGAAAACATAGCTATAGTACACAGAACATGTCAATAGAAAGTTTGAGGATCACTCTAGCCAAAAAAAATTCAGAAAAGTACTTGGCCTCTAGTTATATTAAAAATATAATATCTTAAATTTACTGAAGGACCTGAATGCGTTCAACTTGGCTTTTTAAGATCTCTCCATTATTTTACAGGAGGTGAGGATTGCCATTGAGCAGGTTGTAATCCCAAAAGGGCAACCTGTAGAATTACTTCCTAGGCCATCCAGCATTATGTTGCTTCAGAAGGATCTCATTTGTAAATACAAGCTACAAGCACAGCAAGTTGGTTCAGAGGTAGATGTAAGGCTTCGTATCCTACCATTTCAAGGGAACAAAGAAGATAAAGATCCTGGTGAAAGAAGTGATGATCATGATGATGAAAATGATGATGATGGTGGTGGTGGTGGTGGTGAATTTAGTGAGTTATCTGAAACAAATGGCTCAGTCTACCCAATGGTTAGGTTGCCTTTCCTGCCGGACTAGGTAACTTTATGTAATTCTTTTCTTATTTATTTATTTGCTAAAACACTACTCTCTGATCTTGCTGTATATTACGATTGCACATATCAATATCCAATTATAGTTCATATGTTTCGTTTGTGATTTTGTGAAAAATTAAATAATCAGTAGAAGAAGATAAGACCCATCATTTGAAATCAAGAAAATAATTGATGGGTTGAAAAAATGTCAACATTTACTCATTAAGACCACCGACCGCCAGTTTCTTGATAAGGTTGTGATACTTGTATTAAAATCCACTTGAAGTAGGTTAGATGCCTACTAATTAGAATGTTGCTAAATGGTATATGATTGGCATTATCCTATTACTGGGCGGTGCATGCCATTGACTTTGTCCATTAATACAAATAAGTTATTGATATTTGGTTGTATTTGCATGCACACATTCATCTCATTACACCGTGTCAAATTCCTACACGATCTCATTCTATTTGTTTAAGAAAGATAGTGATAAGTCAACTATATATGGTCAAATGTGAGTGGTACACCTGGATGACTCAGAATAGCTATTTTTATATTTGGGTCATTGACCTTCTTTTAAACTTGTGCATGAATCTTATTGCTTATCAACAAGCCAAAGGATATGGGGTCATCATGTTTTCAGCCCAAAATAGGTTCTTTAAGCATCCTTCACCAGGGACGGATCTAGAATTTTTTTCATACGGTGGCACCATAAAATATAAACAAAAAATAATTACAAAAAGCACGGTTTTTATCGACATGTTTTCATCTTTTTAACGTTCAATATTTCTTGATGTGTTTTTATCCTCATTCCACCATTTTCGAGGGATTTCTTAAAGCTTTTTGCTTGATTTCGAGGGATTTTTAGGTTTTTTTTAATCAATTCCGAGGGATTTTTTCGATTTTTTGGTTGATTTCAAGAGTTTTTTTCGGTTTTTTGGTTGATTTAGAAAGGGTTTTTTTTTTTGTTTTTTTGGTTGATTACGAGGTATGGTTGCACCTTCTTGAAGTTTCCGAAATAATACGGTAGCACCTTTCAAAACAATACGGTTGCACCTTTCACGAACCTAAATTTTTTTACCCTTCGCCAGAGAAATGATACGGTGGCACGTGCCACCGTGGCCACAAGGCTAGATCCGTCCCTGTCCTTCACTATTGATTGTTTTGCAAATTGAGTAGTTTTCTAAACTTTATAGCTGTTAAATCACCTTAGTTAGCAGTGTGTTACTTATTTCTTTGGTACAAGTTGTTACATAAAAAGAAAAGGTGCAATCTTTCCCCCTTTTTTCTTCTTTTGTTGTCAAAAAGAATAAGAAGATTATCCCAAAACTGTAATGCTATGCATTTTTTGAGGGTGGGGATGTTAGATGTATCATTGGAAGTAGGTGCTTATTATGTAAATCATGTTAAGGAATGTGAGATAAGCAAAAGAGTCTTGATGCTAACCATACCCAATCGTACTAATTTGTGTTATTGCTATATAATTATTGGTTACTTGGTTTTACCAATCATTTAGCTTTTCTCCTTTCCAAATAGAAACAAGGGAGATAAAGAAAAAGGCATTGTCACTTTACGCATAATCCAAGAGCACTTTTTAGCATATTACATGATCAGTCTCTTGACAATTGTTGAATCCGCTTTAGTTTTGTGTAGGCAATCCATAAATGAAAAATCTCTTAACAATGACATCCTTTGTTCTGTTTTTTGTCAACCTTAACATATAGCATTTAATGAAGGGGAGGAAAGTTAGGTTGAGAACCTGTTTTTCATTGAGAACCCGGGAACCTCCCACAGCGCGTCATGTGTCCCTCTTCAGGTTGTATATTCATCATGAATAACACGTCCATATTTGTGATGAATATGCTACGTGTCGCGCTGTGGACAATTCCTTGGTTATCAATGAAAAATGAGGTTCTAATGGAACCTTTCCCTAATGAATGGTACCATACTCACAATTCTGTGTTTCCCTCCTGCTTTTACTTTCATTTTCTTTTCCAAATTACTGTGTTACTTTTTAAATGATATGGCTCGGAATTATAGGAAGACTTCCTTTGGCATACATGCTTAATCTTAACAAAGTGAGAACTGAGGTCTGAGGGGCGGGTTGGTTTAGGCTGGGGAATGAAAATGAAAATATTAAAATGACAGGGAATGAAAATGGGAATGAATTTTCATTCCCCAATGAGCCCATTATATTTATATAAAACCACACAATTTCTTTTATTTTCATTTCCATTGATTACTACTTAATACCTCGAACCAAACACCCCCTGAGATATGTTTGAAAGTTGTTTCTATAGAGAAGTTTCAACACAAAACCGAAATTCAATGGCCAACTAGTGAAGATTGGATAATAGTTGAGGGATCTTTTATGAAATTAACTCAACACTTTTTTAATTTCATAGGGTTTAGAGTGATTGTAGTGGGAATCCCTCTTTTTCTCTCTGGTAGGGCACTTTTAGAATATAAGAAATGAGTATTGTTATCTAGCAGTAGTACCATAAAACCTTAAACAAATCTACTGCTAATATTTATTATCAAGCAAGAAATGTATATGTCTTAGGTTAATTCATTGTGATTCCAGTAAATTCCCTTTAAGATTGAGGTTGACATTAGCTGGTAAGCAGTATCAAATTATTGTGGTTAATGCTCACCTCCTTTTCCCATTTTTAATATATCTCTTCATATAGTTTTGCTGTCCTTTTAATTTTTTTTAATGTGGGTTTTTGTTTTAGTACATTTGTTTTCTTCTATGTTGGTTTTGTGGTCAATGATCATCTCTTTTGTGCTTAATATATGGCTACCCCTTTTCTGCTCTTATTTTGTTGGAGGATTACTTGATAACCAACTCGCACAAAGTGTCGATCAATATTCTAATAATCTCTACATCTCTCAAACAAAAGAGCGTTTTCTTGCATATTTAGACAAGTTCAGACGAGTTCCCAGTCCATAGGGTTATAACATCTATCGTAAAACGTGCATTATTTAAAGCTAGTTGGACCAGAAAGCTTGTTTTGACAGTGACAATCAAGATACAAAAATTAGGGTGTAGATCACTCCTAAAGGCCAGATTCAATCATCCAAGTTGGGTTTATAATAAATTGCCCATAGCCTATGAAGATTGGGTCTTTGGGTTCTATGGATAAATGCTGCAAATGTCCATTAGAACAAGATGACAAAGCTTAAATGGTAGATGAATCATGCCTTATGCTTATGGCCAAAAAACAAAAGGAGATATGCATCGAGGATTAAGAGCCATTAGTCGTTAAAAGTAGACCTACTCAAAAGAAAACTTTATAGCTAGAAAAGAATGCCAAATTACCTTAGTTGTTCCATTGCATAAGGCCAAACCTTAGTGACTTGGAAACAACTTGTATAGTAATAACTGGTATGGGGCTTGTCGACAATATCTAGGGTGATTATGTAGACATGTTTCTTGATGTATATTGGTCGGTATATAAATATTTTTCTACTTCTAAGAACTGAAAGGGTACCAAAAAAGCGGCATGCTTTCACGTCCATCTAGTATAAACAAAGATCCCTTTGTTATTTAATATGGCATGCTTTTCTAAGGGATGATGAAACGGTTTTTAGTCAATGAGGAAAAGGCGAGTGGGGAGGTGATCTTGATTTCATGAATACTTGAACCAAGAGATCAAATGTATACTTATTAAATATTGAAGTTCCACTTGGATCAAAGTGGCATTGTTACATTAAAAAAAACTAAGTTGGAGGTCTATATAAGTACATGCATCTTAGTTATAACCACACAATTTCATAATCTGCCTTAACTATCTACAAAAAGAACAAAAGAAATGGCCTCTCCCCTTAGGCTTTGGTTCTTCCTATTTCTTGTTCTACTTTCGATTAGAGTCTCTGAATCCCGCATGCTTACTGGTTCATTATTCGCTAAGAACAATGGTGGGTCATTGATCGAGAGGGCTCAAGAAATTATTGAGGTAAGTACTCGAAGACATGATATGGAGGAACTCAGCAAGCGTTATAACACGAACCGCTTGAGCCCTGGTGGGCCTGACCCTAAACACCATTAGAATGCACATATTCAAGTCGTTAGAAGAGGAGAATTAAAATAAATTATGTTAGTAAAATTGGGACAATGCCTTAATTGACCCAAATCAGATACTAAATTACTAATACATCTTGTTATTTCTCAGTTTTTATGGCTGCAATTTGGCAGCAGTTGAGATTGTAAGTTGTAAGAGTATTATAGTAAACTTTTGTCTGTTTTATTTGTTGAAAGATGTGAAAACAGGGGTATTAACAAGACCAAAAAGTTGGGTCATTTTCAGTAAAGGTATTATGACCAAATATTTTAGTAGGGGTTCAACTTAAAATAATATTGTTATCTCCTCCAGCTTTTCATGTTAGTGGTGATCCATGACTATAAGCCTATAGCTGAGCTTTTTATAATGGTATATGGACATGTGTGGAGGCAATTGCTATAAACAGCCACTGCATGAAAGGAGGCACTTGTTTACCAACTTTATCCCATTAAAGTTTTCAATTGGTTTCGGAATGATATACTTACACAAACAGATAAAGATTTGAGTTTGACAGATGTAGTATGAGTTTTTCTTTGGAGATTGGGCTCCTCCTTCGCAAAGGGCTCTTAAGCCAGCCTGTTAACTAACAGGCTTATGTGTACCTGATTTGTCTCTGACATGATGCTCTTACGGTAGAATAATATAGACCGTCTCGAGGGTGGTTGGTTTCAAACCCTTTTATACAAACTTATTTCACAAAAGTTTTTCTGTAACCATGGTTGTATGGGCTAGTTTGTTGGCATCTAGACTAATCTCATGGGTCTTGAAGATAACAACCAAGAAAATATTTGGTGCATGAAAAGACTCGAATTGGCAGCTTATGGGGAGGAGTCCACAAAAGTTGTGGTCTTCTCTTTGGCATCTAAGATCCTTTGTTGAATCCACGACCTAAAGGTTGGGTGACGTATGTGTAGTCAAATCGATCAAGATGTAAGGCATAAAGTTGTTGGTTGTCTCTATCATCGTACACATTAGAAAGGTATGTCTAACATGTTAGACAACTGTCTTGAGGCCTATAGCGGAATTTGAAAGGTTGGTTTGAACGTGGGTTGCTTACGATTTAGGTTTGAACGTGGGTTGCTTACGAGGTGATGTCCACTTGGTTGTTCGTGTCTCTTGTAGTTGTAACATTTATAAGACATGTCGTTTTCATCAAGGGTTTTTTCCATTGTCAACCGTCTTGTACAATAATTCGCTGTATTTAAAAGGATAAAGAAAGTTATCGTTCTAAAAAGCACCTCTATGTCGATTTGGATGGAATCACATGTCGATAACATCATTTTTAACATTTGATAATCAAACATCAATGGTTTTATACCGAAGAATTGGGGCTAGAATCATATATCATTCGAGCTACATATTGATGTTTATATAATGCATTGTCAAAATTGGATTTCGGCCGGGACATATTTAGGGGGCGTTTGGTTTGACGAGATGTTTTTGAGAGATTTGAATTTCGCAAAAAGATTTGGATATATTGGTGTGTTTGGTTTGTAAGATTTGGAATGAAATTGAATTCCATTCTTTATAGATAATTCATAAAAACAAATTATAATTAATTATAAAAGTAATTAAATTTTCTTTTATTAATTGATTATTACAAACAAATTCTATACAATCCGTGAAATACCAACAACCCTTATTGGATTTTTAAATCCCGTGTTTGTGGGATTTTCAATTTCGGACTTTCTTTTAGACCAACGCGGGATTGAATTGGAATTAGATTTCAAATCCCACAAAGAGCACTTATTACACTTAAGAGTTGTTTACCAAATGTTTATCAAGTAAGCGTTTACTGGATATCACTTACTTTACCGGTGAGCATGGTAATGACCGAAAATCTTACCGGGTAAGTGTGGGAGAAGACTTTAACCCGATTAATGCTTACCGTGCAAGAGACGTCTACTAATAATCTATTTTAAGCCGCTAATGTTACTGGATAAGGTAGACGATAATGGTGATTGTTGGGTAAAGGCCCTTGGTTTGGTTTTATTATCAAAGTTGGGTATACAAAATTATTTAAAAATAATGTCTATTTCTTTTTCAAAAATAAAGTAGTTAACATTCAAAAATAATGTCCACTAGGTTCTGTTTGCTTTAGTTTGTACTTTTTAATTTAAAAAAAAATACAGTAGTTTTTATTTTGGACAGTTTAAAATAATAATCCTCCGGACATCTACATTCATTTTCTTTTTAAAAGTAAATATTAATCATCTAGATTTTGAAAAATGTTTTAAAATTATCATTGAATATAAATCAAGACTTTATGATTTACATTTTTTGAAAGTAGTATCGACGGACATAAATCTACAACTGGTGCCCGACAGTGATAGTGTTCGGTGAAAGTGACAAAATGTCACAATCGCCATTATAACCGTGGGGTCACCACCCGCTCTCGGTACACTTTCAATGATAATGCCCTGCGAGAGTGACCTATGTCATAATCGCGGACATAATCGCCCAGACTCTCCCTCTTGCGGTACATCCTCCGCGATAGTGCCCCACGCGAGTGACCTCTGTCACAATCGCGAGCACAGTCGCCCGGGGAGTACCGAGCCCAAAAAAAATCCCATATTTTCAACCCGAAGTGTGTTCAATCTGAAACTCAAAATCACAAACAAGGTCCAACGACCAAAGTATAAATTAGATTAAATAGGGATGTGTACGATAGGGACATACCAAAATTTTACGGGTGTTACAATCATCCCCCACTTGGATACCTTTGCTTCATATCCTCCTCGGCTTCCCAAATCACGTTGGCTCCACGATGGTACTTCCACTGAACCTTGACCATCGTGACTTTTTTGTGACGAAGATTTTGTCTTCTTCTCTAAAATAAGGTTCCTCAATACAACGGTTTCCCTCATTCACTCTAATTTCCAAGAGCGGAATGGCGCTTTCTTCTTCCGCTAGACATTTACGAAGGTAACAAATGTGGAATGTATTGTGAATTCCACTCATTTCCCGGGGACGGTCTAACTGGTAGGCTTGAAGCCCCACACGTTTAATCACCGAGAATGATCCTAGGAAACGGGGACTCAACTTCCCACACTTTCCGAACCTTATTATACCTTTTCATGGAGACACCTTCAACATCATGCGATCTCCTACTTGGAATTCCATCGGTTGCCTCTTCTTGTCGGCATAACTCTTTTGTTGATCTTGTGTCGCCTTCAATCGTTCTCCAATGCCCTTAACCTTATCGGTCGTTTCTTGAACGATTTCGAGGCCGACAAACTGCTTTTCATCTGCCTCGAGCCAACACACGGGCGTTCTGCACTTCCGCCCGTATAAGGCTTCAAACGGCGCCATACCAATACTCGAGTGGTAGCTATTGTTGTATGCGAACTCCACCAAAGGTAAGTGTGAGTCCCAACTACCCCAGAAGTCAATCATACAAGACCTTAACATGTCTTCAAGTGTTTGAATCGTTCGCTCGCTTTGACCGTCGGTTTGGGGAGGTAGGTCGTACTCAACTTCACTCTCGTACCCAACTCCTTTTGTAGGTCATCCCTAAAGTGTGATGTGAATTAACTGTTGCGATCTGAGACTATGGACAAGGGCACCCCGTGATGAGACACCACCTCATCAATATACAATTTTGCAAGTTTGTCCATTGGCAAGGTTTCGCGCATGGCCAAGAAATGGGCGCTCTTGGTCAACCGATCAACGATCACCCAAATTGTGTCGTTACCCCTTAAGGTTTTCGGCAACTTTGTCACGAAATCCATGGTGATATGTTCCCATTTCCATTCGGGGATCTCTAGGGATTGAAGGCTCCCATACGGTCGTTGGTGCTCGGCTTTCACTTGTAGGCAAGTCACACATCGCTCTACATAACGTGCCATATCTAGCTTCATAACCGGCCACCAATAATGTAGCTTCAAGTCCCTATACATCTTTGTACTCCCCGGATGTATGGAATACTTAGACTTATGGGTATCTTTGAGAAGGAGTTCCCGATTGCCCTCGACCTTGGGTACTCAAACTCGACCATTGAACAACTTCACTCCATGACCATCCTCCGTTAAGAGTAGTTGTTGTTTCGTCATTACTTCATCTTTGAGATTTTCTTCCAACAAGGCCTCAGCTTGAGACGTCTTGATTCGCTCAATGAGGCTTGACACTAATTCGATTCTCGAAAGGGTAGCTCGAATGCTTCCGCTATACTACTTCCTGCTTGACGCATCGGCCACCACGTTGGTTTTACCAGGATGGTAAAGAACCTCACAATCGTAATGCTTAAGGAGTTCGAGCCATCTCATTTGCCTCATGTTCAGATCTTTCTGGTCGAAGACGTACTTTAGGCTCTTGTGATCCGTATAGAGCATGCACTTCTTACCATAGAGATAATGTTGCCAAAGTTTCAAGGCGAACACTACCGTCGCTAACTCCAAATCATGAGTTGGATAGTTCTTTTCGTGCACCTTGAGTTGTCTTGATGCGTAGGCAATCACTTTGCCCCTTTGCATCAACACACAACCCAACCCGGACTTAGATGCGTCACTAAAGACCACAAAATCTTCGGTCCCTCCGGGTAAGGATAGAATGGGCGCTTCATAAAGCTTCTTCTGAAGGGTCCGAAAAGCTTTCTCTTAGGTATCGGTCCACACAAACTTCACATTCTTCCTCGTGAGGGTCGTTAAGGAAGAAGCGGTCTTTGGGAATATATTTTATGGAAGCAGTTTCAGAAATAGTACCTAAACTATAGAAAACCTCCAAGTTTGGTCCCTTAAAAGCTTTCCTTTTTTATTGAATGCCCTTATTTTTACTATTGCTTTTCAATTAGGTTTTTGTCTTCGTGTATTGAAGAGATAACGGGCAAACCGTTAGAACAAGAGTTAATTACACACAATGTCCATCTGTTTTTGGGCAAACTATAGATTTCGTTCCATTAGTTTAAAAATTACAAATTCTTCTCTATGGTTTTGATTTTGCGTTGAATTTGGCCTCTAGTCCTAACGGTCGTTAGAGGGACATCGTAAAGTGACCCCATGTGCTAAGCATGTGTGGGTATTTTTGGTCATTTACCTTTCTTTTTATCATTCTTTTTAGAGTAAATTACATTTTTAGTCCCTGTGGTTTGTTGAACTTTTCTATTTTTATCCTTATGGTTTTAAAATTACAATTTTCATCCTTATGGTTTTTTATTCATTAACTTTTTCGTCCTTGTGATATAAATATTATTGTTTTTTTCATCCCTATGGTTTACAATTTATTTCTATTTTAGTTCTTCATACTTAAAAGGCCTTAGGGACGAAAATAGAAATGAATTGCAAACCATAGGGATGAAAAATGAAAATTTAAAACCATAGGGACGAAATCCGCAATTTTCAACAAACCACAGGGACGAAAAAGGTAATTTACTCTTCTTTTTATTATACATTTTTGTATTGCATATGTACAAATGTTTAATGTATTTAATAAAAAAAACAACTTAATTGCAACCCACCCCTTCCCTGCTTCCTCCCCCAGATTCTTCATCCTATTTCTTTTCCTAAATTGTTCTTCTATGTGTGATTGTAACTTTTTTTTCTTCTAGAAATATGACTGTCTTTGAGAAATCCTGTATGAACCTCCGATAGTAGCCCGCCAAGCCCAAGAAGTTTCGGATTTCGGACGGGCTCCTGGGTGGTTCCCAATTCATCATAGCTTCGATTTTTGAAGGATCCACCTTCACCCCCCTCTTTGGTGACCACATAGCCCAAGAAATGCACTTCTTGAAGCCAGAAGTCATACTTTGAGAACTTAGCGTACAACTTCTCCCGTTTTAGCACTTCTAAGACCTCTCGGAGGTATTGCTCGTAATCCGTCTCATCCTTGGAGTACATGAGTATGCCATCAATGAACACTATTACCGACTTATTGAGGAATGGTCGGGACAGTCGGTTCATCAAGTCCATGAACACCGCCGGTGCATTAGTCAAATCAAACGACATTACCAAGAACTCGTAATGGTCGTACCTCGTTCTGAAGGTCGTCTTTGGAATATCACCCTCCTTCACCTTCACTTGATGATATCCCGAGCTCAAATCGATCTTAGAAAAACACCCCGCCCCTTGGAGTTGGTCAAACAAGTCGTCAATCCTCGAGAGGGGGTATTTGTTCTTCACGGTCACCTTGTTAAGTTCTCTATAGTCTTTACACATCCTCATCATGTCGTCTTTCTTCTTCACAAATAACATCGGTGTTCCCCAAGGCGACGAGCTCGGTCTCACAAACCCCTTTTCTAGAAGATCATGAAGTTGTGCCATCATTTCTTGCATTTCGAATGGAGCTAGACAATAGGGAGCTCTAGCAATGAGAGCCACCCCCGGTACCAAGTCTATTTTGAACTCCACTTGACGATCGGCTGGCAAACCCGGTAAGTCGTCCGAAAATACGTCTGGAAATTCCTTTACCACCTTCACATCTTCAAGCTTCCTCTTCTCGGGTTTAGTACCGATCACATAAGCTAAATAAGACGAGCATCCCTTCACCATGCACTTGCGTGCTTTGGCCACGGTGATGATAGCCACATCTCCTTTACTCTTCTCGCTATAAACAATCACCATTTCGTCGGTCGAGGTGGGGAGTCGGATCAACTTCTTGGAACATACAATCTCGACTCGATTCTCTGCTAGCCAGTCCATTCTGACCACTATGTCGAACCCTCCGATCAACATTGGCATCAAGTCGATCGAAAACTCTTTCCCCTCAATTTCGAGGTTACACCCCTTCAATACGTCACGGACAAGCACTTGACCACCGTTTGCTATTTCTACTACTAACGTGTCGTCTAAGCAAGTAGTGGGGATGGAAAGTTTCTGGCAAAAAGCATGTGACACGAAAGAAAAACTTGCATCCGAATCAAACAACACACACGCAGGTATGAAGTTTAGGAGAAACGTACCCGAAACTACGTTGGTCGATGCCCCACTTCTTCAGTTGTCATTTAGAACGCTCTTCCCGGCGCTCTCGGTGGATCCGTTTTCTTTTCACCGCTTCCCCCCACTTTCAGCTTCGGGCATTCAGCTCTAACGTGCCCCGACTCTTTGCATTCAAAACATATTTGTCTCTTGATGGGACAATCTCTGAAAGAGTGCCCGACCTTGCCACACTTGTAGCAATTCCCGGGAACAAAGTTCCAAGGCCCAAGATGCTTGCTTCGACATTTGGAACACCACCTAGCCTCGCGCCTAGGATTGGTCCCCCGATGGTTTTTTTTATGGTCTCGGCTTCTTTGAGGGTACTGAGCTCCCCTCCCATTTCCTCTTCTAAAAAACTCCTCCTCTTTTTTCTTTACCCTGATTGTAGGCATCCTCTACTAGTTGAGCTTCCTCAATCGCCTCACGAAGAATGGAGGCCTTGGATACACGGACCATGTTCATCATGTCTGATGGAAGACCCTTGATGTATGCCTTGATCTTTTCTTCTCAGTTGGGACCAGATGCCCCACCAATCCAAGTCTATCCATGAATTGTCGGTTGTACCCTTTCACCGACAAGTTCCCTTTTTTCAAGCCTCAGAACTCTTCCTCTATTCAATTCATGGCTCTCTCGTTGCAGTATTCATCCAACACTTTCTTCTTGAAAATTCCCCAACTTAGCTTGGCCAAAACCGAGGCCTCGAGAGATGTGGAGTAAACATTCCACCAGGTGAGGGCCGCCCCTCTTAACATTTGAGAGCCGAAGGTTGCCTTCTGGTTCTCTCCACACTCGCTGATTCGGAAGGCCTGCTCCATCTCCCGGATCCAGTTCATGCAGACAAACGAATCTTTTGAGCCCTTGAACTCGGGTGGTCGACAACTAAGGAAGGTCTTGAAAGAGCAAGCTTTCCCCTCATGCCTCGTACCCAGAGTTGCTAGACCGTCAGTTGGGATTTCATTTCCGGCGCCCCCGGATCCCGCCACCACAATATTCTCTATAACACCCCACTCTTTATTAATTATAGAAGCGTGTTTGTCACTTTCTTTATCAGGCCTATGATAACCTTATTTTGATTTAAGGAGTTGAAGTCCACTTATAAACTCCCTACATGCTATTATGTGGTTAAGTTGTGTCGATAACACTCCCATGTGTAGTATGTATATGTATATGTGTTTGTTACGTGTAAGTATGTGCTCATGAACAATTGTTATTCACATGAATGCTTATTAGTTACTAAGAGTCGTTTACACCTTGGACTTCCACCCTCAATCTCGAGAAACTCTATCCTGAGACGTTAGTAACCAAAAGAGTCCGAAGGGGGATTGAGAATTGGGTTGTTAAGATTTTAGCGGTGAGCAATCAACGGGTGAGAGGGTTTAGGCGACATTGCCCAGGCGACAATGCCTTGGCAAAGTCGTTGAGTCAATGTCTCATAAGGGAGAGGGGGTAATGAGTTTTGGTCGGATTTTTTCAGTGGGCTCGGTTAGGGGCGCGACTTTGCCTCGGCAACAATGCCATGGGCAAAGTCGCAGGGGAATTGTCTCCCGTGGGGGTGCGGAGTTCCGTGGTGAGAGCCAAGCCGATTTATAGACCAAACTCAATGTTTTCCCCACTTTTCAGCTAGCCATCGTTTCCTCTCATTAATTGGGCGATTTTTCTCCTTTCTTTCCTCCCTCCCTATTCATTTATTGCTACCAACAAGCCCTAGCATTTAGTGCTCTCAAAGGGGTTGTTGGATTCAAGTTGATACACTTGTGGGTTGTTAAAGCTTCAAGGAAGGAAATCAAGTCTCTCAAATCTACCTATCCTTCTAGGGTTTTCACCTTACAAACCCTAGAATGTGAGTTCTTCTATAAAACTCTATTTCTTGTATTATATGCTTACTTAACACTCTCTTGACTTAATCTATACATTTACTTGAGTAATATATGAAGAGACCCTATTTTATGGGTTTGACCTAGTTGGCTAGGGTTTCTTGAATATGTGCATGAGAAACATAACCTATTATCATAGTAATACTTGATATCATGATTGATGAACTATGTGAAATATGAAGGTGGATTGTTATTATGGAAAAACATGTTATTTTAACATTGTGAAACCTTGTATGATGAATATGGTGTCTATGGGTTGACAAGTGAAGTATAAATAGGTATACATAGATTTTGTGTATATTTAATCAGTATGTGATCACCTGATAAGAATGTGAATTGCTATTTCCTTGTGCACGAGGATGTAGTTATATACTTATTTGGACCATTGTTGTTGGTCACTGGGATTTGCTAGCGAGTAGGCAATTGGGGGATGTGGGCCCTTGAGGTGTAACTCGTCTAGCTATGGATAGACAATAATGTCCTGTAAGACCTTGAGGTGTAACTCGACGAAGTAGGCAATAAAGGCAATGTTATGGTTTGAGGTTGTGATGTCTTAATGGCATGGGAACTAGGACCGGGATATGAGGTGTAATCCAATAACATCATGGGTGACTCCACTCCCGTGTACATGTCACCTCGATGGAAACGGGTCGCCCCCGTATTTCAAGGGTTATCTCTTGTGTGTTTATGTTCAGGTTTGAGAACATCGTTACAAGTGGGATTAACCTTGTGATGGCAATGGAGTTCGGTAACACAAGTCTTGTATTACGATATTCTTGTTTGTGAATTATATATTTTATGAAATCTCACTAGGCCTTGTCCTAACACTTGTTATGGTTGTTGATTTTCTCACAGATCCCACTAGCGGTGGAATTTAGGATGTCGGGCTTGTCAACCGGGCACGTAGGAAATCTTGAAGTGTCGGTCTTTTGGGGATTTTTGTGAAGAGAAATCATAGTGGAATAGCAACACCCATTTTAAACTAGTTTGAATTATTTCTAGATTAAGTAGGTTGTTGTAATCTTTATGTCCCATTCTTTTGCAAACTTTGATCCGATGATGGAACGTTAGTTTTCCACATTGAGGCACGCTTAGGCATCGGATGAGGTATAAGCCCTACGTGCTAGTACGTGATATTGGATGAGGATCTCAACGTAAGGACCCTATGTGGTTGAAGTTGACTTTCCGTGGGTGTACGTTTAAAGCTACTGAGCCTGACATCCATTGCGGGTACTTTTATGTGTTTGGTTTTACTAATACATTAAGTGGCTTACTTTGTGTTCCGTCACTTGTGTTAGTAAGAGGGTCTCCCTCGTCAACCCAAGAGGTATTTGTATTTAAAGTTGCGATTTATCAATATGAATTCCACTGGCACTTCTTAAATTATTTCATTTGAACGTACTGATATTCCCTTTACAAATGTTTGATCTCACTAGGCTTTAGCCTAACACTTTTTTTCTTAAAATGACATGTATAACAGATCACTCTAGCGGTGGGGTCCCTCAGGCTTGAGTGAAGAGTCATTGAAGGATTATAGCATTTTTGAAGAATCCTAGAGGCGTATATTGATGTAGTGACGATATACTTTTGGAAGTGAGATGTCGACACCCGTTCATAATCTAGAACTAGTCGGTCTAGATTAGTAGGTTGTTGAGTTCAATTTCACTTGATTCTCTTATTGTAAACGTCATACGATTATCCCCCTTCTTGGGCAATTCTATTATGATAGACTTGTTTATTTCTGCTTTTATTTTAGACTTAGATTAACTCCTATTTTTAGGGTGTTATAAGTTGGTATCAGAGCTTTAGTTTAAGTGAACTAGGTATGGAAGTAAGGTACCTAGACTTAAGCTTAGACCGGATAAGTTATGAATTGTGATATTGGGTAGAACTCTTAAGATAAGATAGCCTTAGAATCGACAGAATTACATTAATCGAGAATTGTGACGGTGGTAGTAAGGATTCTTATGTGTGACGTGTTCATAATTTCAATTAGCTACTGCTATTATGAATGTGTTGTTACGTGAGCATGCTTGGATTACTACTGTTATGATCATTGATGAATGTGGTAGTACGTTTCCTTTATGTTTGAATCCTCTAGTCTACTTCTCATCTCTATTCTTTTTATGCGTGGCAGACGAAATGGTAAACACTCGTAATATGTCGGATGGTCATGATGCGATGACATCCACGACCGACCAACCAAGGGTAACAGTAGTTGAATTGCCCCTACCCCAACATAACGTTTTGGGCGGAGGGCCTGAGCATATACCTCGACGCAACATAGCTGCATCGGAGCCAATAATGGAGAAAGTGACTCCGGAGACAAGAATGATGGACCGTATGATGCAAGCCATGAATGAGACTATGGCTCAACAACAAGAGATGTTTCTGAAATTGCTCGAGGACAAAGACACCAACAACCGCAGGCACGAGACGGTCGCAGAAAATATAATTGCGGTGAGATCCGGGAGAATTGGAAACGAAATCCCCACGGATGGAGTGGCAACTATGGAAGCACGACAACCAACGAAGTCATGCTCTTTCAAGACCTTCTTGAGCTGCAGACCACCCGAGTTCAAGGGAAATGACGACCCTATAGTTTGCATGAATTGGTTACGGGAGATGGAACAAGCCTTCCGGACAAATGGTTGTGGAGAGGGCTAAAAAGCAACCTATGGATCTCAAATGTTGCGAGGGGCGGCCCTCATATGGTGGAACATCTACTCTATGTCTTTAGAGGCTTCGGTGTTAGACAAGCTGGACTGGGAAACTTTCAAGCGGAAAGTGCTTGAAGAGTATTGCAATGAGAGATTTATGGATCGGATCATCGACGAGTTCCGGAATTTGAAGAAAGGGAGTTTTGACCGTGAAAAAGTACAACAATTTTTTTATGGACAATTTGGGTTTGGTGGGACACCTGGTCTCAACCGAGAAGGAAAAGATCAAGGCCTACTGTAACACCCATAAATCTGGAAATAGCAACTTATTAAAAATTTACTAAATACATCAATAAATAAA
Source organism: Arctium lappa (assembly GCA_023525745.1). Classification (NCBI taxonomy): domain Eukaryota; kingdom Viridiplantae; phylum Streptophyta; class Magnoliopsida; order Asterales; family Asteraceae; genus Arctium; species Arctium lappa. The sequence goes on from CM042047.1 coordinate 6,425,794, forward strand.
TCATCTTCAACCACAAACTATGACTTAACCTCAATACAACCATTCATTCTATACAAAAGTCTATGATAAGGACGGGTGCTACTAAAACCTCATAATAGTTACTATCTCCAACGTTGCGGAAGACTTCACCAACTACTTACATTTGCACAAAGCTAAGGCTCGACTCTTCATAGGATTGCTAGGACCAACTCCCAACCTTGAAACCTGATGCACATGCCGATAAATAAAAAGGTTAGGCTTAACGCCTAGTGAGCTCAAGAGTTTTCAACATATATGAAATAATAGTTTAAAAGAAAGAATGCGGTTAAAAGTTATAGTCCTTCAATATGATACGTCTTATATGTGAAAACGACTCATTTCAACAATATGCATTTTAGGTAAAGAACACCAATTAAAACGTTTTCCAAGCCAACTACTTCAAAGATAATGATACTAACATAAGCCGTCCATTCATAAATTGGTTTTTAACTCAAAACTCACTCAAAGCGTAAGTATAAATTGAACTCTCCATTTATGAAGATACGGTTAAACCTTATATCCCAAAACACTCCAAAACACGGGTGGGGAATAATACTCAACCCATAAATCAAGGGTAAAACCCAATTATACAAAACGTCACCGAAAACTTGGATAGTAAAACTCAATACTCAAAAACAACACCTTTCGGTGACGGGGGATTCCCGATTCCATAAAATGTGACGGTCCACAAAGTAAGCCCATTTTATGTTGTTATCACTAGTCATATAAACAAAGTACACGCAAGGGATGTCAGGCTCAGTAGCTTTAAACGTACACCCACGGAAACTCGAGTTCAACCCCGTCGGGTTCCTATGTCGAGCCCCTCATCCAATATCGTAATACTTGAGCACGCAGGACTTATACCTCACCCGGAACCTGGCGCGTAGCACGTAGGACTTAAACCTCACCCGGAACCTAACGTGCAACATGTAGGACTTAAACCTCACCCGGAACCTAACATGCCTCGACGTGGAAAACTAATCGTCCCAACGCCGGAACAATAATAAACCAAATACAGGGTCATGACTCCCAAATGCATCCAATAAGCCAAATAATACGCATAAGGCCCAACAAGGCTCGAAGTCGAGCTACCAAAACTGGACAATTGTCCAAAGACCCCAAATCAATTAAAAACACCAAGCCACAGGCTTAGCAACCCATTGACCAATTGGTAAATGAAATAAATTACAATAAAACGCACTCGACCAACGGATATGTAAACACCGCGACTAAAAGTAAGATTAGTTCAAAACTCGACATTAGTTGAAGTAACCCATTTTCAAATGACTCATAACACAAAGTATGCATTTTCCAAATTTAACTGCTGATAAGAATGAAAATCTTAAAATGGAACTATAAACATTCTGTCAAGTTACCCCACATAAATGTGCAAGTGATACTTCATAAAACACTCCATTTCATGACGATGCATAAGACTCGACAAACATTTAAAAGTGTATTTCTTTGACCAAAGATCCATTCATGTAAAAAGACTTCAAAACACATTCGTTTGTGACACATATATCAGACGCCCAAAAATCTCCAAATGTGGGTGTTATACAAGGTTTGTAAAGTTAGATAATTCAAATAATCACATATTAGCAAATAACCCAACATTTGATAATTTCATGTAAAACACATAAAACACTTTAAAATAGACATTTTGGCATGTACAACGTTTTCACAAATCAACTTGAACTCACCTTGCTAGATTTAGGCTAAATCTAGAATCTCACCCAACGAGCTCTTTTGAAGGCCGCTTGAATCCTCAAGCCGAGAACTTCCAAAACCTAGATCCATACAATCCAAACCATTTAGAAACAATCCCCAAACATTATACACCAACATCCCTAAACGAGATTAAAACCCTAATTTCTCCAAAACCATCAAATCCGAGATTTGAGATACCAAACACTAAGAAACCATCAATGGAGCATTTATAACATTATTTCAAGAAGACTTACCACTAGAGATGACAAGACCTTCCGAGGACACCCAATCCAACTCTTCAACCCGAGATTCCACACTTTGAACTTGATGGAGAAGATGAAGATGGAAGTTTTGTGGTTCAAGATTCCAACTAGTTAGATGGTAAAGGATCATGTGGTTCAAGGGGGAAAACCTTCAAAATACATAAGGGTTCGGTTTTGGGGTTTGGGAGAGAAAAGGGGAGAGGATTTAGGGTTTGGGTTTTGAGAGAAATGAGGGAAATGGCTGAAAATCGGACTTTTAGCTCAACCAGGGCATTTCGCGAGTTATGTCGCGACCCTAAGTCGCGGCATAAGTCGCCCGTTTCCCACATCCAGTGAGTTACGCGACTTGTGCCGCGACCACAAGTCGCGCCACAACTCGCGGTAGCCCAAAAAGCTCCGTTTCCTCGCGTACTCTCGTCTGATTCGATCCTCGATGATTCCATAGTAAACCTCGATTGATTCCTCGGCACCTTTTCGTTCTACTAGCCCAATGACTCCCAAATTATTACTTAGAGGTAATATCCAATTTACGGGTGTTACAATCCTCCCAACCTTAAAAGAGATTTCGTCCTCGAAATCTGTCACCACTAAACACCCAACCCTACCTTCAACAAATCGATTGGTTCTCTACCCAACAGGAAGGCCTCCACCCTACCTTGCCTTATGCACGACCAGATTACAACTCAAGTTCGGAATCCAGTACTTCTTGTCTATGATGGGACGAACGTCGAGTCCTTAACGACTATTTTACCACCGCTAAGATCTCGGTTGTCTCCCAACCTTAAATGGCAATTACTATCTTCCGGGTAGTCGTGACCTCAACTTCTCGACAACCCATCACTTTGAAACTGTACGACTCTGAACCCAAGCCAAGAATCGTCCACGAACTCTTAAAATCCTAAAATTTTCAACTGATCCATTCCTAATGTTGATAAAGTTGACCTCCTAAGGCGCACCAATGCGTCCCTCAGGCAACTGGTTAACCCATATTTGGTTAATACTCAACTATGTTCCAACCCCAACCTCACAACAGTCCTCCAATACAACCTTTATCACCATAGAAAAGCTTATACACATCGGTACTTAATCATCGACATCTAACCTTCTATTAAATTCCATTACTGAAAGGTCAATAATTCCCATGATCCAACCGGGATACATCCCAAACATTCCAAGATCCATTGACCTCAAGGAAACAAGTCGACGCCTAGGACCTAACGGTGACCTCGAAAATGTGGACATTCCGCCCAAAACTCCATTCCAGACGAATCGTCGCACTAAGGTTGACACCTACCAAAATGCTAAAATTCCAAATCGCGCATTTCTAACAAACAGATCACCAAAATTTCCTTTTAATCGCGAAACCCACCAAGACGGTATGCCGACAACACAACCCATGATGTGACACCGACTAGCAATCCATCACAACGAATCCCAAAAGAAGCGCAGATAGTCACATAAAACCTTATCCCGTACGATTACCGAAGTATAAAATCACCCATTAACTAGCGGAGAAGACTTAAATCTACTACTTCCATAAAACAAATGCGCACAGATTCTCTGGAAAATTTTTTTGTCATCTTTGGAAATATTTTTTTCTTCACTGCGAAATATCAAGTATTGTTCATATTTCAATTTTCATGAAATATTTTTTTACGATTTCAATTTGATCTGATTTTTGATTTTCTGATATATAGTGTGGGACGATCATTCACTTCAAGTTGATTATTTTCTCAAGATGTCTTTGCAAGCACAGATCTACAAGAATGACCTCATGATGTCTTTGGGGTCTGATACTCGTCCACCAGTACTGGTCAATGAGAACGAATTCGAACAATGGCAGGATCGGTTCATCAACTTTATTGAAAGGCAACCGAATGGGGAAAACATGATGAAGTCTCTGTATGAGGGCCCTATGGTGAAGAAAATGAAAGTGATCCCAGCTACTGCTACTACTCCAGCTACAGCAGTTGAAACTCCTTTGAGTGAATATGACGAAAAAGAGCTATCAAGATATAAAGCAGACAGTCTGGCTAAGTCAAATCTGATCCTTGCTCTTCCCAACTCCATTTATAACAGAATCGATTGCTTCAAACATAATCCAATGCTGATGTGGACACAACTTGAGAAGATTATGCTTGGTACTGCTATGTCTACTCAGTTACGACAGACCAGATTCATGAACAAATTTGAGAAGTTCCAAGCTAAGGATGGAGAAAGTTTGAAGAGTGTGTTTGATCGATTTTGGGCTGTCATCAATGATCTTTTCAAGATTAAAGTTACCAAGACTGAATTGGAGGCTAACTTGAAGTTTCTGAACGCGTTACAACCTGAGTGGAACAAGTCTTGCCACAGAATGAGAAACGATGTTAGAATCTCAACAATGCCAATTCAGGAGTTATATGAAATCTTGATGACAGATGAATCTATGGTAATGGAGAAGAAGGCAAAGATGGATAAGAAGAATAAGCCTTAGTCAGTAGATCCCATTGCTCTTATTGCTAGCCAACTGGTTGAGCAAACTTTGACTGAATCAGCCTATGATGGGTCTACAGATGATGATGGTGAAGCTCTAGAGAAGGCCATGACTCTTTTGACTCAGCTCTATCAGAAACGGTTCAAGAACAGATCTGGGTCAAACAATCTGCAGTTTACTTCTGGTTCTAAGACTGGTTCTTCTTCAAAGACATACACTCCAAAGTATGAACAGGCTAAGACAGTTGATCAGAAGAAATATGACAAAAAGGTGATAAACTGCTTTAACTGTGGAAAGTCTGGACATATGGTCAAGGATTGCAGAGTCAAAGTGGTAAAGAATGCTGATTTTTACCGAAAGAAGTTGGCTCTAGCTGAAAAGAAGGAGAGTGGAACTGTACTGCTAGCTGAAGAAGAGTACTGGTTGGACCATTCGGATGACGAGGATGATAATGAAGAGGTTGCGGCTATGTGCTTTGTTGGTGACGATCAAAGTGATGATGAGGAAGATGATACCTCATCTGATGGTTCTGAGGTAATATCTGATTTTAACTATAACTTCTTCTTATCTCAAATGAATGTTTTTACTAATGCTTTGCATGATTTGCGCTCAAAGTTTATATCTGAAAAGTTTAAAAATCAAGAAAAGTCTGATTTAATCGAGAAACTGCAAATTTCTTTATCTGATGAAAAGTCAATTTTAATTGACACAAAAGAGAAATTTCAAAAGCAGTTAGTTGATCTTGAAAAATCAAATCAGACTTATCGTGATTCTTTGACTGATCTGACTTCTTCCAATCAAAATCTTTCTGACAAAATAATTGTTTTAGAAAGGAAATTATATAAAAGAGAACAATCTGAGCAAACCATTTATATGAACAAACCGAGGAGTGAAGAGGCTGTAAAACAAAGGTGGGGACTTGGTTTTGACAATCCTCATTTTTTAAACAAAGTGATAGACGAAGTACCCACCTTATATAAATATGAATATCTAAATCTTGCACACTATGGTCCTCAATTTAAATTCTTTTGGACTAGTGAAAAGCAAATTTTAGATGTTGAAAATGAGAAAAAGATATATAAAAAGAAAAATGAGATTCCTTTTGTTTATACTTCTGAAAATGCAAAATATTTTCCGGAAAAATCAAGAAGAGGAAAAAGAGTTTTAAATGACATATCTTCTACCAAATCTTCAATATCTGATGATTTTATTAATCCTTATGCACCAAATACTTCTAAGGAAAATAGTTCTCCAATCTCTTATGATTCGAAGAAATATATTCCTCCGATAGTATTAGAAGGAAAAATCATAGATCTTGAAGATCAGTTAGAAGATCAAAATATTTTAAAGAAAATTGAATCTGACATTATTCTTTCTTTTATGACTTCTAGTCTAGAAGAAAATATATTTTCTCAAAAAATCAGATTCTATTTCTAACATCTCTTCTGATTTAAAGGAAAATAAAAAGGAAGTTTCAAATTTAAAAAACCTTTCTCAAAATTCTTCAGATTCTGAGGCTAGTTCTTCTGTGTCAAATGCTAAGACTGTTTTCTTTGATAAAGTTTCTTCTTCTGATTCAATTATTGATAATAATTTACTGCTAAATGATCAATTTTATAAAAAGAAGCGTAAAAGAAGAAGATCAAAGAAGTTAAAGAAACATGACACTGTTTTAACTGAGAATTATAATGTTTCTGATTCTTATTCTTCAGATCGGCTTGTGAGGGAGTCATCAAGACAAATCTGGAGAAAGAAGCGGATATCTGAGGAATATATTGTTGATGAGGATAAATGTGTAGACAAACTTTATAACAGTGATTCATTTGCTTCATGTAATAAAATTTCAAAATATTCTAGAAAGCAAATGTTTCGAATTTCAAAATATGTCTCATGTTCTTCCTCAGATTCGAGTTCTGATGATTATGCTTTCTCTTCTGATTGTGATTATTTTTCTGATCATATTCATCGTGTTTTATCTGTTAAATCTACTTCTCATTTCTCCTTCAGAACTGCAACTAACAAACATGGGCACAAATTCAAGTGGGTACCCAAATCTTTATCTAATTCAAAGTTGCAGGCATCGCATGTTAAGGGGGAGTAATAGGAATATTGGCTCTTGAATACTACAGTTCAAGACCCGTTCTTCATTGAATATTGGCTTCTAAGTATTTCAGCTTAGAACCCGTGCTTCAATGACATCGACTTCTAAACACAACAGTTTAGAACTCGTTCTTCATAGTTAAGCTTCTGACTAATGAGATACTGTGAGTACATCAATTTTATTTCCGCTGCATATATCTCTGATTATGATGTGTTCCAGTTTTTCTTAATGTTTCAAGAATCTGAGTTTGTTTATCTATCTCATGAATTTGTATTACCCAAAATTTTCTTTTAATATGAGACACAAATTATTTTTATAATGTGAAAGATGAAATAGTTGAATTTTATTTTGTTCCAACTAAATATTAATTAAAAGTTTAAATCTTTACAAATTTTATTCTATAAAGTAAAGTTTTACATTTTTTCTTTCCTTTGAATAAAATATGTGTCTAGGATAAATTTTCAAGTTCTTTTGTTTATATTAAAGTTTTTATATGGTCAAATTTCAAGTCTTACAAAAGTCGAAAAGTCAGCAACATGTTTGAAACTTTTATTTCTGCTTTAAAGATATGTGAGTCGGAATTTTTATAGTTTATTTTGCTTAGACTACCTAAACGATCAAAATTTTAGATTGGAATGAAAATATGGGCTAAGCATTTAGACGTTGATCTGAGTGACTGAGATGAATATTAAATTCTTAAAATTCAGAAATCTCTAAGTTTAAAAGTTTGTACCTGTGACCTTTCTGGTTTGGGAAAGTACGTTCCGTGGGATGCTTGTCATCTGGTCCCCTAAGGTCAATTGATCTGGGAGTGATCGAACAAAAATCCTGCAATAGAACCAGATCGAAAGTCATGTTCTACTGGTATGAATGGGTTTAGGATATGTTGATGTAGCCTTTCTGATCTGGGAGAGTAAGTTCCAAGGGGTGCTTGACACCTAGTCCCCTAAGGCCAACTGGTCTGGGAGTGGCTGACCCAAATCCTGCAATAGGGTCAGATAGAAAGTTACGTTTACGGCATGTTCTTTACTTAATAAACTTTTTGATCAAAAGATGCCAAAGTGCACGCGCTTAAAAGATGCCAAAGAGCACACTCATGTTAAGATGCCAATGAGCACAATGCTAAAAGATGCCAATGAGCACACATCTCATGATACTTGGTGATATGTTTGAGTTGCGATAAATCTGTAAATTTATGAATATCTTAATTCTTGATGGCTTAGTGTTAGTACATGCAAAGTTCTCTATAATATTTTTAGAATTGCATTTTCTTGAAGCTAATCGAAGATTCGCATGTGAGCACACTTAATAGATTGCTGGAAGTTTTGAAACTGAACATGTTTTAACTTGATATGCAATTAAACTCGTTCTTTTATCTTACAACATATGTTTGATTTCAAATGATTGATAAATTTGTGATATTTTACTCTGTAAAATTTAATTTGTTTAGTATTTAAAATTTTATATGTTTAGTTGTTTCAAAATTTACATTCAGTATATTTTTCTTTCTACATTAATTTCTGATCACTGTGTTCTCATAAATATATTTTAATGGGTTTATGCATTATTCAAGGGGGAGTGAACAAAGAGATGTATTTCAAAGATTATATCTGTTTTTGAGGGGGAGTGTCTGATTTTCTTTACATGAATGTTATCTCGAATTGTCTTATCTAATGCATTTGTGTAGGGGGAGTCAAAGAGCTTTCAAAGGTAAAATTTTTCTAAGGCAACTTTGCGCTTCACACATGGCCCGCAAAGCTTGTTTTGCGCATCAAGCATGACACGCAAACCTTGCTTTGCGTATCAAGCATGGCACGCAAACCTTTCTTTGCGTCTCCCATGTGGAACGCAAACCTTAGTGTGCGCTTCCTGCATGGAACGCAAACCACCCCTGTTTTCTCTGTTTCTTTGATTTTGCAGATCTTTCGTTGTCTCGTCTCCAACATTCGCATGAACAAGTTGATCAAGATCATCAAGGTCATGAGGGGGAGAAGTCAAGGAGAAGTTAAAGAGACAAAGAGCTTAAATGTTTATCTGTTGATCAAGATTCGCTCAAAGATTCTATTCTCAGTTACAACAAAATCTTTTGTTGTTCCTGCTCCGAACACTACAGTTCATTCAAGATCATTCAAAAGAGGTGTATCGTCTTGAGCTTAAGCAGCAAAGAAAATTTCATTATTCAAGATGTTGAGAAGAAATTTTTTCTTAAAAGTCAGAAAGCTTCTGAAAGTCGCTTTGTTGGTCCGTGCTGTTATTGAAGATATTTTTTGAAGACCAAAGCGCCAATGATTACTAAGGGGGAGATTGTTAGGTCTGATTTTATAGTAATAATTGTATTTATAGGACTTGGTCAATACTGTGTTTAGAGCTTATCAGTATTGTATCTGACCAAGGGTATTTAAGTCCCTTTGGTCTTGTTTGTTGTTAAGTTGAACACGCACATTAATCAGAATTCTACTTTGCGCTCCATCTGTCTCTCTCTCTACTTTCTCTCTCTAAAGTTCTAGTGATCTTGGACTCACAGGGAGGCTTCAAGCTAAGCTTACAAGAATCGAGTTAATGTCAAGTCTCATGGAGAGGATTAAAGCGTCGCAAACCAAAGCCTTGAAGTAAGAGAACCTCAAAGATGAAGTGATGACCAAGCAACGACTACTTTTGACCGAAGATAGCTGAGGGATAAAATTCTTCAATGGACGTGTCTGGGTGCCAAAGTTTGGTGGGAACCGAGAGCTACTCTTAGAAGACGCGCATAAGTCCAAATATTCTATCCATCCGGGAAGCACAAAGATGTACCGAGACTTGAAACTGCATTATTGGTGGCTGGTTATGAAGTTGGATGTGGCACATTATGTAGAGCGGTGTATGACTTGTTCTCAAGTGAAAGTCGAGCACCAACAACCTTATGGGAGCCTTCAATCGCTGGAAATACCCTAGTGGAAATGGGACAAGATTACCATGGACTTCGTAACCAAACTACCGAAGACTTTGAGAGGGAACGACACCATTTGGGTAATTGTCGACCGCTTGACAAAGAGTGCTCATTTCTTAGCAATGCGGGAAACTTTGCCAATGGATAAGTTGGCAAAGCTTTATATAGTTGAAGTAGTCTCTAGACATGGTATACCTTTGTCTATAGTCTCCGATCGTGATAGCCGGTTTACATCAAGATTTTGGGGAGCCTTACATCAAGAGTTGGGCACGCGGTTGAATTTGAGCACAACATACTACCCACAGACGGACGGACAAAGCGAAAGGACGATTCAAACTCTGGAGGACATGCTTAGGTCTTGTGTGATTGATTTTGGCGGTAGTTAGGATACCCATCTACCTTTGGTGGAGTTTGCATACAACAATAGTTATCACTCTAGCCTCGGGATGGCACCATTTGAAGCTTTGTACGGACGAAAGTGTATGTGTTGGCTAGAGACGGGAGAAAAGCAAATTTCTGGTCCGGAAATTGTGCAAGAGACGTCCGACAAAGTCAAGACAATTCGAGAGCGGTTGAAAGCGGCGCAAGATCATCAGAAAAGTTACGCCGACAAAAAAAGGAGACCGGTGGAGTTCCAAGTGGGAGATCGTGTGATGTTGAAGGTGTCTCCTTGGAAAAGCTTAATCCGGTTTGGAAAGCGAGGGAAGCTAAGTCCTCGCCTCCTTTGACCGTTTACTATGCTTGAGCGTATTGGGCTACAAGCTTACAAGCTAGACCTACCACCAGAGATGGACGGAATCCACCCTACGTTCCATGTGTGTTATTTACGTAAGTGTTTGGCGGAAGAAGTGTAATACCCGGAAAATTAAGGTAAGTGTTTATAAATTCTAATGTGTCATCGTTACTTTTAAATGTTGGGATTCTTGCCTTGAATTAGGGATCATTGGTATGTTATCGTGTGTGTTGTTATCTTAAAATTCCTTATGTGTTTAAATTATCGAAAACATCGAAATTCAAAATTTTGGGAGTTGGGGCGATAGTGACCCGCGACTATGACAATGGTCATAGCCGCGTGGCAATATCGCGGGCCGGGGGGGGTGGTCTCGGTACACCCCGGCGAGAATGCCATGCGAGAGTGACAGGGGCACAATCACCCTCTCACAATCGCTGAATTGGTACCGCGGGCCTTTGAGGGGGCGCGATTGTGCCCCGCGACAGTGCCATGGGCACAATCGCCGGGCACTGTCGCCGTCGGGCTGTGAGAGTTTAAAAATCAGGTTTTTACCATTTTCACCCCACTTTCTCACTTCACTCATTTTGGTCCGATTTTAGAGAAGTTCAAAGGCGATTTTCTTCCCTCAAAACCCTAATCTCATTTACTCCACGTCCTTGGGGTTGGTACATCTTGTGAAGAACATTCAAGTCTTCATTAAAAGCTTGTTGGTGTGCTAGTTACCTCAACTCCTCACTTTCTCATCTTCTTGAGCCACTCAAGTTTCTAGGGTTTTCTATAAAACCTAGTTTGTGAGTTTCTACTACTATTTTCAAATGAGATACATATCTTATGTGTTTACTTGCTTAGTATTCCATATATATGTAGAAATCTGATCACCTGATAAGTTTGACCTAACTGTTATTTTTGAGACTGTTGGGAATTTAGTTTTGACACTTCATGTGAACCTTGACAATGTTATTATTGATGTTACTTGAAATTGGTTAAGTGTTCTTTCGGTAGCCATGGGTATTATACGTGGACTTGTACATTTTAGAGTTTTGTACCTAAAATATGCTTGGAATTATATGAGATCTTATACATGCATCTTGTGGGCGGATTTATGTATAGAGATGGATATCGTACGTACATAGGATGAACCATGAGTAAGTGCTAGGAGGATGTAGTCTTAGGTGTCACCATGACGGTATGCACCTAGGCCTCCGCCATTTGGAGTAATGTCTGGGAGGTAGTCTTCAAGTGTGTCGGGCCTTCGGGATGTTGCTCATGCGAGTGAACATCAAGGTACATTGACTTGAGGTAAAACTCATTGGTGTGATGGGTCTCCCCCATTGATTTCCCTTATGGCCTTTAGTGACTAGAATGATATAAATGTTCATGTCATGTTTTATAAATGTATGTCATGTTCTTGTACAACTCATTGGGCCCGTTTGGCCTAACACTTGTTGGTTTGATATGTATCTCAGGTTCGAGCGGCGCGACCGCCGAGAAGGTGTAGTCGGCCTCTAGGTGTGAGCTTGGGAGCATTTTTAGGATTCCATTTTTGAGGATATTCATTTTGGAAGTAAATGACAACTGACTGTAATCTTATTTCTAGTTAGATGTTAGATTAGAAAGTTGTCATTTACCATTGCTTATTATTACAAACGTGTAATTAAACAGGCATTTATTGTTTCTTTTTGAGCGAGCTCATGCTTTGGCATTGAAATGATTACCACATTTCCATTTTTCGGAAATTTTTGTTTGTCCCATTTTTGGGGTGTTACAAGTTGGTATCAGAGCTCTAGTTTAAGTGAACTAGGTGTCGACTTTAGTATACCTAGACTTAGACTGGTCGTGCTTATAGGATCACTGTCCACATGGGTAGAACATTCCTTGGTGGGGAGAGTATAAGGATTACGGAATTGCATTGATTAAGACTTATAATGACGACAACGAGGATTCTTATGTAAAATACGTTCACAATCTCACTTGGCCAGTATTGTTATGAATTTATGATTACGTGAGCATACTTGAAATTGTTATTATGATGGTTAATCGTTGTAGTAGTTCGTATTGAACCGTTTATCTTTCAAAGGATTAACCGGTATGATCTTTATCATGTGTGACAATTCACAATGGTAAACACCCGAAACATGCTCCAAAATCCGCGGGATGGTCACGTTGAAGTTGAGTCTACCGCCGATCAACCTCCTTTGGTAACATCTACCGAGAGGCCACTCGTCATCGATGTTTTAGGTGGAGGACCAGAACAAGTGCCAAGAGTGAACCTTGAGTCCGGTCAACCAATTGTGGAAGAGGTGACCATGGAGACAAGAATCCAAGACAACATGATGCAAGCCATGCATTCAGCTATGGCACAACAACAAGAATTCTTCCTGAAGCTGTTAGAGGACCGTGATGCCAGTCACCGTCGAACTGAGGCAATGGCGGAGAATGTCGTGAATGGGTCAGGTGGGGGACCGGCTGTTATTGGGACTGAGGAGCATGAAGATAGGACCGAAAAGAAGAAGGAAGGGGTTGCTCCTTCAAGACCTTCCTATGCAGTCGGGCCCCGGAATTCTCTGGAACGACCGACCCGCTAGCATGCATGAGGTGGATCCAGGATGTGGAGATGGCGTTTTGTAACACCCTCAAATTTGGAAAGAGCGACTAATTAAAAACTTTCAACAATACCTTAAAGGATAATAAATCTATTACTACCAGTCCATAATTTAATTACATTTCTAGGTTGAACCATCAACAGATAATTAAAATCTTACATAAAGACTAACTAAAGTCGAGTGTTACTATAACCCAATACCAAATCGCTATCTCCAATAATAATGCTGAAGACTTCATCAAGCTAAATCACTTCATCGAGCACACAACTAGCACTCATCGCTTCACAGTGTCGCTAGCACTAATCCCGAAATGGAACCTGATGCACATGCCGATAAATAAAAAAGTTAGGCTAACGCCTAGTGAGTTCAAGAGTTTATATCATGATTATAAAGGAAAACGTAAAATGGAAATATTGTAACTTATAATCACGATCCTTTAAAATGATTTACTTTAAGAATAATGGAATAAATCATTTACCAACAATATGCATTTTATAGATGGACGTCTAAACGTCAAAAGATTCTTTCATGGAATAATGCAATCCAACACTTACTTAAAACAAAAATAATGGTAATGCTGACATTTGAATAAGCTTTATAAAAACAAACGACCAAAATAAGAGTAAACTCAAGTCTCCAAAATTATATCATAAGGAGATAACCCAAATCTCAAACGTCACTGAAAACGAGGATAAAATCAAATACCTCAAAACAACACCTCACGGTGACGGGGGAATCCCGAATTCCAAGGTTAGTGGCGGAACACAAAAGTAGGCCACATTCCAAGTTATTGAGCTCACCATACTAGGACCCATGGCCACGAGCACGCCGACTCGTACTAAGATGTGAGGGAGGGCCCCCGAGGATCCTAATCATGCTCATTCGCTAGGATTACATTTACGACCCATGGCTAGTAACCTGTCCCACATAACCGTACCAAACGCCTCCGAGGATCCGATGTCTCAACTAGCTACAAATGAGAAGTGGCTATCCCATAAAATACAGGCTCAGAAATTAACTCCCGGATGTAGGTCTGGTCTTGGACTCCAAGAGCCCTCACAGTATTATCCTCGAAATCCCCAGAGACTAATTCTGACACCCACATATAATTAATAGCCCATTTTTCTTTTTAAATAACACGACCGACTCATATGCCTATGGATCCACTGCATTACAGTCTAAACAGTACATGACTCAAAACATGTAAATCTCAAATGATGCGCATCAACCGCCATCATACTTGGTATTTCGCAATCGGGCTATTAAACTGGACCGAAGTCCTAAAGACTCTTTTTCTTTAAAACCAACTTATGAGTTAAACACTCGGAATCCATGGCCACGAACAACACAGGTTTGTACTAAGATGTGAGAGAGGGCCCCCGAGGAAACCAAGTCTTACTCGCTCACTAGGACTTCACTATGATCCATAGCTAGTAACCGGTCTCACATAACCGTACCAAACGCTCCCGAGGATCATATGCATCCATAGTTACAAATAACATTTATATCTGAAAATGCATTTCTAAGTTTAACTGATGATAAGAATGGAAATCATAAAATAAGACTATACGCATTCTTTCAAGTACTTCACATAAATGTGCAAGTAATACTTCATAAAACATTCCTTTTCATGAATGATACATAAAACCCGACAACATTTAAAAGTGTATTTCTTTGATCAAAGATCCATTTATGCAATAAAACATCAAAACACATTCATTTGTGTCCCTTTATCAAAATGCCCAAAAATCCCAAATGTGAGTGTTATACAAAGTTTATAAGGTTAAACACTTCAAATAATCAAAGATCGACAAACATCCCAACATTTGATAACTTCATGTAAAACACATAAACACTTTAAAATGGACATTTTGGCATGTACACCGTTTTCACAAATCAACTTGAACTCACCTTGCTAGATTTAGGCTAAATCTAGATTTTACCCACTTAGAGCTTTCCTTGAAGAACTTGATTCTTCAAACCAAATCTTCCAAAACCTATATCCACAAGGTTCCAACCATAAATAATCATAATCAACCACAAAGAACGTTTCCCAACCTTATACATGAATACCTCAAACGATACCGAAACCTTAACTTCCATAAATGAAGAGAATAGAAGATTACCTTAACCCAAGCTTGAATCCACCAACCAAAACACCTCTAGATCACCAAAATGGTTACAAACCTCCAATCTATGAAAGGGAGAACAAAGGGTGGATGAAACCCTAGAAAACTTTGGGGAAGAAGATGAATAGGGAGAGATGAGAAGCTTACCACCACAAAATACTCTAGTATATTCCAATAGACTTCCAATCTCTTTATAGATCCTTGAAAAGCTCTCAAAAACAAAACCGTAGCAACTTGAATCATCAAAATCGAAGTTGTGGAGCAAAAGTTATGAAGGAAAGAAGTTTTGGGTGAAATAGGGCGGAAATCAGGTTTTAAGCCCGAGCTGAGGCCTCTGCCTGATGCGCACGACCCGTGCGCGGTTTGTGCATGGAGGGCGCATGACCCGTGCACCCCACACAGTCCGCCAGGATGAGCCTTAAATCTTGTTTTGGCCATAACTTCTTCGTTATAGCTCCGTTTTCGCTCCGGAAAGAACCTTTGGACTCGTAATTGAATCCTTTATCCATCAAGACTATAAAATCAAGGATTCAAGACCAAAATCAAATATCTTATTTTTCCTTAATATATCGGTTTCTGTATTAACTTGAAATAATACCTTTCGAAAATCGGGGTGTTACACGTTTGAGTCGAGTGAGTGTGCGGACTCCCAAAGAGTTAAGTTCGCGTCCCAACTACTTAGAGGGGACGCACTAAGATGGTGGAACGTTACCAGGAGGACCCTCACATCGGAGGTTTTGGACAAGCTCACTTGGCCAACCTTCAAGAAGAAAATCATGGAGAAGTATTGTAATGAGCGGGCCCTTGATAAGATAAAGGAGGAGTTCAGAAACCTGAAAAAGGGTAATTTGAATGTTGCCGACTACGCTAAGCAATTCATGGATAAACTTAGCTTAGTTGAGCACTTGGCAACTGATGAAGGGTCGAAGATAAAGGCTTTCATGAAAGGTTTACCGGTGGAGATGAAGACGGGCGTGAGGAACGCTCAAAAGACTACCTTGCAAGAAGTGATCGAGGCGGCTCAACTAGTAGAGGACTACATACTACAAGAGAGGGAGGAGAAGAAGCAACAAGGTGAGAAGCACAAATGGGAGGGGCCAACCGGGCCCGCACGACCTTCCAAACCCTTTAACGGGGGGAGGAACATTGAGCCGCGACGGGACGCGAGATGGTGCCCTAAATGCAAGAGTAAACACTCGGGCATTGTAATCCGAAACCGTTTTCTGGAACGATGGAATGTTTTAAGTGCGGGAGAAAAGACCACATGAGTCGGGATTGCCCCTCACGGGGAGTTTCTTATGAGTGCTGAGAACTAGGGCATATCAAGAGGGATTGCCCTAAGTTAGCTAAGGGCAATCAAGGGGTCTCGAGCGGGGCGATGTCAAAGAAAGAAGTTCAACCGAAGGCGCCAAGTCGGGCTTTCCAAATGACGGCAGATGAAGCGAGAGAGACTGCGGATGTAGTGTCGGGTACATTTCTAGTGAACTCTCTACCTACTCGTGTTTTATTCGATTCTAGTGCGAACCGATCATTTGTGTCTACCACGTTTTGCAAGAACTTCACTATTCCTTTTAGTTTATTGGATGATGCTCTAGTGGTAGAGGTAGCCAATGGGGAACATATGGTAGTTCGGGAATGTTATGTTAGGTGTACCTTAGAATTAGATGGAGAACCCTTCGCTATAGATTTGTTACCGACCAATATCGGAGGGTTTGACGTGATTGTGGGGATGGATTGGCTAGCTAAGCACGACGCCTACATCTTTTGCTCTAAGAAATTGATTCGAGTACCTTTGCCTAAGGGTGGTGAGGTGATAATCTACGGAGAGAAGAACCGGGGGACCAACATGATTATATCGTCACTCAAAGCACGCAAGAGTCTAGCCAAAGGATGTGTTTCGTATTTAGCCTACGTGATCGACGCGAAGTTAGAAAAGAAGAAATTGGAAGACGTGGACATGGTGTGCGACTACCCGGATGTCTTTCCGGAGGATCTGCCTGGACTTCCACCGGAACGACAAGTGGAGTTCCACATCGACCTCACTCCGGGAGCCGCTCCAATTGCTCGTGCTCCCTATCGTCTCGCGCCGATGGAAATGCAAGAGATGATGACACAACTTCAAGAACTCCTTGAGAAGGGATTTATACGACCGAGTTCGTCGCCTTGGGGAGCTATGGTGTTATTTGTGAAGATAAAGGACGGGTCTATGCGGATGTGCATCGATTACCGCGAACTCAACAAGGTCACCGTGAAGAATAAGATAAAGGACGGGTCTATTATGAATGTGTTGTTACGTGAGCATGCTTGAATTACTATAATTATGACAATTGAAATGTTTAGTAGTACGTACCATAAGTTTAACTCACTTAGTCTTTTCTCAACCTTGTTTTCGTATATGTATGGCAGATAACCATGGTAAACATTCGGAGCAGGCAACCAAACCCTAATGAGGGTCACGTGGAAGTGGAATCTACTGCCGACCAACCTCCCTTGGTCGAGACCTCTACGGGACCTCCCAGACCCGCTATCTTGGGAGGGGGGACCCGAACATATTCCACGCACGAACATTGCTGGTAACAAACCGATCGTGGAGGAAGCGACTATGGAGACGAGAATCAGGGGCAGTATGATGTTAGCCATGATTTCTTCCATGGCGCAGCAGCAAGAGTTTTTTCATGAAACTCTTGGAAGACCGCGATACCAGTCACCGACGGCATGAGATGGTGGCGGAAAATGTCGTAATGGGGTCCGGTGGTGGGTCGGCCGTCATGGGGACAGAATAACATGCTATGGTTCAAGAGAAGCAGAAGGAGAAAGGATGCACATATAAGGCTTTTCTGGGGTGTAGGCCACCCGAGTTTGCAGGAGCTACAGATCCCATTAGTTGCATCTACTAGATCCGAGAAATAGAGATGGTGTTCGAGGCAAGTGAATGTGATGAGTCACAGAAGGTCAAGTTTGCTTCTCATCTACTCAAGGGCGAGGCTCTGACTTGGTGGAATCTCACCCGATCATCTCTTACTCCCGAGGTGTTGGCCAAACTCTCGTGGCCAACATTTAAGAAGAAGATCCTAAACAAGTATTGTAGTGAGAGAGCCTTGGACAAGATTGAGCAAGAGTTCCGTAGTCTCAAGAAAGGTAACATGTCAATTTCCGATTACTCCAAGAAATTTCTGGAAAAGCTGAGTTTGGTGGAGCATCTGGCTCCCGACGAGAGGTCGAAGGTTAAGGCCTATTTGTTGAGATTGTCGGCCAAAATAAAGACTGCGGTGAGAAATGTAAAGGTAGCAATGATAGAGGAAGCGATCAAAGAGTCATTCATTGTGGAGGATGACATTGCCCAAGGAAAGGAAGAGAAGGGTCAAGCAGTGGAGAAAAGGAAGTGGGAAGGGCCATCGGGGCCCGTTCGTCAGAATAAGCCATTTGTAGGTGGTAGATTTGGGGACAACCGTCATGAGACAAGATGGTGCCACAAGTGCAAGGACAAGCATTATGGTCCATGTAACCCAAAGCCACACACGGGTTCCAACGAGTGTGCAAAATGCGAGAAGAAAGGCCATGCTATCAGAGATTGCCCTATCCGGGGGCCGGTGTGTTTTGAATGTCGAGAACCGGGTCATATAAAGAAAGATTGCCCAAAGCTAGTGGGTAGTGGTCACGGGAATTCTTTCGGGTCCACGGCAAGAGTGGAACAACCTTCAAGGGTGCCGAGCCGAGCGTTCCGGATGACCACCGAGGAAGCAAAGGAGACTGTCGATGTCGTTTCGAGTACGTTCCTAGTAAACTCCCTACCCGCTCGCATACTGTTTGATTCGGGTGCTACTTGCTCTTTTGTGTCATATATTTTCGGTAACGTTTTGTCACTTCTAGTAGCATTCTTCCCGATACCTTGGTAGTAGAGGTGGCTAATGGGGACCAAGTGATCATTCGTGAGCGTTTCGTTGATTGCACTATAGAGATCAATGGTAATTCCTTTGGGGTAGATTTATTACCTATGACTATAGGTGGGTTTGATGTAGTCATAGGTGTGGATTAGTTATCAAGACATAGGGCCGATATCCTTTGCTCCAAGAAGATGATTCGAGTGCCCTTGACGGGAAATGGTGTAGTCACCATTTATGGAGAGAAAGGAAGGGGATGTCAGACTATCATCTCCTCACTCAAGGCCTACCAATTCCTAGCGAAGGGTTACCCTTCGTATTTGGCCTACGAGTCCGACGGAAATCCGAAGTTTTTTAGGACTGGCGGGTTACTACAGACGATTCATCCAAGACTTTTCCAAAATAGTTTTTCCACTCACCTCCCTCACAAGGAAGAATGTCAAATTCCTTTGGACCGACGCGCAAGATCAAGCCTTTCGAACACTCAAGAATAAGTTGTGTGAAGCCCACATTCTATCCCTACCCAAAGGATTGGATGACCTTGTGGTATATAGTGATGCTTCCAAGATGGGTCTCAAGTGTGTGTTGATGCAACGGGGAAAGGTGATCGCCTATGCATCACAGCAGTTAAAGGACCATGAAAAGAACTACCCGACTCATGACTTGGAATTGGCGGCGGTGGTTTTTGCGTTGAAGTTGTGGCGACATTTAGGGGTGCTCACGGGTTGGGTTAGCCGGGTTGAAGGCACTTTAACAACCTAACCCAATCGTTACGGTTTGAAAATTCTCAACCCAACCCAACCCAATCAAAAGTGCAACCCAACCCAACCCAAACCGTACAAGTTGGGTTGGGTTGGCGGGTTGGTCGGTTTGAAACATTTATTAATTATTTCATAAATTACATATCTGTTGCCGCCGCCTGCCGCCAGCCGCTGCCACCTGCTGCCACCTTTCACCAAATCGTACAAATTGCAATAATATGTTGAATAAAACAAGTATCAAGCTTACTTGAATAAAAATACAAACTCAAATGTTTACAGTTTTACACCAATTTACCAAGAGTTCAAAGTTTACACCAAGTCACCAAGACACCAACCAACGACATAAAACTCAAATGGACTACAACTCCAATATCCAAATAGTTTAAAGTATAAACCAATAAAATACAACCAACCGATTTTGAAGCAAATCTTTAAACCCTTCACCCTCTACGACATTAAAAGGTTGTTCATCTTTCACCACAAATCTAGCCATAGCTTTGCAACAATTGTCCTTATTATAAGTCGTGGCCAACAAATTTCCCGCACCATCACCACCACTTTGAAAACTAAGCACTTTTTGATTTTTATCAGTTACCCTACCCGGATACTTTCTACATTGTTTTTTATGTGATTCCACAAACTACTTGTACCAATTTTTCTACTATCACAAGCATAATCTTTGCTACAATAGTTGCAAGCACATCTAGGATCACTTTGATTTCCAGTTCCACCCTCTACTTTTGAAAAATGAATCCAAATATCAGATACTCTACCAGTTTTTTTTTATCTTCGCGTGGTTCTTCTTTGATCCTTTTGTCAACATCAATAGGTGTAGCACTAGCATCCATTAAGAATTAGAGTCTGTATATAATTGAAAAATACAACATTAGTAAATGAAAATATGACCTAAATTAAAACTCAGTTTTCCATTTTTCCAACATCCAAATCAACAGTTTCAAAAGGGTTCAACAGTTTCACCTAAATCAACAGTTTCAACAGTTTCAAAAGTCAACATCCAAAGTTCCAAACTAAAACTAAAACTCAGTTTAAACACAATTTTAAACAAAGGAAAACTTGTTCACAAAATTCAGTTTAAACAAAATTCAGTTTAAACACAATCGACCCAGCGTGAATCTGATTCAATCGAAGGACCAAGAGAAATCAAATCCTTGAGTTCAATCCAGCGTGAATCTGATAGTAATAGACTAATAGTACCTCAATCGAAGAAGAAAACCAAAGCTTGAAGCCTTGAACCAACAGATCGGGTCTCTCGATTGATGCCTCAATCAAATTCTTAAGTTCTTGAGTTCGATTGATGCCTTCGACTTTCTACTCCAACACTCTCGATTTCAATCGATCAAGTCTCAAGCACTATCGATTCTCGATTCTTGAAACAAAAACTTAGACAGAAAGTATGGCAAGAATCAAGATAAGAGAGAAATTAGATTTAGAGTGGCACATTGAAATCTGAATTGAAGCGAAGCGAGTTGTGAAAAAATAAAAGGTACCGCCTGTTTTTCATCAGGTTGTTGGGTTGGGCCGGTTTGGTTTGGGTGTAACCCGTTATCAACCCATTTAATGTGGTTTGGTAAAAAAAAAATGTATCGATTATACGTCGGGTTGATGTGGTTTAGGTTTTTTAGGTTTTTTCGGGTTGGGTTGGTCGTGTTGGTCGGAAATTTGAGCACCTCTAGCGACATTATCTATACGGGACGAAGTGTACCCTTTTTACCGATCACAAGAGCCTTAAGTATTTTTTGATCAAAAAGAACTCAACATGCGACAAAGAAGGTGGCTTGAGCTACTAAAGGATTACGATTGTGAACTACTCTATCATCCCGGAAAGGCTAACATGGTGGCGGATGCGTTGAGTCGGAGGAACTATGAAGGCGGCGTTAAGTTATCACTCACCATAATTGACGTGGTATCGAGTTTGCTAGAGAGCATCAAGACGTGTCAAACAGAAGCATTGAAAGAAGAAAACCTCAAATCCGAAGTTATGGTAAAACAAAGTGGATTACTAACGAAAGATAGTCATGGACTTAAACTCTTTCAAGGCCGAGTTTGGGTGCCAAAGTGTTGCAAGATTTATATAATAAACCTCTCAGACCTTTCACAAATGGAGAGTAATGCAAGTATACATTTCTCAATCCATTGTCGTCTTTTACAAGTAATAAAACGGTAAAATACCGAGTATCGATCCACAGGGAAAAAGGAGTAAAAGATTTAAATTAAAGTCCAGAAAAAGAAATGATTTCAGATGGAGATTTTGAAGAAATATTGTTGGTTGGGTTGATTACAAACTATTGCGAAAACAATTAATTAAAAAGGAAGCAAGGGTGTAGGGATTCGTTAAGATTTCAAAGCAAATTTATCGGATAGAACTTTGTGACAAACAACTCATCAATTTTAACCATCAACTTGTATAAGGTACTCTTTCGAGGTTAAGAAAGGCACGCATCCATGGATTAACTTTAATGTTTCCAAAATAAAGTAAACCATGGCAATGGCACAATCTATCCCTTTTGTAAGTTGTACGGAATGAAACAAGTTTCCTTGGTTCTAAGTAACTCTCTCGAGCCTACCTCCGTATCGTTCAAGTTGATGTGTTCAAGACGACTCATTTCTGAGTTCATCAAACTTTAACATTTCAACAATATAACCTTGAACGAATGGTTGAAACGATTTATTATTAGTCAACAAATTTCTACCATCAAAATAGGCTTTTTATCTTAACTTCACCCCACACCCAAGCTAAGGTTGTCAGCCTATCATTGCTCGGTTTCCTTGCATTTTTATATTTTTAAGAAAAACTAAAGACATGAGTTGAAAATTTAAATAACCACGAAATAAAAGTTTACAAGAATTAAACTTGTCTTACGATACGAAAGTTAACAAAAACGTGAAAGATCTAAGTTACGAAAGAGAAATACGACAAAGTAGCATAAATTAAGATGGCTAAAATTTAAAACGTGAACGAAATTTTACGATAACAAACTTATGCTAGACGGAGTTAATAAAGATGCGACTAAAAATAAAGATTTACGATAACATAAAAGCTTAAACTAAAATTGCATAAAATTTAGATGACAAGAAGAAAAATACTAAAAGATTGATGCATTAATTATAAAAAGAGATGAAAGTTCTTGGAAGAAACTTCACCTTTTTACAAAGATGATGTAGCAAGAAGTGAATACATGATGGAGAGGTTTCAAATGGTAAAGTGGATGGAGAGAAAGTGTGAAATGAAACTAAGATTGTAGGATTAGATGATGGAATACAAACACCAACACCCTCCTATTTATAGAGCCTTGGAGGAGAAAAGAAAATCTTCCAAAAATCTTTGTCCAAAGGTCCATAGCATCCCAACTTTAGCAACAAATGTTACTTGGAAGATTTCAAGTAAATCACCAAATCTTTGAAGTTTCCAATAAATCACCATATCTTTGAGATTCCAAGTAAATCATCAAATCTTTGAAGTTTCTCTTTATTCCAAAAGCACAAGTCTTCCTTCATTTCCATCCTATAGCATCACAAAACACACTTTCAATTCAACACTCTAAACTATAAGATAAGCCACAAATTAGCATCAAAAGA
Organism: Arctium lappa; assembly: GCA_023525745.1. Classification (NCBI taxonomy): domain Eukaryota; kingdom Viridiplantae; phylum Streptophyta; class Magnoliopsida; order Asterales; family Asteraceae; genus Arctium; species Arctium lappa. Next base: position 6,448,995 of record CM042047.1, read on the forward strand.
CAAGTGAATTTGGTCATTGGCTCACCTAAACTCCATAAACGCGAAAATCAAAAATATACATAAAAAAGACTCAATCTAAAGACTTTTGACAAATTAAATTAACGAAAAAGAAACTAAAAAAGGTGTAATGCGTCAATTAAGTTGCCGCATATCACAAAGCTTGGTGGAAACAGGGAGCTACTACTCGAAGAAGCATATAAGTCAAAATACTTTATACATCCTGGTAGCACCAAAATGTATAGAGACTTAAAATTGAATTATTGGTGGCCGGTAATGAAACTAGACATGGCAAAGTACGTGGAAAGGTGTGTCACGTGTCTTCAGGTTAAAGTAGAGCACCAACGGTCGTACAGAAGTTTGCAACCGTTGTCCATACCCGAGTGGAAATGGGACAACATCACTATGGATTTTGTGACGAAACTACCTAAGACCTTGCGAGGCCACGACACCATTTGGGTGATTGTTGATCGTCTAACCAAGAGTGCGCATTTCCTTGCTATGCGAGAGACCTTGCCAATGGAGAAATTGGCCAAGCTTTACATCGATGAGGTGGTGTCGAGGCATGGAGTCCTGCAATCCATCGTGTCGGATAGGGACAGTCGGTTCACATCGAATTTCTGGGCAAGTCTTCAAAAAGAGTTGGGCACAAGATTAAATCTGAGCACGGCCTACCATCCTCAAATGGACGGTCAAAGCGAGAGAAAAATTCAGACGCTCGAGGACATGTTGAGGTTGTGTGTCATAGATTTCGGTGGAAGTTGGGACTCACACCTACCTTTAGTGGAATTTGCCTACAATAACAGTTACCATTCTAGCATTCTAATGGCACCATTCGAGGTGTTATATGGACAGAAGTGTAGAACTCCAGTTTGTTGGCTCGAAGCGGGCGAGAAACAATTTGTTGGGCCAGAAATAGTCGAAGAGGCGGCGGACAAGGTAAAGGAAATTCGAGAAAGATTAAAGGCGGCGCAAGACCGACAGAAAAGTTATGCGGACAAGAAGAGAAGACCGGTCGAGTTTCAAGTGGGGGATCGCGTCATGTTGAAAGTATCCCCATGGAAGGGGATTATACGATTCGGAAAGCGAGGGAAGCTTAGTCCCCGTTTTCTCGGACCCTTCGTCATCTTAGATAGAATTGGGTTACAAGCTTACCGGTTGGATTTGCCACCCGAGATGGATGGAATCCATCCTACCTTCCATGTGTGTTATCTTCGGAAATGCCTAGCCGAAGAAGAAAGTGTGATTCCATTAACGGAGATATGTGTGGATAATGGGAATTTTTGCGTGGAGGAACCAGAGGCAATCTTAGAATCAAAGACGAAAAGGCTACGACATAAAGAAGTGATCATGGTCAAAGTGCAGTGGAAGCACCATCGTGGTGCTAACGTCACATGGGAGTTCGAGGAGGACATGAAAAAGCGTTATCCTAGATTGTTTATTTCGGATTAAGACTTCGGGGACGAAATTCAAATTAGGTGGGGAGGATTGTAACACTCGGATTTTCAGGTAAGTCTAGAGTCTTCTTTAATCTTATATTTATGTGCTTAATAAGGTAGGATATATCTGTTAATTGCTATTTTTAATTAAATTACTATTTAGGCGTTGCTTGGAGGCTTCTGTGCGCAAAACTTGAAAAAAATCACAGCAACTGAGGAGCTTGTGCGATATTGCCCCGGCGACAATGCCATGGGCAAAGTCGTTGGGCAATGTCGCCTAAGACATCCAGAAGGATGGGGTGTTTGTGCGACAATGCCCCGGCGACAATGCCCATGGGCAAAGTCGCTGGGCAATGTCGCCCGCGTGGTCCAGTTTCTGTTTTAAAGTGTAATATGATGCCCCATTTCAACCATTTATCATCTAAAAACGGGAGAGATTTTTTAGCATATCAAACACCATACACATTTATTTCTAGGGTTTGGTGGGTGAATCCATTTATTGATCATCTAAGTTCTTTCCAAGGTCATTTATTGAAGCTTAGCACCAAGATCAACACTCTTCTCAACCAAGACTTCATCCCTCCTTTTCTAGGGTTTTGCTATTTTCTTATTTTCTAGGTTTTAACCCAAAACCTAGATTGTGAGTTTCTAAACCTTTGTCAAAACTAGATATACATCATGTTTATGCTAACCATTATTGTCAATTAGGGGTGTACAAAAAACCGTCAAACCGCGAAACCCGCCCAACTCAAACCGCTAACAACCCAATTAAACCCAACCAGTCCAACCGCCCACCCGCCAAACCGTCAACCCGTAAATTAAGAGGGTTGAAATTGGGTTACGCTTTTTTCAACCCGCCCAACCCGCCGCTAATATATTATTTTTAGAAGATTATATATATATATATATATATATATATAACACAACAATAAAAAAAAACAACAAGTCTATTTAGACAAATTTATAGCCCAAAATATATTATATTATATATATATATAATACATTTTACTTAACCGAACAAACTAATGGAGGCTTGTTCGTGTTCGTTCATTAAACTTTAACCAAACAAATTAATGAATGAACACGAACGGTAAAATCACGAATTTTTTTGTGTTTATGTTCGTTCGTTAAGAAAATGTGTTTGTTCGTGTTCATTTACGTTTGTTCGTTACGATGCTAAATGAACATAAACATGCGAACATAAATGAACAAACACAAAGAACAAAAAACAACATCATTAATCATCATTTCGTTCCGAAATAACATAACAAAATGAAAAACCGGGTAATTTAGGAATGATAAAAAAGGAATTCTAAAATTTTAATATAATTAATGATTTTACATATTAATATTATAATATATATATATATATAAACAAACAAACATAAATAAACAGACATTAACGAACGTAAATGAACGAACGAGCTCATTGTTCATGTTCGTTCATTTAACTAAACGAAAAAAAATGTATTCATGTTCGATCAATTCTTAAATAAACGAATATAAATGAAATTCTCCCCGAACGGTCCGCTAAAGGTTTGTATATTCTTATTAGTATTTATCATATTTTATTCTACAATTTTATGTAAACTACTAAACCGCCGAACCCGCCATAACCCGCAAGGGTAGGGTTGGGTTGGGTTATACTTTTGAATGGATTGGGTTGGGTTGGGTTGAGTTTTTTTTGAACCGCCGTAATTGGGTTGGGTTGTAAAAATGTCCCAAACCGCCCAACCCAACCCGCGTACACCCCTATTGTCAATCATTCTTATTTCGTACATTCATTCTTAATGCTTGATTTCTTGTGAGTCTCTTATTTTGTAAGGCTAAGATCTCATTGTTAAATTAGATAAGTTCCTCCAAAAGGGTATATGGACTCCTTGACCTTAAATAAAATGGGAAAACATGCTTATATGGGTTAATCTTGATCATTGACTTATGTGGGTTATTTGACCTAATTTTGGGTTGATTGGATTATTCGAAGATTCTACCCTAACGAGTTGATTGTTATTTCTTAATGAAGTATACACTAAGTACCTTGGGTTATCTTATCAATGGAACCACTATGAAGTGGAAATATGATTATATTGATGCTAATTCTGTCATACTAGCCTTGTGTTAGATCGTGTACAATATGTGAACAAGTATGGTCTAATAATTACCCATGGTTGGTATTGTGAATAATCATGCGTGTTGTGTGCCTTAAGACCTACTAATAATAATGTTAGACGAACCAAGTCAGTAGACACTAGGAGGATGTAGTCTTGGGTGCCACCGTGCTGGTATGTGCCTAGACCTCCGCCATTCAGGGTAATGCCATGGTTGTAGTCCTCGTATGTGTCGGGCCTTTCGGATGTCACTCATGGTAGTTGGCATTAAGGTATATCGACTATTTGGGTGGAACTTGATTGGTGCTATGGGTCTTCCCTATTGACTCCACATTTAATGAACTTTGGTTAACTGCTGATAAGAATTGTGTTTGGAATTATATGTTATTTCTTGTACAAACTCACTAGGCTTTTTGGCCTAACACTTGTTTGGTGTCGATGTGTATCTCAGGTTCTAGTGGTGCAACTCCTAAGCAGGTCTAGTTGCGTTTGGGGTGAGAGCTTGGGGAAAATGCTTTTGGTCGCACGTCTTGTGGAGACATTTTTGGGTTCTTAGACGACACCCTTTTTGTAATCTTCTTTCTAGCATAGAGATTAGATTAGTTGGTTGTTGTCTCTTTTCCGTTACATTACAACTGTAATTAAACAGGTTTACTCAATTCCCCATTTTTGGGAGGCTCGGTTGCTTTGGAAAATTTATATACCATATTTCCACTTTTCAGAAATTTTTATTATCCCTATTTTTAGGGTGTTACAAATGATGAACACATTAAACATACAATCTAAGTCCTCGTGCACAAAGAAATAGAAATCAATATCCTCAACATATAAACAAAAACAAGATAGATATCCACACTCTAACATGTTTCACATTCCAACCCATGAGCATGATATTTATCATATGGAATTTCCCATTTTAAAGTGTTGTCATTTCATGCTTGTGACCCATCAAATCATATTTCTCAAGCAAGAGGTTTACTATATGATCGTTAAATACAACAATAAATTATTAAGATGCTTTTACAACCAAAATCCATGAAACCCTAGATTTTAGGTCAAGACTCTTAAATTAATATATATATGTGTGTGTGTGTGTGTGTGTGTGTGTGTGTGTGTTTATAGTAAGCATATAAGTATGTACATGAAGTTTTAAAGATTAAGAACTCACAAACTAGGGTTTGTAAAGAGAAAACCCTTAGTAGATGAACTTGAGAGGTGTTTGGTCTTCTTGGAGCTTTTATAACCCAAAGGAACAAATCATTTGAACTCAACAACCCTTCTTGAGAGCATTAAATGCTAGGTTTACTTGGAAACATTAAATGAGGAGGGAAAGGAGAGGGAAGGAGAGAAAATCGCCTAGAGAGAGAGGGATCGATTTGCAGGTTTTGTGGTTGAAAATGTATAAGTTTGGCCTTTAAAAATGACTTTAATCTTAGTAGCAACGCCCTTTTGAGCGACATTGCCCCTGCGCTCTGCCACAGCATTGTCGTCGGGCATAGTTGTCCATTTTCTCCCGGTCTCGGTACGTCGATGGCGATAGTAACATCAGGGACTATGTCGCGGCATTGTCGTCGGACATAGTCTCCCTTCCTCTCTTGGTCGTGGTACAATGGCAGTGGTTATGACCGCAGCGGCTATGCCACGACATTGTCGGGGCATAGTCTCACGCCTCCCTCCGACGTCTCTCAAACTCCATTCGGTCTCTATCTTTTACCGTTATCACTCCCTATAATCGAAAATGGGATTCCCAACTACATAAATTTCACGTATGAATTTATATGCATATAAAATAGCCATGCACACACCAAGAGCACGTATAAAACACACACATAGACATATAGGCATGCATCTATAACTCTATGTCCTAACCATGACTCGCAAAACTTTATATGGGAAGTTAAAATCGAACGAACGGTTTTGCTTGAAATAAAGTCGGCAGGGTTTTTCTTAGAAGGGAAATTAGTGGGTTATGAGAACTTACTCGAAGAAAAATTGGGATCATGATTGATATGATCATGTAAGCTCCCCCTCAAATTCTATATTTAGTCAAAAAGTCGTCAAAGTACAAAGTCTTATTCAGCAACTTTATTGAAAGATAAAGACATGAAAGCAATAAAACTTTTAAGAACGAGTTCTGATCAGACGTAATCAGAAGTCAATTACTCCCCCTGGAAATATGCATTCGCAATGTTATCAATAGAGGTAATATGTATACTCCCCCTTGAAGGTTGATCATCTCTTTTGATGGATCGGAGTGCACTTTCTTTTGATCGTTGAAGTATGAGTCCTAAACTGTTGTGTTTAGAAGTCAAACTTGATCTTTGAGTTACGAGTCCTAGACTTGTAACACCCCAAAAATTGGGATAAACAAAATTTTCCGGAAAAAGGGGAAATGTGGTAATCATATAAATGCCAAAGCATGAGCTCACCCAAAAAGGGAACAATTAATGCATGTTTAATTACAAGTTTGTAATAACAACCAATGAGAGATAACAACCTCTTAATCTAAATTCTAGATAAGAAATAAGATTACAAACGGTTGTCATCTACTTCCAAAAAAAATCGTTTCTATAATGGCATTCCAAAAGCTCCCAAGCTCACACCTAAAAGCCTGCTAAATCTTCCTAGAGGTCGCTTCGCTAGAACCTGAGATACACATCAAACCAAACAAGTGTTAGGCCAAACGAGCCTAGTGAGTTATACAAAAGCATGGCATAACATTTATAGAACATGGTATGAACAATTATAGAACGATTTAGTCGACATGTGCCATACGGGAATCAATGGGGGAGACCCATCACACCAATGAGTTTTACCTCAAGTCAATGTACCTTGACGTTCGCTCGCATGAACAACATCCCAAAGGCCCGGCCCACTTGAAGACTACCTCTCAGGCATTACTCCAAATGGCGGATGTAACATTCTAAAATTTAGGCGGAAATAAAATTCGAAATTTCGGCAATATAACGTTTGAAAATAGGGAAAACCTACCACCCTAAAATAGGGGATAAATTAAACCTGTAAAAAAAGTAAGACAATTCAACCCAAGTGTGTCATCCCATAACGGGGTATAAAGTAAGGCATTTACAATCCCAATGATGAAGCATAAAACGACAACCTACTAATCTAATGTTGGTTAACTAGATTATGGTCGGGTGTCGAAATCTTTCCAAAAATATATCTTCAAGAATCAAGGTATGTTGGTCACTATGTTTCCTCAAAAAGACCACTCACGACCCCAAGGTCGTACCCTCAATCCCGACGTGCCCCACTGCTAAGATGACTTGTCAGACATGACAACAAATAACAAGTGTTAGGCTAAAGTCTAGTGAGAACAAGTCAAACAGGAATGGAAGTACTAAACCCATTCGGAGTCACGCGGAGGATATAGCCATGAGCTAAAACCAAGAAATCAAATTAATCATTAGTGATTAAAACATGGTACAAATAACACCAATCACATAATGAGCTCAACTCCTCTAAGTCTATTGCTCGAAAACATCAAGTCAACCCCTCTAGGTCTATTCTTGAGAGTTCCAAAATGGGGAACTCTAGCACAAGGGAATTACACCTTACTGCCCATAAGACGCTGCCCGACCGTATAGGTCCACACCTTACTTATCATGGTGACCCGATGCCTATTCCGTGCTAAAATGGCGAACCTAATGTCCAAAACGGGGACATAGGAACACCGTGCCTATGGATCCATCGCACTTAAAACCAAAAACCAAAACATGCTAGCACATATAATACTCATATTAAATCATGCATATAAGTGGATCGTATGTATAAGGGTATCAACATAAAATCTTGGCTCCTGTAAATGATGAGACTTAGAAATATAACCCATCAACGATATACCATATATATTCCATTTTAAGAGTCATGATTATGATTTGTTAACCCAATACTATCATTTCCCAAAACCCTAATTTTCCACTTTGGGTTCATCAACATCCCATAGGGAAGAAAGTTGAGATTCATAAGTGTAGAAAACATAAGAACTTAGAGATCTTATTTTTGAAATACAAACCTCATCATTATTGTTTAAAATACAAACCCCCCCCCCCAATGTTCCAAAAACATACTTGTAGGTCAAATACACATAAACCCCAATGTATGTATAGAAAACATCAAAAAGAGTTACAACTAGCAATACTTAATAAATATGTAGATTAAGGGTAGGAAAACTCACCTTGTAGAGTTTGTAGAAACCCTAGATGATGATTCTTGAAAGGGAAAGAGAGATGACACTTGATCTTGAAACACAACCTCTTAAACACAACCACCAACCTAAATTAACCCAATAAATGCATAAGAACCTTGCGTTTATTAGCAATCAATGAGGGGGAAAGAGAATCCTACCTTATGGCTCTCCCAAAATCGTCCTCAAGAGTCCCAATATGCCAATAATGTGAAAAAAGGGAAAATCTCGTATATGGCCTGCAGATCCTTTCCCGCAGCTTTGGCCGCAGCTATGAAGTCGCGGTGTAAGTCGTGCGTGTCCTTGGCCTGCAGACTCCAATGAGTCCCGCGGCTTTGGTCGCGGCCTCCAAGCCGCGCGGTAACCCGCGTAAGCCCCTAGAGTTGCCTCAAACTCCTAAAACCTCAAACGCTTAAACTTTGGAAACTTTCCTACCATGGGGTACAACGCATGCAGTTCGGAGATAATATACATACCTCGAATATACATATGTCCCCGATGTGAAAGCCAAAATTTATGGGTGTTACAGCGGAGGTCTAGGTGCATACCGTCAAGGTGGCACCTAAGACTACATCCTCCTAGCACATACTCACGGTTCCTCCAATATATATATATATAATAACCATCTATATACATTTTCCATATCAACATGATACATGTATAAGACTACACATGATTCCAATCCCGTATTAAGCCTAAAACATTGACACATGTAGGTTTAACAATAATCTTCATAGAACCCATGATATTACACATTCTTGACAAAATAATGCTAACAATAAACCTATCAAAGTCCACATGATGAACATTAGTCAAAACCCCCCAAAAATCACAAATGTAGCAGTTAGGTCAAACTTATCAGGTGATCAGATATATTCATGTATATGAAGTAATGACAAATAATATACAAGACATGTATCTCAGTTGAAAATGGTTAGAAGAACTCACAATATAGGTTTTATAGAAAACCCTAGAAACTTGCAAGAAACCCTAGGAATGGATGGAGGAAGAAGATGATCTTGAGCCTTGAGATCCTTGGATGAAATCTTTGCTTGGGATACCTTGATTCTTGCAATAAATGTAGTGGATGATGATTGGTAGGTTTTAGGATTCGATCTTGGGGAGTAATAAGTGAAGAGAGAGTTTTTGAGAGGAAGTAGATGGTGGTTTGAATGAAAATGGGGCTGAAATCCACATTTAATTCGTCAGGGTGTCCGCGCAAGGTGTGGCGCGGGTTGACCCGCGCAGTGACCCGCGTCGGCCACTGATTGCACAAGCGGACAGTGTTCCACGCGACTTATGGCGCAACCTAACCCGCGCGGGGCACTGTTTTTTTGCAGTCTTCCCCTTAAACTGAAATTTAGAGTGTTACAAGACTGCTTTGTCTAGAAGTCAAACTTCTTACCATTGAGGTGCGGGTTTTGAATTGTATTGTCCAAAAGCCATGGTTCCTTTAATCCCCCTAGACTTGAGATGCCTACAACACAGATGAATCTTTTGGCTTTGGTACCCACTGGTATTTGGGTCCATGTTTGTTAGTTGCAGTTCTGTTAGGAGTAATATAATAAGAACCATACCAGTAATGATCAGAAACTTTATGAACAAAATCATTTGCACGACAATAAGAACAATAACTCTTCTTTTTAGATAACCTGATTAATTGATCTATCGAATAAACAAGATCATGTTTACCTTTATGTACAATGTTCTTTTTGGCATTAATTGTATGCACAAATGATTTCTTACCATTCTTCTCGTCATAATCTTCTTTTACTCTCCATACTAACTTCTCATTTCCTTTTCTTCTTCTTCTGTATGTACCTGAACCATCCACATTCCGATCATAGAAAAGGTTAGTAGTACGAATCTGATATTTAATATTGACTGGCCTTTTTGTAGAAACAGTTGTATGAGGTGAACTTGATGTTGTCTTATCTTCAAGTTCTGTTATCTTGGAAGATAAATTGTTCATTTCCTTGATGAGCAGGTCAATCTTTTTCTGAAATTCAGACTTCGTGTTCTGCTCTTTCATCGCCTTTGTTGACAGTTCAGATAATGACTCTGTAAGCTTCCTAATCTCAGACTAAAAAATCTTTCTTTCTTCTTCAAAATCCTTCTTCACATTCTTTCTTTGATCGGATAAATCTTTGAAAAATCCAACATTTTTCTGTTCAATTATCTTATTCTCCTTTGCAAACTCCTTTCTCTCTTTTTCCAACAGGCTTTCTAACTCAGAAATGTTTCCTTTGAGAGTTTTTCCTTCAGAACCAAATTCAGCTTTCTCTCTCTCAAGTTTATCTCTTTCAACAATTATCAGCTTCTCAAAGTCTGATACATGTTTTGTGAGCTTTGCACACTTAAGTTCAACAGCTTTCTTTTCTTCAAAAGTCTTTCTTGAAAATTCAGAAAATTTATGTGCAAACCCTTTCTTTTCCTTTTCAAATTCATCTTTGTCTTTGACAATCTTCTGTTTTAATTCTGAAACTTTCTTTCTCAACTTTACATTATCACTTTCTAAACTCTTATCTGTCTTCTCATTCTTACTGACAGAATCTTGTTTCTGGATTTTGACAATTTGAGCTTCCAGATCTGAAATCTTTCTTTCCAACTCAAAATTTTCACTTTTTATCGCATAAATCTTCTTCTTTAGAACACCATTTTCAATCTCCAATACTCTTTCCTTTTCTTCAACCAATCTAAGCTTACTCTTTAATACCCCTTCATTCTCTTTCTTTTTATATCCAACCCGAATTAAACTTTGATTGAGTCTATCATTATCTGCTCTCAACCTTTCAATGATACACTTATTTTCATTCTGTTGTTCTTCAAGTTCTGACATTTTACGCTTTTGATCTATCTCTTTAAGTTGTTCAGAAGTATATTCTGCAACAAAGAAATAATCATCCATTGATCCTGACAATACTTGCACAAAAGATCGTTAGTTCGAAAGAAATAATCAACAATCAGAAAATCTTAGAATTTTTTTTTTAGAAATAAAATTCCAAAAAAAATTCTAAGGCAAGAGTCCTCACACCATAGTAGCTAAACAATTCGCACAACACCACAAAATTCACACAACCACACAATTCGCACGTAACTAGATGCGAATTCTAGGAATTCGAACGCTGCTATATGCGAATTCTGAAGAATTTTCACACAACACTTATGCGAATTCTTCCCTTAACTTTTTCACAAAATCAGTTTTATGAGAAATCCTATGCAAACAAGGTCATCATGCGAGTTCTTCGTGCGAAATCCATTGATCTTGCGAGTTCTTCAGAAATTATGCGAGTTCTTCAAGGTTCGACCCAAAAACACTTCAATCGATCCAAAAACCCATTATTTCTTCGATTATGAGTCTGAAACTTTGCCAATTCAGTCACGTACACAACCTGAACAAACTTCTATGACTCAATTTCGATAAAAAAACAACCAAATTACACTTTTAATTCAAGAACAGTGTTTAGAACTCGTGCGACCAAAAATTCACAAAAACATCAAATTAATCGAAAATTACAGTGCAAATGTGTTTCAATTCTATACACACCTTATCTAATACATCAAACGAACACTGTAGAAACAATTACACTCACAATTACAGTGCAAAATTTAAAATTTGATCAAGACTCAAGAAAACAGGGTGCGAAGAACTTTTCTTGAAAATTTCAATCGAACTCTACTCTGATACCAATTGTTTGTCCCACAATAATAGTTCTAATCAAGATCAAAAACAAGAAATTCAATCTAAATAGTCATATGTCATTAATCTCAATTCACAATTTACAATTCGAACACAAGATGTTTTATCTCTCTACTTTCTCTCTCTAGGATTCTCTATGGATACGAATTTCCAATTTGTCACCTTACTTACTTACACGCTCTATTCTTACTACTCATTACAAATACAAAAGGAAATATATTTATACTACAGACAATTACAAAGGAATCTAAACTAAAGACTAGTTGACTTTATTTTGACCTTGAGCTTTGACTTTGACTTTGCTTAAGTGGCTTTGACTTTTAACCTTTGATGATCTTGGATACAACATTTATGCTCTAACAGGGGTTGCAAAATCCAAAGTGCTTGCTTTTGCACTTGGGGCACCACTTCGCCTCACGGCGATTATCAAAGCTTTTACCTCCCGGTTGGAACCTCGGCTTCTTGTACAAGTTTGGTGGGCTCTCCCACCTTCTCTTCTCCATGACTTTCGTCTTCTCTTCCTTGTCTCTCGCATAGACTCTCTCCATGATCTTGGCCTCTTCTATTGTCTCTCGAAGATTAGTAGCTTTGGAGTTGCGGACCATCGATATCATATTCACAGGCAAGCCCTTCAAGTACGCCTTTACTTTTTCCTTCTTAGTTGGGGCCACATGCCCTACTAAATTCAGTTTCTCCATAAACAATCGGGTGTACTCTCTCACCGACAAGTTCCCTTTCTTAATTGATTGAAATTATTCCTCTATCGGGTCCATCTTCTGTTCGTTGCAGTATTCTTCCAGAATTTTCTTCTTAAACTCAGCCCAAGGCATCTTGGCCAACACAACATCTTATAGAGTTGAGGTGAAAACATTCCACCATGTCAAAGTCGAACCTCGGAGCATCTGAGAACCATATTTTACCTTCTAGCCCTCCTCACAGTCACAAGCCCTGAAGGTTTGCTCAATCTCTCTAAGCCAGCTCATACACTTCGCGGGTTTATCGGATCCGGCAAACTCCGATGGTTTGCAATAAAGGAAGGTCTTGTAGGAGCAAGTTCTTCTAGGTTGTCTTATCCAAGGTTACAGTCCTTCGGTGCACTTCTTATCCCCGGTGCCCCCGGACCCCACAACAACCACATTCTCCTCTATTGTCTCATGACGGCGGTGAGCGACGTCTCTGTCCTCCAATAATTTCATAAACAACTCTTGTTGCTTTACCATAGTTTCGTTCATGGTTCTCATCATGTCCATCATTTGCGTTTGAGGAGTTACCTCTGTCAGAATTGGATCGGTGGTGGCAATATTTGTCCTTGGTATATGCTCCACCCTTCCACCAGTCAAGGGCGGGAGTTGAGAAGGCGCGATTGTCGTCGTTTCATTTGGTCGATCGGCCATGGATTCAGTCACGGCCTGGCCTTCCGGAGAGGATTGATGACGACCCCGAGTGTTTACCATCTCAGTCTATCACACCATCGAGAAAAGAGTAAGAAATAGACTAAACGAGATTATACACAAGGAAATTTACTAATACAATTCATTGATCATCATAATCATAGTAATTCAAACACGTCCATGTAATAATATACTCATAATAATCGTAGCTAAGTAAGATTATGAACATACTTTACATAAGAATTCTCGCTACCACTTTTATAATTCTCAGTGGTGTAGTTTCCGTCGACTCTACGGTTGTCTCATCTTAAAAGTTCTACCCCATTCTCACAATTCATAACTTAATTGTCTCAGCTTAAGTCTAGGCATCGAATTTACATACATAGTTCACGTAAACTAGAGCTCTGATACCAACTTGTAACATCCTAAAAATAGGGCAATTTAAAAACTTGAAATTTCGAAAATATAACGTCTAAAATACGAAGGTCCAAAATACCATGTAAATGTGAACAACTAAATAAGGGAAAATCCCAAAATTGGGTAAACGAAGGCCTTTAATTCACGACAACTAAAACCCCAAATTAAGTTGGGCTAGTTTGCACCAAAAATAGTTGCAAAGGAATGAGACATAAAAAAAATACAACAATCTACTTAATCTGGAAGTAATTCAAGCTAGATTAATATGGGTGTAGTTATTCCACCAAAAATATCTCTTCTCAACGTTTCCCCAAAAAGACTGGCACTTCGAGAACTCCTACGTGCACGGTTGACAAGCCCGACATCCTAGATTCCACCGCTAGTGGGACCTGGGAACCAACAAGCAACCACAACAAGTGTTAAACTACAAGTCTAGTGAGATCTTACAAATTAAACAGTTTACAAGTATGATGGTAATATTGCAATTAACTATTATTGAGATCCACAATGGTTGAACATATGCCAATACTCAACTTGGCAAAGATTTCCTACACCTGAACATGAGCACGCAAGAGATACCTTTTTAAAAAAATACGGGGGAGACCCATTTCCATCGGGGTGACATGTACACGTGAGTGGAATCACCCATGATGTTATTGGATTACACCTCATGCCCCGGTTCTAGTTCCCATGCCATCAAGACATTACAACCTCAAACCATAATATTGACTTTATTGCCTACTCCGTCAAGTTACACCTCAAGGACTTACGGGACATTATTGTCTATCCAATCTAGACGAGTTACACCTCAAGGACTTACGCCCCCCATTGTTTACTCGCTAGCGACCCAAACTGGCCAATAATGATGAACACATTAAACATACAATCTAAGTCCTCGTGCACATAGAAATAGAAACCAATATCCTCAACATATAAACATAAACAAGATAGATATCCACACTCTAACATGTTTCACATTCCAACTCATGAGCATGATATTTATCATATGGAATTTCCCATTTTAAAGTGTTGTCATTTCATGCTTATGACCCATCAAATCATATTTCTCAAGCAAGAGGTTTACTATATGATACAACAATAAATGATTAAGATGCTCTTACAACCAAAATCCATGAAACCCTAGATCTTAGGTCAGGACTCTTAGATGAATATATATATACATATATATATATATATATATATATACGTGTGTGTGTGTGTGTGTGTGTGTGTGTGTTTATAGTAAGCATATAAGTATGTACATGGAGTTTTAAAGGTTGAGAACTCACAAACTAGGGTTTGTAAAGAGAAAACCCTAAGTAGATGAACTTGACAGGAGCTTGGTCTTCTTGGAGCTTTTATAACCCAAAGGAACAAATCATTTGAACTCGACAACCCTTTTTAGAGAACTAAATGCTAGGTTTACTTGGAGACATTAAATGAGGAGGGAGATAAGAGGGAAGGAGAGAAAATCGCCTAGAGAGAGAGGGTTCGATCTGCAGGTTTTTGTGGTTGAAAATGTATAAGTTTGGCCTCTAAAAACGACTTTAAACTCAGCAGCAACGCCCCTTCGATCGACATTGCCCCTGCGACTATGCCACGGCATATTCACCCGTTTTCTCCCGGTCTTGGTACGTCGATGGCGATAGTGACATCAGCGACTATGTCGTGGCATTGTTGTCGGGCATAGTCGCCCTTCCTCTCTTGGTCGTGGTAAAATGGCAGCGGTTATGACCGCAGCATCTATGCCATGGCATTGTCGTCGGGCATAGTCGCACGCCTCCCTCCGACGTCTCTCAAACTCCCTTCGGTCTCTATCGGTTAACGTTGTCACTCCCTATAATCGAAAGTGGGATTCCCAACGACATAAATTTCACGTCTTAACTTATATGCATATAAAATAGCCATGCACACACCAAGAGCGTGTATAAAACACACACATAGACATATAGGCATGCATCTATAACTCGACGTCCTAACCATGACTCACAAAACTTTATACGGGAAGTTAAAATCAAACGAACGGTTTTGCTTGAAATAAAGTCGACGGGGTTTTTCTTAGAAGGGTCATTAGTGGGTTATGAGAACTTACTCGAAGAAAAATTGGGATGTTACATTAATCTTTGTGTTTTAAATTGTGTTCTTGTTTCTTTGTGAAAGATTGTTATAATAGTTTTACATGTTATTTCCGCAACAATCTTAAAAGTTTTCTATGTGTAATTCTTGATTTTATATCAATAAAGAATTAAATCAAGTGGAAAACTTTGAGTATTGTATTCAACCCCCTCCCCTTTCTACAATACTTGTTTATTATTGCCATTACTTTTTGGGACCAACAGTTCTCATCAAAATCAACAAATTTATAAATTATATAGTAAATTAAGGGGTCATTTACTAAATGTTTACCCGATAAACATTTACCCGGTCATATACCTTACCGGATGAACATGGTAAGGGTCGAAAATTTTACCTGGTAAGAGCAATGATAAGAATGAAGTCTTACCTGGTAAGTGAAGGATGACGACTCTTACACAGTAAACGTTTACCAGGTAAATTGTTGTATACAATACTGTTTTGGTAGACTACAATATTATCTGATAAAGTAAGTTAGAGTGTTGATTTTTACTGAAAAACATTTACCTCGTAAGCATTTGGACAAACAACTCCCAAATAAGAAAACATAACATGTAACATGTTGTCTCCCCAAAACTTGATATTTGACAAGATTTTGATAAAGTCAAAGCTTGAGAATTGAGAATCAATAGAAGAAGAAAAATTGGATAAGAATTTTTGTAAATGCTTTGCTACTTATCCAACACTTGTTGACCAAACTCAAGAGAGAGTCCCCCACCAAACACCCTCAATCATATGTCTTTCTATGCAACCATTAAACTTTTTAAAATGAATGTATTCATAGAATAAGATTTAGATTCAAATAAAGTTGATATATATATATATATATATATATATATAATATCGACAATTTTGATATATGTGAACTCCTATTCATTGTCGAATATATCTGAATTTGTGTAAAATTCTTTTTTACTCGAAATTGGCGTAACCAACAAGAAGATATGAACTCAAGACATCATATTTATTGACGAGTTAAAAGTACATGACTTTTATCTAATTGATTGATCTAACTATCTATGGGTGGTATTGAATTTTTCTAGTTAATGCTTGAAATTGGGCCATTTTTTTAAGGGGAAGGAGGATGCAACACGTATTCGTGTAAAAAAGTCAAAGACTTCGTGTTGATTTTTCATTTTACATGTTTTGGGTTTCATCTTATCTTATTATCATAACAAAACGGAATATATTGCATAAAAGATATGGGTGGAAGGCAAATACGAGACTAATGTTTGAAACCCAATTCGAATTTGAGACATATAGGATTACTGAATATGGCTGAAAATATCATGTAAATGTGTATATATATATATATATATATATATATATATATATATATATATATATATATATATATGACAAGAAATTATATGCATATGTAACTTTTTAAGTTTTTTTTTAAGCCATCAAATACCTTCTTATAATCCAATGGGAAAATTGTATATTGACAGTATGATAGGAGACGTATATGGGATAATTGAAAGCACGATTGTATCAATGTTCGAAATATAGGATGAGGTGGTTACACGTCGTATAACCCCTAATTCTACGGAAAATAATTCATATGTGAAAGTGCATATTGACAATGTTTTTCAAACCAATAAAGTGGAAATGTATACTTGCATCAGACCAATATTGTAGACTATTTTGGATCATCCATACCATTTTATTGATTAG
The DNA here is from genome assembly GCA_023525745.1 of Arctium lappa. Taxonomy (NCBI): domain Eukaryota; kingdom Viridiplantae; phylum Streptophyta; class Magnoliopsida; order Asterales; family Asteraceae; genus Arctium; species Arctium lappa. The sequence goes on from CM042047.1 coordinate 6,466,061, forward strand.
ACGAAATCCAATGACGGTTTATATAGAATTACGATTTCGTTACAAGATGAAGGTAGTATTAGGCAGTTCTATCAATAAAGGAATCCCTTGGGTCGATATTCAGTTAACAAGAAACTACTAGATTAAGTTTTGTTTCTAATTATTGAAACTTTGCATAACCTAATTGATTCGTTGTTTGCACCATTGAAATTTTACTGAAAGGTATGAAAGTTTGTATAGATTTATAGTCTTAAAAGTAATATGAAGATTAATCTATAATCTGCATTTTTGAAAATTCTGTTAATGATGTAACATTGTGTTTTCTAATTTTTAAAGATTTTGAGTTTTATACAACTACTACGGACAATTTATGTACAAACAGTTCTTAACGCCTACCATGATTGAGTAGGGATAATTTGGGAAATTTAACTTTGTAGCTAATCAATAGATTCATCATTTATGCATAGTTGAGAAAATGAGCACGTTGAGAAGAACTAAATGATGAAATTAAAATGATAAAACTTCATGGCTAATCAAAATAGATCGGGTCGGGTTTTGATCCGTTAACATTTCTCCTTTGAGTTTTAATATATGTAATATGATTACAAAAACTATTGTTAAACAAGAATATAATTTAGGCGTTAAGCTATGAGTTTAACGGAACTCATAGCTTATTCAATCAACTGTACATGATTGATTGGTAGTGGGTTAAATGGTTGATATACAAAAGTGGCTTATGCGATAAGCTTCTAAGGGGCAACTTTATACATAAAGCCAAGTTTTTTCCAAACATGCTCCTCTTAATTAAAAAAGCATGTTCCTTTCATCCATGAAAATTTTTTCCTAAACAAAAATCTTCTCAATCTATAAAGACAGATTAATCTACACGGACAACTTTATTCATACAACACTTGGAAAACCAACCAAACAACCACTTAATCATGTTATCGACATCTTTTAACTTATTTGACCCGTTTTTCTTAATTAAAATTTTCAAATTTACTCATTCGACCTGTTAACAATAAAAATAACTAATTTTTACATAAATTGATTGAAATTACCCATCTATGTTTATATACATGTTGTCTTACAAAATTTTCTTCTTAAACTATAGTAATAGTTTATATATAAAAGGTATATTTTTAATCTTAAATCACAAATATGATTTATAAAAAAAGAAAAAAAAAATATTTCATAAAAGTAAAAAATGTATACAAATGTTGACATTAACCAAAAAGACATAAGTTAGTTGAAAATGACAATATAAATATATAGAAAACATCATCAAGTAAAGGTTATTATGTCGTTATCTGTTAAAGAAAGTCCAGAATAACAAAGAAAACAAAGAATGGTGACTAGATAATTAGCTAACAGTTGCACTACTTTTTATTAATGATTTTGATATTTTTAATGAATTATAAAAAAAAAAGTAAGAATAAAAATAATGATTTAAGGCTATGGTTTAATTATTATAATTTTGACGATATTGAATGTAAACCAGAAAATTAGTATAATGTATATAAATAATCTTTGATAAATTATAAAAATATGAAGAACAAATCATTATAACTGAGATTGTTGTTATATGGGGATTAATCATTTCATAACCCCATATATTGTGATAATTGTAAAAATTGTTATTGTAACGTATTGTTTTATATGATTTTTTTCATCTAAAACTAGAATTTAATATATTGATTAACATATAATGTATTTGTTTCGTATGTATCCGGTTCATATTATGAAATTTTTTAGTTGTATTTTCCAAAAACACATAAAAAACGTTCACATTGTGAAACAAACATATTGTCAAATATATATATATATATATATATATATATATATAGAGAGAGAGAGAGAGAGAGAGAGAGAGAGGTGTCCAAATGCAACCCCTTTACATGGTGCAACCTCGTGCAACCCCTCTATCCACCACTCATTTTATTTTCACTTTTTTAATTAAAAAATGTGAAAATAAAATGAGTAGTGGATAGAGGGGTTGCATAATAACCTACCCCTATATATATATATATATATATATATATATATATATATATATAGGGGTTGTTTTATTTGCAACCCTTGAAAAGGTTGCAAATTTGCAACCCACATCTTAACTGTCGGATTCATGATCGACGGTTATTTTATATGGAATATATATATATATATATATATATATGTGTGTGTGTGTGTGTGTGTGTGAAATAGTATCGCACCGGTTCTTAAAGTTATCATAACTTTATAAATTCTCGAATAAAAACATCTAATTATTATAACTGATATTAATATTATTATTATTTTGTCAAAAATCTCAATTTTGTCATATGGAATTAGTCTCTTTGGTTGGGTTGGCGTCCAAATTTTTTGGATTTAGGGGTTGTTTGTTTACTTCTTAATGGTTTCATTAAGAGATAACCTCTGAATCGCTAAGAGTTATTGTCTCTTAATGGTTCCAAAATTCTTTTAATGATTTTATATCATGAACCTCCCTTAACCATTAAGAGCCCTGATTTCATTATGAACAATTAACAAACAACCATATTTAATTTTACAGTATATCATAAAACCTCTTAATAATTCAGACCACTTAATCATTCAGCATCAACTGCCAAACAACCCCTTAGTCAAGGTTCTAAATGGCGTGAGGCGTGGTGTGGCGACGAGGTCAAGCCTCAAGCCTTAGGAGCCACAGTGAAGCTATGACGTTTTCAAGACGTGACTTATGACGTCATTTTTCCAATTCATATATATATGATTATATATAAAAACATATGTTTGTAGTGTTACTTAATGAGTCAATAGTAATAAGTCAGTTAAATTATGGTATATGTTAAAAAAAACTTGCAAATAAGACATTAAAACGTAAAGAAAAATTAAATATTACATTACGAAGTTGTGCATTAGGCCATGACGTGCCATGAGCTTAACGTGGCGTGAGACACAAGCCTTGGTGTCTTGACACGCCATGACGATTGTGCGACGAGTTTTTTAGAACATTGATTTAGTAGTCATGGGTTCAAAGATTCAACATTGACAAGTTGTTTATATATTTAGCTGTTTATTTTTATTTATAAAATCGATTAAAAAATATCATATAATCAGTTGTAATAAGACAAACTATCATAGCTAGTATTTAAATGTTTTTGAAATTATAAAATTTGATGGTGTTTAATGTTTGACAAAATCTTGATTATAGATAAAAGTAACAAACAATAAATGATCTTACATGTTTATTTATAACCAATTTTATTATAATTATATCAAACTTATTATTTGATCCCTAGCTATATAATCATATGATTCTAAATAAAATCATTTCAGCCAAATATAAGAGATTGATCGGATAATAATTTTTAAAACACACATCCAAATATCCCTTTAGCTTATAAGACTCATAATAGATATCACAAATATTGTATTTGACACTTATGGGTGTACATCACATATATTATATAGTAGAAAAACATTTACCATAATTTTTAGCAGATAACCCTAGTTTAGGTTTAATGGTACATCCTAACAGAAAACGATCATACTTATTAATTATTTTATCTCTTTCAACTAGTACTAGGAATGTACCCTCGTAATGCAGCGGGTTTCTGAAATCTATAACTCGAACCCTCGATCATTATTCATACTTTTTGTTAGTCTTTTTTTATTTTATTTTACGATTTTGAAAAAACGTATATTTAAAACAAAATTATATTTTAGTTTAGTTTAATTATGGCTTTTTATAAAAAATAATAATAAAGTATTTTGTTACGGGTCAAAAAATGTTTAATTTAAATGATAACTATATTTAAGATATTTTATATTTAAAATTAATAAAATAACATACTTCAATAAAAAATAAAAATAAGGTGTTTTATCTCGAATTTTCTTATATTTATCGGTTAGTTATATCAATAGTTAAAATTTTTAAATATTTTAAAAAATAAAAATAAGTGTTTATCTGCAGTTAGTTACACGAATTCAAACATTGAGCTTTTATAAGTTGTACTTATGTTTAATCAATTTGTACTTTTGGATTTTAAGTAATATGCACTAATAAGTGGTACCTAATGCATAAAAATGAGTTTTTAAAAGTTTAGCTTAAATGCTTTATAATGTAGTATTGATATACTAGTTAAAATTCAAAATTACAAGTTAATGAAATATAATTATAACTTATTAAAGTCTCATGTTTTTATTTGTATAACTAACTGTAAATAAACATATTAAATACAAGATAAACACTATGAGATAAACTACATGTTATATTTTTTATTAAAATATATTATCAATAATTTTAAATATAATAACATAACAAAATAATTTATCATTATCTTTATAAACAGATCATAACTAAAAGTAAAATAAATTACATCTTTATAATAAAATATAAATTGTACCAAAGCATTATGAAGATGTAAATTAAGTAATTGGCTTTAATTAGTTGTATTTTGTGCTTAAAATGTTACAATTAAGAGTTTTTTTATGTCTCTTTAATAATATAGTATAGATATAGATATCTTGTGAGACAAATCTTAAAAAGTTTTATCGTACATACTCTAGAGATTCATAAATTAACATTTAATATAATTATATAAAAAAACTTAAGGGAATTTAATTAAAATGCCCTAACTTGAAAAATCAGTACCCAATATGCCCTAAATCTTGTTATTTTTGCCAAAATACCCCATATGTCCGCGTTTTTTGTCCTCGTTTTTGAAAAAATGTGGACATATACTATTTGGGTCCGCGTATGCCTTGAAACGAGGGTGTCGTCCGCGTGTAATAGTGAAAACGCGGGTTTGGTCCGCGTTTAATAGTAAAAACGCGGGGTTGGGGGCCGTGTAAATAGCTTGACTTGTTTCTTCCTAGATCAACGGTGGATATAGGTTTTGAATTAGGGTTTACATGTTCCCTTCAATATAAATATTGAGGTCCCCCCATAACACCCCACCACCATCACTCTCAAACTCAAACTCAAATAAGGGATCTCTTTCTCTTTCACTCTCTAAAAAATATCGTGTATTTCACACGCTCGGATCTGGACTCGGTTGGTTAGTATTTTTAAAAGTCGGATATGGGTCGACCACTTTTTTCGGTAAGTTTCCCTTAACCGCGTTTTAATTTTATATTTTAGCAATTATGTGTTAATTTTACCGTGTTGCGTTTATGTTGATAATATGTTATAGACTGCGTTAATTTTAGAGATTGTGTTAATTTTATAAAAAAAATTGTAGAGATTGGTTAATTTTAGAGATTGCATTTTTTTTATAAAAATATTGTAGAGATTGCGTTAATTTTAGAGATTGCGATACTTTTAGAGAAAAATTGTAGATATATTGTTAATTTTAGAGATTGCGTTATTTTATAAAAAAAGTTGTAAAGATTGCGTTTTTTTTATAAAAAATTGTAGAGATTGCGTTAATTTTAGAGAAAAAATTGTAGATATATTGTTAATTTTAGAGATTGCGTTATTTTTTAAAAAAATTGTAGATATTGTGTTAATTTTTAGAGAGTGTGTTTTTTTTATAAAAAAATTGTAGAGATTGCGTTAATTGTAGAGATTGCGTTAATTGTAGAGAAAAAAATTGTAGATATATTGTTAATTTTAGAGATTGCGTTATTTTATAAAAAAAAATTGTAGAGATTGTGTTAATTTTAGAGATTGCATTTTTTTTATATAAAAATATTAGAGATTGCGTTAATTGTAGAGAATGCGTTAATTTTAGAGATTTCGTTAATTTTAGAGAAAAATTGTAGATATATTGTTAATTTTAGAAATTGCGTTATTTTATTAAAAAATATTGTAGAGATTGTGTTAATTTTAGATATTGCATTTTTTTATAAAAATATTGTAGAGATTGCGTTAATTTTAGAGAAAAAATTGTAGATATATTGTTAATTTTAGAGATTGCGTTATTTTATAAAAAAAATTGTAGAGATTGTTTTAATTTTAGATATTGCGTTTTTTTATAAAAAGATTGTAGATGATGTCCACGTTTTTTCAAAAACGAGGACAAAAAACAATCTCTAAAATTAGCGCAATCTCTACAATTAACGCAATTTTTTTATAAAATTAACGCAATCTCTACAATTAACGCAATCTCTACAATATTTTTATAAAAAACGCAATCTCTACAATATTTTTATAAAAAAACGCAATCTCTAAAATTAACACAATCTCTACAAAAAAAAATTATAAAATAACGCAATCTCTAAACTTAACAATATATCTACACTTTTTCTCTAAAATTAACGCAATCTTTAAAATTAACGCAATCTCTAAAATTAACGCATTCTCTACAATTAACGCAATCTCTACAATTTTTTATAAAAAAAAACGCAATCTCTAAAATTAACGCAATCTCTACAGTTAACGCGATCTCTACAATTTTTTTATAAAAAAACGCAATCTCTAAAATTAACACAATCTCTACAATTTTTTTTATAAAATAACGCAATCTCTAAATTAACAATATATCTACAATTTTTCTCTAAAATTATCGCAATCTCTAAAATTAACACAATCTCTACAATATTTTTATAAAAAAAACGCAATCTCTAAAATTAACTAGTCTCTACAATTTTTTTATAAAATTAACACAATCTCTAAAATTAACGCAATCTATAACATATTATCAACGTAAACGCAACATGGTAAAATTAACACATAATCGCTAAAATATAAAATTAAAACGCGGTTAAGGGAAACTTACCGAAGAAAGTGGTCGACCCATATCCGACTTTTAAAAATATTAACCAACCGAGTCCAGATCCGAGCGTGTGAAATACACGATATTTTTTAGAGAGTGAAAGAGAAAGAGATCCCTTATTTGAGTTTGAGAGTGATGGTGGTTAGGTGTTATGGGGGGACCTCAATATTTATATTGAAGGGAACATGTAAACCCTAATTCAAAACCTATATCCACCGTTGATCTAGGAAGAAACAAGCCAAGCTATTTACACGGCCCCCAACCCCGCGTTTTTACTATTAAACGCGGACCAAACCCGCGTTTTCACTATTACACGCGGACCAAACCCGTGTTTTCACTATTACACGCGGACGACACCCTCGTTTCAAGGCATACACGGACCCAAATAGTATATGTCCGCGTTTTTTCAAAAACGAGGACAAAAAACGCGGACATATGGGGTATTTTGGCAAAAATAACAAGATTTGGGCATATTGGGTACTGATTTTTCAAGTTAGGGCATTTTAATTAAATTCCCAAAAATTAAATACCCATGTGTTACATGAATCTCGTATATTAGGCACACAAAAAAATTATGAAATATAACCATCATAATGTATATGAGGTTCTCTCTTGATCTTTTCCCTATATACTCTATATGTGTATGTTTGTGGAGGCTTCAAAATAAAACACATTCATTTATGAAAACCCAAGAACACCCTTTTAATATGGAAAATCACATGTGATAATACTCTGGTGGTATGCGACCAACTTGGCCCGCAATCCTAGGATCGCGCCAAAGGTTACCCGCGTCTGATCCATTATCACATGTGATTCACTATAGTAAAAAGGCATTCTCGTGTTTTCGTAAAATAAAGATGTTCTCATTGCAACTCTTCCCCATATATGTATATATATATGTAACACCCGTAAATTCATAAGGTAAGTATTTTGTCTCCCTTAATGCATTAATTTCGCTTATGTGTGAATATGTGTCTTTGTGTGCATTTTATGATCATGAATTATGTTAAAATGTCATATATTGATTTACCGTCTTTAATCGTACAAACTTTGTGCTCGTTATCATTTTCGGTTGAGTTTTCGGGCTTTTTCGGGTGACACGCGATTGTGCCCATGGCACTATCGCGAGGGCACTATCGCCGAAAGTGTACCGTAGGTTTGGGGTTGCTCGCGATTGTGCCATGGCACTATCGCGGAGGGCACTATCGCCGGGTTTGTACCGCGGGTGTTGAGAGCCTCGCGATTGTGACTCGCGATAGTGCCCTTGGCACTATCGCCGGGCACTCTCGCCGTCGGGGTGCAGGGGCTTTAAATGAATTCTATCTGATTTAAACCTCATTTATCTCAAACCCTCTCTTCTCTTTAGCGATTTTGGAGACTTCCAAACCGAACTTTTCCTCTCAAAACCCTAACCCTCATAAATACAACTCTTCTTGGTGGTTGGATCTTCACAATTGCAATAACTCTTCTCAAGGACAATCTTTAGGGTTCATAAAGCTCAACTTCTCAACTTCTCCACTTCTCCACTTCAAGTCTTATCTTCTCAAATCTAGGGTTTTCATCTTTTCTAGGTTTTGGTACAAAACCTAGATTATGAGTTTACTAACCTTTGTTAAAACTAGATACACATCATATCCTTCTAGTTGTTGTTATTTATCTCTATATGTTTAAGTATGTGGGTTTTGATTATGAAGAAAAGTTGGGAATGTGATTTTGTGTGAAATGCCATGATTTACTATATTGATCGGGTATTTGGTATTGACTCCATGAATGTACATATTGGATATCTTGGCATGATTTGGGGATGTATGTATTATAGTAGATGATAAATTCTACTTGGAATGCCTTTTTGGTGATTTAATGTCTAAGCATTGATTATGTTGGTATTTGGGTCTCGTAATGGATTTATGTGTTAGGATGGTAACATTGTACCCTTGGTTGGTATCGAAATGTGTTGGTTGAAATATACCTCAAGACCTCCTATAAATTATGTTGGACGAACCAAGTCAGTAGACACTAGGAGGATGTAGTCTTGGGCGTCACTGTGATGGTATGTGCCTAGACCTCCGCCATTCGAGGAATTTTCTTTGGTATAGTCCTCGGGTGTGTCGGGCCTTTCGGGTGACTCTTGGTAGATGGCATCAAGGTATATCGACTCTTTGGGTGGAACTTGATTGGTGTTATGGGTCTCCCCTATTGACTCCACATATATTGAACTCTGGTTAACTGCTGATAAGAATTGTAACTGATCATGCAAGCTTATTATTGTTCAACTCACTAGGCTTTTCGGCCTAACACTTGTTTGGTGTCGATGTGTATCTCATGTTCTAGCGGCGCCGGTCCTAAGCAGGTTTAGATGCTTTGGGTGAGAGCTTGGGGATTTTGCACTTGGACGGTTACTTCTTTTGGGAATGAACCGTTGGGTTTATAGATGACAACTCTTTTGTAATCTCCTTTCTAGATGTAGAAATTAGATTAGTTGGTTGTTATTTTATTGTTCGTTTAAATTACAATTGTGATTAAACAGGTTATTTAGTATTCCCCATTTTTGGGAGGCTCTTGCTATGGCAATTCTAGTATACCTCACGTCCGTTTTTCGGATTTTTGTTATCCCTATTTTTAGGGGGTTACAAGTTGGTATCATAGCTTTAGTTTAAGTGAACTAGGTATTGTTTAGCATATCTAGACTTAAGCTTTAGACTTTATGACTTCACTGTCCACTTGGGTAGCAATCCTAGGTGGGGAGAGCGTTAGGATTACGGAATTACTTTAATTGAAAGTTGTAATGGTGGTGACAAGAGTTCTTGTGTAAGGTTCGTTCATAATTTCACTTAGCTACCGCTATTATGAATGCATTGTTACGTGAGCATACTTGGTTACTATTATTATGATAATTGATGAAGGTATTGGTGCGTACAATGAGTTCAACTCGTTTAGTCTTTTCTCAACCTATTTCTCGTGCGTGTATGGCAGTTTGTGATGGTAAATACTCGAAGTAGATTACCGGACATGCCAGAGGGTCAACCAGAAGTGGAATCTGCAGCTGTACGACCTCCGGTGGGGGAAACCTCCGATGGAATTCCCATACCTAGAATCTTGGGAGGCGGACCTGAACATATTCCTCGTCGGAACCTCAACACGAATAATGCTATCATGGAAGAGGTGACCATGGAGACCCGGATTTGGGATAGCATGATGGTGGCCATGAACTCCGCCATGGCCCAACAACAAGAGTTCTTCATGAAACTCCTAGAAGATCGAGACGCCAGTAACCGACAACCAGAGACAATGACGGAAAACAATGTTGTGGGGTCGGGTGGACCAAATGTGGTATCTGTTGAAGACCCATCTGACGATGGGAACAAGACGAAGACTAAGGGGTGCACCTACAAAGCGTTTCTAGGGTGCCACCCTAAGGAGTTTGCGGGTTCCGATAACCCAGTTGCTTGTATGTATTGGCTCAAAGAGATAGAGATGGCCTTTGAGTCAAGTGAGTGTGATCCCTCTCAACGGGTCAAGTTTGCTTCTCAACTACTTCGGGGAGAGGCTTTGATTTGGTGGAATCTCACTCGATCAGTCCTCACTCCTGAAGTTATGGCTAAGTTAACTTGGCTGACGTTCAAAGAGAAGGTTATGGACAAGTATTGTAGCAAGCGTTCGATGGACAAATTGGAGCGGGAGTTCTGAGATCTGAAGAAAGGAAATCTGTCTATTGTTGGCTACTCCAAACTCTTTTTGGAGAAACTAAGCTTGGTGGGACATCTAGTCCCCGATGAAAGGTCAAGGATTATGGCCTATCATCAAGGGTTGCCGGCCGATATGCGAACAGCGGTAAGAAATGTTAAGTGTTCGACTTTGCAAGAGGTTATCAAGGAGTCCTTACTCGTTGAGGACAACATCAATGTCGAAAGGGATGAGAAGAAACATGTTGGTGAGAAACGGAAGTGGGAAGGGCCATCTGGGCCCGTTAGGCAATCTAGACCCTTTGTAAGCGGGAGAGCGGGTGATCATCGTCGCGAAGACCGGTGGTGCCACAAGTGCAAGTCAAAGCACTCGGGATCATGTGTTGCAAGAACTTACTCCGGTCCAACAGGGTGTGCCAAGTGTGGTAAGAAGGACCACGCGACTCGAGAGTGTCCCATCCGGGGGCCGGTATGCTATGAGTACAGGGAACCGGGGCATATGAAGAGGGATTGCCCAAAGCTAGTGGGAGGTAATGGTGGAAATTCTGTGGGTTCGACGGCTAGAGTCGAGCAACCACCAAGGGTGCCCAATCGAGCTTTCCGGATGACTACCGAGGAGGCAAAGGAGACCGCGGATGTCGTTTCGGATACGTTTCTAGTAAACTCCTTGCCTGCTCGTGTTTTGTTTGATTCGGGTGCTACATGTTCCTTTGTGTCGGATGCTTTCTATAAACAATTCACCACTCCTATTAGTGTCCTTCCCGATGCATTAGTAGTAGAAGTAGCTAATGGGGATCAAGTGATCATTCGTGATCGTTTTTGTGATTGCACTCTAGAGATCGATGGGAATTCTTTTGGAGTGGATTTATTACATATGGCTATAGGAGGGTTCGATGTAGTCATAGGTATGGATTGGTTAGTAAGGCATAAGGCGGACATCTTTTGTTCCAAAAAGATGATCCAAGTGCCATTACCGGAAAATGGTGTGGCTACCATTTATGGGGAGAAAGGAAAGAGGAATAATCCTATTATCTCATCTCTTAAGGCTCGCAAGTTTTTAGCGAAGGGTTACCCTTCGTACTTGGCCTACGTTGTGGACGCGAAGAAAGAAAAGAAGACGGTAGAAGATGTGGAGGTGGTGCAAGATTATTCGGACGTCTTTCCGGAAGACTTACCCGGATTACCACCGGAGCGGCAAGTGGAGTTTCAGATTGACCTCACACCGGGAGCGGCTCCGATAGCTCGTGCTCCATATCATTTAGCACCGACAGAAATGAAAGAGATGATGACGCAACTTCAAGAGTTGTTGGAGAAGGGCTTCATTCGACCAAGTTCGTCACCTTGGGGAGCACCGGTACTGTTCGTGAAGAAGAAGGATGGATCCATGTGGGTGTGCATAGATTATCGGGAGTTAAACAAAGTCACGGTGAAGAACAAGTATCCTTTACCTCACATCGATGACCTTTTTGATCAACTATAAGGCGCGGGATGTTTCTCGAAGATTGATCTTCGGTCCGGTTATCATCAAGTGAGAGTGAAGAACGAAGATATTCCGAAGACGGCCTTCCGAACGAGATACGGTCATTATGAGTTTTTGGTGATGCCTTTCGGCTTAACCAACGCTCCTGCCGTATTCATGGATCTGATGAACCGTGTGTGTTGCCTATTCTTGGATAAATCCGTGATCGTCTTTATCGACGATATTTTAATATATTCAAAGGATGAGTCCGAGCATGGAAGACACTTACGGGAAATATTATAAGTTCTAAGAAAGGAGAAACTATTCGCAAAATTCTGGCTCCAAGAGGTGCAATTCTTGGGGCATGTGGTATCAAAGGACGGGGTAAAAGTGGACCCGACAAAGATCGAGGCAATGATAAGTTGGGAACCTCCAACAAGTCCGACGGAAATCCGAAGCTTCTTGGGTTTAGCGGGTTATTACCGGCGTTTCATTCAAGATTTCTCAAAGACAGCTACACCGCTCACTTCTCTTACAAGAAAGAACGTCAAGTTTCTTTGGACCGATACACAAGAGCAAGCGTTTCAGACGCTCAAGAGGAAGTTGTGCGAAGCTCCGATCTTGTCCTTACCCGAGGGATCGGAAGACTTTGTTGTGTTTAGTGACGCTTCCAAGATGGGGCTTGGGTGTGTCCTAATGCAAAGGGGGAAAGTAATCGCCTACGCGTCGCGATAATTAAAGGATCATGAGAAGAACTATCCGACTCATGATTTGGAATTGGCGACGGTAGTGTTCGCGTTGAAGTTGTGGCGACACTACTTGTATGGGACCAAGTGTACTCTCTTCACGGATCACAAGAGTCTCAAGTACATCTTCGACCAAAAGGAACTCAACATGCGTCAAAGGAGATGGCTAGAGCTTTTGAAGGATTACGATTGTGACCTACTCTATCATCCCGGTAATGCCAATGTGGTGGCGGATGCATTGAGCCGAAGGAGTCATGGTGGTGGTGTCAAAATATCCCTTACAAGGATCGATGTGGTGTCAAGTTTGTTGGAAAGCGTTAAGGCAAGTCAAGTGGAAGCACTTAAGGAAGAGAACCTCAAAGCCGAAGTCATGGTGAAACAAAAGAAACTGTTGATGGAAGACGGTCGTGGTCTCAAACTCTTTCAAGGACGGATTTGGGTGCCGAAGTTGGGAGGAAATCGGAAGTTGCTTCTTGAAGAAGCGCATAAGTCGAAATATTCTATACATCCCGGTAGCACCAGTGATGAAGCTAGATGTGGCTAGCTATGTGGAGAAGTGTGCCACGTGCCTTCAAGTCAAGGCGAAACATCAAAGACCGTATGGAAGTTTACAACCGTTGTCCATTCCCGAATGGAAATGGGACAACATTACTATGGATTTCATGACAAAGTTACCAAAGACCTTGTGTGGGCACGACACCATTTGGGTAATCGTTGACCGGTTGACAAAAAGTGCGCATTTCCTTGCTATGCGGGAAAACTTTCCAATGGAGAAATTGGCCAAGCTTTATATTGATGAGGTAGTGTCGAGAAACGGAGTTCCGAAATCTATTGTATTGGATCGGGACAGCCGATTCACTTCGAACTTTTGGGCTAGTTTGCAAAAGGATTTGGTACTCGACTGAATTTGAGCACGGTGTATCATCCTCAAACGGATGGTCAAAGTGAGAGGACGATCCAGACATTAGAAGATATGTTGAGGTCGTGTGTAATAGACTTCGGTGGAAGTTGGGATTCACATCTACCTCTAGTAGAGTTCGCGTACAACAACAGTTACCATTCTAGTATCGGAATGGCACCGTTCGAGGCTTTGTATGGGTGGAAGTGCAGAACCCCAGTTTGTTGGCTAGAAGCGGGCGAGAAGCAATTCGCCGGGCCGGAAATAGTTCAAGAGACGGCGGAAAAAGTGAAAGAAATACGAGAAAGGCTAAAGGCGGCGCAAGACCGACAAAAGAGCTACGCGGACAACAAGAGAAGATCGGTTGAGTTTCAAGTGGGTGACCGGGTCATGTTGAAGGTGTCACCATGGAAGGGAATCATTAGGTTTGGGAAGTGTGGGAAGCTTAGTCCTCGTTTCCTTGGACCTTTCGTCATCTTGGAGAAAATTGGTTTACAAGTCTACCGGTTGGATTTACCACCGGAAATGGATGGGATACATCCTACATTTCACGTATGCTACCTTCGGAAGTGCCTATCCGAGGAGGAAAACGTTATTCCTTTGACAGAAATTCGGGTGGACAATGGAAATCGTTGTGTTGAGGAACCGGAGGCAATCTTGGAGTCAAAGGTGAATAAGTTGCGGCACAAAGAAGTAATTATGGTTAAGGTCCAATGGAAGCACCATCGGGGTGCTAACATTACTTAGGAATCGGAAGATGATATGAAGAAGCGTTATCCTCACTTGTTTGCCTAGGGTAAGATTTCGGGGACAAAATCCCATTTAAGTGGGGAGGATTGAAACACCCGTAAATGCATAAGGTAAGTATTTTGTCTCCCTTAATGCATTAATTTCGCTTATATGTGAATATGTGTCTTTGTGTGCATTTTATGATCATGAATTATGTTAAAATGTCATATATTGATTTACCATCTTTAATCGTACAAACCTTGTGCTCGTTATCATTTTCGGTTGAGTTTTCGGGCTGTTTCGGGTGCCACGCGATTGTGCCCTTGGCACTATCGCGAGGGCACTATCGCCGAAAGTGTACTGTAGGCTCGGGGTTGCTCGCGATTGTGCCATGGCACTATCGCGGAGGACACTATCGCCGGGTTTGTACCGCGGGTGTTGAGAGCCTCGCGATTGTGACTCGCGATAGTGCCCTTGGCACTATCGCCGGGCACTCTCGCCGTCGGGGTGCAGGGGCTTTAAATGAATTCTATCTGATTTCAACCTCATTTATCTCAAACCTTCTCTTCTCTTTAGCGATTTTGGAGACTTCCAAACCGAACTTTTCCTCTCAAAACCCTAACCCTCATAAATACAACTCTTCTTGGTGGTTAGATCTTCACAATTGCAATAACTCTTCTCAAGGACAATCTTTAGGGTTCATAAAGCTCAACTTCTCAACTTCTCCACTTCAAGTCTTATCTTCTCAAATCTAGGGTTTTCATCTTTTCTAGGTTTTGGTACAAAACCTAGATTATGAGTTTACTAACCTTTGTTAAAACTAGATACACATCATATCCTTCTAGTTGTTGTTATTTATCTCTATATGTTCAAGTATGTGGGTTTTGATTATGAAGAAAAGTTGGGAATGTGATTTTGTGTGAAATGCCATGATTTACTATATTGATCGGGTATTTGGTATTGACTCCATGAATGTACATATTGGATATCTTGGCATGATTTGGGGATGTATGTATTATAGTAGATGATAAATTCTACTTGGAATGCCTTTTTGGTGATTTAATGTCTAAGCATTGATTATGTTGGTATTTGGGTCTCATAATGGATTTATGTGTTAGGATGGTAACATTGTACCCTTGGTTGGTATCGAAATGTGTTGGTTGAAATATACCTCAAGACCTCCTATAAATTATGTTGGACGAACCAAGTCAGTAGACACTAGGAGGATGTAGTCTTGGGCGTCACTGTGATGGTATGTGCCTAGACCTCCGCCATTCGAGGAATTTTCTTTGGTATAGTCCTCGGGTGTGTCGGGCCTTTCGGGTGACTCTTGGTAGATGGCATCAAGGTATATCGACTCTTTGGGTGGAACTTGATTGGTGTTATGGGTCTCCCCTATTGACTCCACGTATATTGAACTCTGGTTAACTGCTGATAAGAATTGTAACTGATCATGCAAGCTTATTATTGTTCAACTCACTAGGCTTTTCGGCCTAACACTTGTTTGGTGTTGATGTGTATCTCAGGTTCTAGCGGCGCCGGTCCTAAGCAGGTTTAGATGCTTTGGGTGAGAGCTTGGGGATTTTGCACTTGGACGCTTACTTCTTTTGGGAATGAACCGTTGGGTTTATAGATGACAACCCTTTTGTAATATCTTTTCTAGATGTAGAAATTAGATTATTGTCCGTTTAAATTACAATTGTGATTAAACAAGTTATTTATATATTTCCCATTTTTGGGAGGCTCTTGCTATGGCAATTCTAGTATACCTCACGTCCGTTTTTCGGATTTTTGTTATCCCTATTTTTAGGGGTTACAATATATATATATATATATATATATATGGGTCAGGTTCACGTGAGACCGCGTGAGACCAAACCTTAAAACATGAAACTTCACACCGAAACACTGTGAAGGTAAAAAACATTTGAATCTTCATAATGTAATTACACTATGAAGGTAAAAAAGCCTAAACTAAGTTAAAAAAAAATCAAACATTCACAGATAAAAGACTGTGAAGGTATATCCGAACCTTCACAGTGAAGACGCTGTGAAGGTAAAAAAACGAACATTCACAGCGAAAAACACCGTGAACGTAACATTTACGGTGTTTTCCCTATGAAAAGTTCGATTTTTTTTACATTCACAGTTTTTTGGTGTGAAGTTTCATATTTTAAAGCTTGGTCTCTCGGAAACTGTTTGGTCTCACGCGAACTTAAGTCATATATATATATATATAGAGAGAGAGAGAGAGAGAGAGTCGGGTTCACATGAGACCAAGTTGTTTCCGTGAGACCGCGTGAGACCAAGCCTTAAAACATGAAACTTCACACCGAAACACTATGAAGATAAAAAATATTCGAACCTTCATAATGTAATCACACTATGAACGTAAAAAAACCTAAACCAAGTTTAAAAAAATCAAACATTCACAGCTAAAAGACTGTAAAGGTATATCCGAACCTTCACAGTGAAGACGCTGTGAAGGTAAAAAAAAACGAATATTCACAGCGAAAAACACCGTGAACGTAACATTTACGGTGTTTTCCCTATGAAAAGTTCGATTTTTTTTTACATTCACAGTTTTTTGGTGTGAAGTTTCATACTTTAAAGCTTGGTCTCACCGGTCTCACGGAAACTGTTTGGTCTCACGCGAACTTAAGTCTATATATATATATATATATATATATATATATATAGACAGAGGTTCAAGGGAAAACCTCAAATAAATGAAAAACTAAAAAACACCTTGTCAACCGTTAGATTAGATGATCTGATGGATGTGATTAAATGGGCGGTTACAACAATATTTTTTGAATTAAAAAACTCTAGTCCCCTATTTTTTTATTCGAAAAAAGAGAAAAAAATAAACAAAATTCGAGCGAAATAAATTACACCAAAAAAACAATCATATTTTTCTCGTTAATTTGACATCTATATTGATATACCTTTTCATCCATTTTTTCGTGGTTTTTCGGTTTTCTATTTATTTAGGGTTTTCCCCTGAACCTGACCCTATATATATATATATATGGGGAAGAGAGAGAGAGTAAGAGTGAGGGAGAGACAGAGAGAGAGAGAGACGAATGATCGTGTGAGAAGAAGAGTTAAGTTGAGAAGGTAAAAAGGGATCTAGCCACCCTTGATCACTTTTAATCTCACTCTCATCGTATGAATCACGCTTGATACAAGAATTAATCGGATGCATCTCGGTGTATCTCATTTATACTATATTATAAAGATGGCATAAAAAAACTCTTAATTACAACTCACTAAGCTTTATGTACTATTATTTAAAGCTATCTACTTAAAATCTCTTAAAAATAACTACTAAAGCCTAATGTACTACCTGTAAAGCTTTTAACCCTAATTAATATATTTCATCCTTATCCCCAAAATCCTTATCTCTAATCCCCAAACCCTAAAATTATGAAATTTGAATTCTGATAAACATAATCAAAACAGGATAAACATCTCAATTTAAATATAAAAAATTTAAAATATATAAGATAATTAATGAATTTTAACAAACTATTTAATTTTTTTTATACAAAAAAATTATATTGTTAAGCCTAAATTAAACAAATTTATATATAAAAAATCATTATCACTCAATAAAAATCATCCAAAATCGTACTGTAAATCAATAAAAAAACAAAAAATAAAAATAAACATTAAAATCGTGATGTATTAAGCATTATGTACTATTATTTAATGTTAATCTACTTAAAATTTCTTAAAAAAACAATTAATGAAGCAATATGTACTACTTTTAAATTTTTTTAACCCTAATTAATAAATTTCATCCTTATCCCCCAAAATCCTTATCTCTAATCCCCAAATCCTAAAATTATAAAATTTGAATTCTGATAAACATAATCAAAACAGGATAAACATCTCAATTTAAATATAAAAAAGTTAAAATATATAAGATAATTAATGAATTTTAACAAACTACTTAATTTTTTATATATAAAAAACATTATATTGGTAAGCCTATATTAAATAAATGTATATATAAAAAAAATCATTATCACTCAATAAAAACCATCCAAAATCGTACTATAAATCAATAAAAAACAAAAAATAAAAATAAACATTAAAATCGTGATGTATCTCGCTGCATTGCACGAGTACGCTCCTGTATATTAAAGTATGAATATCCCTTATCATTCTCATCAATACTTTCTATATATATATATATGATTTTTTTTTAAATGTTTTTCATATTGTTTAACAAAGTTCGGCGGCGGTCATTGAAATTCATTTTTTTTTTTTGTAATTTTGTCATTAAATATAAACAATTAACCCACGAGAAAAAGGCGACACGTGAGACCCACTAACCAACCCTTTGTCTCGTACCTTATATAAAATCCTCTATATAAACCACTCGTTTTAATTTGTTTGTCGAACCAACAATTCTCATTCTCCACGCGATGGCCACTAGTGGTTTCAAATACACACTTTGTGTCTTGCTACTTTTATTCATGTGTTTATCGGGTTCACAAGGTGCACGTTCGTTAAACAAGTTTCCTGTTGACTTAAAGATTACAACTGATTTACGTAAAATATTGAGTAAACATGGGTTTGACGAGTTGATGTTGCAATATTACTCGAGGAGGGCGATGTCGGAAAACGTTCCCGATAGACTCGCCCCTGGAGGCCCCGACCCTCATCATCATCTCTAAAGTTACTAAAGGTTCGGTTTTGTAACAGTACTCTTTTTTTATAATGTAATTGACGTTTCGATTGTCGTTTTTATATGAACGTTGTTATTTGCTTTTTTTTTCTAAACCTTGATAAATGTCACGAAATATAAGTAGATGGTTCATCATGAAGCATAGTAATGTGTAAATAGTAAACCTGAAGTGTAAAATTTCACGTGAAATATCATTTCAGCTAGAATTGAGAATCTTAAGAAGCACTTCGTTTCTCATGCAATACAAATGTTGCATCACATATAACTTTTTTTACGTGCTTCCACAGACATCCCTTTTCGTTTGGACCAGGCATGCAGCCAAAACACTCATTTGGAATCACGATCCTAGTTTTACTTGGATGATTTGTTGTAAAAAACGTCTTTTCGCAATACATAGCTTCCATTAATGACAGATCAAACCCCACCCATGAGATCTCAACGTCAGGTTTACAAATACGTGATTCGCATTGTAATACTCAAATAACTCCATCAAATATGAGACCCTAAAACCTTCAAATTCAAATATCGTCTAATTAGCTTGTGTAACGTTTACACATGGATCATGGACCTTAACCGGCTACCAACAAGTACAAGCTTAGGAAGGCAGTCGATATGGAATTACAGGCTTCATATCATCATATGGATGTTGCGGTTGCAAATGAGCTGAACCTAGCTCAAGTTTAACTGTGTTGGATAAAACAAGTTCGATTTAATCTCAACCAAAAATATTCACAAAACATTAACACATCACGAGGCAACTAATTAAAAAAATTAGAATCACCTTTTTACGAACTAAAATTCGACCCAATATATATAGGGGAACCTTCTTTTGTTAACCAACTCGTTAGTGTTAACCATGTTAACCAATCACAACCGTTCATGTATGAGATCAATGGCTATAATTTTTTAATTTAAATAATGCAATAAATTAAAAGGTTCACACGCTTACTAAGTTGTGCATACATGAAGAGGGGTACAATGGTAAAAAAAATAGGATATTTAAAGAAAGAAATAGAAGATTAATATGGAAACTGCCTCCAAAATTCTATCAACATTTTTTCCAAGATTCATCTTCTAGATTTAAAATCATTTTTTTAATTATTGAAAAATATGTAAGATAAATCATGTTTGGCATGTTTATTTATTGTGTGTGTACAAAAATATAAATTGACTTCGGCGAATTGTTAATTATACTTTTGCACATGTGCATAAGTGCACGTTGTTTCAATATCAACTATTGTGCATAGAATCACTACATGGTAACTATGTACAATTGAACATTGTGCACTAGTGAAGGTTGTGCATACATGAACATTTGTGTGTCTTGTGTAACGTGAACATTTTCCCTATTTTTATCTATGAAATTGAAAATTATACGACAAAGAATAAAAAATAATCTTTAATAATTTAAGAAATTATTGATAAAGAATAATACCAAAAAATTATAATTAATAAACTACCATGATTAGCAATGAGAGAATTAAGGAAATTACTTCCTCAACATGACTCTTGAAAACTATTCCAATTTTACCCTCTCCTAAAATATGGTCTATGGATTTACACAACATGGAAAGGAGAAATCTCATTGGTCAATTTTTGGTTAACATGGTTAACACTAATATATTGGTTAATAAAAAGAATAAGCCTCTCTCTCTCTCTCTCTCTCTCTCTCTATATATATATATATATATATATATATATATATATATAGGCAACAGATTGTGTGATCAGAAGTTGAAGTTAATATGAGAAACGTGAGAAGTGGATCTGGACCATTTTATAACTATTGGTTACGTGAATGTAAAATTATCAATTTATATTATAATTCTTGATTACGTAAAAGATATTAAATCAAAATGAACTAATGGCAAGCCCAAAACCCATTTTATCATGTAAAGTTGATAAGAAATAGAAAGGCCAAAACCTTTCTCCAAAATGGAGAAAGTAAGAGGAGTGTGTGAAAAATTTCAAATTTGAGAACTCCCCAATTATCATAAGAGAGAAATGGTTTTTTTTTTTTTTTAATTTCCATCAATAAAATTCATTGAAATTAAATGTTTAGCAGAGAGAAATAATATTTTATTAAATGTATGAAATATTTTAATGATATATCAGCATGCTATAAACAAACTGAACGAACACGAATGAAGGTTTGTTCATATTCGTTTACGAACGAACACATACGATAAACAATTGTAATTTTTTGTGTTCATGCTCATTCGTTAAGATAATAAACGAACGAACACAAACAATAAACGAATGAATTTTTTGTGTGCATGTTCATTTGTTAAGATATTAAACGAACGAATTTAAACAAACATAAACGAACGAACACAAAAAACAACCACTATTGCTCGTCACCACATTACTCTAATAAGATAACATAAGAAATGTAAAACCAAATAAACTTATGAGAGAGAAAAAAGAATTATAAAAAATTTAATTTAATTAATGATTTTACATATTAATGTCATATGTTGGGTCATCTGAAGATTTGAAGATGACCTCCTGATCTTCCATCTTATATCATCCTACTTAGAATATGTTTGAGGTTCTTTTAGCAGTTTGGTTTATATACAAATGTTCGGTGAAGTCGAAGATCAACCAAAGAAAACAAAGAAGGAGTACATCTCTCAAAGCGGATTGAAGATAGTCTCCTCAGCCTAAAGCCAAGCATGCCCAAGTGATCAACACCATCGGCCAGGATGGTGTCAATCTCATATCTTCAGGAGTATGAAGGTGTTCTCACATCTTCAGGAGCCGAAGATCTCTCAAGTCTTCGGCAACCGATGATCTCTCCTTAGAAGCTGAAGATGTTCTCACATCTTCAGGAGCCGAAGATGTTCTCACATCTTTAGGAGCCGAAGATGCCTGAAAATTTCTTTCAAACACATTATACTTTTCTAACAAAGTATATATGTGATATCTTGCATTGACGTGGACCTCATCCCAAGATCAGAAAAAGTAAGTTTGTCTCTTACACTCTTTTAAGGAAAGGTCCACACCATCCATGCAGGTCAACAATTCAAGACAAAGTCACTCCAAGAGAAAAGGTACATCATGTACCATGCAGAAGACCTGTGTTCATCCCTTGCTCAACAGGTGTCTCATGCATTAAATGCATGAGGCACTATAAATATGATGGATGTTTCAACATGCAAGATTAACCAGCTCTACTACCTTCAAGTTCTCTAAGTGTCTGGCAACTTTCTCTCTACGAAGATCTTATTATTTTCTAAGTGTTTTACAATTGTTCTTCATTCTCTATGTGTAAGATTGTTTGAACATATCTCATATGTTCTCTTCCACAACAATCAAAGTTTTCTATGTGTAATTCTTGATTTCAAATCAATAAGAATTAAATTAGGTGAAA
Organism: Arctium lappa; assembly: GCA_023525745.1. Lineage (NCBI taxonomy): Eukaryota > Viridiplantae > Streptophyta > Magnoliopsida > Asterales > Asteraceae > Arctium > Arctium lappa. The sequence continues at coordinate 6,488,328 of CM042047.1, forward strand.
AACTGTGTGTATTGTATTCAACCCCCCCTTCTACAATACTTTTCTTATTTACTTACTGCTATTTGGGACCAACATCATAATATATAAATAATTATATATAAAAAACATAAATGAACATAATGAATGAACGAGACCACTGTTCTGTTCATGTTTGTTCGTTAACTAAACAAAAAAATGTGTTCTTGTTCGTTCATTTATTAAATAAATGAACTTCCCGTTGAACGTTTCATGAATGGTTTGCTGAACAAACAACTTTGCTTCCTTCCCCAAATGCATGAAATGAAGGAAAGCGAGGTCATCTATCGGTTGCTGACTTTAAATCGAAGCAATAAGACTCATGTCCGATTTGTTTATGGCCCTACTTATTGGTGGAATATAATAAAAAAATATTTTTATCTCATTATAATCGTTTTTTTGGGAGATCTCTAAATTTGGAGAATTTTACATATCTTTTGGAGAATATTGGGGCAAAAAACTTGCTCAAAATCTGCAAAATCTCCATTTTAAAGTACACTAGTTGTGTACCCGCACGATGCGGCGCAGGTGAATCATAATTATGAAACATTGGTGTAGTCCTAAATCATGTTTCTCTATCACTTACAATTTTATTTCATGAGTTTGCATGGTTAATTTGCAAGTCAACTAATATATAAAATTGAAGATTAATATGGTGTATTAGAAAGATATCTTGGAAAAATAACTGCATGAGAATTAAACTTCCAAACCCATATAATCAAAACTTATTACAAAATTTGAAATTATTGACTGAACAAACAAAAATACGATCATCTGCAAATAATGCATAATCGTATAACCAAAATGTCGTTTAGTTTTCATGAAGCACTCATCCGTGAATGTCCTGTAAAAAACATGCAATGATTTTAATTGAAACATATTTTACCAAATGTGTAATAATATAAATGTTTATTCATGTTGTACGAGATAGAAAACATGATCCTATAAATATGTGTATTCATGTAGTAAAAATTGTACAATCTTACCACGGCCTCTATCAATCACAAAATCACCATATCAAAGCACCATGATAGCATTTGAACTCTCATCTCAAAAAGCATATATGTTCTAAACTGGTAAGCATGTTTGTTTCAGAAGGACTACATATATACATTGCATCTCGTTAGTAAAGAGATTGATAATCTAGTTTTCACCTATTCTTCTTGACATTTAAGTTAAAAGAAAATGCATCCCAATATGATTTATCATAGCCACAGCAAAAGTCCTCTCATACAATGCCTAAATGCTAGATAATAGAGGATGCCGACATTTAGGACTTCTAAGGTGTTTCTTTGGAAAATATTGACATGAAATTGAATTCCAAATAATGTCAAAGCATTCAGATTCAGACCGGAGGTGGAGACGATCCTACTAAAGCTTCTAGAATTAAGTCTTAATCAATATTAAGAGAAATTAATTCTAAAGAGCTGTTGTGGAAGTAACCAAATAATAATTTCCACACATCTCATATACGATCTGAGTGAAAAGCCAAAGCACAAAACATTTACAAAGTAAACCAATGTGAACTGTGTATTAGACTCTCTAAAAGAAATTATGCAGAAATAGCTTACTGGAATTGCATTAAACACCATGTGATGCTCAATATCAAGGGGCTTGTCCGTCTCCAAACATGAGGGCATGTGAGAAGGAAAGCCAACTTGAAGAAACTCTTGCAATTTTTGGGAATCTAGTGTGTATCTATAGCCTCCATCTCCACTGAAACCGATAAGGATAACATTTACTTCAAATGGGACTTGGAAGGAACCTGCACAAAATTACATTTGACTATGGATTATGGAACTCTATAACTCCCGTCTAATCCCTAAAAGGACAGATAACATTTGACTATCATCCTAGTATTTGTCATATCATGTATAAGTCTGTATTTTCTCCGGCTATTGCAATATATAGAGTTTATGCCTAACCATATCTGCAAACATTATACCAGTACAAGGCATGAGAAAAACAATGAAAAAAATAATAGAAAAACAGATTGAGCAGTAAATCTTTACATTTGGGGCAGTAAATCTTCACATTTGGGGCAGTAAATCTTTACATTGCTCTGGCGAGAAATGTTCGACTGGCCAAAAGGAAGACAGGGATGCCCACAACAGTAGACTTTCGGGCATCTGCCAAATTCTGTGTTTTTGTACTTCTCCAGCTATTTTACAAAAGAGTGACAATCTCGTATTAATTGCTATCGAAGTATAAACCTACCAACATAAGATTATAGTTCAAATTCTTACCATGGCACCCAATCCTTTAGTTGTCAAGATATATCTCACATGAATTAGACCATAAAGCATCTTAACCAGGCTTATGAGTAGTTCAAGAGCAATAAGCTCATGAACTATCTGTTGGTTGACCAAATGTGCTACAAACTTAAACGCAACAAACAATTGAGGCTGTGAAAACACAAAAGACCAATGTAATCAGAGACTAAGCAACCATTCTAAACTCAATCTCACAAAAGATGGCAGATAAAAACAAAGAAGAGAAGAAAAAGAAGATGATTTTCACCTTGTCATTTCGCTTATATGCCCTTTGAAGCTGCAAAATAGTCCTCCTTAGCAAAAGGTCTCCCACTTCAGGGAATTTGGTGTTTACCACTGCAACCAGCGCTGCAAATACGTCTGTAAAACCAGGAAAAGCCATTTGGGACTTCATACAGGATCGAAAAAATAGTCCTCTTCCCCTGATCAAATTTTCAGCAAACAACTCAGGGATGATATTCTTGATATTTGTTGCATTGACCTTGTTGATTAACCCGTTTATACTCTTTCTTAACGCAACCCATGTCATTTTTTGATATTCCGTGCTATCTTGAACTTCATTCATCATACGAGCCAAATTAAATGGAGGAGTGTACACTCCTCCACTCTTCCCTAAGTTGGTCATGCTTTGTTGCATTTCAGCCCGCTTTTGAAATCGCGGGCATTCTTCCAACTTTGCATCCTTATTTCCGTCCATTTGTCGCTCCATAATTTACTAAATATCCCTGTTACTAAAAGAATAGTGGCAATGTGTCACTCCATTGGTTATGAGTTTGAGCATAGTTTATAGTAAAAGTAAGGCCAGTAGATAGTTAACAGTCTAGCACCATCTGTCAAAAAAAAATATCATTTGGATCCGCAGGAAAACCATCACGAGCCTCAATGCCAGCAATAATGGTATCACGCAATCCCTTAATACCCTAATACCAATTAGAAAAGGAAAGTTCATACTTCATACTATTACACCCTTAGATTGCAGTTCAACATCTAAATGAAAAATATATGCTCAGTCAATAGCCTATACCTTCTCCTTTTCCCGTTTTACTCTTATCCCATATATGAGGAGAACGTTTTAAAAGCTACAAAGAGAGAGTAGTTTTACCTGACTGTGAATATATGCACCAATAGCTCTTCCAGGAATTTGATCAAGGATCTGCCATGCTCGCTCGATGGAGTCCGCACTATAAGAGTTCAGGACCAAAAGTTACAGTGGGAGATTAGGCATGTATGCTAAACTGTTAAAGTGAAGATATATACCTTCAAAACCTAGATACATACATACACACACACATATCTATAGGTGAATTCAAATGAGAACACCACCATTTTACAAAACGAAAGAACACCCATATCGCATGTGATAATACACTTGATATATCAATGTTGTGCCAAAACAAAAACACGGGGACGCTGGAAATACATGTGTGTGAGTATGCATATCATCTAATCTATGGATGATAATAACAATACTGATTCTTAAGATAAGACATAGTAATTAACTATGTTTACTGATATATATATAACAGGCATAGGGTACTCAAATGCACATAGAAACTTAGGGGAAGGAAATTACAAAAAGGATATGATGATGCAGCTAAAGGCTCTGAAACACCAACCTTTGACCCAACCTTATTTGTACGATCAATTGAGAGAAATTTGTGAGTGACCTGCAGACATTACATTCAAAAATAACGAACAACTCATCTATGCTAAACACAAACAGATGATAATAGTTCTAAATGGAATCCCAACAAGGAACAAGAACTCAATGATAACCGGAATAGATGAAAGACAAACCAATTTCATTGAAAGAGCTTACAGGAAATAGCATTTCTTCGATTGCTGAAAGACAAACCAATTTCATTGAAGACTCTGGATCACAAACATTTGCTGGATGAATAACAAAAAACAAAAAATCAAGTGATACGAACCAATCAAGTGATACGAACCAAATCTCAAACCAAAAATCAAGCTTTTTCATTTTTCTGGATGAATAACAAAAAAAAAAAAAATCAAAAGACAAACCAATTTCAAGTACCATGTTCGCTATTTAACTTTCTAACTCCTGCAATTAGCATCGAGTGTGTGGTTATCGTTCCTAACAAAACAAATTTAACGAACATCACATGATTCTCATCCATAATGCCAAATTATAACCTAATATCACATAAATAATAAACGATTCCAAAAAAAATATACCTTCCCGGTGTCGGCCATGGCGACGATGCCTCTGCAAGGCCGTGTAGAAGCAAAACAGATACGGATGTGAGAATTGACAGATTGATAGAACGACTGAGTTGTGGAGAGCGAAGCAGAGTCGGGCTTTGATGAGCGACGGAGTCCAGAGAAAAGAGGTGGAGAAGCGAGAGCAACGGCGGTGATTGTAGGGCTAGGGTTTGGAAGCGATAAAAGTTGTATCAATGAAGAATTTGTACGAATTATGAAGTAGCAAAGCGATACGGTGTTTCGTTAAGTTATACCAAAGCATTATGAAGTTGTAAATTAAGTAAATGGTTTTAATTAGTTGTATTTTGTGCTTAAGATATTGTAATTAAGAGATTTTTATGTCTCTTTTATAATATAGTATAGATATAAGAGATATTTAGATAAACTAGCCATGTTTGTTAAAAAAAAAATCCTACCAGATAAGCTAAATAAAAAATATAAAATTACATAAAAAAATACATGTTAAAAAGTTATTTGACGAGATAGAATGGACATAACTGATTTTCTAACTATCAACTAGTTTACCTGTAGCACTACTAAAATAGAAGATAATTTAAACCATAGAAATAAAGTAGAATTAAACCTGATCAAATATAACCACCCAATAAAGGGGAAATAGTTAAAGAGTTTACAATTGGGCAATGGACAGTAGCTAACAGCCTATTAATCTAAACCAATTTTAGATTTAGATTACAATCGGGTATCGCTACAATCTCAATGGAATACTATCAAGTAACTCCAAAATTGTCTTTGAAAATGTGATATTCCCAAAATGCCTATACCGGCAACCTCGCTCCACTAAAACATAGGGAGCCCACTGCTACATTATGATATACATGTCATTCGAGAAAAATGTTAGGCTTAACGTTGAGTGAGTTCAAACAGTTACATCGTAAAGCTATAAAACATTAAAACTGAAAGCATAACTTTAATCAAGACATTTTATGCATTTAAAACCATACTTGCCCTTGGAAGATAGCGGAGGAGACTCGATTTACCATTGACAATAATGGAACACAAAAGTAAGTCTTATTTCAATGTTATAGAGCTTATATTATGGAAACATTGGTCATCGAGTTCAATCACCCATGGTATGTAGTTTGAGTCCCCCAATGAGCTAAGAGGTGTTCTCTCTTTATAAATAGATTGTTACGGGTCACACAGTTATCGAGTTCAACCATCCACGATCTTTAGTTCGAGTCACTCGATGAAATAAATCATGTATCTAGCCAAGGTATGAGATTACTATCCCATTTCATCACCGACGCCGTAAGTCAACTTTTACGCTTATGGATCCACTGCATCTAGTCTAAAATATTTAATCTCTTAGATATGCCCCAACAATATCCAATATATATAAACAATCATATTCAAATAGTCATCAAACGGAAAAAAATCTCCCTTTTTATTAATAATCCAAGTCAAGTTCATTTTTATGTTGGGCTCCCAAAATACATCCAAAAACATGATATGATCATCTCCCATGAAAGGAATACCATCCGTTACATTTATTTAGTCAAAAGCCATAAAATCCTAAAATCCCCATTTTTGACTTAGTTGGTCCAAAATCAACCAAATGAGCAATGCACGAAATAAAAGTTTGGAGGAACTAAAATATATCTTGACATGTATATAGTTTTGTAAAAGTGTAGGATGAACTCACAATGCTAGGTTTTGGGTGAAAATCTAGAAAACTTGGAGATGGAGGTGATAGCTTGGATGATGACTAAACCCCTTAATGATGATGAACAACCTCCTTTAATGTTCCAAACTCGAAATAAACAAGAGAGAAAAGAGAAAATCCGGAGGAGAAGAAAGTAGGTGAAGAGTAAATGAGAAAAAAAAACCCTTGAAATCGTCCCTTTAAGATTGATCTGGACATAACCGCGACTTGTCCCGCGACTAAAGTCGTCTGGATAGTTGCCCGAACCCTTTGTCCTGACATTCCGGTGAGTACCGCGATTTCAACCCGCCACTTAAGTCACGTTGAAAGTCACGGCAGGCACCGTTTGAATGGAACTTTCTAGATTTTGGTCCCCAACTTCATATACAAACACGAGACCATTCAAGACACATAAACATCAATTTTTGCATAGATTTTAAATCAAATGACTCGCACATAAAAATATTTCAAACACGAGGGGGTTATATTATCAGTTAATTTGTCAACCAAGGTCTAAATAGTAGCTCAAATACCTGTTTCGGAAACCAACTTTTCTCGAATCAAACAAAATGTATTCAATAAATTTATGAAATAACCTAGCTTATCTTGCCAAAAACGTTTCACAAATTTGATTAAGTTAATGCACATGTAACACGTTGTTATGAAAAGACACGAATAGGGATTAGGGTGGGATGATTTTGTAAAGAAAAATTTTAGTGATGAACAAAATGTAAAAAGACAATAGTTGAAGGACCATTTATGGAAGTTATTCTTCAACTTAGTGGGGGGGGGGTACGTGGCAGAAAACCCCCAATTTCCATCGAAAGGCGCGTCTAGAAAAACATAAAAACCGCAATAAGCAAGGCGATTACGTTGTTGTATAAAACACAGTGGAGAAGCTTTGGTCAGACGCAAACCCAAGCGCGTGTTGTTCCGTAATTCATCAGCAAGAAGGAGCGAGCAGAGTTCGGATCGATTTGCTCCCTTCTGAATCGTTGTTTGAATTTTTAGGTTCCCCCAAGAACAATTTAATTTTTTCCTAATTTTTTTTTAATTTGTAATTTTATATATTTTTATTTTTATTTAATTTTTAATTTTGATTTTTCTTTTCCCTCTTTTCGTTTCCAGATTAGGTAGGAGATCATCATACCCGCTGAAAACCCTAATTCCGTACGGTTTTTGATCTCTGTTTTTCCTCCGATTTGAAGGCTTTTAGCCCCAGATCTGATGCTAGGGTTCGATTTCTCGAAATCCTAGGGCTTCAATTTTAGGGTTTCGAATTCCATGTTTGATTTGTCGTAATTTTTGTTGTTCGTCGTTTGAAAACCTAGCTTTTCGTCGAACAAATTCGATTTCTTCGTTTCTTTTGAGGAAATCGGATTTTTTTTCTTCGTGTAAAAAGTTTCGAGTTTGTGATTTTTGTTGTAGCGTTCTCCGGGCGGGGGTTGTTCGTATATGTATGGCTTCAGGGATATTAGATGCGGATAAGATAAGCAAAGGGAGGAGTAAGTGGGGAGAAGGTAATAAAGTCTACACACGAAGGTTTAAAAAGGCCAACAAGAACACCGCCACCGCCGCCACCACCACCGCCACCGCCCCCGTCACCGCTTCTTCCCCAACCACCACCGTCACCACCACTTCTCTTCCCGCCACCGCTAACCCAGCTTCTCCACCCGCCACCACAAACAACGAGCAAACCCTAGCCACTGAGGACGCAAATTCGGAAAGGCAACATACTTTATCGCCGGTACTCGAGGCATCGGTATCGGTATCAGATGATCATTCCATTCAAAATCGGCAGCTTGAAGTGGTTGCGGTTTCGCCGAACCGGCCCACCGGAAACGGGGTGATAAAACCGGTTGCGGTTTTGGTGGATGGTCGGGTCAAGATTAATTTGAAAGCTGCGAGGTCTAAGGATGAGATTGTTGAGCTTAGGGAGAAGCTAAGAGCTGAGCTTGATCGAGTCCGGCGTTTAGCTCAAAAGCTTGAAGATAAAGAAGCTGAGCTGACTGCATTTTCGACAGTTGTTGGTGTTGCTGGCGATGGTGAGGCTTACAGTCATTCACAGTATTCAGGTAATGATATAGTGGAGAGGAGAGCTCTACTTAGAGTGAATTCAGAAATGGGTACTGATTTCATGGACAGGAGAGCTTTAGCAAGAGTTGAACGAGAAATCGGTTCTGATGTGATAGACCGTAGAGCCTTGATGAGATTAAATTCTGAAGTTGGTTCAGTGGCAAATAGTGATATAAGGCCTTTTAGGCCATTAAGTGTATCAGTTGTTGATAACAATCATGGGGTTGGTGAATTTGTTGAGAAAGAGAAGAGGACACCAAAGGCGAATCAGTATTATCGGAATTCAGATTTTCTACTTGGGAAGGACAGATTACCTCCTGAGAGCAACAAGAGGCATAAAGTTAACGGTGGAAGAAAGCATAGCAAGGAATCGGATTACAGTATTGGTCATGAACGGCACAGGAGTCAAATGTTCAAGAGTTGCAACAATTTGCTGCAGAGATTGATGAAGCACAAGCATGGTTGGGTGTTTAATGAACCTGTTAATGCGAAACTGCTTGGGCTGCACGATTACCATGACATCATTAAACACCCAATGGATTTGGGCACGATTAAGAGTCGTCTTGCCCAAAACTTCTACAAGTCCCCCAGAGAGTTTGCGGACGATGTCAGACTCACATTTCATAATGCCATGACTTATAATCCAAAAGGGCAAGATGTACATGTTATGGCGGAGCAGTTATCAAATATTTTTGAGGAGAGGTGGCCAGTGATTGAATCTGAATACAATCCAGACTGGAGATATGGAATGATTTATGATGCAAGCACTCCAACTCCCACTTCAAGAAAGGTTCCTCATTTCGCACATGCCCCTCCAAGGACGCTGTATAGGTCAGAGTCCATGACCTTGCCTTTTATGACTAGGCAAAAACCCTCTAAATTTGCCCCACCTAGCAGGACACCCATGCCAAAGAAACCTAAAGCCAAGGATCCCAATAAGAGGAATATGACTTATGAAGAGAAGCAAAAACTTAGCACAAACCTTCAAAGCCTACCTTCTGAAAAGCTCGACAACATTGTCCAGATCATCAAAAAGAAGAACACCTCACTTTCTCAACATGACGATGAAATCGAAGTTGATATTGATAGTGTTGATATAGAAACTCTCTGGGAACTAGACAGGTTTGTCACAAATTACAAGAAGAGTTTAAGCAAGCATAAGAGGAAAGCTGAACTTGCTCAACAAGCAAGGGTGGGAGCTGGCAATGCTAATCAGGCTGTGTTAGAAGTATGGATTTATAATTCTTTTTGTCCCCACATACACAGAAGTTCAAATTTAAAATGCATGATTTGACCATATGATATTGTTAATGCAGAACCTGGCAGCATCCATTCCACATGCCCCAAAAGAAAATAAAGCAAGTAAGATTAATTGCTGTTTCTGTGGTTCAGATGTTTGTCTGCAGAGGTTGATCACCAATTGCTAATAGTGTGTAAATGTTTTTCTGTTTAAGCAGATGAGAAGACTCTTGCTAGTACTCCTCCCGACCAGGGAGAGAGGAGAGGAGATAATGCCAGTAGGTCTAGTAGTTCAAGCAGTTCTAGCAGTGACTCTGGATCCTCTTCAAGCGGTAACTAATATTGGTTCTTTTTGTCCATTTGATGGATGATTGTTAAGTCATAGTGAACTTGCTACTGGCATTAGTTTTGGTGGTGGTTTGATTTATGTGGATGCTAATTCTGCTGAGTCAACATTTTCAGTGTTCTAACCCTTTTGATGGTCCATGCAGATTCAGATAGTGATAGTTCCTCTGAAGATGGATCGGATGCAGGTCATTCACCTAGAAGTTGAATGGCATAGATTAAGGTAGCCATCGCGTATTAGCTAATGAATTATGTATATCCCCATTCTTTTGTTTTATATGCTAGTTTTTACTTCCACTGCGTCATACATGATGACTTGGTTGCTTAATAGCTCCTTTTGTTGTTATAAAATTGTTATTTGAAAAAAACGTTCTAATATTGAACGATTCTAGAGATATCTGGATGGTTGAACCATCTTATCAGTTGTACTTGGGAGTCGAAAGATAACTTTTTGTTCATAGCTCATGCTTATCGAGACTGTCTACTTTTTTCATGCATCTTTTGTGTTTGGAGACCGATTAGTTAGAACTTGGCTAGTTCCTCATATAGGGGGACGTGTTATTTCAGCAATGAATGCAATTGCTGAAACCAAAGAGTGCAGATCTTTGTGTAGATGATGCCCAAAGACAGTTAAGAGAATATGAGGCCTAAGTTTTGGTATATTGTCAATTCAAACATGTTTTAAATAACTGGCATAGTTTAATGCTTTGAGATGGCAATTCTGCATTGTGGGCACATGCGCATGCCACACACTTGAGAGCAAGAGATCCATACAAAGTGGAACATGGTTCAGCATTGTTTACTGGTAAGATTTAGTTGGTTGTATTGTCTACTGAGTACTGACTAATAGGATAGCAATGGTATATGTCAGCCTTTCTAGTTGAAGGCTTCTATTTTTGTGGACTTGTACTTGAATGAAACTGGTTGTAGATTAGCTTATATGATTTTCTTCTACTGAGTACTGGTATATGTCAGCCTTTCTAGTTGAAGGCTTCTATTTTTGTGGACTTGTACTTGAATGAAACTGGTTGTAGATTAGCTTATATGATTTTCTTCTAATGCTTTTTGGATCTTTGAATGTAGTATTTAGAGTTTGAAGCCATGCATCACGGTAGACATTTTCACTTTTGGACAATTGATAAAATCACGTTGATGGAATTATGCAATTTTCAACTTCATATCCTGTGTATAGATGGAAAGGAATGATGTGTTGATGTTATGGAGTTATGTTGAATTGGTAAAAAGTTTCTTCGTAGTTTCACATTTCCGTGTCTTCGCTACTATCATTGCTTATTTTCATATAAGGGAGTCTAAACATGTTTACATGCTCCTGTTTCGGAATTGGACCTACAATGCGAGGTGAGGGCTCATTGTTAATAGGACTTAATACTTACTATGATAGGAGGAAGAGTTGTCCAGCAAGATTTGTTACTTTAGATAAATTGTTCGAGTCAAAAATCCTTTTTTTTTGGTTGGGTTGATGAAATTAAAGATGCTTATATTTAAATTAAAGAAACAAAGAAGTGTCAGTTGATAGAAGGGTGAGATGGGATCATGGGAATAAGAGTGTAACAAATAAGATGCCTCCTATTTGACTATGTTTGATGGTAAAATCACTTCCGCCTAATTATCTAGTCTTGTTAACATAAATAGAAAGACGAGAAGTGTTTTGGCTGCATCTCATTTACTGACGATCTTCGGTTTGGGTTTGAATGATTAGACGGTTATGTTGATGACAGAGTTTGCAACAATTAGGAAAAACAGTAAATAACAAAGCGCACGACAATTGTTGACCTGGAAAACACCAAAGGAGGTTAAAAGCCACGGATGACGTCAAGTCACCGATCCACTACTCAAGAACAAAATTGGTGTTGTTGCCGTTTATAGTAAAACGACAGCAGTACATTTTGAAGGAATCTTAAAGATAAAGTGATGAATGCTCGAATCTGTAGTCGGTTGGATTTTTTGCAGGTTCTCGTTTTTATAGTTAGGTTGCCGCTTCTTTCTCTTGTTAGCTACTCCTGGAATCTCGGGGACAAGGCACTCGAGATTGGGGGAACACGTGGAGGCCTGACCCAGTCCTCTCTTGACTCTTTCAACTCTCCTCTGGACGTCACTGTTCCCAACTGTCTGCATGTGTTGTTATGGAAGTTGCTGTCGTTGTCCCGCGATGAGGTCGATGACATCATGCCATTGTTGTCGGGCAGGATTTTTCATCATAACGAGAAGTACTAATTATTTCTTGGATTTTGGATCTAAGTAATCTTTATCTTAAAACTTGGAATAGGGTGTGCTCAAAGCATCTAGCACTAGTTATCATATAAAAAACATCATGCCAAAGAAAGTAATTTATTTGAGTTGTTAGATATTTTATCAAGAACAAGGTGCAATACAAGATCGATAAAAGGAAGCATAAGCAATCTTGTTAAACAGACTTCAGCCCCTTGGGAATGACCAAGTTTAGCTTGTCATCTTGGTGTTTGGTTCCTCATTCAAGAAGTCGAACTTCATGGTGACGGGTGGTGAAACGTGAGGGTAATTATGGAAGATGTTTTTGATAATAAGAGAAGGGAGTCCTCAAGAAATTAACTCCAAAAATTTGGAGCAAGAAATGAACAAGTCCTAACAATGACCAATTTTGTCTCTTCTTTCTTGTGTATTTGTAGCCTCCCATGCCTTTGTAGGTAGTCACCATGTGTTTGGATGTTACAGATGTATTGGGAGTAACATGCAACTGTCATATTCCAATGAGTGAATCAGTCTATGCATTAATGTGAGCTAGTGTTGTCATCTTATTTATTAGTTAGAGATGAAATGGAGTAAATATCTTTCTAAATGGTCCATCTGCAGAAAAACCCAGCTTTCCAAAATGGAACGTTCAAATTTAAATGTTAAAGATTTGCGGAGAGGTCAAAAAGCAAGATCTGAATGTCGGGTGCACCCCTGTACTTGATGGTCATGGACAACTCTCGACGCTTCTGGTTCCCTTCTCTTTGTCGTTTTAGTCTCAAAACCGTTATTTAAAGCTTCATAAAGCTCATCATCATGTTTATTATAACAACAAAAGATGGTATAAAACACACGAAAGTAAAATTGAAAATTTTCGAGAGCTAAGCTCATAAAATCAGTGAGAGTGCAGTTGTCATTGTTTAGAAGTTGAATAGATGGCATAATCATACCTTTTTTTAACTTTGTAAAAAGAGAATACTGTAAATATCCTATTGCATATGATAAATTTGCTTTATATAGAAATAATTGAGTTTATTAGAAAGTGTAGAAGGCCATGACCTGAAAACCTCAACGTCATTAAAGCCCAGGTCTTTACAGAAACTTTTTAGCAAGCCGAGGTCTAGGCTCATACCATCGGAGCTAAGCCTTGACGACACAAACTTGTTGAGAGAAGTCTTGCTCTAATTTATGGTACTGTGTCCAGACATCAGTGCAAATATGGGTACGGATGCATGCTGCCTGTAGTTGGCTGTATGTGGTGGCTGGGGGGTAGTCTCATTCGGTATGCAGCGGTTGAAATACTTTAGTATGTGCTGCTGTATAGTTTGTGTAGTTAAATACATTTGTTGACTAAATGAAACATTATATTATCATTTCAGTAACACCTGATAAGCATGTGTTTATAGCATTAATAGCTTATTGTCCGTTTCTAGTATCTAATGAAATAGGCAATCTTAACACCGATGCTTGTGAAGGCTGTAGCAAAGACCATGCTTGTTAAGTCTGCCCATCAAACCTGTAAAATCACAAATGGTGAACACAGCCTTGTCTCTTCCATTTTATTGAAGAAACCATATCTTTCAACCAAATTGATACTAATAATTTTACGTCTTTGATAACCTTGAGAACTTTGTCAGACTTTAGGGTTACTATCTGACACCTGTCACACCTCAATGACCCATTAATTGCTTTTTGCCACTCCTCTGCGCCATCTGAGGCTTTGCAGTTATTTTCTATCTTCTTCGAACTTCATTGTGGTTTCAAGGGCTCTGATTTTTCCTTGAGATGTCACGTACAGATTCCTCCAGACTTGTTGGATGTTGTGCCCTCCCATACAACCTGTGCAGACCTATAGCAATTCTCAAACTTCACTGTGGATTTGTAGTGTTTTGATCTCGTGCTATGAAGTTTAATCTACTTTCTAGTATTCCAAAGAGGTATACGCCAAAATTCTGCCAAATTAGGTTACTACTGCAGATACACCACCAATGAATCCGACCATGCGATTTGGATAGCAGGGCGGTGTTGTTTCTAGAAAATTGGGTAACAGAGTAAAAGTAGCAGAAGTAGAGGAACAGAAGCGGAAGTCTTAATTTCACTAGCGATATCGAATTTAACTGTGATCCTTTTCCACAAATACGAATCTATCAAGATGGTAAACAATGATGACAGTAAGTTAATTTGTATCCAGCAGAGGAATAAAAACAGAAGGTTTAATGCACTTAAGAGACAGGTGATAGATGCACAACTTTGATTTTTTGATTTATAAGCTATCAAGCGATAATTTGGTATATTTAGAAGTAAAATCCTATCATGATCCAATATTGTTGGATGTCAATTGTGGAAGCTGTAAAACACTGTTGAAGCTTGTGTTAGAGTGGGCAAGATGCTGAAGTTCATGAGCTTCTTTCGTGCTGGGCTTGTAGTTTAGTGGTTAAGTGGTTCTTTAACCTCTGTGGTTAGTGTTGAAATACAAACCTTAATATAGGGTCCTATATTAAAAAGGCAAAGCCAAAATGCTGCAGAACTGGTGATATAAGATTAATGTGACAACTTGACTCTAGAGAGTTCTTGCTGTTGTGAGACACACGTAGCGTAATGTGTCCAGTTGGCGTAGGTTTTTATTTCCTATATCAATAGTTCAGAGATTTACTTGACCTAAGTGATTGCTGATTCCGGAAATACATAATGAAGAATCACAATTATTTGTTATACCAATTAACAGCTCAATGTTTATTTATATATTTTGTTAGTTTAATATTTATGTTGGTACTTGTTCATTCAGTCTCCTTGATAGTAACCTCTTGAAATGGATGCTAAATCTCTTTTAACTTTACCATATTTGCATATTAGTTGTTTATGTTCTTTCATGACCTACCTAACTGCAGAGGCCAAGGGTTTTTAACATATGATAGCATTAGTGCTAAATTCCCAATTGTAGCTAATCACAAGGCGGTATTTGAATATTGAATGCTACATACTCAGGACTGCTTATATAAACCCAACAGACATCCTAGCAAATAAAGATTCGGAAAATGTGGTGGGATTTGACCTGCATTTAGGCCTTGGCGTTTGTTAGATGTTTAAATTAAGAAAACTATGCCAAGAATATGGTGGTGCCTTTTTTACATAATGTAATAACCAGTAGGGTGACAACTATGTTTTTGAGCTTGGTTAAGCGCTTGAAGGTACTATGAAAACCACTTTGTAGGCTATGCTGTAGCTTTATGTAAGTAGCTAAGGAAGAAAATGTAAACGGAAATTAGCATGAAGAATGCGACAACTTTATAGGGTCTTTTTCTCGTACCATGTCTATTCTTTAGCCTGCAGAAAGTTGCATACAGTTATTGGATGCCAAATTGTTTGCGCTTTAACATTCTTTTAGCTTTTGGTTTTCATATGGTTTTCTGGGAATATTTCTTAGTCATTAGGGGCAGGCTCAAATGAGAACCGTAAATATTTTGAGAACATAGGATTCATGAATTATTCATAATGAATCATCATGAATAATTCATGAAATAGTTGATTTCCAGGTTTTTATTTCTTCTACATGTGCTTCTTTCTTCACTTGGAAATAGACAATCTCTTCTGTTTTTTTGTCTGGATGTGTCGGTAAATCCGGTCTTCTGTTTTGCAGTTTGTTGCAGATTTTCATCAACTGACGGTCTCCTAACAAAGCATGTTTCTGCGATGGCCGCCCCCAACCACATGATGAGCTGGTAATATGCTACTGCTACCTCTGAAAGGTGTTTGATGTTGATTTGTAATTAAAGATGGTGGCTTTTTATTAGAAAGTAGGGTGTATGATATAAAAAGATTGGTTGTGGCTGTGGCTGTGGCTGTGAATTGTGTAGCAAAATGTAAAAACTGGCTACAAATTTTAGGTTATGAGAAACCTGTGGTAGGGGGCAACAACATAATGCAGTCAGATTGTTTTGAGGTTGGCTTAGACTTGGAACCACAAAGTGCCATATTCTTCATGATGGGGTGGTTGCATTTTTTGTATCGGTCATAAAATATCGAATGAAAATGAAAACTGTAGGTAGCATGCAGCCGTATATAAGTTGCTTCATTTTTGTGTTGGTAACATGTATCTTTGTTTATTGAAAGTGTATGTAATGTTTATTAGTTGCCAAAGTGGTCTATTTAGCTTTTGAAACCTCCTTTTGCCATTGAATCAAGAGGAAAAGTGAAAATGGTAGGAGACCAACATCAAAAAGTTCTATTTTGGAGAAGTAATTCCTTTAAGAAGGGTTTATTTAATTTGGTTCAATAGGGTAAGTTTGGGATTGGACTGCACTGGACTAGATGGGCTAGATTGAGGTAGGCAGGTGAAAGATTGTGGTTCCACCTATTTTGTCCTGTCCCAATCTGAAGACGTTCAAAATATGGGATTACAAGTTCTTGTTATGTCGTGTTCTTTGTACCCAAAACAATCACAATTGTAGAACCAGAGTAATTTGCAATTTTGGTAAAAAGTCAAGGGTCATGGGTAAAACAATTTCGCTTTGGGTTGTGGTTTAGTGGTTAAAGGGAGGAGAAAGGGGGGAGTCTCTTATCTTTCTTGGGTTCGAATCTAATGTTGTTAAAGCCCTTGTGGCCATGGAGGTTTGTTTATCTGCAATGACTCCGTGAAGGTTGTGGTTGCCTAAGGGATAAAGGTGACGGATTCGACTCATCAATGATTACAATTTATGGGTCGTTTACAGAAAGTTAACTAGTTAAGCGGTCACTCGGTTACTTACCTTACCGACAACCTCACATAGTAAATGAAGGTGTTGAGTTTAAGCCGATTAGAGCTTACTGGTTACCAAATAATACAATTGTTTACTATGCAATTTTGATGGTCGATAATCTTATCCGATAAAATAAGTGAAATTTTATGATTCTTACCAATAAACGTTTAGTTGACAACCCCTTAATGAGATGATTGCTTGTTGTGTGTGTATATATACACTAACAAATTATTTGTAACATTAGTTTTGTTACAAAAAGGAGTTCCCTTTTTGGAGTATTATATTAGGGATGAGATTTTAATATTAAATGAATAAGATATATGTGGTGAAATATAAGATGTTATTTACTCCAATCAAACACTATACTAGAACATTATTATCTGTTTGAATATACATAAGAAAAAAGAATGTAATCTTCTAAAACTCAATACATTTTTTTTTAAATTATAAAATACATAAAAAGTTGAAAATTGTTTAAAACCAGTACATTTTTTTTAAATTATAAATCTTAAATACATAAGAATTGAAAAATGTTTAAAACCAGTAAAAATTTGTCGTCATCTTGTGGTTCAATATCGACAACGTCCATACTAAGTAGTGCATTTGAGCCACCGCCTCCCGTTGGTGGAAACCCGAAATAGTGGTTTCCCTCTGTCGATCATCATCGACGTAGTAAAGTTCGACCTCAAGTAATTGTGTATGTTGTATCTGGTCCTAGCTATCTAAGTAATCATTGGGGACAAACAGAGACCTCAATCAATTCCATCCTTCCCGTCCTATCCCAAACACTTTGCAACTGAAGGAAAAACAAATTCCAAAATTATGGTGCTAGCTTGGATGATTCGTAAAATCTCTAGCACTAATGAAAAGAATCAGAAAATTAGCCTTCATTTTCTTTTTTCGTGCCAATAAATCAAGGTACTCATAAGATATTGATGTCATGTAACTTACAATTTTTTTGGAAGGGTATTTTAAGTTATGCATAGGCTAATCCTAGTAAGTGCTGCTGTAAGACTATCTCTGATAAATTTAGTGGCCTCAATTGTTGTGGACGTCTGGAATCAAACCGAGGGTGGAGGAGATATTCCATCATATACCCTGAACTTCAACCACTATGCCACAACCCTTGTGGTTATGTGACTTACAATATTAGAGTGCATACAAATACCTAATTTATTATGGTCAGAATTATTTCTATACCATTTGATAAATTGATCGATTATACTATTATAAGTGTTAGTGCAATATTTACTCGATTCTTTTTTAGCTTTACCGAATTATAATGATTATGTTTTCAAATAAATTTCTATGAGAACCTATAATTTGATCATATGAGAATGTTGGATCTTCTTTACTTCGACCACATTGGCAATATTAGTTATTAGGCTAAATGTACGAAATAGCAACTTACTTTCGAAATTTCCTTATTATGCATTTTACTTTCATATTTTTTTTATTTACAAATAATGTACATCCAAATTATTTTTATTAGAGTATTGTACTTTGAAAATTTTACTCATTATATCAATGGATAACATTTTGATTTTAGTTAAGATGACATAGCATAACTTACCAAATTACTTCAGCGTTTAGAAATTGGCTAATCGGCAAAGATACATGTACTTGATGCCCCGCCCAAGAGAGAGATCCAAGTCCTAGTAGCCCCGCTAAATGGTGATTCAACATAGATTCTACATCTTGAAACCAAGCCAGTTTTGGAGTAGCTTTATGATAATGAAGCCAACCAGCAAAAAGCATTAACGCTGCGAAGATCAATGCACCAATTGTAGTACAATAGAGTTGTAATTCGCTAGTTATTCCAGATGTTCGTCAAATCTGGAAAAAAAAAACTAGAGGTTATTTGTATTCCTACCAAATTTCCATGTCATGTTATTGTTCATGTGGGATGCCCACATGTAACATATTGGTGAAGTGACAATTCTTATTACAACATCATACTTTCAACTTGACGTGTTATTTAAGAAATATAGCAAATTAATGAAAAAAATTCTAATTATTCATTAATATAATAATATTAAGGAGACTTGTTGAGGAAAATTATCTCGCGAACATTTTTTAAAAATGTTAGATATGAATTTTTTTTAAACCAAGAGAAATAAGAAGTGTTAAATTCTTTACAAACAAAATATTTATTTTGAAAAGAATATATTATATGTGTTTAAATTTTTTTTTGACTAAACACACTATTTTAATAAATATATTAAATTAATTAAAAAACATAAATTATTCATTAATATAATAATATTAAGAAGACTTGTATAACATAATCCATCTCGTTAATATTTAAAAAAAATGTTAAACAATATTTATTTTTTGGCATTTTTTAACAAAGAAAATAAGAGGTGTTACATTTTTTCACAATATATATATATATCTTGAAAAAATATATATAATATTTGTTTAAAAAATATGTTACTCCATAATATTTAACTTGCATACAATTTAATAAGAAATAGTGAAAATTTTCAAAGGTTCTTTTTTTAATTTTTGAGGAAAATGATTAAAACAACACTCTAGATGAGATATGAATCGTCGAGAGGGAAAAGTAGCGAAACTTTAAATTTTTTTGAAAGGGGTATTCTTATTAATACAACTTAATCAGAATAAGAGCATATCCAACAGTTTTTCTATAATTTCTCTAGAATAGAGAACTAAAAGTGAAAATCTCTAAAAAGTATTACATTCAATTCCAACAGATTTATTATTTTAGAGATTTTAAAACAAGTTATATTATTATAATATTCTTTAATTTATCATTCCAATACGCTTTTAAAAAACATTAATATAAAATGATAAAAAAATGAATCTTATTGGTGGAATTGAATAAAATAATCATTTCTCTCTCCTACCATCTAATTTTAGAGATTTTTCTATACTTGGAATATTTCCAAGTTTTCTTTATTATATAGCAAACAAGATAACAAAGTTGTTGGAGAGGTTTAGAGAATAAAAACTCATTTTTTTTATTTATATTTTAGCAAAGCTGTTGGAGATGCTTTAACATGTAATCCAGATCATCTCATTTAAGTCATGCAAACAAAAAAAGGGTTTAAAAAGTAATATATTACACATTGTTATAATAAGTCAAAATACGTTGCCATAATAAAGAAAATGAATACAATAATAATTTTTTTGCTAATTTTATTTCATACACTTATTAATGCTTCAACAATGTTTATGGTATATATAACTATCAGTGTTCAAAATATTTTATTAATTCATTTGATACAGTGTACATTGTCTTTTAATTTCATCTTATATAAATATGTTAGATTTTTAGACACTAAATAATTATTTTGTGGTTGCATTTTTTAGAATATTTCTAACATCCGATCATAAGTAACAATACCATGATTTCTCCGTATTTTTCTTCGGACATTAATGAGTAGAGTTTTATTCTACATGTGTATTTATTAAACTACGACTCGCAACTAGATCAAATGTGTAAACCACCAAATGTGAAAACAAAATGGATCAACAAAGTATGTATTGTCACAACAGCTTTCTAAATATGCAGAATTTTCTACCACAGTTTTTTAATGGTTCTACACCATTTATAACTGAAATAGAACATCTCGCTATACCCAACATGTCTAGCCCGTTAAAAAAAACAAACTTGGCCAATTATCAAATAATAAAATAAGTCAAAAACGTATTCAAGACCCACCTTAAGTTAACAGACTAGGTGATCAGAAGCCATATACCACAGATGACACAGTAGGCTAAACTCTGCAACAGCATATTAGAATCCACATGCACAGTCAAGACTGGAAGCAATAAAGTTCACAACTAAATGCAACACAATGGATCATGATCATATGACTAAGCTATACAATATCTGATACCAGATCTTCAGATAGGTGTGATTCTGCAAACATCATTCGCAGTTTTTGCAGACGAAACAAGATCTGTAGAAGCAAAAGTACCATTGGAGGACCATCTTATCAACTAAAGGGAGAACTGGCCAATCTCCATAACCGGAAAGAATTGGCCGTTGAGATCCATGACATGCTCATTCATAGTTTGAGGCAGCTGGGATGTCTCTTCCAGGTACGTCCTGGTTCTGGTAAGGGTTTCCACCACCTACATTCGGAGCATACCCGTTTGGCCCTGGTCCAGATTGGTATGGCATTCCTCCACTGTTTGGTCCGTATTGTGGCTGCTGCTGCTGCTGCTGCTGGTAGTTGGGAGTGTTATTAGGCATCCCTCCACCCATGTTTTGAGGCCTCATTCCTCCCATGTTATTTGGTGGCATAGGAGGCGGTGGGCCTCCACTGTAGGGCGGAGGTAGACCCTGCAAGTTATTGGATTGACCTCCATGAACATTGGGCGGCCCTCCCATCCCACCACCTTGTTGTCTTCCACCCATATTGGGCGGCCCTCCCATGTTCGAGGGTGGTGGTCCTCCTCCCATGTTCGAGGGCGGTGGTCCTCCTCCCATGTTCGGGGGCGGTCCTCCTCCCATGTTCGGGGGCGGTCCTCGGTTGCTTTGCATGTTCTCTCTCCTCCTTTCATAATTTCTTGATCTGTCAAAGTTGCGAGGCCTGTCATTCCTCCTATTCCTCTCATTGGCCCGAGCATTGTTTCTGATCCACTCCTCATGGTACTTTGGATCATATGGAACAGCTTTCCCATCAATAAATGGTTCCCCTGATGCAAATGCAAACAATGTGAGCATTTATCTGATTGTCATGCTACTATTCGTCAAGAAATCATGATTCACTACACCAGCAACTATATCAACCTCAATCGGTATAGTCCCTAATCAAATAAAAATTAAAAGAATGCCCTGTAGTTTTAGTTTGTTTCATCTTCATTTTGTAAGGGTCTCATCAATAAAATAATCTACGTAAACACCAGACTATGAGCACTAGAGTAAAAGAGACAAGTTTTAACATTATAACAGAAAATCCCCAGATAACTGCTAAACAATCAATGAAATGTGATACCTCCATAATCCTTGTTCTTAACATCCAAATAAGAATCAGGTAGCACCCAACGAACTCCAGGTAACTCTGATAAAAATAATAAAAGTACAAAATCTATTCATCAGTACACAATCAACAAACAGAGTAAAATTGGAAAATTTAAAGATCCAATTACCCTTGATCTTGTAAGAGACTTCTTCAGACACTAGGGCTCCAAAAGCATAATAGCATCTTGTTGAAACCGAGTAGATTTTCATTCTTGCTTCATCATAGCTAAAAAAAAATAAACAGCAAACTTAATTCCAGCACAATTCCAACCACTTTTTTTGTAAGAAAATAACACACAAATCAATACAAAGACATCAAAGACCAGATCGTTTATAACTTATGCACTACCTAAATTCACCTCATTGATCCTATCTTGTCATAACATGTGGATCATTATCCTAGCGATACATAAGTCAAGCTTTTTATCGATATGAATACCATCGAATAGTTTGTATAATCAAGCGTTAACACTAAACAAATAGCGTTCAATTAACCTGTACTGAATGGACGATAAAATTGTAATTTTCATAATAAAACCTGAAATGATTCTCACCTGCCAACAACCTGAGCTAGGGTTTTGATATACGAGTCAATTATCTCATCTCTCGTAGGCTCGCCTTCGGGTTTCTCCACCACGACAAGCCAGTGCTCAAAATCGCAACCATCCAAAAGAATCGTCTCCTTTGGTGGACGATTACTCCAATTAGGGGTGGGATCATTCAGAGAAGATGTAGTCTGACGAGTCGAGAAAGCACGAACACTGGTCGAAGCAAGGGAGGGATGACGGAGATTGGCGGCAGCGACGGCGACGATAGGGCGGAGGCGTAGAAGATGAGAAGAATTGGTGGAGAAGCGTGGGATTAGGGTTTGATTGGCGGAGGAGAGAAGAGTGCGAAGGAGAAGACGAGTAGCCATTTTTGGGGATCTCGATTGTCTGGCTTCTGGGCGTTTAAAACCCTAGTTATCGATGAGGTGAGGGTTTAGGCTCTTTCTAGACGATGAGAGCAAATGACGAAATTACCCTATGAGTGAGTCGGTACAAATATCTTTAAGTTATTTACATAAATAGTCCCTGAACACATAGTATCTATTTTCTTTTTTACAATTTTATTTTTAGTAGCAGTAATTTATTGGAAAAAAAAATCGCACCATCTTTGTCGTGATTTTTATTTTAGGGTATCGAACTTTTAAAATCACCATTTAACATAAAAAATGCTATTTTAAGAATTGGTTTTAGAAAATAAATGTAAAATTATCAAAAATATCCTTTTTAAAAGTGAAAATAATGGATTTATTCTGTTGTCTGATTTAAAGAAATGTTTACGAAAATTTTGGATTTTATGGATGGACTTTGAATTTTTTTATGGGTAGTATTAGGAATAAAATTGATATTTATTCTTTATAAATAATTTTATAAAAATAAATTATAAATAATTAAATTATCTTTTTATTAATTGATTATTATAAACAAATGTTTTAACAAATTTAAAAAATTATTATAAACCAATCCTATAAAATCCTACAAAATACCTACCCCATTGAATTACTAAATCGGTAAATCTCATATTTATAAAAATTCAAATCCAAACATCACTACAAACCAAACATAATATTAAACATTGTTTGACAAAAATAAGTTAGTTTATAAACTACCTTATTTTCTGGGTACATGTTTGAATAACCATAAGCTAGTTTTTTGATAAACTACTTGGAGTAGCTTATAAAGAGTTTTTTGTAAATATTCCAATTATGTCTCTCATTAATATTCATTATTATATATTAACTTTTAATTATAAATAAATATTTAATGTCATTTTTGGTAATTTAAATGATAATAAGCTAGTTTTTGCCAAACGTGACTTTTTCATCAGCTAGTTTATCAACTATCAGCTAGTTTATCAGTCATAAGCTAGCTTATCAGCTAGTTTGCCAAACATAGCCTTAGAATGGAATTCAAAGTAAAATCCCAAGATACCAAAGAATACACACTAGGATTTAAGATAATACAAGGGCAAAATAGTCATTTACAGCTTACTTAGAGAGTGAAAATAAAATATCACTAACCTTTCTGTTATCATTAGAAAAAGAAAAACAATTATATTTTTAGCTGAGCTCCAACACATTTAGTAAATGTCTAAAATACCCTTATGTAAAAAATTCAAACCAAATTAATATTGAATGCATCCTTACCACGTCCAACCCGCTAGAAAAATAGACTTGTGCCATATAAACAAACATTGATTGATGACGTTACAATACATGTTTGATTATATCCAAAGGAATTCCACTCAACACCATCTAAACGTTTCGAACTCGAAACCCGAAAAAGAAATAGAACTTACGGGAACCTATCCTCCGTCCGATAACAACTCTTGCACTTTCGACATATATCTACAAAAAAAAATGACACATCTATGCTACTCCACCATTCTGGGCATCGATCGCTCAGGATCCTCAAGTAAACCGCCCATTTGTACATCCTGAATGGTGAGCGTTTTTCTTGATTTCTTAAAAAATGTGTGACCATAAAAGGAAGTAAGAACGGGGGCACCTCGAGATCATCTATCAGTGATCGATGTAAAGGTCATAGTGGCATGCGATGATGTTGTGTTTCCATAAAGCGTGGAATCCTCGGGCTTTCCCGAGCCACTAGATGATGTACCTGTACCCGATGTGTTATTTTTTGTGGTTTTGAAATTCATCAGCTCGGATAGCAAGCCTGGATCGGATAAATCTTTTTCGTTAATACTCATCTCGTCTTTTAACATCTTCATGACATTAGACATGGATGGTCGGTTTTTGGGAAGACTTTGGGTGCAAAGAAGGCCGATTTTTAAGTACATGCAAGCTTCATCCATATCGACATCCTTTCCCATTGAAGTATCCACCATTCTTTCTACCTTCCCTTCCCTGTATTGATCCCATACCTGAAAGGAGGAAATGTTAAACCATAGAAAGAGTAGGCGTTCCGATCTTTTTGGAAGCCGTGTTACACATGTATCAAGACTATAAACCGACATGACGAGTAATAAATAAAACAAAAAACTGAACTCTGTATCATATATTATATTAAAAGTCTTACAAATTAAAGCAACAAAAAATGTTTTAAAATGACAAAGTAACATATGAAATTCACTTTAATAGAATCATTTTTCTTAGACCCGGCAAATGTGTCGTGTCGGGCCGGGTTCGTGTCGGGTTCCAAGTTAAACGGATTGAGAGTATCTAACCCTAACCCGGCCCGTTTAATAAACGGGACAAAAAATCTCAACCCTAACCCGACCCGCCTAAAACATTAAAAATCCAAAGCATTAAAATGAAAATTTATAATATATATATATATATATATATATATAAACGGGTTACTCGGGTCATTTTCGAGTTGAAATTTTTGACCCTGACCTTACCCGTTTAATTTTCGTGTCGTGTCAACCCGTTTACTTAAACGGGTTGAAATGTATTACCTAAACCCGTTTATTTCGTGTCGGGTTAGCGTGTCGTGTCAGTTTTTGTCCGGTCTAATTTTTTCTTACATTCTCGGAAGCAGAATCCGGAATCGCTCAATCGGGTTAAAGAGTAAAAGCCTAAAACATTATATTAGGGCTAAAACATTATGATTGGGCTAAAGCTTAAAACATATATATTATGTGAGAATGTTGAATCCATACATGGTAATTCACACTGTGATTGCTTACTTAATCCAAACCGATGCGTTTTCTTTTTCAAACATTAAACTTAAATATGGTAATTCATATTTTTAATACTCATTGATCCAAGGCATAAGTGTTTTATGTCTTAAACATTAAGCCCAGACATGGTAATTCATACTGTGAGTACTCATTAAAATAGTGGATATGCTTGGATCTCACGGTTCTCACAAATAACCGGGTAAAAGTTAAAACATGTATATATAATTGGGAAAAGGTTAAAACATGTACATTTTTTGGGGCCCTGTTCCATATCTCACATTGGAACACCCTAGGTACTACCTTGTTGAATCACCTCAAAAAAATCATATGATCAAAAAATTTGGGGGCTATTACTCATTTTTTCACTAGCTTCCTTGTAAGGTAATCCTTCGTTGACAGATATGGTCATGCATTTAAGGTAATGAAAACATATAAAGCGTTTAGGGCTTAAGGTTTAGGGCTTAGGGGTAGTAGTGGCCAGTGAGATCAATTTATAACTTGTGAAACTCCGTCATGTACTCATAAATCCATCAAGTGCATGGTAATAGAAATGTGTAGTCGCATAACCAACCTATTTAGAGAGTCATTCTCTTGGTAATAGTATGAGTTACTCCCACCGTCCTAAAATTATTCTCTAAATGAAAAGGCCATATAATTTTAAATATATGTAATTATTACACTTTTTAATTAACTAAATGACAATTTTACCCATAATAATAGAGGGAGTAATTAATTTCTTCGTCCTTAATTGGAAAGTAGGCACTTACTTTTTAAAATGGACATTTATTTTGAGACAAACTACAATAGAAACATGGCCACTTATTTTGGGAGGGAGGGAGTACATGAAAACAAGCATAATGGTCGAAGAATTGCATACCCTTTCAAGAAGATATTGTTCTTCAACAGGTAAACGCTTGTTTTGGTTGGGTCTTCCCGTAACAATTTCCAAAAGCAGAACACCAAAGCTGTAGATGTCTGCTTTCCTCGTCAACTGGCCTCGTATCGCATACTCAGGGGCCAAATAGCCTCTGCAATAAAACAATACCAAAATATTAGTACTACAATAAGAAACTGTGAGTCGAGGGGAACTTGTTAAATGAGGTTAGACAACTTCACCTCCGTCCCAAAGTAAGTGTCCACATTTCTATTTTAGTTTGTCTCAAATTAATTGTTCTTCATCATGAATGTGTGATTCATGATGAACAACACGTCCATATTGATCATGAATGTGTTATTCTTATTTATGATGAATATGCATCCTGAAGAGGGACACGTGGCGGGCTGTGGACGGTTCCTGGTTCCTAATCAATTTTGGGTTCCTAACGGAAGTACGGAACTTCCCTCATATATTAATTAATGCCTGTAAAAGCTGAGTAAGCCACCTTATTCTGATGAGGCATGTCATCAATCAGATGGCAGTTTCTTACTAATATAGAATGAGAGATGTTGAGCTTACTGAGTTCCTGCAATGCGTGTGCTAACATGAGTCAGATGAGAGGGGAAAAGCTTTGCTAGACCAAAATCTGAAATCTTTGGGGTAAAATCTTCATCAAGCAAGATATTGCTTGCCTTGATGTCCCTGTGAATAACATGAGGTTGCACTTCCTCATGAAGATAAGCAAGCCCTTTTGCTACACCGATGCAGATCTTCCTTCGAACTTCCCAGGTGAATTTAATGCTACAGTGACCACTCCCTACGCATGATACAGACCATAAGTCTTCAAGAGAACACCAAAAGAACAAGCCAGATTACAAATGAAAAACAGGGTTTCAATTACCAAGTAAAGTTTGATCTAGACTACCGTTTTTAAGGTAGCCATAGACCAAGATTCTATGATCTCCTTCCACACAATAACCATGCAACTTTACCAGGTTTTCATGTTGTATGTCTGAAATAACAGTTATCTCAGTCAAGAACTCCCGCAACCCCTGCCTAGACTCAGCACTGAGAACCTTTACAGCAATTACTGTACCATCTTTTAGCATACCCTAAAGATCAGCAAGTGTTTCTTTTAAGAGATCAGCAAGTAGTTATGTGATATCTAAATATGAAGGGGGTGATCTGAAATATTTGAAATTACCTTGTACACGGAACCAAAACCCCCTTCCCCTATCTTATTTTCAGGGTTGAAATCTTCGGTAGCAAGTCGCAAATCTCTGTATGTATAAAATCTCATATTCTCAACATCCAAAAGTTCTGCATCCAAAATATAATCTAATAAGATGCTTTAGTCAAGATATAGAGAGTAAAGACTAAAGACACACCAACATTTAGAAACCATGTGTAATCTACATTGATGCATGTTACTTCTTTGTGCATTTTAATCTGACATTGAAAAAAACTTCAAACTAAAACATAAAAAAGCATAATAGATGTATAATTTTCTTCATTCGTAAGTTTTCCTATGGATAAAAGTTCTTTGTGGAGAAAGTCTTCTTGTTGATGGTCCGATAACCACAAGTACTTGTTATATATCAAAGCCAGAAGACATATATCAGTGGTCACTCATGAATGAATAGCTTTTAATATGCTACATTAGAAGAGTATTAGCCTATTTCATATGGTTACAAATTTAGTTATACCGTAGACAAACCGTTTGTGTGTCTTTTAAGATGTTTATATTTTCCTACGCATGAACCTAAACTCTCAATGAAAGTCACTAAGCCTTTTAGAGCAGTCATATTTCATAATAAGAAAGCATTGAGTAAATACCAAAAACTTCCAACACCGTAGAGTATGTAGAGTTGCGTTTGGTACATGGGACAGAACAAAACAAAACAAAACTCACTGTCCCATGTTTGGCGTGACATAGGACAAGACAAAGACCCATTGTCCCACGTTTGACGTGACATGGGATAGGGGGTGGGACAAAAGGGCTTTTTTTGTTCCACGAAAATAGGTGGAACAAGATGGGATATAAACTAAAAAAATGATTAATGTACCCTCATCTCATATATATATAACCTTAATATGGTATTTGTTTTAGGGGGAGGCTAATTGCACCCCTATACATTGCTAAATGCACCCCTACCTATAATTTTCTACTCGCAGACACCAACATTAAAATCTACTTTTTACATTCTCAATGCATGACTTGACCTGATTCTGACATTAAAGGTGTGCAAATAGCATTGCCCTTGTTTTAAGGGCACCGCCCATCGCCTCCACCACCAGTTATGTCTTATCCGGTCCTGTCCAGTCTAGCCCGGTCATGTCTATGTACCAGACGCTACTTAAATGATCTTAGCAGGTGGTTTGACTTACCTTTACTAACATCAAGGCTGTTCCCCCGATTGTTTGCTGAAAGTTTTCAAGAAAATTGTAAGCATTGAACAAGCTATTATTATGTATGTGGAAAAAGAGTTAATTGAAACATGAATCATATATAGAACTCAATACCTCTATGATCATCCCCCGTTGAGGAAGCTACCTTCCCAAAACAACAACTGAATTTAGCCATGGCAAGGATTCCTCTATTTTAACCAGTAGATTCTGTCAAATGCCTGTGATACCAAACTGACTCAGGTAACTGCAAAAGCATGTCATGTTTCATTGAAGATGAAAACAGATACCAAAACTAAAATACTTAAATCTTATCATCAACCACCATATCATGCAACAAAAATTCAAGATCAACAACATAAACAGCACAAATTTCTTCTCTCACAGTTCCATGATCGAAGTAACAATCATTACATTAGCACCTCAACCAGGATGGCAACACATCATGAGTGCAAGTACTAATTAATAACTATGCAATCTGAAAACATAACTTTTCTATAAAACAAACACTCCTGGTTGAAATTCACTGTCTTCTTTCTATAATTTCCTCAAACCTAACTAAAATTCATAATGAATCGGTAAAAAATATCCATTAAGTTACAATAATCTTATTCTTATCCAAATACAAACTCAAATAAGTTGATCGTATATCTACAGCATAATATTCAAAATTCAAGATCAACAACATAAACACTTTAAACAGGACCAATTTCTTCTCTAACAGTTACATGAGCAAAGTAATAATCATTGCATTAGCACCTCAACCAAGATGGCAACACATCATGAGTCCAAGTACTGAATAATAAGTACGCAATCTGAAAACATAACTTTTCTATAAAACAAAAACTCTTAGTTGAAATTCACTGTTTTCTTTCAATAATTTCCTCAAACCTAACTAAAATTCATAATGAATCGGTAAAAAAATCCATTAAATTACAATAATCTTATCCAAATACAAACTCAAATAAGTTAATACTATATCTACAACATAATTTTCAAAAAAAAAAAAACACGTACCTAAAGTAACCAATCAATATCGGGATCCTCGAGATATCAATTCTCGAGGAAGTTCATACAGTTGAAAACCGGAATTTCTCTTGAAAATCGGAAAACAATACGGCGTGTAAATGAATCAAAACAATCCGTATAAAGGTAGGTAGAATTAAGAGAAGATGATATGAGATCAAATCAAACAGAGTGATTTGGTTAAGAAATTAAAGAAGAAAGGATGTATGTAGAGGAAAGGTGAGAATGAATGAATAGATCAACAGGAGTCGCCATTGTTGATGTAATGAAGGTTACAGGCGTGTGCAGCGAGAAGAGAAAGGTCAATAAAGAAGAATTGGAAATGGCGATGCGTCCTTTGACTTTTGGCAGAATGAGAGACGACTTCACATATCGTTCCGGCGAGGTCTTCCACCTCAAAATTGTAGATTCCACTTTATATACTAGGCATATACCCGCGCGATGCAGCGGAATGTAAGTAAAAAACGAACAATTAATGCTATTTCCTTATATACATTTCATCAATAATCAACCATGACCTAAAAATCACAACTTATGAAACCTAAAGTCATAAAGATATTCAATAATTAGTTTATATTACAATTATTGACGAAAAAAATTATAATGATATTATTTATAATAAGAATGAAACGTATTTTACGATTATGTATTTTTAACTTGCTAACGGTGGAAAAAAAAATAAAACGTATGGACAGAAAAACAAATTATTTCGTAGATATTCATGATATTTAATAGTACGGTTAAATTAAAAAATATTCAATATTTGGCTCGTTTTGAAGATATTGAGGAGACGCTTATAATGATATAATTTGTAGAAAAATGAACGTATTTTTTCATTGCATTTTTGTTAATATATAATTATTTGTGTTAATATGTGTAAAATGAAAAAAAAATAAGGGATATAAAGTAAATTAAATAAGTAATTATAAGGGTGATAAA
This sequence comes from Arctium lappa, assembly GCA_023525745.1. Classification (NCBI taxonomy): domain Eukaryota; kingdom Viridiplantae; phylum Streptophyta; class Magnoliopsida; order Asterales; family Asteraceae; genus Arctium; species Arctium lappa. The sequence continues at coordinate 6,519,064 of CM042047.1, forward strand.
TGTAACAATGTAAGGGTGGTAAATGTAATTGTACAAAAGTTTGTACAATAACCGTTTGTACAATAACCGTTTTAGTAGTATAGATAATTCGTATACATTCTGATATTTAATAGTATGGTTAAATTAAAAAATATTCAATATTGGGCTCGTTTTGAAGGTATTGACGAGACGATTATAATGGTATAATTTGTAAAAAAATGAACGTATTTTTTTATTGCATTTTTGTTCATATACGATTATTTGTGTTAATATGATAACGGTGTAAAATGTAAAATTAAAAAGTAAGGGATACAAAATAAATTAAATAAGTAATTGTAAGGGTGATAAATGTAACATTATAAGGGTAGTAAATGTTATTGTATAAAAGATTAAGGATGGTAAATGTAATTGTACAATAGTTTGTACAATAACCGTAATAGACTTTTCATTATATAGTATAGATTAAAGTTCGGTTATCGAAAAAAACAGTAGTTATTGGAAAACGGTTTTTAGAAAGATAAATTTTATATTTATCACTCTTACAATTAATTATTTTTTTATTTTTCATTTTACACCCTTATTATTTTAACATAAATAATCGTATATAAATAAAAATGCAATGAAAAAATACGTTTTTTTTTTACAAATTATACCATTATAATCGTCTCGTCAATACCTTCAAAACGAGCCTAATATTGAATATTTTTAAATTTAACTGTACTATTAAATATCATGAATATCTACGAATTAAATTTCTACTACCATATAAAAAAACTAATACAAGTTATTGTACAAACTTTTGTACAATAACACTTATTACCCTAAGCTTTTATACAATAACACTTATTACCCTAAGCTTTTATACAATAACACTTATTACCCTTGTAATGTTACATTTGTCACGCTTACAATTACTTATTTAATTCATTTTATATCCCTTATTTTTTTCATTTTTCATTTTACACCATTATCATATTAACACAAATAATCGTATATGAACAAAAATGCAATGAAAAAATACGTTTCTTTTTCTACAAATTATACTATTATAATCGTCTCGTCAATATCTTCAAAACGAGCCCAATATTGAATATTTTTTAATTTAACCGTACTATTAAATATCATGAATATCTACGAACTAATTTGTTTTATATCCATACGTTTTATTTTTTTTCCACCGATAACACATTAAAAATACATAATCGTAAAATACGTTTCATTTTTATTATAAATTATATCATTATAATTTTTTCTGTCAATAATTGTAATATAAACTAATTTATAATAAAAATGATATAATTTATAATAAAAATGAAACGAGCCCAATATTGAATATTTTTAAATTTAACCGTACTATTAAATATTATGAATATCTACGAATTAAATTTCTACTACTATATAAAAAAAAACTAATACAAGTTATTGTACAAACTTTTTGTACAATAACACTTATCACTCTAAACTTTTATACAATAACACTTATTACCGTAAGCTTTTATACAATAACACTTATTACCCTTGTAATGTTACATTTGTCACCCTTACAATTACTTATTTAATTCATTTTATATCCCTTATTTTTTCATTTTTCATTTTACACCATTATCATATTAACACAAATAATCGTATATAAATAAAAATGCAATGAAAAAATACGTTTCTGTCAATAATTGTAATATAAACTAATTATATTAGGGTTTAATTGTAATATTTTTTCATTATAATTTTTTCTGTCAATAATTGTAATATAAACTAATTATTGAATATATTTATGGGTTTAGGGTTTAGGGTTTTATAAATTGTGATTCATAGGTCATGGTTGGATTGTTGATGACATGTCTATAAGGAAGTAACATTAATTGTTCGTTATTTACTTACATTCCGCTGCATCGCGCGGGTATATGCCTAGTATTAAATAATATAAATTAACTTTTTATAAATTAAAATTAATGTAATCTATACTACTATATAAAAATAGTAAAACGGTTATTTTTAAGATTCGAAGTTACTTTTCACACCTTATAGTTAGTTATGTAGTTTATTTTTAATCTCTTGTTTTTTTTATTCTAAACACTTATCATATCAAATGTGGTGTTTGGTTTGCATAATGTTTTTAGATAAAATGGAATCTGTCAAAGAAATTTGGCTTTGAAATAATTGAAATTGAATGTTGTCAGATTTGATGACCACCTATTTGGTTGACAGAATTGAAAATGAAATTTGATACAGAAATTGGAATATGTTTGTTTGGTTCACAAAATATAGCTGTAGAATTTGAATTGGAATGAAATATTGATAAATTACCAAAATACCTTTTTTAATAATTTTACTTTTTTAAATCAAAAAATGCTTTGATAAAATAGCCATTAAAATATTTTATTTATAACGGTGATTTAGATTGGTGATGGTCGATGGTGGTTCAGATCAGATCTGGTCATCGGTGGTGGTTGATGGTGGTTCATATCGACAGTGGTTCAAGTCGTCGGTAGTTCAAATCGGCAGTGGTCGGCGGTAGTTCATATTGGCGGTGGTTCAAACTCCAACCGTTACTTTGTAAAATCATAAACAATTTTTAGGGACAACTTGTATAGTCTTGTCTTATCCAGTCTTAGTCGTAACAAACATCAGACAGACACTTGTCATGTCTTGTCCTGTCCTCTTGTCCCGTCATATTCATTTATGTCATGTCCAGTCTAGTTCTATCCAATCACATTTGTGTATCAAACGTTACCTTAAAACCAAATGTTTGAAATTTACATGATTAATTTAAGAAAAAAGTTAGTTAAGAACGTTAATCAGTTTTTATATTTTTTTAATCATCTTCCTTTTTTTTAATATGCAATTTTGTTACTTTAGACGATATGATTTAAAAAATAATAATAATTAGATTTTGTTGTCGACCACATGAGCCTCATGAATTTGAAAATGACCATAATTTCATCCAACAACCCATTTTCAAAGTTTAATGTGGTGACTGAATTGACAAAAATACCCTTAACAATATGTTTCATTCAAACCTTAAAAATTATAATGGTTGATTATTTATGGAGTATCCAAATAAAGAAAAAGGAATCTTCGTGAAATAGAGTAAACCAACGTGTGTTTCCAAAAGAGGTCTTCTTTGCCTGCTATTTGAAACATTCAACTTTGATGATTGTTGCATTTGATCGTACAAGTTATTTTGTTCGTTAAACAGTCTAAATTCTTTTGTTTTGATGTAATTATCATGAATATGATATTTCTTCTTTTGTTAACTTATGTTTGTCTTCCGAACGTGGAGAATGCATTGTTCAAATGTATAGAAGGATTGACTCGAATTCCATGAACTAAATGACAAATGTATCGATGTTATCTAGAAAAACAATGACATGTATTTGATTTTGATTTTAAGCAGTTATTATACTTAATGCGTCCTATTAAATAGGTGGATGATGATTGACAGCTTCACATGTAAAAGATGCGTGAAATTGTTTTGTCAAGAGATGAGGTGCATATAAAAGGGTAAGACTTCAACTTGTGTATCATATGGTTTACGTCAATGTTATGTGTTATAAACTTTAGCAGTGTCTGTTGACCTAAGATTTTTTTTGTTTACTCGAAATACGTGTTTTTCATGGACTAAAACCAAAATCAAACATACATGGTGTAACTCGCTTGGAAGCAGAGTTTTAGAGGAAGGGTAAAATGTACTCTGTCTTAATTTGTATTTTATTTCAAACAGAACTATGTAATTTGGAATTACAAAACCGCGATTCAAACCAAACCACATGATAATTAGTAGAGTAAATTGTGTTTCTCATCACAATAGTTTGTTAAAAGTTGCGATTTTCGTCTATGTGGTTTAGAAATTATGGTTTTCATTCCTATTGCTATTTTCATCCTTATGATTTAAAATTTATTGTTGTTTCGGTCTTGTTTACAATTCTTTAATGTTTTAGTCTCTTATACTTAAGGGTATGAATTAGTCCAGGGACGAAAATAGCAATAAATTGGAAACTATAGAGACCAAAATAACAATTTTTAAACCACATGGACGAAAATCAAAATTATTAACAACCACAGTGATGAAAATCATAAGTTATTCTAATTATTATTAATTTGGATAAAAATTGATTACGGACAACTCCAATCGACCCCACACGGTGAACCTGCCTCCAAAGAAACCAATATGAGGGGACATTTTTTTGGCTCACTTAGCGGCTGAGGCTAGCGAGGGGAAGAGGATCGAACCTGAGACCTATCTTGTATTTGGGTAAAGGCTCCTCGCCCTTCTGCTAATTAAATAAATCAGAAAAATAAATAAATTAAGGGGTTTTGGACTTTTCTCATGATTTTACCACATTAAGGTGGAGTTTGTTTTTTCAAAAAAAAACTCTTAATTGTCACTTATGTCTGTTTCGGTCAGACATAAGATAATTCAGACTGTTTGTTTTTTCTTTCTTATAAGAGTCTCTTAACCCTTAATGTCCTCTGAATAATTAAGTGATAACCCAACCACTTAATTACCTCTTATTTCCGCCCAACATCATTCTTTCGATTTCAACATCGGTTTTAGCCCAAATGCACCCCGAGTTTGCAAAAACACAAAACATGAATATTGTAGATATGTGTGTTGGCTTTTGAAAACATATTGAATCGCTTAAATTGGCGCTTCGGTGTTTGATATATGATTAAAACTCCACAACCTCACAAATCTATTAGCATCTTTCTTTTGTTTCTCTCTTTTTTTTTGTTTTTCGTCCTTCGATCATCGATGCTCACTTCAATTGACGTATTTAAGTTGGATTTTTTTAAGGATAAAATAGACAATTATACATATTCAGACGTTTGTCAGTTTACAAAAACAAACAGTCTTGTTGATTCAGATTTCAGACTTCAGCACCGCCTCTTTAAAATCAGAAGTGAAATCAGACTTCAGACTTCAACACCTATTAAAAAACAAACGCAACCTAACTAGCTTTATATGTCAAAATGATATAGAAAGGTAATGAATTTATTTGTAAAAAAACGTCCACAAACTTAATCATCAAAATAAGAAAGTCCAATAAAATTTCCAGGACCTTTCCCCAACTTTAAAGACATTTTACCATCCAAACTTGTTTCGAATTGTCTTTTTAGGTCAAATAATCTATTAAACGATTTAAAAACCTTTATGATTTATTCGTTAAAAAATATCCAGTCACCTAATCGATCAAAATCGAAAAGTGCATTGAATTTTTTTTAAACTTTAAGATAAGTATGATAATAAAATATTCAAATATATAATTACAAATATACGAAAGGGGAGGCTAATTGCACATTTTATTTTGCTAAATGCACCAAAATGATTGCATCCATCATTATGTTTTTATTTTTGTTTTTTCGTCTTTTAGTTGTCTTTTTTCTTTTTATTATATATTTTTGTTTTGATTTGAAAATAAATAAATATTTATAAATATAAATATTACTAATTTTTTTAATTATATAATTATAAAAATAAAACATAAATATTGCGATTTAACATATAAAGAGAACATAAAATAATCTATATTACATTCGATTATTCTAAAATAACATTATCCGTAGTACAATTAACACGTAAAAGCTTCATGTACTTCTTTATTCGCCCTGAATACGGGGTAGCCCATCCAGCAGCACATCGATAACTGTGATGGAAAAAAGTGATACAATTTGCGGAAACGGATATCCTTATTCCATATCTAATTTGACATAATGATTACCATTAACGTACCCGATTGTAAAAACAACATGTTCATACCACAGTGGAGGAATGGACCTAAGCGGCAAGTATGTCCCACTGCCGGTCATACTTATAACATGTAATATTACATTATATTTTGAAGCAATCAAGACACTTATTTCAGGCATTGTCATCCAGTGTTCAAATGGTGCACTTTAATCTGATCGAAAGAAGTTTAGAAGTGTTGTAAGTAATATCCCAATGTTCACCTCCAAAAGCGTTGATGTACTCTGTCTTGTATTGCTTTAACTCTTCCATCAAGTTATACCGAATTGTGGGCCATGCATCTTCATAAAGACCCATCCAGACAGCTATTGCTCGGAATCCGCAATTTCCATCACCTATCACATCATGTACCTGCTTGATGTAAGGGTGAAACAATGTTGGAAATTGAATGATGTATGGATGTGCATTATTATTTTTGAACATGAAATAACTGTGTCTCGTTGGTTCTTGGTAGCTCATTTTTTCCTTGTCAACAAATCTAGACGTGTTTGAACTGCTACGTCTAAGGGGTCTTTCACTTGTAAAAGACGGGTCAACATGAGTCGGAAATGAGGGATCAACATTAGTTTTTCTGAAAAGCTTATCCTTCAACGAGAGTCGTCCACGAGTAGTCTTGTTAACAACAGGTTCATGAACCGATGTTTTTGATGCACTGGCTATCTCTTTTAGCTTCCTCAGTAAACTGAACTTACCACATCTCGATTGCTTGTTAAATTCCTCAGTAAACATTTGGACTTCAGCTTCACAACCTACGTCGTCATCTTGTAAAGATTTGCACGGTGATAAATCAAGCGTCGTCCAAAATACATCAACTGAATCAATTGAGATAGGATGACCTTTGTTCAAGTATTGCATTTGTTCGTGCGCACATGGCAGCCCATAACTTGTACGTAGTAGACAACTCCAATTTTCAGAAAATAAGCCAACAGATTGAGCTCGCTCATACTCTTGGAATATTATGTTTAATGCATAATGTGAAACAAAACCACACAATTGTTGGAAGTGTGGTATGCGATGACGATGTTTCGTGACACTTTTGCTCGTTTGGATACTTGCTTTAATTTCTGTATCTTGTGACTAAATGAGTTGATTGATTTTGCTCATAAATGTCGCTAGACTTGATTGCGCTGAATCCAAGTAAGTTTTCAACTTGGAATGTTGACTCTCCACTATGTTACTTGTCTTATTTCCAAAGTGGAGAAATTTGTCAGTCCAAACAGATACAAACATTTCTTTATATGGTTTCAACCATGTGTCATTCAGATAAGCAAGAACACCTGAAAATTAGAACAATTTAACGTTTTTAGTAATGGTTAAACTTAATTGTAACATTTTACTTATAATAATATATTAAGGCATACCTGGATAGTTTCGTAATACTGCTTCAAGTTGTGATAAATGAAACATGTATGTTTCATCTGTTACCGAGTCAACCAATGTCACCCATGCATTGTAAAAGGACCCCCAGTCATGATTTGATGTTATTATTGGTATACAGTTTTTCATAATACTTTGGAAGATGTGTCATCTACAAAGTAATCTTTTAGCATCAGGAAATACAATACTGCATGCTTTCACCAGTGCCAAATCTCTGTCTGTAACTATTATCGTCCCTAGTCTTTAAAAATTGCTTTTTTCGTCAATGTGGTTTGTAATTCCTTTCGTTTTTCGTCCCTCACATTAATTTTGTTAAAAAAATCAATTAAAGGGAGGGTTCTTTTGTCATTTTGCATTTTTTTTAAAAATGATTTTAACATGAAAAATATCGTTATTAGTAAAATGGTAGAAATAAGAATAACATAAATTATGAATAACTTGTCCAAAATATGTAGTATATATGATATATGATACGTTTTATGTTTTATGGTAAAAAGAAAAATAACATATTCATACGTTTCATATGTTTTATGTAGTACATATGATATATAATTAAATAATTAAATCCAAAAATATTCAATATTTGACTCATTTCGAAGGTTTCGAAGAGACGATTATGATGGTGTAACTTGTTAAAATTAAAACGTATTTTTTAAACGTATTTTAGTTAATATACGATTTTATGTGTTAATATGATAAAAATGAAAAATGAAAAATAGAAAAGTAAAAGGTATAAAGTAAACTAACTAAATAATTATAGGGGTATAAAATGTAAATATATATTTAAAATCATTATCACCTACCTACCTACTCCCTACGTCTTCTTCCCCACAAAAATTTACAGTGCCACGAAGGTAAAAAAAACACTATGAAGGTAAAAAAAAGCTAAACCAAGTTAAAAAAAAATCAAACATTCACAGATAAAAGACTGTGAAGGTATATCCGAACATTCACAGTGAAGACGCTGTGAAGGTAAAAAAATCAAAAGTTACAAATTTATAGAATAAAATTAAAAGTTATAAATTTTATAAAATAAAAAAGCACACACATATATAATAATAATAAGGGTTATTCTATGTGCACCATAGTCTATACATTAAATATATCAAATGTCAAATCTAATCTTAATCACTTATCCATTCGTCACATCAATTTCATTGTTTTTGTAAATTAATAATTATAGTTACATTTTTGGTCCCTAAACTATAATCCTTGTTTTATTTTATACCTTTTTGTTTTACATTTTTTATTTTACATTTTCCATATATTAACACATATAATCGTATATTAACTAAAATAGAATAAAAAAATACGTTTTAATTTTAACAATTTATACCATTACTATCGTCTTTTCGATACCTTCGAAATGAGTCCAATATTGAATATTTTTGGATTTAATTATACATATAATCGTATATTAACTAAAATAGATTAAAAAATACGTTTTAATTTTAACAACTTATACCATTACTATCGTCTTTTCGATACCTTCGAAGTGAGCCCAATATTGAATATTTTTGAATTTAATTATTTTATTATAGGTCAAAAATTACTTTTTAAAATATGTGTGCCTGCACAAGATGACAATATTCAGTGTATGTTTATAGAAAATTTCAATAAACAATCATAGTCTATTTTTTAAATACAATTATATTGACTTTATTTCAAAATCACCTTCCACCCTAGCCAATACATGTATTTTGCAACTCACCCTAGCCAATGTATGTGTTTTGAAAAAATCTCATTAAATTTTATTTTTTAAAACAAAATCACCTTCCAACTTTTTTAAAAAAAAAAAACAAAACCACCTTTCACCCTAGCCAATGCATGTATTTTGTAACTTTTAAACCACCTTCCACCCTCTTTTCTTCTCATTTCTCACAAACACACTCTCTCTAACTTCTCTCTCTAGAAACTCTTCTCTCAAATTCTCTCTACTATTCTCTCATCTTCAAACATTCATCATCAAGTTCTTCATATCTTCATCATATTTGAAGATCATCAAAGGTAAACATCAAAACTTAACCTACATGTTTGTAGATGAACATCCCAACGACATGCAACATTTTCTTTATTTTATTCATTTATTTTATTTCTTTCGACACCAACCCATTTGTGGTTATGGTTAAAAAGTTAAAATATGTTTAAAAAAAGGTAAGTGAATTTTAAAGAATACTATTAAAAAAGTTAAAATATGTTTAAAAAAAGGTAAGTGAATTTTAGAGAATACTATTAAAAAGTTAAAATATGTTTAAAAAGGTAAGTGAATTTTAAAGAATACTATTAAAAGGTTAAAATAGCTTAATAGTTGTAAATAACATATTTTAACTTTTTTTATTTAAATCTGCAGGAAAAAATATGACGGAAACTTCAAAATTTTCCACCGAGCAAGTATAATATCCAATTTTATTATTATTTTTATGTGTGTAATTAGTTGGTGTATCTAGTAATTTTTTTAACATGGATTTTTTTCTCTCAATTTTTAGGTGTTTGGATCTCGTGAAGAATTAATTACTTGGGTGCAAAATGTGGCACGCTCTCAAGGTTTTGTAATCGTCACTAGACGATCTAGGCCAAGTTTTAGTGGATACATGTCTACAATCGTACTTGGTTGTGATCGTGGTGGTGTATCTAGAAGTAAAGATTTTGAAACCAAAAAAATTAATTGTCCCTTCGAATTGTTGGGAAAGTATTTGAAGGCACATGATGTATGGATGTTGCGGGTTGTATGTGATTATCACAATCACAAGCCGACAATGTATATGGAGGGCCATTCTTATGCAATGCGATTGTCTGATGATGAGTCTCGTTTGGTGCAACAGTTGACAAGGCTGAATGTGAAACCACGAGATATTTTGTCAACGCTAAAAGAACGAAATGAAAATAACGTGTCTTCTCTAAAAACTATATACAATGCTCGTCAAAAGTTTCGCATGAGTGAGCAAGAAGATAGAACCCCCATGCAGAATGTTATGCACATTTTGCAAACTAAGGGGTACGATTTTGAGTATCGTTTAAACGATACTACTAACCAGTTGGAAGATTTGTTTTTCATTCATCCAACATCATTAAAGATGTGGCAAGCATTTCCACATGTGGTGTTGATGGATGCTACATATAAAACAAACAAGTATAATCTACCATTTTTGGAAATTGTTGGTGTCACGTCTACAGATAAGACGTTTTCTATAGCCTTCGCATTCATGCATAGCGAAAAGACAAGCAACTATACGTGAGCGTTGACTTGCCTGAAATTGACTATTAATGGATCTTTCTGCCCTCGTGTTATCGTCACCGATAGAGATATGGCGTTGATGAAAGCATGCGAAGAAGTATTTCCACAAAGTAATCATTTACTTTGTAGGTGGCATATATTTAATGATATAATGAAACATTGTCGGCCTCGTATCAGATTGTAGAAGACTTGGGGTTCTTTTCAAGCAAAATGGACAAATTTAGTTGAATCTCCAACACACACTGCATACATGCAAAATTATGCAAACCTCCAGGCATTATTGTTCGAATGTCCAGGTATCATTCATATATATTTTAAAGTCATGATTTGTTTAGAAAAAACCATTCATTCTATCACACTCATTTGATTTTCATTTTTCTTCGCCTTGTAGATGTTTTTACCTATCTTCATAATGTTTGGCTAGACAAGTATGCAGACAGATTTGTGTCATTGTGGACCGATAAACATATCAATTTTGGAAATTCAACAACAAATAGAGTTGAGAGCCAACACGCCAAGTTGAAAAAACATATAGATTCAGGGAAATGTGACCTAGACAAATTCATACATGTCATTGAAGAAGTTGTAAAGTCACAAGACACTGCTATCAAAGAAAGTCTTGAAAGATGCACAATCATTCGCAAGCCAAAATTCAACAACTCGTTGTTCCAACAACTACAGAGTTTTGTTTCAGAGTATGCTATGGATAACATTTTAGAAGAGCTTCATCGATCAAAGGGAGTTGTCTTAACTCCGGAGAACTGTGGTTGTCAACTGCGTACGTGTTTTGGGCTACCGTGTGCGCACGAACTTGCGATATACATCGGTGCAGGTATGTTTAATTGAAATTGGTATTCATGCCATTATTACTTATTAATGATATTCTAATTTTTTTTATGCAGATATGCCCATTCCATTAGATTCGGTTGATACTTTTTGGAAAAAATCTTGATTTGTCTCCTTCTATGTAACACCCTAAAAATAGGGATAACAAAAGTCCGAAAAACGGACATGAGGTATACCAAAAATTGCCATAGCAAGAGCCTCCCAAAAATGGGGAATATAATTGGATCACCTGTTTAATCACAATTTGTAATTTAACGGACAATAAACAACAACCAACTAATCTAATTTCTACAACTAGAAAAGAGATTACAAAAAGGGTTGTCATCTATAAACCCAATTGATCTATATCCAAAGGCATAACGCGTCTGTGTGCAAATCCCCAAGCTCTCCCCCAAATCAACTAACCCAGCTTAGGACCGGCGCCGCTAGAACCTGAGATACACACCGACACCAAACAAGTGTTAGGCCAAAAAGCCTAGTGAGTTGAACAAATAATAAGCATGCATGAACAGTTACATTTCTTATCAGCAGTTAATCATAGTTCAACAGATGTGGAGTCAATAGGGGAGACTCATAGCACCAATCAAGTCCCACCCAAGAGTCGATATACCTTGATGCCCTTAACAAGGAACACCCCAAAGGCCCGGCCCATCTGAAGATTATCGCTAAGAAAATTCCCCGGATGGCGGAGGTCTAGGCACATACCATCACAGTGGCGCCCAATACTACATCCTCCTAGTGTACTGACTTGGTTCGTCCACATAACATTTATAAGGGGGTCCCTTAGGTATATTTCAACCCACATAATTCAATACCAAATACGGGTATAATTTTACCACCTTATCCTCATGATGTCTAACGAAAGACCCAATGTAAATCATACATCATCATGCATATAAACATGTCACCCAAGTGGTACTCTAAATAGAATCACCATAATACTCATTTATACATACCCTTAACATATCAAGATGCTCACATCATATATCCATGAGACAAGTCCCAAACAATGATACATAACAATATCCATGGCATATCACCCATATACATATATACATCTTGTAACACCCCGGATTTCCGTTGTGTAACCTTGCTATTCTTATGTTAAGCTTTTGTCGTTAGCTCCGTGTTTGGTTGGTTGTCGTTTTGGTTTTTGTGAAGTTTGGGGAGGAACAGTGAATTACGCGAGTTACACCGCGACTAGAGGTCGCGGCACAACCTGCGTAACCCTCTGTTTAGTATAAGATTTTGAGAACTACGCGAGTTATACCGCGACTAGAGGTCGCGGCACAACCCGCGAAACCCACTGGATGATTAGGGTATTTGGGACACGGGCGAGTTATGTCGCGAGTTGAAGTCGCGGCATAACCCGCGTGGTTGCTTTGACCGTCATAAGGAGTTCAGTTCCCAAAGAATCTCATAATCAAAAATCTAAATCTCTCTCTCTCTCTCTCTCTCTTATTCTCTCTTTTTATCTTTCGATCTTCGAAGTCTCGTTTGGTTGCTAGTTTTCGGTGTTTCTAGCAAGGGGTCGGTGTTTTAAGCTTCACCTCTTCGCCGTGATCGTTATATGGTTTTCTAGGTTTTATTCCAAAAACCTATCGGTGAGTTCCTATTATCATTTTACAAACTTTATACATGTCAAAACTCTTATTTGCGAAATCTAAAGTATTTCTACGGTATGATTTTATGTTCTCTACACTTTGTTATAAATGAAGTTTTTGGTGATTCTCGGGGTTCCCGGTCAGTTTTGACCAAATAGATGGGTTCCGCCCTATTGAAGTAAAATGATGTTTTACTTGCACATTACGTGATTATGTAAAAAGAATGTTTATGAACTCATTTTAATGATTTTCGTTCTTACCAGAAGTTGAACTGGAAGTAGCATTTTGTTTATAAAATGTACTTATTACCATATATTTATTTATGGTAGGTCACATATGTTGTTGTGACGAGTCCTTACCATTACTAGTAGATCCCTAGGTTTTGGAGTAGACTGTTTTGTTGGGAGGCTATATTCCCCAAATATGTAGCTATGGATCACATGTTCCGTGATGAGTTTATGGTACGGTTATGTGAGGCCGGTTACTAGCCATGGTTCATGGTGATCCTAGTGAAGGAATATACATTAGTTTCCCTTGGGAGCGCGATCTCACCTCGTAGCACGGACTCTGGGTTCATTGCTGAGGACTCCAAGTGTTTAGCTCATAACTCGGATTTGTGGTCTACTTTGTGTTACACCACTCTCCTTTGTAAAATGGTCCTTTTATAACCGTTTAAGAGTTTTGGACCGAAGAGGCCTGGTTGTGGCGAAATGTTATCTTTACGAACTAAACCTTTATAAAAAGATTTCTTTATGATACTGATGTTATATCTTTTGAGCTTTATAAACTGTATGTTCTCACCAGGCTTTATAGTCTGACACTTTTTCTCAAATGATGTGTATAACAGGTTTCCATTAGCGGTGTGTGCCGGGGTTTTTGGAGAGACGAGTTTTGAGTCTCGGGGTTTTTGGAGATGTTTTAAGTATTGTTGCTGGGCATTGTTAAGTCCCATTCTTTTGATGAAATCCTTGTATAGAATTGTATAGTCTTAAGGACTGATCCCATTTATGGGAAGTTAATGGAATTGCTTACGTCATATTGTCAGGTTTCCAGGTTTTAATTTACTCTGATTTTTGAGGTTGTTACACATCTTTCAACTATTTTCGTGAAGAGATTCCCAAACATTAAGCATATAGAGATAAAGTAACAAATAGAAGATTATGATGTGTATCTAGTTTTAACAAAGGTTTAGTAAACTCACAATCTAGGTTTTGAACCCAAAACCTAGAAAATATAGAAACCCTAGAAGTTTGGAGAAGATGAGCCTTGGAAGTGAGAATCTTGAATACACTTCAATAAGGACACTTGGATGAAGCTTGCAGACCACTTAATGCCCCCCAACAACCCAACACCTTGGAGATTAATGAGGTAGGTGAAGAAACCCTAAATATCGCCTCTAGGAAGAACTCTCCCGTTTTTTGTAAAGTGATAATGTGAGAAATGAGACTGCCAAGGAATTTAAACCCCTTAGATGCCGCGGGTGATAGTGCCTGGCGATAGTGCCAAAGGGCACTATCGCGAGTCACAATCGCGAACACACACGCACCCGCGGTACGTCTTCCGCGAGTATGCTCGGCGATAGTGACAATGGTCACTATCGCGTGTCACTATCGCGAGACACCCCCCCCCCCCTCTCGGTACATCTTGGGCGATAGTGCCCTCCGCGATAGTGCCAGGGGCACAATCGCGGGCACAATCGCGAGTCACCCAAAAATGGCCCAAAACTCAACCGAAAACTATAACGAGCACAAGGTTTGAACGATTAGCAAAGGTAATTCAATAAATTATATTATACATAGCCCATGATCATAAAATGCACATATAAACACATATGCACCCACAACGAAATTAATGCATTAAAGGAGACAAAATACTTACCTTATAAATTTACGGGTGTTACAATCCTCCCTACCTAACCGGGATTTTGTCCCCGAAATCTTACCCTAAGCAAACAAGTGAGGGTAACGCTTCTTCATAACATCTTCCGATTCCCAAGTAATGTTAGCACCCCGATGGTGCTTCCATTGGACTTTAACCATGACCACGTCTTTATGCCTTAACTCCTTCACTTTCGATTCTAAAATCGACTCCGGTTCTTCCACACAACGATTCCCATTGTCCACCCGGATTTCCGACAAAGGGATCACGCTTTCCTCTTCGGCTAGACACTTCCGAAGATAACAAACGTGAAATGTAGGATGTATCCCATCCATTTCCGGCGGTAAATCCAACCGATAGGCTTGCAAACCAATCCTTTTCAAAATCTCAAATGGTCCAAGGAAACGAGGACTAAGCTTCCCGCGCTTCCCGAAACGTATGATCCCCTTCCACGGAGACACCTTTAACATAACTCGGTCACCCACTTGAAACTCAATCGGCCTTCTTTTCTTGTCCGCATAACTCTTTTGTCGATCTTGTGCCGCCTTTAGCCTTTCCCAGATTTCTTTCACCTTGTCGGTCGTCTCTTGAACTATCTCTGGTCCGGCGAATTGCTTTTCGCCCGCTTCTAACCAACAAACCAGGGTTCGGCACTTCCGTCCATACAAAGCCTCGAACGGTGCCATTCCGATACTGGAATGGTAACTGTTGTTGTACGCGAACTCCACCAATGGTAGATGTGAATCCCAACTTCCCCCGAAGTCTAACACACACGACCTCAACATATCTTCTAAGGTCTGGATTGTCCTCTCGCTTTGGCCATCCGTTTGAGGATGGTAAGCCGTGCTCAAATTTAGTCGAGTACCCAACTCCTTTTGCAGACTAGCCCAAAAGTTCGAAGTAAATCGACTGTCCCGATCCGACACAATAGATTGCGGAACTCCGTGCCTCGATACCACCTCATCAATATAAAGCTTGGCCAATTTCTCCATTGGCAAGGTCTCCCGCATTGCAAGGAAATGCGCGCTCTTGGTCAACCGGTCAACGATTACCCAAATGGTGTCGTGGCCACGCAAGGTCTTTGGTAACTTGGTCACGAAATCCATAGTGACATTGTCCCATTTCCACTCGGGAATGGACAACGGTTGTAAACTTCCATACGGTCTTTGATGTTCCGCCTTGACTTGAAGGCACGTGACACATTTCTCCACATAGCTAGCTACATCTAGCTTCATCACCGGCCACCAATACATTAACTTTTAATCCCTATACATCTTGGTGCTACCGGGATGTATAGAGTATTTCGACTTATGCGCTTCTTCGAGGAGTAACTTCCGGTTTCCTCCCAACTTCGGTACCCAAATCCGTCCTTGAAATAGTTTGAGTCTACGACCGTCTTCCGTTAAGAGCTCCCTTTGTTTCACCATGACCTCGTCTTTGAGGTTTTCTTCCTTAAGTGCTTCCTCTTGGCTTGCTTTAATACTCCAACAAACTTGACACCACATCGATCCTTGCAAGGGACATTTTGACACCAACACCATGACTCCTTCGGCTCAATGCATCCGCCACCACATTGGCCTTACCGGGGTGATAGAGTAGGTCACAATCGTAATCCTTCAAAAGCTCTAGCCATCTCCTTTGCCGCATGTTGAGTTCCTTTTGGTCGAAGATGTACTTGAGACTTTTGTGATCCGTGAAAATAGTACACTTGGTCCCATACAAGTAATGTCGCCACAACTTTAACGCGAAAACCACCGCCACCAACTCCAAATCATGAGTCGGATAGTTCTTCTCATGATCCTTTAATTGTCGCGACGCGTAGGCTATTACTTTCCCTCTTTGCATTAGCACGCACCCAAGCCCCATCTTGGAAGCGTCGCTATACACCACAAAGTCTTCCGATCCTTCGGGTAAGGACAAGATCGGAGCTTCACACAATTTCCTCTTGAGTGTCTGAAACGCTTGTTCTTGTGCATCGGTCCAAAGAAACTTGACGTTCTTCCTCATAAGAGAAGTGAGCGGTGTAGCCGTCTTTGAGAAATCTTGAATGAAACGCCGGTAGTAACTCGCTAGACCCAAGAAGTTTCGGATCTCCGTCGGACTTGTTGGGGGTTCCCAACTCAACATTGCCTCGATCTTTGCCGGATCCACCTTTACCCCGTCCTTTGATACCACGTGCCCCAAGAATTGCACCTCTTGGAGCCAAAATTCGCACTTTGAGAACTTCGCGAATAGTGTCTCCTTCCTTAGAACTTCCAATACTTCCCGTAAGTGTCTTCCATGCTCGGACTCATCCTTTGAATATATTAAAATATCGTCGATGAAGACGATCACGGACTTATCCAAGAATGGGCGACACACACGGTTCATTAGATCCATGAATACGGCCGGAGCATTGGTTAAGCCGAAAGGCATCACCAAAAACTCATAGTGACCGTATCTCGTCCGGAAAGCCGTCTTCGGAATATCTTCGTTCTTCACTCTCACTTGGTGATAACCGGACCGAAGATCAATCTTCGAGAAACATCCCGCTCCTTGGAGTTGATCAAAAAGATCGTCAATACGAGGTAGAGGATACTTATTCTTCACCGTGACTTTATTTAGCTCCCGATAATCTATGCACATCCGCATAGATCCATCCTTCTTCTTCACGAACAACACCGGTGCTCCTTAAGGTGATGAACTCGGTCGAATGAAGCATTTCTCCAACAACTCTTGAAGTTGCGTCATCATCTCCTTCATTTCTGTCGGCGCCAAACGATATGGAGCACGTGCTATCGGAGCCGCTCCCGATGTGAGATCAATCTGAAACTCTACTTGCCGCTCCGGCGGTAATCCGGGTAAGTCTTCCGGATAATCTTTTACCACTTCCACATTTTCTACCGACTTCTTTTCTTTCTTTGCGTCCACAATGTAGGACAAGTACGAAGGGTAACCCTTCGCTAAGAACTTGCGAGCTTTTAGAGATGAGATAATAGGATTATTCCTCCTTTCTTTCTCTCCATAAAAGATAACCACCCCATTTTCCGGCAATGGAACTTGGATCATTTTTTTGGAGCAAAAGATGTCCGCTTTATGCCTTACTAACCAATCAATGCCTATGACTACATCGAACCCTCCTATAGCCATAGGTAACAAATCTACTCCAAAAGAATTCCCATCGATCTCTAGAGTGCAATCACAAAAGCGGTCAAGAATGATCACTTGATCTCCATTAGCTATTTCTACTACTAACGCATCGGGAAGAACACTAACAGGAGTGGAGAATTGCTTACAGAAAGTATCAGACACAAAGGAACAGGTAGCACCCGAATCAAACAAGACGCGAGCAGGCATGGAGTTAACTAGAAACGTACCCGAAACGACATCTGTGGTCTTCTTCGCCTCCTCGGTAGTCATCCGGAAAGCTCGACTCGGTGCTCTTGGTGGTTGCTCGACTCTAGCCGTCGAACCCACAGAATTTCCACCATTTCCTCTAACTAGTCTCGGGCACTCTCGCTTCATGTGCCCCGGCTCTCCGCATTCATAACATACTGACCCACGGAGGGAACATTCTCGAGTCGTGTGGTTTTTCTTACCACACTTGGTACACCCGACTGGACCGGAGAGAGTCCTTGTAGCGCATGATCCCGAGTGCTTTGTCCTGCGCTTGTGGCACCACCGGTCTTCACGGCGTTGATCACCCGACCTCCCGCTTACAAAGGGTCTTGATTGACGAACGGGCCCAGATGGCCCCTCCCACTTCCGTTTCTCCCCAACGTACCTCTTCTCATCCCTTTCCGAATTGATGTTGTCCTCCACGAGTAAGGACTCCTCGATAACTTCTTGTAAAGTCGAACACTTTGCATTTCTCACCGTCGTTCGCATCTCAGCCGGTAATCCTTGATGATAAGCTTTAATCTTTGACCTTTCGTCGGGAACTAGATGTCCCACCAACTTTAGTTTCTCCAAAAAGAGTTTGGAGTAGACAACAATCGACGTATTCCCCTTCTTCAGATTTCGGAACTCTCGCTCCAACCTGTCCAACGAACGCTCACTGTAGTACTTGTCCATCATCTTCTCTTTGAACACCGGCCAAGTTAACTTAGACAGAACTTCCGGGGTGAGGGCGGATCGAGTGAGATTCTTCCAAATCAGAGCCTCTCCCCGAAGTAATTGAGAAGCAAATTTGACCCGTTGAGAAGGATCACACTCACTTGCCTCGAAGGACATTTCCATCTCTTTGAGCCAATTCATACAAGCAACTGGGCTATCGGAACCCGCAAACTCCTTAGGATGACACCCCAGAAACGTCTTGTAGGTGCACCCCTTTGTCTTTGTTCTGATTCCCTCGGCGGATGGCTCTTCGACCGTCACCACATTCGGTCCTCCCGACCCCACAATAACGTTTTCAGCCATAGTCTCGGGCTGACGGTTACTGATGTCACGATCTTCTAGAAGTTTCATGAAAAACTTCTGTTGTTGGGTCATGGCCGAAGTCATGGCCAACTGTTGTTGAGCCAAAGCCTCATTCATAGCTAACATCATGCTATCCCGAAGCCGGGTCTCCATGGTAACTTCCTCCAAGATAGCGTTACCTGTGTTGAGGTTCCGGTGCGGAATATGCTCAGGCCCTCCTCCCAATATTCTGGGTATGGGAATGTCATCAGAGGTTGCCCCCACCGGAGGTCGTACCACTGCAGATTCCACTTCGGGTTGCCCTTCTGGCATGTTCGGTAATCTACTACGAGTGTTCACCATTAAAATCTGCCATGTACGTACGAGAAATAGATTGAGAAAAAGACTACACGAGTTGAACTCATTGTACGTACTAATACCATCATCAATTATCATAATAATAGTAAACCAAGTATGCTCACGTAACAATGCATTCATAATAGCAGTAGCTAAGTGAAATTATGAACGAACCATACACAATAATTCTTGTCACCATCATCACAACTTTCAATTAAAGTAATTCCGTAATCCTAACGCTCTCCCCACCTAGGATCTCTACCCCAAGTGGACAGTGAGGTCAAAAGTCTAAAGCTTAAGTCTAGATATGCTAAACAATATGTAGTTCACTTAAACTGAAGCTCTGATACCAACTTGTAACACCTTAAAAATAGGGATAACAAAAGTCCGAAAAACGGACATGAGGTATACCAAAAATTGCCGTAGCAAGAGCCTCCCAAAAATGGGGAATATAATTGGATCACCTGTTTAATCACAATTTGTAATTTAACGGACAATAAACAACAACCAACTAATCTAATTTCTACAACTAGAAAAGAGATTACAAAAAGGGTTGTCATCTATAAACCCAATTGATCTATATCCAAAGGCATAACGCGTCTGTGTGCAAATCCCCAAGCTCTCCCCCAAATCAACTAACCCAGCTTAGGACCGGCGCCGCTAGAACCTGAGATACACACCGACACCAAACAAGTGTTAGGCCAAAAAGCCTAGTGAGTTGAACAAATAATAAGCATGCATGAACAGTTACATTTCTTATCAGCAGTTAACCATAGTTCAACAGATGTGGAGTCAATAGGGGAGACCCATAGCACCAATCAAGTCCCACCCAAGAGTCGATATACCTTGATGCCCTTAACAATGAACACCCCAAAGGCCCGACCCATCTGAAGACTATCGCTAAGAAAATTCCCCGGATGGCGGAGGTCTAGGCACATACCATCACAGTGGCGCCCAATACTACATCCTCCTAGTGTACTGACTTGGTTCATCCACATAACATTTATAAGGGGGTCCCTTAGGTATATTTCAACCCACATAATTCAATACCAAATACGGGTATAATTTTACCACCTTATCCTCATGATGTCTAACGAAAGACCCAATGTAAATCATACATCATCATGCATATAAACATGTCACCCAAGTGGTACTCCAAATAGAATCACCATAATACTCATTTATACATACCCTTAACATATCAAGATGCTCACATCATATATCCATGAAACAAGTCCCAAACAATGATACATAACAATATCCATGGCATATCACCCATATACATATATACATCTTTCAACTATTTTCGTGAAGAGATTCCCAAACATTTAACATATAGAGATAAAGTAACAAATAGAAGATTATGATGTGTATCTAGTTTTAACAAAGGTTTAGTAAACTCACAATCTAGGTTTTGAATCCAAAACCTAGAAAATATAGAAACCCTAGAAGTTTGGAGAAGATGAGCTTTGGAAGTGAGAATCTTGAATACACTTCAATAAGGACACTTGGATGAAGCTTGAAGACCACTTAATGCCCCCCAACAACCCAACACCTTGGAGATTAATGAGGTAGGTGAAGAAACCCTAAATATCGCCTCTAGGAAGAACTCTCCCGTTTTTTGTAAAGTGATAATGTGAGAAATGAGACTGCCAAGGAATTTAAACCCCTCAGATGCCGCGGGCGATAGTGCCCGACGATAGTCGCGAACACACACGCACCCGCGGTACGTCTTCCGCGAGTATGCCCGGCGATAGTGACAATGGTCACTATCGCGAGACACCTCCCCCCCCCCTCTCGGTACATCTTGGGCGATAGTGCCCTCCGCGATAGTGCCAGGGGCACAATCGCGAGTCACCCAAAAATGGCCCAAAACTCAACCGAAAACTTTAACGAGCACAAGGTTTGAACGATTAGCAAAGGTAATTCAATAAATTATATTATACATAGCCCATGATCATAAAATGCACATATAAACACATATGCACCCATAACGAAATTAATGCATTAAAGGAGACAAAATACTTACCTTATAAATTTACGGGTGTTACATTCTATATCTGTGGAATATGGTGATCTTAATTGTGATCATGATATGGAAAAGTTTAAAGAAATATTCAACAATCAACCGGATCATGGCAAATCCAGTTTTTTAAGAAAGTTGAGGGGGATAATGGATCCATCAAAAATCTTGATCGGTGAACCTTCGGTCAAGAAGAACACTCGTGGACGCCCAAAAGTGAAGCGTGTTCATCATCAAACTCAAGTTCCTCACAGATACAGTTGTTCGGGCTTGAATCAAGAACTGCCTACACATAGTTCATTCTTCATGGACTTGAACGATGACCCACCTAGGCATAACCCATTCTTCATGGACTTGAATGAGGAACCACCTAGGCATAGCCCATCCTTCATGGACTTGAACGAGGAACCACCTTGGCATAACTCATCCTTCATGGACTTGAACGAGGAACTACCTAGGCATAACTCATCCTTCATGGACTTAAACGAGGAACCGCCTAGGCATAACTCATCGTTCATGGACTTGAACGAGGAACCACCGATTTATATCTCATCCTTCATGGACTTGAACGATGAACTAATAAGCCAATCTTCACACCAGATTGACTTAAACGAGATACTGCCGGAGGGACATGTTTTCCTCTCTAGAAAGGTCCCGAAGAGTTTCAATATCATCGGGTCTTTACAATTTCACATGTAAACAACAACCATTATGTGATGGTCCAGTTAGAAGGAGAGTACCCAATGCCTCCCATTTCAGCATTATGGACCCGTCACAAAATCCCGTCAACAGCTGGATGGGAAACCATATATATGTCACGTTTAGAATTCTATAAGAAACTCAAACCAACTCAAAAAACTTTTGTAAATATAGCGGATTAGTTGTTAAAAATTAAGTTTTATATTTACTAATCATGTTATATTTGATTTTATTATTTAAGCGAAAGTTTATTTTTTCATAGTCTTTTGTATTATATGTACCACTTTTTTTATATAATCAAGTGATTATTATTATTATAAAACTAAATTTATTATGTCAAATAAATTTTATTTTAATTTATAGTTATTCTTCTTATATTTTTTGTTTTTTTGTATTAAAATTTAAGATTAAATTAATATGTTTTTCTAAAAGAAAAATACATATACAAAAAATTAAAAAAAATAAAAAATTTATTATTTATATTAATATGAAAGTGAATATCATTAAAAAAATGTAAAAAAAATTAATTAAAAGTGATAAACCTACAAATAATTACATAATCATTTTTTAATTAAAAATAT
The DNA here is from genome assembly GCA_023525745.1 of Arctium lappa. NCBI lineage: Eukaryota > Viridiplantae > Streptophyta > Magnoliopsida > Asterales > Asteraceae > Arctium > Arctium lappa. The sequence goes on from CM042047.1 coordinate 6,541,766, forward strand.
AGAAGTCATATCATAAACATACAAATGATTGCATTGATTTTAGAATTTTATACCTATATGCACCATAGACTATGGTGCACATAACAACACCCTAATAATAATAATAATAAGTATTAATAATTGGATCGAAAAACTATGAGTCACTATTTGCACCTTTTGATGCAAATAGCACTTTTCACGACGAAATTTTATTATTTTACCCCAATCGCAGGGAATTGAAATTCAATGATGGTAACAAGTGGGCCAAGAGAATTTGTGGGATAATTTTGACAAGTAACTGCAATTAAATTGTTTCATATATATTTTTTATATGTACTAATAAAATTATTTTATGTATTTTATCATTATGATTAATCAACCTTCATATATTTTTGATTAAATTATTTTATATATTATTGACTAGTCTTGGTATAAGAGTATCGTTTAAAAATAAATATTATTTAATATATTACTTCAATAGAGTCCGATAATTTTACAAACCAATGAGATCTAACAAACCGTACAAACACATTCAACCGATCATAGTTTTTCTTTTCTTTTTTTCACTTTTTCTTAATCAAGGGTTTCTGTCATTATAATGAATTGTGAATGATGTACCATGCCATCAAAAGATCTATATGTGGGAGGTGTAGGTCCAATATGAGATCGTGATGGGACAAAAAAAAGATTATTAAAATGTGAGATTCGGATAGAGAGTTGAAAATTGTGTGGCTTCTATTCTAAAGGCTTGACCTTGTGTTTGTGAGTGAAATGTTTCTCCTAATGCAAAAACGACATCGCCTACTGCAACACGTGGGGCCTGATATGCAAACAAACGACTTTTGTTTATAGGTTTGAAAGGTTGAAATTCACCGCAATTTTAGTCAGTACGCAACGTTCAAAGTCATGGTAGTAATCATACAATTTGTGACGATGTCAATGAACATGATTATTGAATACATATTGATTTAAAGTAAAAAAATCACGGTTTTAAGTTGGATTATTTAAGGAGAACGAGAGGACAAGTACGTTTGTTCGTGATTGAAAATGATTTTTATGAATTTAAGGACATGGCTCTAACAAACTCATAATATGAGATTGACCGGTACTGATTTGCTACCTTTATGTGATCAACCCGAATTCTACAACACTGGTATATCCCTGTCTAGGCATGGGAATGAGACCCGCCCCATTGGGGAACCCGGTGTACCCGCCCCAACGGAGATGGGGATTTCCTTCAAAACCGGGGATGGGGACGGGGAAGGGTAACATGGTCCCCGCCCCTCCCCGTCCCCGCTTATTAAATATATTATATAACTATTATATATTTATTACTAATTTTTTTTATATCTATTTTTAAATATATTATTTATAAAGATTTAGATGTATATCTTTCAGATTTATACATGGTATTTTGATCTTTTTGTTACGTTTTGTTACTTGTCTTACTTTTTTAGTTAAAAACCACGTAGAGCCAGAAGCGTTTGATCAAATAATTACGTATGATGTTGTGATTTCGTTGAATATTTGATAGTCCGTAAAAGCAAATTTTGGAAATATGTGAGATTTATACATGGACCATTATCGATCGAGTATATATATAATGTTAAACACATTTCATTTAAAATATATCATATAAATGAGGAAAATCCCCGATTACCCGTTCGGGATCCCCGTTCCCCGTTGAAGACGGGGATGGGGATGGAAATTGGGATTGGGGATGGGGAGGGGATTGAGGTCCCCGCCCCATTCTCATGCCTATCCTTGTCTTGCCAATTGTTCTATGAATACAAATTATTTAATACTCCAAACTTTTATATTTTTTTAATTCTGGACCGTATCACGATAGTTGTCAATGGTTGTAAATTGCTTTTATTTAAATACAGTTGAAACTCTATATATTGTCATTAAGACTACCTAAATTTATTAATTAAGTGAGTTATTAATTAACCTATATATCATTAATTATTAATTTATATGTTAATCAATACTTTAATTCTGTAGATAAATTTGTAATTAAATAATTTTTTTAAATGAAGTACTCAATTTACAAAGCACCATTTAATCTTCATTTTATTTATTGGATTATTTTTCATTATTCAAAACAAAAAGTTCTTAAAAGAGTGAATTACATAAATGGTCCCTTGTGAATACCTATTTTTCACTTTTCGTCCCTCAAAACCTAAAATTACATTGGTGGTCCATAAATTGAGTTTTTTAGCCCAAAATCGTCCTTCTCACTGACATCGTTTGAAGAGGTGCCGTTAGGGCAGCCATGTGCCCCTCGCGTGAGGGGTGTTTTGGTCTTTTTTTAGTCATCTTCTTCATCCTAACAACATTGATGACCAAGAACAATGAAATTCAAGAACCAAAACCGTTATTCAAGAACAACGAAATTCAAGAAACATTGGAAACATTTCTGATGACCCAATATTGATTTCTCAAACTTATTTCTCAAACCCATAAATGAAAAAAAATCTTAACAACCCAATACTGATTTTTCAAACCCAAAAATGAAAAAAAATCAAGAACAATGAAATTCAAGAACAACAAAACCCTAATACTGATGAAATCAAGAACAACAATGAAATTAACAATCAAATCCAGAAATGAAAAGCATCAAATTCATATACAAGAAACAACCTAAATACAAATACAGATCAAATCTCTAAAATTATAAACAAGAATCGAAAGCCAAAACCAATCTAATCTAGATCTTTCGATCAAAGCCCTAAACAAATGTTAATCCCTAAACAAAAAATTGAAACCCCAACCAAATCTAACCGGAATATGTGGATTGAAACCCTTGCAGATGAAGGGTCTGATTTTCGACTTCGAGTTCCACACTTGCAAATGAAGGGTCTGGTGCAATCGTTCATTCGTTCGTTCATTGCTAAGAGAGGGGTTGCTCGTCAGTTGTTCACCATCAAGTTCGAAAACCAAAACCGTCGAGTTCGATAAGCAACCGGAAGAAACAAACAATTTGGATAGGCAACCATAAGAAAAATCGATTTTGATGAGCAAAGCAACAAGGAGAAGAACCGATTTTGATGAGCAAAACACTTGAAAGAAAAAAAAAATAGAAGGAGAAGAAAGATTTAGAGGGAGGTGGCGGTTTTGGGAGGTAAGAATGGTTTCCTTTCCCTAATATCCATGTTTGTTTTAATTAAAAAAAAGAAATAAAAAAATAAAAAAATAATTTAATTATATATTTTAAATAAAACAAAAAAAGGGTAAAAAGACTAAAATGTCTCTCACATGAGGGCCACATGATGGGGTTAACGGAGCCCAGACTAACGGTGTTAGTGAGAGTGACGAATTTGAGTTAAAAAAACTCGATTTTTCGACTACCGTGTACTTTTAGGTTTCGAGGGACGAAAAGTGAAAAACAACTATTCACGAGGGACCATTTATGTAATTCACTCTTCTTACAATGATATAAAGAATTAGAAATGAGATTAAGGGTCTGTTTGTTAGCAGCTTAATGAGCTTAATGAGATTCACAACTTATTCAGTCAGCTATATATGACTGTTTGGTAGTGACTTAATGATATAGAAAGTGACTTATTCAGTAAGATTTCAAGGAGGGGCTTTATGCAGAAAGCCAAGTTTTTTTTCCAAACTAGTCCCTCTCATTAAAAAACACGTTCCTTCCATATATGAAAAAACTCTCTCAAATAAAAACCTTCTAAATCTATACAGACAACTTTATCCACACAGACAACTTTATCCATACAGAACTTAATGGAAAACCAACCAAACAACCCCTAAGGTAACATTGATTTCAATAAAAAAAATAAAAGACAAATGAGTAATTTTCAAGAAATCTTTATATTATATAGAGTATGTGTCTATATAAGTAATCAAAATGTATTTTTTAACAAATTATTAATTTGATGTGTTATCTTAAAATCAAAACCGGCAAAATCATTTCTTCGAAAATAAATGTGCACAATGAAAAAATACACAATTTATAAATGTATAATTATTACACATTTTAATTAACAAAAGAACAATATCATCCTTACCACTCTTTGGTCTATATGGGTGTTTCGGAATGGTATTATCTTTGGCAACCCAAAGCCAAGGAAGGCGGTGTTTTTTGAGAACATTATAATTCGTGCTTACTTTTGGGTAAAACATAGAAGTAGCAACTTGTCTATTAATTGGGTAGGTTGGCTTACTAATCATTCCCTTGCCATTACTTCGATGTAATTGTTTCTTTTTCTAGCTTCTTGCTAGTTTTATAAAATTCCGCCGTTCAAAAAAAATTTATAGAGATAAATTTTCTCCATAAAACGGGAAAGTAAACACTTACTTTTGAAAGCAGACACTTATTATAGGTCAAATTAAAACAGTACTCCCTCCGCCCCAAAGTAAATGTCCACGATGAAAAATGCACACAATTTTAATAAACTAAATGACAATTTTACCCCTGATAATAGAGAGAGTAATTAATCTCTCTATCACATAATCAAATGTAGAATGGAAAAATAAACATTTGTTTTTAAAAAAAGGACACTTATTTTAGAACAAACTAAAATAAAAATATGGACACTTATTTTGAGACAGAAAGAATGTATAAACATTTATGGAGAGGGGGTGTTTGGGATTGCTTATTTAAAATAACTAATTTTTTTTTTGTTTGTAAAAGTGATTATCAACTTATGTGGTGTTAAATCGGAGTTTCATAAAAAGTGTCTTTATTAACTTATGGTGGTAATAAAATGTAATAAGCTAATAATTTGTTTTTTAGGAGGTGTTTGAGACTACTTATACATATGAAATGACTGATAAGTTGTTTCAAATGAGTTAATAAGTTATAATGAAATGACTTATAAAAAATTTCTTATAACTGATCACTGATGCTAAACCGGTAACAACATTTTTTTCATCCAAAGTCCAAACACTAAAAACTGTTTATTATCGGTACCACATCAGAATAAGTTAATAAGCACTTTAAATAAGCAATCGCAAACACCCTTAAGAAAAGATATTACAATATCCGGTATTAATTAATAAGGTTGGATTCTAGTGAGAAGTTGAGATTAAAATGAGAAAACGTGAGAAGTGATTATTAACCGTTGAATGAGAAATAGACGAATATTAGAATGAGATACACCAGATCAATTCCTTTTAAGGCAATTCATGAGAGGATATGAGATTAAAAGTAATTAACGGTCACATCTACTTCTCACGTTAACATCAAATTCAAACACATTCGCCTTAAGAGCATCCACAATGTGGTTATTGAGAGGTTTTTGAGAGGTTTTGCAAAGTTTTTCAAAAAGTAAAAACCCCATTTTGAGGGTTTTCACATAGTGAAGATGTTTTTCACTTAAGGTTTTGGAGAGTTTTTTCGTCATAGGTCGTAACTGCACAACCTGTTTTTTCAGAAGTTTTTCGTATTTAATCATTTTTAATTTAGTGAATTTTATAAAACTTTCATATTAAATCAGTTTTATTTATTAACCAACTTTATATATTTAAAGTAATCACATTAAATAAAATTAATAAATAAATAATATAATATAAATACATAATCTATATCTATACTATATTATAAAAATGGCATAAAAAACTCTTAATTACAACTAATTAAGCTTTATGTACTATCATTTAAAGCTATCTACTTAAAATCTCTTAAAAATAACTAATAAAGCCTAATGTACTATATGTAGAGCTTTTAACCCTAATTAATATATTTCATCCTTATCCCCCAAAATCCTTATCTCTAATCTCCAAACCCTAAAATTATGAAATTTGAATTCTGATAAACATAATCAAAACAGGATAAACATCTCAATTTAAATATAAAAAATTTAAAATATATAAGATAATTAATAAATTTTAACAAACTACTTAAATTTTTTTTATATAAAAAAACATTATATTGTTAAGCCTAACTCAAACAAATTTATATATAAAAAACCATTATCACTCAATAAAAACCATTCAAAATCGTATTGTAAATAATAAAAAACAAAAAATAAAAATAAACATTAAAATCGTGATGTATTAAGCATTATATACTATTATTTAATGCTAATCTACTTAAAATCTCTTAAAAAACAATTAATGAAGTAATATGTACTGCTTTTAAATGCTTTTAACCATAATTAATAAATTTCATCCTTATCCCCCAAAATCCTTATCTCTAATCCCCAAATCCTAAAATTATGAAATTTGAATTCTGATAAACATAATCAAAACAGGATAAACATCTCAATTTAAATATAAAAAATTTAAAAAATATAAAATAATTAATGAATTTTAACAAACTACTTAATTTTTTTATTTAAAAAACATTATATTGTTAAGCCTAAATTAAACAAATTTATATATAAAAAAACCATTATCACTCAATAAAAATCATTCAAAATCGTACTGTAAATCAATAAAAAAAAATAAACATTAAAATCGTGATGTATCTCGCTGCATTGCGCGAGTACGCTTCTAGTTAAAGTATTATATTTAAATTAATGTCTCGAACTTGACATATTTATATATAATTTTTACAGATTTATTAATAGCCAAATTTTACTTTTTAGCTTACATATTTTTAAATTAAATTTTTTTTATTTTAAAATTCAATTTTTTTCCAAATTTTATTGTTCATACTTTTATACAGTTTTTACAGATTTCCTTAATAGTCCATTTTTCCATTTCTTATCATACATACTTTTAAATTAACTTTTTTTTATTGTATAATAAATAGATAATTAAATTAATAACATTTTCTCGATATAAATAAACCTGTATTTGTCAAAATTTTAATTAATTTATTTTTATAAATAAGAAATAAATGATATAAAGTTAAAATGATGGGACCCTGAAAAGTTTGAAAAAACTATGAAAAAGTTTGACTGAAGTTTTTCACGTAGTAGAGGTATGTAAAAGTTTTTAAGTTATTGAGGTAACAATAATGTATAAAAAAAAAGTTGTAAAAACCTTTGTGAAAAAGTGTAACATTGTCGATGCTCTAATTTTAATTAACTTTAATGATATAAGATTCCATCTAAAAACAGATTTGAAACGACGAAGGGATTTCAAAATCTTACTGAAAATAGAAAGAAAGAGGCAACAATAATTGTCTTCAAACACATCAATGCTCATGGCCATGGAGTAACACGTCGTCGACGCCATCATGGTTGCCGCCGGGATCTCCATAGCTCAATCCTTCTTCCACTTTGCTCAGATATGATCTCCATTAGCTTTTCCCCCCCATTTTATTTGCCTCTTCTCCTCCCCTGAAACTTCAAACCCTAGTTCTAACTTTAAGACGGCAAATGTAGTCCGAAGGTTTGATTTACTGATAATATGCATCTATTTGCTTTTTTAGCTGAAATGCTACTGGAAATCTTTGGGTTGATGAATTTGGCGGTGGAGTATTTTTTTTTTTTTTTTTTTTTTTCTGATGTTCGATTTATGCTATTTATATGCAGAATTTGACATCGTGTTATGATTCTTTTTGCTGTTCATCGGTGGTTCTCATTCGGAGTTTATTTCTGATCAAGTATGTGTTCCTCTCTTTGTGTATTATATATATAGATACGAAGGCATAGAGTTCTATAAATCTATATATTTTAGTGGTTTTACTGTGTTAAGGCTAGTGATCTATTTGAGCCGAGCCAAGATCAAGCTGGCTCAGCTTGTGAGAAATGGCATTGTTCTAGTTTGGTTTGTGGCTTGCCAAGCCTGAGCTTGAATCAGATGGACTCATATATGATATAGCTTCTTATGAACTAAATCAAATAGAAGTGACAATATTAACCTGTCTCTTTTAGATGAAGAAACAATATAATGAGGGTTTTCAGTTTCATATTAGGAATTAAGAGGAAAGCAGTTTTGATGGTTGAATGTTCCTCTTATCGTGGCAGCATGGCAAATATTCTGAGATTCTTGGATGTAACATGTGTTTTGTCCGTATTACTTGCCGAACTTAGATCTGTTACTTATTTTGTTTTTTACCTGCTATTTATGCTGCAAACTGTATATTTGGTAAAAGTGATATCCTTGTACATTTAAAACTGCTATTTATATTGCTATTTCTCAAAGTTTAGTAGATTTACCATCGAAGTGGGAATTGGCTTATAATCACTAGCAGTCGTGATGTTTAGTTTGTATGAATATTGCTAATTCTTACCTTTTCATACATCTGAATTAGAACCACCGTTAAGGACCATTCCTGTTGTTGTTAACTCGAGAAAAGAATTAGATATCTACAGATGTGGTTATTGTTGTAAATAATTGTTTCTAGAAAGAAAGCAGTAGATCTTGCCTTAGAAGTTATAACTTATTCTAGTACAGAAACCTTCATTTGATTTCGGGGTTTTGTGTTATGCAGATGGTATTACGTTCATAGGCTGGTTGTTTACCGCTCAGTTCGGCCATGACCAAGTTTTGATGCATATATCTGTAGAGATTTCTATTTTTGTCAAACCAAGGAGCTGCGAAGTTTCTTTCACAGGTTCGGCCTTGAAGTTTATTTGATTGAGGAAGCAAGAGAAGTCCTTTGAATGAAGGGTCATTGTATCAAATCCTTAAAGATGTTGTTGAACTGTGGTATCGAGGATTTTCATGATGATGGTTTTGAGGGTTCAATGGATGAGGACCACATTTTTAGAGAGGTGTTCTTTGGACATGGAAATGGTAGAAGTAGTAAAAGGTGTCTTGTAACTGGATCATTCAATTTTGAAAATGACAAAAAGATGCCTAAAAATATCTCATTTTGTTCAGACAGTGACAAGTCAGTCATGACAAGTCAGGAAGACTTTCAGAGTAGCATCTCTGAAGAGTTTGCTTTATGGATGAGAAATGGTCCCGATGTTGAAGTTAAGCGAAGGAAGGTGTCATCTGGAGAACATTCTAACACTAAATCTTATCTAGAAAAGGTAGTCAAGTCTTCAAATGATCAGAAGGTATATGATGTAAGTAAGGCAATTGCAATACCTGTTTCTGAGGAGAGTCATGTCAAGAAGCTTCTACTTACTGGGCCGAAACCAGTTCAATGTTCCAAGCAGAGATGGAAAGATTCTTCCTTCATTGAACTTGATAAAGATGAATTATCAGTTCCCCTTAAAGATCCCACTGTCGATCCTAAACCCCTTTTGCGTTATCACACCTATTGCTTACTTAGAGCAGCAGGGTGGGTAATCGGGAGGCGTAACAGAATCACACATTGTAAAGGGCGTGGAGAGTATGTCTTCAAATCTCCTGAAGGAAGGCCAATTCGTCAATTTCAAAGAGCTTGGAACATGTGTGGGAAAAGGTTAGTTGAAGATGCAAAATATATTGATTTCTGTGATGGCATACGGTGGACAGATTTGACTAAGTTTTGCTCTGATCTTTCTAATGCATTGACAGAGGTCGAAGAACTGAGAAATTCAGAAGCTGCAACTGCCTTAGCTCATCGGTGGTACTTGCTTGATCCTTTTGCGAAAGTGGTGTTCATTGACAAGAGACTGTCGTGGCTGAAAGAAGGGAAAGAAGTCAGAGCAGAGAGAAGTGTGATGAATAGTTCATATTTGAATTATAATGTTTTACCCTCTAAAAAAGTAGAGCAGAACACCAAAAAAACTGGGAAAAAGAGTAGTAGCATGGTTCCATTTCCCTCTCCAGCCTGCAGATCCAATAGAACTTATTGTCAAACAAATAACCTGTATGGAGTTCCAATTTCTTCTGCAATTGCAAATACATCAGCTGGAGTGTCTGAATCTATCTTTCTGTGTCAAAATGGCATGGAATTTTGGGCAGGGTGTATGGAGAAGGGTAAGCACTGCTATGAAACCCCACAAATAAGGATGGACAATTCATCTTTTGCACTGGATGCTATCTTGAATACGAATGAACATGAGAAATCAGAGAAGATACACGAGATCAAGTTGACCAATTTGGTCGGACAGAATCAGTTTGGTTTTTATGATCCTTACGGGTTGCATGAGATCAGTGAGAGTAGTGTTCAATTAAATTTAGATAATGCAGAAAGTTATGGAAGTTGTTTGAAGTCATCACTTTGTTCTCCGAAGGACTGCCTTAAGAAAGAACCATCAAGATTCAAGACATCAGCCCACCATTCTGGAAGTCCTAAGATCTCGATGAGATGTGAGAAGTCCAATAAGAGTCAAAAGAAGAAAAAAGGGAACTGTCACCTTAAGGATGACGATCTTTTACTCTCAGCTATATTAAGTAACCGATCTACAACAAAACGGTCAGGTGTAAAAAAGAATTCTCGTGTTCCTAAAGTTATTAGGAAGTACAAGAGCCAAAAAGGCAGTTGCAGGTTGCTTCCATGCAGTTTTACAAAGGGTAGACAGCAGCATCACGCACAAGGGAAGTGGTCTGGCTTTGGTGTAAGAACTGTATTGACTTTGTTGATAGATCTTGGCGTTATTCATCTCAATGAAGTAATCCAATACAGGAATCCGGAGGATGATTCAGTGGTGAAGGATGGCCTTGTAACCCGAGATGGTATTTTGTGTTGCTGTTGTAAGAAGGTGCTTTCTGTCTCTGAGTTCAAGAATCATGCCGGTTTTGGCGTGAAACGTCCATGTTTAAATCTTTTTATGGAGTCTGGAAAATCATTCACCTTATGCCAACTGGAAGCTTGGTCAACTGAATACAAGGTCAGGAAAAGTGTCATACGAACTGTACATGATGAGGAGATTGACCAAAATGATGATAGCTGTGGTCTTTGTGGTGATGGAGGTGAGTTGATATGCTGTGATAATTGCCCCTCAACCTTTCATCAAGCATGCTTGTCTACACAGGTTTGTCTTTAATTCTTTGAAAATTGAGTTCTCTCAGCTTTTGTCAATCTATAGTTCTATACTAGAATTGGCCCCCAGGTGTACCATCTGTTTTTGAGCTTGAGAAAGCAGAATTGAACCTGATTTCATACTCTACATTCAATCAAATAAATAAATCCATGTAATCTTAATACACGTCGTAATTCTTGGCAAAATCCGAAGAGTTGCAGGGCATGCGTGTAGAAGATATTAGTACGGCTATGGGACTCTAGTACCCCAAGGTTTATTTCGTGCATCATTTATTTTGCCCTTGGATCTTTACGAAACCATTATTGATTAGGGCCACCAGTAGAAAGACTGAAGCATGAATCTAAAGAGAAGGAAAAAGAGCAAAGCATGGGCAAATCAGAGTCAAGTGACTGTTTTGGCTGCCACATGAGAAGCATGAGCTAACATCTAGGTTTAACCTACTTTGAAGTTTGAACTCATATAAGCATCTTAAGAACCTAGGAGGTAGATGTATGTGCATCGTTGGTTTGGTTAGACCCTACTTCAGTGTGGGGGTTACAGGGTTGGTTTGGTTTGGTTTAATATGCTTGGTGCTTTGGTTTGTTTTGGTTTTGAATAAGCCATATACATAACATATGTGAATATTAAATAAAATCTGCCTAGCCTCTTAATTCGTCTACTATATATATTTATTTGTTGTTTTGGTGGGTGGGGTTCTAATCCCATTTTTATGCTCGTGCTTTTTCCAGGAGCTACCTGAAGGCAATTGGTATTGTTCAATGTGCTGTTGCTGTAGTTGCGGGAATGTAGTCAATCATATTGAGACTTCGGTCTCTAAAGCTCTGAAATGTTTGCAGTGCGAACATAGATGTAATTTTTCTGCACTTATCAACAAGAAGTGGAGCTTGCCTCTCGTCAATGTCCACTTTTAACAAAATGATTAGATAGATATTAACTTACTAATCCAACTGTTTTTAGTAGAAGTTCACGTAGCAATCCAACTGTGTTGTCCGTCGTGAATTGCTGGTAGCATTTTTTCTGAATGGATGTGGTGAATTGTCACTTTCCACCGGTACAAGCTTATCTAACCAGTAGGATTGTAATGCATAGGTGGATGCTTAAGTGGCCCTAAAGGGGGTGGGGGTGGAACACTGATCTCATGATGAATGCATATGTGCTGAAAGTTGTCTTTCTTGTAAACAGATCATGTTGAATGCATCAAAGAGAACGGGATTGAGAGGGAATTGGTGGCTTCTAACTGGTTCTGTGGAGAAACCTGTGAGAAGGTAATATGCAATTAATGTTTTGTCTGACTTTAATGGGAAATATGGTAAAGAATACTATGTGGCTGCAGAGAACCAAACAAACCCTGTATATCCTGTTCGAAAGCAGGGTCTGGGAGGGGTGAGATATAAGCAGTCTGACCTCTGCAGATCTTGAAGATGATGCTTTGCTTGTGACTGTGTGTTAGTGAGTATTCAGATCTCATGAATGGATGGGGATGGTCTTTTGAAATGTGGTTTTTGTTAAGGGGAGTTGGATCTGCATTCTAGAGTATATGAAATTAGGTCATTGGTAGCTCTCCCTAGACCTTTCTTGGATTTTCCTCTTAACAGTTCTTGATCTGCCATGGTCACCCGTTAGTCATGCGAATGTTGCGGCTGATATGATCTGTTGCTGACATGGCACAGTGATCGTTGATAGAATCAACTTAATCTTGTTAACCAACATATCAGAAGCAATACTTTGACATTCTTGATAAGCTTCAGTCTCTATCTTTTGCAGATTCACTCAGGTCTTCAGTCCCGGATTGGATGTGTGAATCCCATCTCTGATGGCTTCTCGTGGACCGTTCTGAGGTGTATTCATGGTGACCAAAAGGTTCATTCTGCTCAGAGTTTTGTTGCTCTGAAGGCGGAATGCAATCTAAAACTAGCTGTTGCCCTTACAATCATGGAGGAGTGTTTCCTCCCCATGGTGGATACAAGGACAGGCATCCATATGATACCACATGTATTGTACAACTGGGGGTGAGCAACATATTTCATTTTCTAACCTTTATTTCATCTTTTTCCAGACTCAATTGTTACCGCTGCCTTTACATTATATAGTAACTTTCCGAAACGACGAATGATATTCTGCAGATCAGAATTCATCCGTCTCAACTATGAGGGATTCTACACAGTAGTCCTGGAGAAAGATGACATTTTACTCTGTGCGGCATCCATAAGGTACCTCTGATAGATGCTGAAATTTCTATATCTTATGGGCTCTATATTGAATAACTTCTTACCAGGAATCACTTGCAGCGTTGTCTATTCTCTGGTCTTTTGCCAAATCCTGCTTCATCTGGTCTGGGCATGTATATTCTAACATAATATCCTTACATTCTCATTCAGGATCCATGGGGCAACGGTTGCAGAGTTGCCCCTCATTGCGACATGCAGCAGATATAGGCGTCAAGGAATGTGTAAGCGCCTCATGAATGCTATTGAAGAGGTAACAGTTCCATTTAAAGCACACGAGTAATGGTCATTTTTGGAGATTATAGAAGTAAACATAGTTCTTGGCTCAAGTTTTCCATTGAACTTCAATGATGTGAATATTGCATAAAAAATTGAGAACCCCAAATGACCCATCTAATCTGGGTTTGGCGTCACCTTGAGCGCCCAGTTGCCAACTTGCAAACTTAACCGGTGAATAAAGGCTATTGCCTTGGGGCTCCTCCCCATGCGTCACTAGTTTGAGTCTCATGGCTGTTATCTTTAGGGTCCCACAGGATTATTCGAGCATTCATGCATCTTGGTACTGAGCTTGTGTTTGGTCCTGGTTCATTAACATGTTCGAGTCCGCTTTGGTGTGTTGTCAGATGCTCAAGTCCTTCAAAGTTGAGAAGCTAGTGGTATCTGCTATCCCTAGCGTAGTTGATACATGGACAGAGGGCTTCGGTTTCTCACGATTGGAAGCCAATGAGAAGAAGAGCCTGGACAAAACCAATCTCATGGTGTTCCCAGGAACAGTATGGCTCCAGAAGCCCATGTACCATGGGTCAATCCAGAGCAAGCACTTTCATGGTGAACCCCCACTTCTCTTGGATAACTTTAGGGTTTAGGGTTTTGCAATTCTCGAGTCTGAACCCTTCGTTTCTTTCCCAAAATCATGAATAGGTGCTGCAACAGAAGCTGAAAACCTGAATCTTGAAGAAACTACGGCTCTGCTGGATATGGTGCCGGTTGACTACAAGAGATTCTCGCAAGAGAATGGAAACCGAGATGATAACTTGGTAGAACAGGTTTCAAAGCTTTCGTGCGTGCCAAAGATGGAAGAAAGTTTAGCCGAATCAGGTTGTGATGTAACATTGTCTGTAAATGTATAATGACAATGGACTTTTGCTAAATCGAACGGTCAGAAAAACCGACTTAAGGTACAAACAAATGAATGATGAAATCGTATACCAACAAATGTTACATAACTAGAGAACAAGAAATCATGCAACTCGAGAATTACCATACGTTGGACTTTATCTAAATTTTGTGCTCTACTGGCCTTTTCTTGCATTCGGGCTAAGGGCATGTTTGGTTGATTTTCTATCAAGTCTTATATGAATAAGCTGTGTCTGTGATTCTCATAAGTTGTTAACAAACATGCTCTAATTCATTTATTTGGGAATATTTATTTGGATTGAATACAAACAAAAAGTAAAACCATCAAAATATTGGAAATTGGTTACTACATTTTTTAACTTATAACCGTCTACAAAGTGAAAAAAAAAACCAAATTAGTTTTATGTTATTCAAATCCCTTGCACTCAATGCCATAGCCACCCCTCGCTGCTCCATCACCGCCCTGTTACCGTCGTTTGTCTATGTCATCGATCTCCCTTTTTTTGATTTGTTTTATTTTGTTTTTTTGATTCTCCATCTCTTTTCATCTATCTATACGTACTCCATTAAATTGTTGAAAAAAAGGGAGAATCCAAAAGACAAGAAAGAAAAAAAAAACAGGTCAAAAAAAGGATCGACGGCAGAGGCCAGAGCGACAGTTATGGGGGGTGATGGAGAGCGGACAACGGTAGCAAGGGGAGCAATGTCGTTGGGTGCGAGCGGTTTGAATGGTGTAAAGTTTGGCAAGGGTAAAACTTATTTATATTTTTCTTATTTTACAACCTTCCTAACCAGTTAGCTTTTTTGGGTTTTTCTCGACTTTTCCTAAATTTAAAATAAAAAGATGCTAAAAATCATGTAACCGATCGATCGGTCCTAACCTCCCAATGCATGAACCTGTCCACCGTGATTTCAACCAAGTCTCTTGATACTCGCTATATTAACTCAAGCATCCGATATACAACGGGTTCGAGTCATGTTACCTCTTTTGAATTTCCAACCCATCTTCCAAGATCTGCATACATACACATAGTTTCCCGTATCTTCTGCTTCGAGCTCTAAAAGATGCTCCATTGCAATACCCCCTATTTAACACCATCTTTTAAAAGCAAAACAAAGTGGCAACCACGAGTGTAATAAATGAAGTTCAAGGACGAAAGTCATAATGCATGAATTATAATCAAGCACACAATGTCTGTAAATTAGCTATGATTCTTCAGGCATTAGGGACTGTTTGTTTACTTCTTAATAATTCCATTAAGAAACGAACTTAAGAGGTGAATCTTGTTTGGCAAAAAATAAGTCTGCCTCCTCTTAATCTTAATGGTTCCAAAACTCTCAGAATGATTTTGTATCTTAGGTGTCCCTTAACCATTCAGTGCCCTAATTTCATTTTGAACAATTACCAAACAACTATATTTCATTTTGCACTATATCATAAGAGGCTCTTAATTATTCTGCACTAAACCATTCAGCAACTGCCCAAAAAGGTTTGGCAGACATTGCATCCAATGCTTAACATATAACAATCTTATAAATCCCAATGGTTCTTCAGGCATAACCAATAACAATCACATAATCTGAGTATGAAGTATCTAACCTGAGCAGGAAAACGAATTCAGGATTTCAGGATTTGGCGGTCTGGGGCGCTGGTCGTACCCTGTACCACAGGCAGATTTGGGGGCATGGCGCTCTGGGCCTTCGATAGGGGCTGAGGTCTGAAGGGGCGTGCTGCTGGGCCCTGTGGCGGAGTGAGCGGGCAGGGGGAGCCCAGGCCCACCCTGGTTACATGGTGGCTCCACCCCATATCAGATGATTCATATGGAGTTCTCAATTTTTATATCAAATCTGGATGTTCTTCAACCTCTTTGAAATAGTGTTGATAACTACATCTCCCCCACAGTGATTTCAATGAAATCCCTTGATATTCCGTGATGCAAAGCTATTAACTCGAGCATCCGATAAATCTCTCTAGAAAACGGCTTCGAGTCATCACACGACACAAACTCTTCAACGGCATTGTCAACCTCAATGGCGCTGCACCCTGGTGTCTTGCTCATTACCTTACCTCTTATAAATTTCCTCATCCTTGAAACCCCATCCCATCTTCCAAGATATGCGTATATGTTTGAGAGCAACACATAGTTTCCGGTATCTTCTGGTTCGAGCTCTAAAAGATGCTCCATTGCAATGACCGCCATTGCAAGATTGCCCTTGGTTCTACACGAGCTTAACAACGAACCCCAAATCGCAGAATCTGGTTTCATGGGCATGGATTTTATCAATTCGAGAGCTCTATCAAGGCAACCAGTTCGTCCAAGAAGATCTACCAAGCATCCGTAATGCTCGATTCCTGGCTCCAGATTATAATCGTGTCTCATCGAATCGAAGTATTTGAGTCCATCTTCTAAGAATCCAGCATGAGCACAAGCTGATAAAAGACCTACGAATGTGATCTCGTTTGGTTTGATGGATGTCTTCTGCATGTCTTGAAACAACCGTATTGCTTCAGGAGCTTTTCCGTGGTTGGCTAGCCCGCCAACCATTGTACTCCATGAAATCACGTCTCTTTCAAGCATATTGTCGAACACTTGCCATGCTTGGTCGATGTTTCCACTCTTGGCATACATTTCGATTAAAGCATTGCATACACTAGTCTTTGCCAAGAACCCGTTTTTCTCGGCATAGAAATGGATCCATTTCCCGAGCTCAAGAGCTCCCAACTGGGTACAAGCTGGCAACACGGAGAGTAAGCTGATCCAATCGGGTTTAACACCAGCCAGTTGCATCATGCGGAAAATGTGTAATGCATCTGCATGACTCCCGATTAGCGAGTACCCAGAAATCATCGCAGTCCATGAAACGATCGACTTCTCTGGCATACATTCGAAGAGTTCTCTTGCCCTTTTCATCTGCCCCAATTTTATATGCCCATAAATGAGACTGTTCCAAGATATGACATCTCTGTCAGACATTTCATCGAACAACTTATGTCCATGAGTAATACAATCACATTTTATATACATATCCAGAAGTGAATTCTCAATAACCACATTTGATTCAACTCCAGACTTTAAGACATGTCCATGAACCTGCTTGGCCACTTCGAGACTGGAAAGCCCTCCACACGACCTTATAACAAACGGGTATGTGAAATTATCTGGAAAAATTGGTTCTTTAAGCATTTGCTTGTATATATCTATGGTGAACAGATACAAGTGGCAATGTGTATGAGCCCTGATTAAAGCATTGTATAAGTAAATATTTGGCTGAGAGACCTCTTTAAACAACAATCTTCCATAGTCTACTTCTTCATGTTGATCACATATGTTCACCATTTTGGTCACCAAGTAACTACTCTCTGATAATGAAAATTTCACAATTTGGGCATGAATTCTCTTCAATTTCCCCATGTTATTACAATTCTGCAACATGGGCATGAACATGTTCTCCAAGATCTTTAAAGATAGTATATTGGTACTTGCCGCCATAGATACCTCTAAACTTTGAACGTGGTTCAACGCTTTTGGTTCTGTTAGACTTTAAAATCAAGAATCCCTTGAATCGATCAAATATACACCCTTATTAATGGTTCAGCAGGTTTCGTCTGCCTGAGCAAATATGTAAAAGCTAGTTCTGACGCCATTTTCAATTTCATCAGAGGGAAAACCAAGATATATGGGTGTTACATTAGGCAAAAGTAGTAGTTGCGGATGTTAAATAGTTCAGTGATGGAAAACTTACATTTAAAGTGCGACGGTGACGTTGACGGTGGCGATGGCGGATCAGGGCGACGACGGAGTAGCAGCGGTTTGTTGTTTGGAGGCGTCTTTTTGTTATAAAAAAGGCAAACCCGTTTAACCCAGAATCCCTCAAGATTCATAGATGAGAAGTCGAGGTCGCTTTTGGTTCCCATAATGTTTTTGTATGGAATGGAATATGTAAAAGGAATTTGATTTTGAAGGAATTGGAATGAAATGTTGTCATGTTTGATCATCTGTTTGATTGACAGAATTGAAATGTAATCTATTAAATGAATTGGAATTTTTCTGTTTGATTCACATATTGTAGCTTTAGAATTGTAATTTTTCTCGTAGGGGTGAGCATGTGAAGCGACTATCGCCTTTGAAATCGGAACCGTTTTGGACCGTCGGTTTCAGAACCAGAACCGATGTGATTGGTTCAGGTTTCAGTTTCTAAAATATGGAATCGATTGGGACCAATTCCGGTTTCAGTTCACATTTTTTTGGAACCGTTAACTGCAGAGTGCCCATCGGACTGGGTACCCGATCCCGGATACTCAGAATTGAAACCGACGAGTATCCGCTATTTTTTTAATAAAATATATACTTTTTATTTATAAAAGTTTAATAAACTACCTATTGGGAAAACACCGTTTGTAGTATTTATTAGTATAAACTAATTTTAATGACGTCAAGTGTTTTATAAGTACCGTTTGTAATATTTATTTGTTTTGAAAGCACCATTTGTAATATCTATTTGTTTTGTAAAAACATCGTATTATTTATTAGTTTTTAGTTTTTATCGTATTAAATTTTACGTTTGTGGTATTTATTTCTTTACGTTGAAACTTTGTAATATATTAATATTTACTTTTTCATAATATGAATGATAAGAAAGTTTTAAAAATGCGGGTACCCGGTACTGGAATCGGCGGTTCCGGGACCGGTTCCCAAAAATAAATAATCAGGGTAATCGGTTTCGGTTCCTTCATTCCAGGAACCGGCAGTCCCGATTCCAGAAATTTTGGGCGGGTACCCACCTTTGCTTACCCCTAGAGTTTAGCGAAAGACGTGAGAATTGATTATCAACCGTTTGATGGGAAATAGATGCACATTAGAATGAGATGCACCGAGATGGACCATATCAATTTTTTTATAAGCCGCAATTCATGGGAGTACAAGGAATTAAAAGTCTCAACGGTTCAGATTACTTCTCACGTTAACCTCAACTTTTCACACGATCATTCGTCTTACAATATATATGTCCATATATAATTTGATGATGGATGTGAGACCAACTATCACTTTTAATTAATGTTATTCTAATTGTTCAGATTAAATTTTAAAATAACTTTGTTGTGAAATATCTTAGAAGAGAATTTCTAATTGATTTTCAATTAAAATGATTCAAGAGTGAATATCATTTTTACCCTCTTCTTAAAATAATTACTATTCTTAACTAACTCATATGATTTATACATTTATAAAAAAATATTATATATTCACATATTGTAATATGGATATATTTAAATTTATATACATTATCAACCGTTAGATTAAATGATCTAATGGATATGATTAAATAGGCGGTTACAACAATATTTTTTAAATTAAAAAAATCTCCACCCCCTATTTTTTATTCGAAAAAATACGAAAAATGAACAAAATTCGAGCGAAATAAATTACACCAAATAAACGATCATATTTTTCTCGTTAATTTGACATCCATATTCATATACTTTTCATTTGTTTTTTCGTGGTTTTTCATTTATTAAGTGTTTTCTCCTGAACCTGACCATATATATATATATATATATATATATATATATTAGAAGCGTACTCGCACAATGCAGCGAGATACATCACGATTTTAATGTTTTTTTATTTTTTGTTTTTTTATCGATTTACATTACGATTTTGGATAGTTTTTAGAGAGTGATAATGTTTTTTTTAATAAATTTGTTTAATTTAGGCTTAATAATATAATGTTTTTTATATAAAAAAATTAATTAGTTTGTTAAAATTCATTAATTATCTTATATTTTTTATATTTTTTATATTTAAATTAAGATATTTATCCTGTTTTGATTATGTTTATCCGAATTCAAACTTCATAATTTTAGGGTTTGGGATTAGAGATAAGGATTTTGGAGGATAAGGATTGAATTTATTAATTAGGATTAAAAGCATTTAAAAGTAGTACATATAGCTTCATTAGTTGTTTTTTAAAAGATTTTAAGTAGATTAGCATTAAATAATAGTACATAATACTTAATGGGTTGTTTTTAAGAGTTTTTTATGTCTCTTTTATAATATAGTATTAGATGGTTTTTAGAGAGTGATAATGGTTTTTTTTATATAAATTTGTTTAATTTAGTCTTAATAATATAATGTTTTTATATAAAAAAAATTAAGTAGTTTGTTAAAATTCATTAATTATCTTATATATTTTAAATTTTTTATATTTAAATTGAGATGTTTATCCTGTTTTGATTATGTTTTTCAGAATTCAAATTTCATAATTTTAGGGTTTGATGATTAGAGATAAGGATTTTGGGGGATATGGATAGAATTTATTAATTATGGTTAAAAGCATTTAAAAGTAGTACATATTGCTTCATTAGTTGTTTTTTAAGATATTTTAAGTAGATTAACATTAAATAATAGTACATAATGCTTAATGAGTTGTTTTTAAGAGTTTTTATGTCTCTTTTATAATATAGTATATATATATATAGGGAGAGGTTCATTTGAGAAATGGTAAATGTATGAGAAATAGAGAAGTAATCCTAGACATTCATCTGGTCAACATTTGCGGCTTTATATATATATATATATATATATATATATATATATATATATATATATATATATATATATAGGGGTAGTTTAATTTACAATCCATGTAAATCTTACAACCCATGCAACCCACATCTTAACCGTTGGATTCATGATCGACGGTTACGATAGATGTGGGCCTAATATTTTCAATTAAAAAAAACAAAAAAATAAAAACAAAAGAAGCGGTTATCATGGATCTAACGGTTAAGATGTGGGTTGCACGAGTTGTAAGATTTATATGGGTTGCAAATTATCCTTGGCCTATATATATATATATATATATATATATATATATATATATATATATATATATATATATATATATATATATATATGGGGTCTAATCATATGAGACCCTAGTATTTTGTGGTAACTATGAGATATAATCTCATCCATTCATCTAATCTTATTATTTTTTTAATTAATTAATAAGGAAGGATATTTTAGTCATTTGATAAATTAAATAATATTAAAAACAAGTTTGTAACTGAAAATATCAATCAAATATCAATTAAACATATTGTTTACTTCAATATCTCAACAAGTCTGAAAATATCAATATTCAATCATTTAGCCCAAGTCTGCATCTTTTCTCTCGTTCTACATTGTCTTTTTTTTACAGTAGCCTGCAACACAATTCATTCTTTCTTCATATCGTTGTTATATGTCTTTCAATGGACAACGAAATTTCTGTAGATTCCGTTCGATCTTTGTCCGTTAGTCCCAATGAAGAGGAATATAATCACATGGATGTTACTTTATTTGAAAACACAGACGATTTTGTGGTATTCTGTGGTACATTGGGTGATAATTTCATACATGTTATACTGTGTTACATTTTGATAATGTGATAAATCACAGTTATTGAAACTGATACATGTGTCATCTGATTTGTCATTGAGTCTCATGTATGTACTACACCGTGATAATCTGGAACAAACTTTGAATTCCATATGGACCATGTGACATTGTGTTACATTGTGATAACTAACATCATCTTTGAATCCCATATGTACCATGTGATTTGGCATATATCTGATGTATGTGTTACATTGTGATAACCCAAAACAAGCTTTGATCCCATATGTACCATGAGACATATGTACCACGAGATACTGATCAGAGTGTATCACCACTTACTGATCACAGTGTATCACACCCATTTTGATGTACACAATGTGATCTTTTGCTTGTTTCAATCGACTACCTCCGTCGATAACTAGGGTTCTTATCCTGTTAAAATAATGTTAGATTGTTGTGATATTTGGTATAATCAATTTAGTGTAAGCGATTAGTTTGATTGAATGATATGTTTCAATATTTTGAAGTTATCGCATCTGATTTCATGCCAAGATTAGCGGACCTGCCTAAATTAGATCACACAAAATTATAAAGTTGTTTGACATTTTTACCCTTTTTACCTTTTTTAATAACCTAAAATTGTGTTTTTAATTAATATTTCTCTTAATTATTTTAAACCATTGATTATTAAGATGGATGGATGAGATTGGATCTCATAGTTACCACAAAATACTAAGATCTCCCTTGAAAGGCCCCCATATATATATATATATATATATATATATAGGGGAGAGGTTCATTTGAGAAATGGTAAATGTATGAGTGATACGCATTGCTTTATCAATGCGAAAACGCCTATTTTTATCTTTATTTTAGTTTATTTTACCATTTATATCCCAACTTTGAGTCTTTTATTATCTTATTTTACATTTATTATTTTAGGGGATCTAAAGTTATGATTTACTTGTTTTACACCAATAAATGGGCTGATGTGGACTTGTTGAATTTGAAATTTGGTACTTACAGGAATGTTGCAGCATATGGATCAGTGGTATTGGCAGATTCGACTCGATTATGGAAGGATGGGATTAACTAGAAGACATGGTGAAGTTTTCTAGAAGTTTTGAAAGAAAAATCCCTTGAAGAAAATCAGATCTAGTTTAGTTAGATAACTAATTGTAGTTGTGGCTATTATTTTTTGGATTAAGGTTTATGTACTTTATTAACTAGTGGGTAAAGACTTTATTTTATGCCCTTTTTAATTACCATTTTGCCACTTCTTCTAGTATAAAAGGATGTGTTGGGTAAGGGCTTAGAAACATAATATCATATCTCTAGTTTAAGGACTAAAACTACTTGTAGTTTAGTCTCTCTCTCTAAAAGCTTGAAGTTTAATATATGCATTTTTAGTTAATCTTTTATATTATGTCATTTACTTTCAGTTATTTAATTTCTGTCATTTACTTTCAGTTATTTAATTTCAGTTATTTATTTTCAGTCATTTAATTTTATGCACTTATTTTATATCATTTATTTTATATCATTTATTTTATATTTGCAAGTTATTTTTATTATGTGTAGCTAATTTTTAGTAGTTTGGGTGTGAGATAAGGTGAGATTTTAAACCGAAGGAAGATAGACAACGTTTTACAAAATTACATTTTATTATTTTCATTAAAGTTTTATAAAGCCAAGATACTTTTTGACAAGTTGATCACTTGAAGAGTGTTAAAGAGCCGTGGACTTAGAGATAAGCCACTCAAAGGCACATCAACTTGGAGGATATAGAAAGTAGACCTGAGAGGGTTGCTAACAAAGAGATTTGTTACCTATATTTTCCAAATTGATTTATTCTCGACGGGTTGGTCGCAGTGTAGTGGATTCATAGATGAACCACTTGGAACACACCAACTTGAATGATATGGGAATCGGCCCGAGAGGGTGATTTTTTAACAAATAGATTTGTTATTCCATACGTTTTAAGAACACCATTGTTGCTACCTCGTTAACTAAGGTACTGTATAAGAGATTATGCATATCTCAGAAGAAGAATGTTGATACAAGGGTCAAAATCCGAGAGAACTGTTCTTGAAACAAATGGTGAAATTCAATGTTGCAGCATTGCAATGCTGCAACATTGGCTACTGAAATTCGTGTTTAGGTCTCACCAAACATCTTGCACCCATTCTATTTCCTTTATATTATGTTATATTCAGTGTTAACCTTGAGGTAACTCAAAACAAAACAAAAGTGATCAAAATCTCCATCTGAAATCATCTCTTTCTATTACTTGTTAAATCACTTTTACTCTAATCTCTGTGGACGATATTCGGTATTTTACTACTTATTACTTGAAAGACGATATAGTCCCAATCAGTATACTTGCTCTTTGGTTCTATTATTCCCACGTCTATAGGTGTATTCAAAGCACTGTCAATGAAAAATAGAGAAGTAATTCTAGCATTTCATTTGGTCAAGATTGGAGTTGATTGGTCAAATATTGCGTCTTTGACTGGTCAAAAGTTGTGACTATTCCAAAAAGAAAATGACAATTTCGTAAATTTTACAAATACGCGTGACGTGTTCATATATGAACCTGTATGATTCACATATGAACTATATGTTCATATGTGAAACAGTGTAATTCACATATGAACTGTTTTATCTGATTCATATATGAACCTTTGTGATTCATATATGAACTAATTAACTCATTTACATATGAACTAATTAACTGTAGGTTCATATATGAATCAGTTGAACTAATTAACAGATTCACATATGAACCTTTGTGATTCTTATATGAACTAATTAACAGATTCACATATGAACTTTTGTGATTCTCATATGAATTAATTAACTGTAGGTTCATATATGAATCAGTTGAACTAATTAACAGATTCACATATAAACCTTTGTGATTCTCATATGGACTAATTAACTGTAGGTTCATATATGAATTAGTTGAACTAATTAACAGATTCACATATGAACCTTTGTGATTCTCATATAAACTAATTAACTATATATGAATCACAAAGGTTCATATATGAATTAGTTAAAAGAGTTCATATGTGAATTACACTGGTTTATATATGAACATATACTTCATATGTGAATCACACATGTTCATATATGAACTCGGCCAGCGTATTTTACGAAACTACCCCTCTATCTTCTAAAGACCACACAAGGAATTATCCAGTGCTTCACGGTCAAAACCGCAAATGTTGACCAAATAAAGGACTAGGATCATTTCTCTATTTCTCATACATTTACCATTTCTCAAATGAACCTAAGGCTATATATATATATATATATAGGGAGAGGTTCATTTGAGAAATGGTAAATATATGAGAAATAGAGAAGTAATCTTAGTCATTCATCTGGTCAACATTTGCGGCTTTGACCGCGAATCACCGGATAATTTCTTGCATGGTCTATAGAAGGTAGAGGGGTAATTTCGTAAAATACACGGGATGAGTTCATATATGAATCTGTATGAATCACAAAGATTCATATATGAATCTGTTAATTAGTTCAACTTATTCATATATGAATAAGTTAATTGGTTCATATATGAATCACAAAGGTTCATATATGAATCTGTTAGTTAGTTCAACTGATTCATATATGAATCACAAAGGTTCATATATGAATCAGTTAAAAGAGTTCAGATGTGAATTGCACTGGTTCATATATGAACATATAGTTCATATGTGAATTATACAGGTTCATATATGAACACAACCCGTGTATTTTGTAAAAATTACGAAAGTGTCCTTCTATTTTTGGAAGAGCCGTAACTTTTGACCAGTCAAAGCCGCAACTTTTGACCAGTCAAATCCGATCTTGACCGTGTGAATGACTAGGATTACTTCTCTATTTTCTCATATATTTACCATTTCTCAAATGAACCTAAGACTATATATATATATATAATATAAAAATATATGAATATCTAGAAGGCTAATCCCTCCCCCTATTCTGGCCATTTGGGTCAATTTCCCTTAATATAAAATCATTTAAATATTTAGATTATTTGTGTTATAACTATTATATGATAACAATAAAATAGTAAATATTATTTAAGGGTAGTTTAGTCATTCTACCACTTTTTTGTTATGTTCAACTTATCAAACATTGTACGGATAAACAACTAATTCAATTCATTTTTTATTGTCCGAGTTCCCAATGGCATCCTAAACAAACTCTTACTTATGATGACTTAATTCGGTTTGCTATTTTGTTTGTTTGCAACTTGTTTGATACAAACCAAAGCAAACATTACAAAACTAATTCTTAGGTGTCGTTTGTTTTTTAAGAGGTTTAAAGTCTGAAGCCTTATTTTAGTTATGATTAATAAGAGGTGATGTGTAAAAAAGTTTGAACGATTTAGACTTAAGAGCCATTAAGAGGTTTTTAAAAACAAAAAAAAAACCCTTAATGTCTAGTCAACGGTGAAGTCGAGGAGGTCATATGTATCCAAATCTAATCTTTATTCCAAATAGTATAATGTCCGCTTACTTGGAGATCATCAACGTTTCGGAAAAAAAATGTGCAAAAACCGCTTTGTTTAATATAACCGCTTTTAATTCGATTGGACTTGAATGATTATGTTCCATGTTGAGACCTCTCTTTCCATCTACACCCTCTTCACTGCCTTTCTCGTCATGCATCGATGCTTATTTAAAAGCTTTTTTCTTTTTGGCTTGTTTGTTAGCAACTTAATCAGCTTAATGAGATTCGTAACTTATTCAGTAGTTATACATGATTGTTTGGTAGCGACTTAATAATATAGAAAATAGTTTATTCAATTATCTTTAAAGGGAAAACTTTATGCAGAAGACCAAGTTTTTTCCAAACATCTTATTCATAATTAACAAAACACACTTCTTCCATCTATAAAAAAACTATTTCAAGCAAAAACACTTGTTTATACTGACAATTTAATCCATACAGTTCTATCCCTACAGAACTTAATGGAAAATTAACCAAATAGTGTGCAAGTATCATTTTCTATATGATGATACTAATTAAAAAAGAACTTGTGAAAAAGCTCCATAAACACTTGGTATTTATATTTCTAGAGAGATGTTCAAGGGAAAATCTCAAAAAAAAATTGAAAAAAATGAGGATCACCCTGGTAACTCTTGATTTGGACGGTATGCACTTACGCATATAAGTAAATTATGTTATTTTTTGGTTTTTATGCACTTGTGCATAAACATGTATGCATGTTACAAATTACTTGTATGAGATGAAAAACTATGAGAGTGTTTATCAATTTTCGATCTTTTGACCCTATATTTCTAATTTATTTATATTATGGTATTTGACTTTTGATTAATTAAAATTTTAAGGTTTCAAAACTTGAATTATTTTAGAAGAAAAGTGGTATATAATATAATTTAATAAAATCAATCAAACATGGAAAAACTATAAATAATGATTTGTTGGGTGTTACAACAAACACAAACCAACCTAACCAACTAACCCAATTCATCATCTTCCTCCCTAACCTAGATTTTGTTTTGCTTCCATCAATTTTCACAAAATTCATGATCTCAAATCACAATTCTCAATCACTACATCGAAAACCCTAGATCAATTTACACAATTTCTAGGGTTTCTTCCAATGCCGATGCCTTCGTCCAGGAGGTTCTTCCACGCTCGCCATCCATCTAACATCGGTCCTAGATCACTCGTCGTAACCATCTGTTTCCTAATTGGATTCGCCGGATTGTTAATGTTCGGCATTGCCGTTTTGAGACGAGATTTCACAGGTGTGTATAAATGTAAACATGCTAAACCTATCTCGGTGTCTGTGGTTTGGGACAAAAATGGTGGTTCTACCGGTTTGGTTTCTGATGGAGATCATAAGAGGCATAAGGTGATGGGTTTTGTTGGGATTCAGACTGGTTTTGCATCGGTTGGTAGACGGCGATCGTTGAGAAAGACTTGGATGCCTTCTGATCATCAAGGTCTTCAACGGTAAGGTTTTGGATTTTCAATTTTACAAACAAGAAACTTCAAGTGTTTGTAATTGTGTTGCATTTTTGATACGATTAGTACTTGCTCTCTGATTTATTCAATTGTTTTATGAGTTTGGGATGTCATATCATGTGAGTCTTGTGATGTAAATTGTAATGCATACACTCACGTGACATAAGGAAATTCCTAATTCGAACACTAGGTTAATAGGTCACATTACCTTGTATAAACTACTCAAGATGCAATAACAGTGTTGGAGCTATTGATGATATCCTTACATGGATGATTACCGTTTGGGAGCTGGAATGTATCGTCAATTGAGAATACTTGCAAAGAGAACTCTATGAGTAATTGCGGATGATTACCATTTAGGGTTGTTTGTTTGGTTTTCCATTAAGTCATTTATAGATAAGACTATCTACGTGGATTAATCTCTGAATAGATTGGGAAAGTTTTTGTTTGGGAGGGTTTCTTCATAGATTGAAGAAGCGTGTTTTTTAATTAGGAGATACATGTTTGGAAAAACTTGGTTTTCTGCATAAAGCTCCCCCTAGAAACTTATTGAATAAGCCATTTTCTAAATCATTAAGTCACTACCAAGCGGTCATGTATAGCTGACCGAATAAGCTGTGAGCCTCATTAAGCTCGTTAAACTACTAACAAACAGGCTCTTAGCTATGAGAAACTTAGCCATGAGCACCGCTGACTTAAGATTTCAACAGCAAGTGCGTGGAATTCAAACTAACTCCGTTTTCAAGTAGAGGGCTTGGTTTGACATATTTTATAATATAATTCTGTTTTACATACCATTTATGTAAAACAAATTTAAAAAGGAACTTGTCAGGTTTGGGAAATGAGGTGCATCCTTCTCTTGAAGTACCAAACAAGTTTTGTTCTTTTTTTTCCTTGTTTGTCTTGTATAATTTGGAAGCATTAAAAGGGATCCTTCAACCCATTGGTTTTATGAGATATTGTAGCCTTGCATCAAATGGCTGATCAATTTGGGATCTTCACAAGGTTCATAATGCTCATAACTAGCACAATTAATGCGAACACACAAACTACTTCCAAGATTCTATTCACATATTGTCAAGTAGTGGGTGAATGTATATTCTCTTTTTAATCAAGGATTTCGAGCATGAAGTGATCCCCAAACTTGCATCTTGAACATCAAAATAGTGAAAGAATATTCATGCAACAAGTAAAGTGATTGAATGACTTTAAACTGTTATCTATATTCTCAGGATTCCACAAGATTGGTGTTTCATGGCTCATTTCTTGTACTTATTGTACTGCATTATAAGCTGGGATATATCTCATCTCATCTACCTTTCTTCTGTGTTACAAAGTTTATTTTATTTTATTTCTTTGATGGAACCTTATGCAGCTTGGAAGAGTCCACTGGCCTGGCCTTCAGGTTTGTCATTGGTAAAACCCGTGATAAATCAAAAATGGCAGAGCTCAGGAGAGAGGTGGAGGAATACGATGACTTTTTGATTTTGGATATTGAAGAGGAGTATAGTAAGCTCCCATACAAAACGTTAGTGCTTATGGTAGTTGTAAGTAAGCTAATTGTGTGCACTATCTGAGGTTCATTCTAATTTGTGTGTCTATTGCAGGATAGCTTTCTTCAAAGCTGCCTATGCACTTTACGATTCTGATTTTTATGTTAAAGCTGATGATGACATATATTTGCGACCAGGTGACTAGTATTTTGAAGTACACATGTGTTGGGTGCTTAAGAGTGTTTTTTAAAGCATCAATTTATTATACCTCATTGCTTGTTCCTTGACTTTTCTTTTGGAACTGTATTATCTTCTCACCTTCTCGTTTTATTGAATGCTAGATCGCCTCTCACTGCTTTTGGCTAAAGAGCGTGTTCACACACAGACATATCTTGGATGCATGAAGAAAGGCCCTGTGTTCACTGACCCAAAGCTGAAATGGTTAGTCTAACTCCGCTCTCTCTCTCTCTCTATATATATATATATATATGTGTGTGTGTGTGTGTGTGTGTGTGTGTGTGGTTGTGTGTGTATGTATATGTATATAATAGACCTGGTGTACTTGATAGTGTTTTATGTGTGTGTTGCATCTAGCAGGAGAGAATAGCCAATGACGGTGTTTTATGTGTATGTTACCCGATAACGTAGCCAGGGAAGGGAATGTTGGTGCGGTCATCCCATCTAGTTTTGGTTTTGTTTGATGACTTAATTAAGTAGAAGTGAACAAAAAAACTTTCATGTACCCTATGTCAGCTTCCATTGTTTTTGTTCTCTGCAGCATTCACCTACAAAGCCTCAATCCCATGGTTTATATTTTGGCAGTACTCATCTACATATAAATTATTGTCAAGTGACTGGCAGAACCTTAGTGTAAATTTATTAAAAAAAAATCATTTAATTGTATAGACCAAGATATCTCGTAAGAGCTGGCAGCCAAGCAAGTGTACTGCAAAACCAATAAAAGACAACTGATTAGAGGAATAAGTAGGTACTTGTGCCATACTCTTCGTCCTAATAGCGAGCCTTTTGTCCAAACTCAACACTAATTAGATTTTTTTATTTGTGGCATATAAAGCACTATAGATCATTACATGACTTGAGGATTGTCTTTGATAGGTTTTATAGGATGGAAACAGATTCATGTTGTAAGGCACCCACCTTTTCACATGGAACAACTATTCATGCAGGATTTGGGTGATGGATGCTGAAAACTTGTGCAATGAGTGATGGCATTTACTGCCTCCAAAAGTAGCAGTTATGTGTCTCGGTGTAAATTTGTAGAAGTACCTTTAGGTGACATCGTTCTCGCTAACGAACGTTAGTGACTATGTGAAGAATATCTGGAAGAAAGGGGTATAGAAGTATAGTTGAACTCTCAATTAAACAAACAAGAAATGGTGTCCTTCAGTTTGCTTTCTAAACATTTTACTGAGAGACTATAAAAACTCAATTTTGGGGGACAGGATTTGCATGGACAGCTTTTAGGAAAGAGAGCTATAGAGAGACCGGATGTGTTAGAGCATGTTTTTCTATTCCTTTTCCTTTTGCAATGTTTTTTTTGGAAAGGGTATCCTGGGCCTATGGCCCAGACTAATCCCTGGCAATTAGGGCCTTTGGCCCAGCTGCTAAAGCGTGCAGACCTGAGTTTATCCTCAGTGGCTACAAATGCTGCTAGTGGGGCTCGAACCCGGGTTGAGCGCTATGAACTCCCCAAGCCTTTACCACCACACCACAGCCGTTGTGGTTACCTTTTGCAATGTTGGTGGTATTATGAGGTCTAACATTTTAATACATGCAGGCACGAGCCACTAGGGTATATGCTTGGGAAAGAGTATTTTCTCCATGCTTATGGCCCAATATATGCTCTTTCTGCGGACGTTGTTGCAAGCTTGGTTGCTTTAAGAAATAACAGGCAAGTTTTTATTTATTTATGAAATTAATGCAATCAGTTCACACACTCTGTCTTGCAAAAGACTCGTAAAAAGTAAAAACCTGAAGGGTTGTAGAGTTGGCATGATACCATTTTGCCAAAGGCCTCTTAAAAGGTCATATAATATAAATAACAGGCACATTAGCCTTATCCGCGATTGTACTCTGTTGCAAGCAAGCATGAAACATGCGCCTAACGTCCAATATTTGCCGGACGTCATCATTGTTCAAAACTAAATTATATATTTTGTCTAATTGAGTCCTCGGTCATCACTATCTTAGAAGCACTTCCCTTGTCTTTGTTCACAAAATCCTAATTGCAGATGCTTTTCTTATACATAAATCTAGATTGTTATCATTGCCAAGGGAATATCTCTAAAATTGAATTTCTCTCCATACACTTTCTACCTTTCAGTTTCCGAATGTTCAGCAATGAGGATGTTACCATTGGTGCATGGATGCTTGCAATGAATGTCAAACATGAGAATAACCGTCAACTTTGTCAATCAGAATGTACTGCAACATCCATTGCTGTGTGGGATATCCCCAAATGTTCAGGTTAGTGTTTCTCCTCAACGATCCATCTAAAACTGAATCATTGCGCTCCATTGTCATCAAATCTCTTCCAACCCCCAAATATGAAGCATTTGATCAATAACTTCTCAAACTATCCTACTTATGTTTTTCATTATAAACAAACCATGGTTCTTGTGAAAAAGCAACAAAAAATGGCAAGTGTGTTGGGTTTTTTGACATAGAATTGAGACCATGCTAAATATACATTTTCAATCTTGCATTGCAGGGCTTTGTAACCCTGAGAAAAAGATGTTGGAACTTCATGAAATGAAGATATGCTCAAACAGCCCAACTTTGCCATCTGTTGAGTAGCAGAAAATGCAGTTTTAAGATATCATTCTAGATTTTGCCCCTTCCTTTCTTCCTTCATATTGAATTCAGCAAACACTCTCCTAAGCCCCTGGATGTATTTTTGTGTTTATAGTCCAATCAGCCACATTATCAGAGAATTCATTTGTTTTTGGATGGGGTCAGTTTTTGTTGTATCACAAGTGTTAGTTCAGTTTCAACCCCACCACTGTTGTATCTCATTTTCACCTGCACAAGAGAGCTAACTGATAACCTACTATTCACTTGTGAATGAATGAATGATTGCATATTTGCATACTCAATTCTAGTCATGGAAACAAAGACTACATTGAGTACCTACCCAATGAATACTGGCAAAATAAAAATACATTTTTGTCCCTTTCAAGTTTCAACCCACATAAAGTTACTACATTCAGTAAAACAGGACCAGAGCCTTCAAAAATCTTGAATGGCACATCTGCAAACATTGGTTCCTAAAGCATGAACCAGAATCAACATCAAGGATTGCCAAGAAACCGAACTGTGGTCACAAACACTCGTTACCTGCATGTATATTAACACACTATAGATACATCGTCATCTCAAAATCCTTTTTTGTTACACAACAAAGGAAGCACGAAAAGCCATTACAAATCTTCCGCAAAACCACACTTGTCTCCGGCAGACCTCCCTAATGACCAGCGGTATCCTCCCCCACTATTTTCTCGCTCGCTTCTCTTTCTTCCACCGCCACTTTTTTCTCACTCTCTTCCACACCGAGATCCTCCGCCACTATTTTCTCTCTATCTTCCACCAGACTGCTGTTACCAGATACTTTTTGAACCATCGATCCAATACTTTGTTCAACCAAGTTACCATCTGCACTTGCTGTCATTGCAGATCCTGAACCAGTGGACATGTTATCTGAAGAAAATTTGTCTGAGTTCTTGGGTTTATTCAGGGCATGGCAATGGGGACAATAGTAAGTGGTGAACGGGAATTCCTCCTTTCTTGCGAGACCTGTAAACAAGAAAAAAAAAAACATTTCTTAAATTTACTTGCAAATCGTAGTGAAAATAATGATGCAAATTAGGAAACTATAAGTCTATTCACCATTATGCATATGGCAATTGCCACATATAAGTGCATATGATTGTGCAGGGTCGTCTCCCACAAGCAATGCTGCAATTCGAGCAATCCAACCCCCATCTTGAGCACCTAAAGCTGCAGGATTATGATGCTCGACAACAAGCTGATCATGCGGGGAATTCTCTGAAACTTCATTTCCTGCATAATGTGGCATTTCTTTATCAGAGTGCTGCTGGGCTACATTGCCTCCAGTAGATCTAGCATTTGATTGATTTCGTTTCCGTAGACCACTGGGTTGTTGAAGCTCAACATCGCTGCTCTTCCCCATGCCATACGGATTCAGTTGTGACTCGTCTCCAAGAAACATTTTCAGGCCTGAATCTGCACCCAATTTGGATGCAAGGACCGATGCAGCAGCTGCTTTTGCTGCTGGATCAGGGTCATATTTCTGCAAAACAGGTTGAAAATAAGCACACATATTCGAAAGATTTGCTGCATCAGGTTCGTAAAAAACCTGTAATGCCAGTTCGAAATCTGCAGTTATGGAGACCAGACCAACTTCTCATATCTAGGATGGTTAACAAAATCAAAGACAACTTTGAAAGATTTGGGGCAGTTTTTAAGAGTGCACATTGCTGAAGCCATAGTAGCTTTCTACCAGAAGTGATGTGGTACACGAATCTGCTATGAGCAGCTTCAAGCTGTACCTGAATGAGTTGCTGAGTCATGTAGTAATTCGTCCTCTCTTTAAGCTCGTCAATTTTTGCTTGCCTTTCATCCCGAAGCCTCTCCAATGCTTTCTGGTCCCTGCGATCACCTATATGAGAGCGCATCAAAAGTCACTATTTTCTGCTATAATGAGACATCAAGAACCATAACAAAAAAGACAACTTAATACTCCATCCCTACCACCCATCTACGGTCAACTCTGCAATCAAAATGGAACATTAAAGACAACACCCATCAACATGATGACATATTAACCATGTACATTGTCAATGTGTGTGTACCTAAGCAAACCCATGAAATTTGGGGAATTGTTGGATCTTGGAAGAACATGTTTGCATAAAACAGACTTCCTTTCTCTTGTGGGTTGCCTTAGGGTGTTCATGGGTATCAACAGCAGTATGTATAAAAGCTACCAGCAGTTTAGTATCATATTTAGGGGATTATGAAGTATGAACGATAGCAGATCAAAGAAATAAAGCTGTGGATGGCAATTGGCAGCAGCATATGTTAACAATTCAGTGGAAAAAAAAATATTTATCCCACGAATAGATGCAAGATGGAAATATGGAAATGAAAATTCACAAATAAGCATAGAGTTTACATCAACTACTAGTAAGGGCTAAAACAAATCAAGAGGCTAACAGACATAAATCACGACTGACCAATCAAAGAAGAACATGGTTATAAGCATCAAGATGAATGCAAATCTCTGAAGGGGTTAACAGGGATTACAAGTATGTAGACTTACAAAATCTCGTGAAGCTCAAAAGCCCATAATACAAAGCGAACGATAAACCAGGCAAAAGAAACATGGGTAAAACTCGCAATGATCTCGTTCTCCAGTCCATGTCCACTGTTCTTGTTGTCATTATAGCATAACCCACTGCAACCAACTGTCACAAAACAAAATCAAAACACAGCCCAGAATAACCTCTACAAATAAACAGAAAGGCATACAATGTTTTCACCAAACATTCAATTCTTATAAATTTTACTATAGCCTCATCACAATACATACATTTCTTTCTTTCTTTTTTGTCAAAACAGCATACCTAGGCTCTTCTGAAATATAATTTGGTGCAATTATTTCACAAGAACTATATGTGTGTGTGTGTGTTTGCATTCAAAAATATATGAATCATTGAATCTGAGTTAACAGTTACAAAGATTACCTCAAAAATAACAGAAAAGATAATTAAATTCCTTGCAGTTCTCCTCCATCTCAAGGATCGCCTCTTCATTCTAGAAAGAAGAGTTGCTTCTTCTTTAGATATAAACTGCAGTCTCTTCTCAAAATCATCACCGCCTAATCTAAACACCGTATTCCAGATTCGAGAGAAAATACTCTTCTTGTTCTTATTCTTACTCTTGTTATCATTCTTCTCTTCAACCACTTCCTTTACCTCTTTCTCATTCGCCATTAGGGCTTTTTTCCACTGACACAAATCAGAACTAAAAACAAAAGAAAATCGCAAGAACAGATCCAGATCAATGAATTAAACAGCTTCACTTGCTCAATTTTCAAAATATATGATATTTAGAGAGACAATCGCGTTGGATCGCGTACCTGGAAATGTAAAATATTGGGGGTTTTGCTTGTTTCGATAACAACAATCAGTGGTTTTTGTTCGATCGATCGATCAATTGTGGATGAATGCAATGAATGAATAAAAAAGTTAAGATCGTGAAGAAAGCCTGCCAATGAAGAATTGTTTTGATTCCAACTAGGGTTTGGTTGGAGGGGGTCCGCTTCACAAAAGCTGGGAGTAGCGCACACGTATTACACACGCCGTCGTTGAAATATACAGTAATAATACACCCAACGGCTTTCTTAATAATGACGGCTTTGCTAATTATTTTTCTTACAAAATTAATCGTTTTTGTGATAAAAGTTATATTTTAATTTTACAAAAATAAGTAATTTGAGATGTATATCTATATCTATATCTATACTATATTATAAAGATGACATAAAAAACTCTTAATTACAACTCATTAAACTTTATGTACTATCATTTAAAGCTATCTACTTAAAATCTCTTAAAAATAACTACTAAAGCTTAATTAATATATTTCATCCTTATCCTCCAAAATCCTTATCTCTAATCCCCAAACCCTAAAATTATGAAATTTGAATTCTGATAAACATAATCAAAACAGGATAAACATCTCAATTTAAATATAAAAAATTTAAAATATATAAGATAATTAATGAATTTTAACAAACTACTTAATTTTTTTATATAAAAAAACAATATATTGTTAAACCTAAATTAAACAAATTTATATATAAAAAAAACCATTATCACTCAATAAAAACCATCCAAAATCGTACTGTAAATCAATAAAAAACAAAAAATAAAAATAAACATTAAAATCGTGATGTATTTCGCTACATTGCGCGAGTACGCTTCTAGTTATATTATAAAAACGACATAAAAAACTCTTAATTACAACATTTTAAGCACATGTTACAACTAATTAAAGTCAATTACTTAATTTACAATTTCTTAATGCTTTGGTACAACCTTTCCAAGCACAATATATCACATAATTATCTATTTGTGGAATGGATACTCATTTATTAATATAAATATTTGTATTTTTTGTGGAGGATTTATTAAATTAAATGTAAAATCAAAAATAAAAATAAAATATTTTAAAATATTCTCTACATTCACTATAAATATATATAACTTCTCTATGTATCATCCGAATACAAGAAGAAAACGAACGGTCGGGTGTCAATGGCGGAACCTGCAACTGAACAAAAGATATTCCACTATATTTTTGTTTCTTTGAAAATCTACTTTATTTTATTTTATTTTATTTACTGAGGATTTGTTTATATTTTTCAAAACCTACAATCATATTTTTCGAAGTAGGGAATAAGATATATATACATATCTTTATTTTTATTTTTATCGACTAATACTATAATGTCTTGAAGTCAATAGTCAGATAAATTTTTAAGTGGTACTGAGTGAATTTGAACTATACCAGTTGAGTTGCCGGTTATAAAAGATAGAAATCATGTATTTTCTTTGTCATATTTGATGTGGGTTGAATGTTGTTAATTAACCTATAGATTTATACGTTCAAAGTGATTGTCAAGTGTTGTCGATGAGGTTTCAGAAAAATTGCAAAATCTGTAAAAACGTATGTTCATATTTATAATTATTTCAATAATAGTGATATATTGTGAGACATGTCGTTTGAGTTTTAAATAATATAATACAAAACTATTACCAATATTATTGCACAAACTCATAACAACAATCGATTAAGAATATATGCAAGTTAACCACTTATGAAAATACGTTCGTTTTTCACTTTGTATTTCATTAACTGTTAACAGAGAATTTACGTTTCATTTTAACTTGGTTCAATATTCCAACAAAAAATTTATTCTCCCGTGCAATGCACAGGCCCAACACTAGTAAAAATTAAAAAAAAAAACACTCATACTTGGTTTATTTTGTTTAAAATTGATAGTTTAAGAAAAGTATATGATTCTTTTCTTATAGATGATTTATTTATGATGGAATAATCTTAAAAGGTTAATTAGTATGAAATTTGTTTTTATTTATTTTATGAAAAGCTGAAATAATTAACGTATTTGAAAACTATTACATTGTGTTCTTGAAACTTATTTTACGAATGAAAGAAAAGGAAAGAAAATTAAAACCCTTTAAAAATTATTAAATTTCAAAAATATCGGATCTTTCATCCTAAATGACATATTAGTAAAAATGACATTTTTATTTTCCTTTATCTCCTTTTCAAGAACATTTTTTTTTCTTTTCTTTTCCTTTCCTTCTCCTTCTTTCCCTTTTGAGAACACAAATAAAAAAATATATATTTTTTTCTTTCCTTTCTTTTCCCTTCATGTCTTTTCCTTCCATTTCTTTTCTTTTCTCTCCAAATTCGAGAACACAAGGTTAAGGTTTCGTTTGACTTAGAAGATTGGATTGGATTTGATTTGAAAGATTTCTTGGATTTGAAATCTCACAAACATAGGATTTTGAAATTTAATAGGGATGGTCGGTAGTTCATGGGTTTTCGTAATGTTCATAAATATTTGTTTTGTAATAATCAATTAATAAAAAAAGTAATTTAATTATTTTTATAATCATTAATAATATAAATTTATAAATTATTTATAGAGAATTAAATTCAATTACATTTCAAATCCTACAAACCAAATATTCAAAATCCTCCTTATCAAAATCTTGCCAATTCCTTCCACAAGATCCAAATCCACAAAAAATTCCATCAAAATGCTCTTCAATAAAATTGGGTATTCTAGTGTAAAATGTGAAGTACTTTGTTAACTTTTTAAAACCATAAAGTCTTTCTAATTTTTGACAAGTTTGAGCCAATCATAACTTTCCTACCTTTTTCAATAAAAAATTATCTGGATTCGGGTATTTATAAAAATAATCTATCTACTCATTTTGAGATATAGATAAGATATGTGTACATCTTACCTAAGTAAGGAAACAAGATGGGGAATGTTCGTTTTTCGACGTCATTAATGTACTACTTTCCGAAGTAGATTCGTTGTGTTTTCACAAAAAATTGGCAAGATCTGATGATTTATCGCAAGTTTTGTACAAGAATCATCATTTATAAAGATGACGAAGTTCGGGTTTTCAAGCTAAAATAAAAGGAGTTGAGAGTTCATGGAAGTCAGGATCTGAAGAGGAGTTCAAAAGACACGGTCCAGAGGCATTTCTAAGTAGGAAAGAAGCCTAATTGGATACCACACTAGCTTAACTTGTGGGCCAAAAGCACACGGGTCGACCTATCACGCGACTTAGGTTGTGACACTTACTGTGATTAGCTTAAATGTTGATTTCCGACTACGGTTTGAGACATTTTGGACACCATACGAATTTGAGTTGTCTGGGGATAATTTTTGGGGGATTTTAAAGTGAGTGACAAAGAGTTGGGGAACACATTAGGAATGAATATTTGAAGTCGTATCTATCAATTGTGTGTAGGGATTCATCACAAAAGGGAGTTTTAGGCACTATTTGTTTACCTCTTAATGGTTCCATTAAGAGGCAACATCTGAATCGCTAAGAGGTAAATCTTGTTTGGCAAAAAAAAAGGGTCGCCTCTTAATGGTTTTGTATCCTGACCCTCCCTTAACCATTAAGAGCCCTGATTTCATTATGAACAATTAGCAAACAACCATATTTTATTTTACACTATATCATAAAAAACTCTTAATCATTCAGACCACTTAATCATTCTGCACTAAACCATTCAGCAACTGCCAAACAACCCCTTACTTTGTTTCAAACATTAATTAAGAAACCATGTCTAAACCGATGAACTTTTCTCTTTTTTCTATATTTTCTACGACCTCCAACATTAACTAACCTTTAGATAATGGGGGTTGATTGATTTTTAGTTTGTAAGCATATGAACACGTAAATTTTAGAACTTTATTGGGGTTTTAAACTAATGAAGCATATGGATTTGTATTTAAAGTATTTGTTAATCTGGTTAACTATAGATTTGAGAAAAGTAATTTATAATTATTTATGCTTTGAGAAGTTGGATAGAGATAAAACCTCATTACTTTTATACAATCTTACTCTTAATAAGTTCTTGAAATCGTGTTTTTTTTTGGGAAAGGGTGTCCTGGGCCTTTGGCCCAGACTAATCACTTGGCAATGAAACCGACTGCTAAAGCATGCGGCCCTGAGGTTAAACCCAATGGTCACAAAGTTGCGAATGCAGGGAATCGAACCCGGGTTGAGCGCTATGAACTCCCAAGTGATTACCACTACACCACAAGCCTTGTGGTTTTGAAATCGTGTGTTGATATCAAAAAATAAAACTTAATATATATATATATATATATAATATTATTTTTATATAAAAATAACTGAAAAATGAAAACGACCATAGTATCCTTAAGTTAACAGAGTTAAGGTTAATGGTGTTAAAGAAAGGACCTAATTTGTAACAAAATGGAAACCATAATGACGATATCTATAATTAAGTCGTTTAGGGGACCCAATCCAAATTTTCATGAAACCACAGTGACCAAATTTGTAATTTACTCTAAAACTTAGTTTTCAAGTGATAAACCTTTTATTTAACTTGAGAGAAGATAATAGGTAATTTAGAGATTGTGTATTCATTTACTTATCTCGCCTAATAAGTATTGCAATTAAAGTGTATTATATGGAAACCATTAGCATTAGGATTTCAGCTGTAACACCCTCAAATTCGGAGATAGCAACTAATTTAAAATTTTCTAAATACATCGATAAATAACCCATCTACAATCACAAATTAAGATTTAACTTCAATACACACATTTCGTTCTATGAAAACAGTCTATAATAAGGTCGGGTGCTACTAAAACCCAATGACAGTCACTATCTCCAACTGCGGAAGACTTCACCAAACTACTTACTCTCGTGCAACTCTAATGCTCATCTGTTGATCCAAACTCTCTCAGTGATTTGAT
The DNA here is from genome assembly GCA_023525745.1 of Arctium lappa. Taxonomy (NCBI): domain Eukaryota; kingdom Viridiplantae; phylum Streptophyta; class Magnoliopsida; order Asterales; family Asteraceae; genus Arctium; species Arctium lappa. The sequence goes on from CM042047.1 coordinate 6,581,873, forward strand.
AACGACCCTCTTCTATACTTAGTGAAAATTACGTTTTAATATGTATTAGTGTTTCACCATCAGCAATCAGACTGAGTCTGTTCAGTTATCACTGATAGTCTTTCTTATAAGCATTTCTATGTATCAGTGTTTCACTATCAGTGATCAGACTGAGTCTGTTCAGTTATCACTGATAATCTCTGAAGTAAACAGCTAACGTAATCCCTGAAGACAAGTCTCGCGTCAACATATGTTCATAGCTGAATCGAAGACGAAGCTGCTGAACAAAGAGAAGTCTACTAGTGACCTGATGCGGATATCAGTGAAGCAGACAACTCTACATATACGCGAAGGAACATGAGGAAAAGCTTCAGCGATAGCTGAACCTCTTTATCTCTGAAAGAAGAGATACTCAGCAATCGAATGATCACTTATCTTATGTCTCAAGTTTCCTTTTGTCTCTCCTTGCACAAACTAGTACTATGTGTCAGAACGGACATGTCTCTGCCACCATACGTACAACACCTCTGTCAACTACACTATTCATTGTCCGGCCGAAAGCATGTCTCCCAAAAAGTCAGACTTCCAAAGCAAATCAGTGAACGCCACGTGTAAAGTGTCATGCCATGCATTTAATGCATAGGGTGTAAATAGGAAGTTCGCCTCTTCATCTGAAAAGTGCTAATCCTTGAACCTCATATAGAAACCCTTGTTTTCTATATCTCTAAATCTCCCATTCTCTGAATTTCTTGTGCAACCATCTTAGTGTTTCTTAAGTTTGTTTAGATTGAGTCTGTCTTAATCTTATTCCGCAACAAACTTGTAAATTGTGTTTGATTTATCAATAAACAATTTATTAAACTTTAAATTTCTGTGTTTGTATTCAACCCCCCCCTTCTACAAACTTGTTAAGCACCTTCGGGACCAACAAGTGGTATCAAAGCACTTTGTTTAAACTAATAAACAAGATCTTGCTGTATACTCTTCCTTGCTATTCTAAAATGGCACTAAACACAAACACAAACTACTATGATAATGGTTCACTTTCTAAACCTCCTCGATTTAGCAGAGATAACTTTTCTCTATGGAAAAATCGAATGATGCTATTTCTTGAAGGTGCGGATCCTACTATACCTGAATATATAGAAAATGGACCCTATGAACCTGTTAGAATTATAGCATCAGTTCCCGCTACTGCCACCACAGAAGCTGTCCCTGAACGATATGTCATTAAGGAAATAAGACAGTGGAGTGATGAAGATAAAAAGAATGTAGGAATAGATGCAAGAGCAAAGACCATTATTTCAATGGCTCTGCCTGATGAAGTTTTCCATTCCATCATGCATCTGAAAACTTCTAAAGAAATGTGGGAAACCATATGTGTTCAATATGAGGGCACCACTTAAATCCAAGAGACTCGAAAGATTAACTTGGTAAGACAGTATAAAAGTTTTATCGCTGGTAAGAATGAATCTCTTTCTGACGTTCATCAGCGGTTTAACTGCCTAATCATTGACCTAAGAACTGTTGGTAGGACCTATTCTAATTCTGAGGTTCTAACAAAATTCTTGGAATGTCTTCCTTAAAGCTGGGACAGTTATTCAATATGTCTTAAGCTTACAAAAGACTTAAATTCTCTTTCTCTCAACACTCTGTATGGAATATTGCTCAACTATGAGGAATCTAATCTCCTGAAGAAGAATCTTGTAAAAGATTCTAAAGACTCCAAAAGCACTCCTGTTGCTTTAGTCTCTTCAGAGATATTTCCATCTCAGCGATCTACTCTCACCATCACTGAGTTAGATTCTGAATCTGAGGATCTATCAGACCCTGATCTTTCAGAGTTTGATGAGTCCTTAACACTCTTGACAAACTCTTTTAAGAGATTTGCAAGAAAGAGCAACTTCCGAAGAAGTAAACCTCTCTCTCTTACTGAAAAGCCAAAATCAACTCCGGTTGATAAGGCTACTGCCACTTGCTATAACTGCGAAAAGATTGGACATTTTGCTAGTGAGTGCAGGTCGAAAAAGGTCTTCAAACCAAGGACTACGATTCCAAACAAGAAGCTGACTCTTGTGAAGAAGGCACTGATGCCTTCCCAGCTCAACTATATCTTCTCTCACATCATCCAGTGTATGAGTGGGAAGAGTGGGTCACTAGACCAAGCCAGCAAGGGTCAGGTCCAGATGGCTTACTCAGTGATAGCTGGACGTAACTTCGACTACGCAACAACTATCTTTGATGACTTAAAGTCAAAGATAGAGAAGACCGAGAGGGATCCCAAAGTTCCCTACGTACACTTCATCTGCGCGTACCTGAAGTTCCTAGTTTGGCGACTGTTGACACAAATGTCAACACTCTGAGTGCAAAGGTGGACTCTATGACTGCATCTCTCAACAACACCACCAACGCTGTTCAATCAGCTGGTGAAGCACTGAAGACGCTGGCTGCCACCTGCGCCTCCAAAGCCGACGTTTCTCAACTCGCTACTCTTCAAGAAGCGATTGACAAAGTCAAGGCAGACTCACAACAACAGTTTGCAGCTCTGTCTACAAAGATTGATGCCTGTGAAGTACTTCTTCAGCAGATCCTTTCCCACCTGAAGGAACCAGTTCCAACTCCTGCTCCTTCATTTACAGAAGACGATAGAACTGCTCTATGCGTAGCTGTGGATTTTATTCATCAAGCTACGTCTGACTTCCCTGTACTTGAAGATCGGCTCAAAGGACTGGAAGCTGATGTCTATAAGTTGTCCACCGCTGAAACCTCTACTCCTTCCAAAGATTTCTCCCTTCGTGATAATGACAAAGAGGGGGAGAAAGCATCTGAAGAAAATAAGGAGAAAGAAGCTGATGCTGCTGAACATCTAAAGGAAACTCCCTCTCAGTTTGAGGGGGAGATAGCTGCTGACAAAGCCCCTCCCACCATCGTTGATCTAGTCGATGATGAAGAGGAGGAAGAAGACGATGATGAAGACCTTGATCTTGAAGATCAAGAGGATGATTCTCATCAAGATGACGATGAAGAAGATCAATCCTTATGGTGTTCTTCAGCCGTCACTTCATCAGCGATAGCTTCGAAAGAAGTTATCAAAGCAGGGGGAGACAAGAGAAACCTTCAGGAACCCCTTCCCAAAGCAAAGGTGCATCTGCTGAGGGAACCCTGAAGATGATTTCACTACCTGAGGAGAATCCTTCTCAGGTATGCCTTACTCTTGTTCCCTTATCTTACTATAAAAATCCTACCCCTGTTTCTTTCTAGCCTTTATCTCTCTCCCTCCCTAAAATAAATCTAACCTTTTTTCTTTTTCTGACCAGACAGTTCTCTCCCCTGCTTAAGGGTAAAGAGCTCCAAATAATCCCAGCTGCTGAAGCTGATGACCAAATAATCCCAATCTCTGTCCGAGAGATTGATGAAGAGGATGAAGAAGAAGAAGAGTCCCTGCAACATCGTGGAAGGCCCTCTAGACCATCTCACTGGTCAGAGGAAGAGAGAAAGAAAAGAACAGAGATAATTTCTCATATGGAGAGTCAACGACGAAAGGTCCCCTCTCAATCATCATATCTGAAATTCCTGACTGAAGCTGAAATTGAAGAATCCGTCAGGGCTGAGAAGCTGATTGCTGACTGTCAAAGAGATGCCTCTCTGGCTCTCAAAGTTCAGTCTTCTCAAGTCAAAGACAAGAAGCTGAAACGCAAACCAATGAAAGTTCAGACAACTCTGTTGAAAGAGATTGAAGAGGAACGCTCCAAAGAAAAAACGGTCAGCGATAATACAGTCGATTGGTGCAAACAAAAAATTGACTATCGCTCTGATCCAATGAAGATCGTAGCGGTCGCTATCTCTGGAAGAAAGAAGAAGGATAAACTCTCTGTCACCATGGAGATTACCAGAGAGGATGGAAGCTGCAAGGCAATGTTCATTTCAAAGCTGGAAGACTTCGGCTACATGGAGTGGCTTGAGTTCAAAGATGCGCTGAAGAAATCAAAGTCAACATACAGAGGCTACGTTGAAAGGGTTGAGTGGCTTAACGCCTAGTGAGCTCAAGAGTTTTCATCAGACATATATAAAACAATAACTTTGAGAACGTTATCTAAATCGTGATGTTCAAAATTAAATATGTTCAATCTGAAAGCAACCAAAATGAAATATATTAAATCTGGAAACAATCTCTTTTTCAACATTCACCCTCTTCGCCTAGTGAGCTCAAGAGTTTTCATCAGACATATATAAAACAATAACTTTGAGAACGTTATCTAAATCGTGATGTTCAAAATTAAATATGTTCAATCTGAAAGCAACCAAAATGAAATATAATAAATCTGGAAACAATCTCTTTTTCAACATTCACCCTCTTCGTGATTAAAATCATATGACAACCGTTTTCTTCAAATATAAACCCAAAACTCGTGTAACACATAACTGACACTTTAATAGACAAATACTGAAAACGTGGATAAACTGTGTTATCCAAAATATTCCAAAACATGGATAAAGTTCAGTATGTAAAACCCAAAAACATGGATAACAATCCACACCCAAAACGTCACCGGAAACATGGATTATAAAACTCCATAACCAAAACACATTGCGGTGACGGGGGAGACCTGATTACATAGTATGTGACGGAACACAAAAGTAGGTCACATAACTGTGTAGGAAACCAAAACATATAGGTTATACCCATAAAACATACCGAGCTCAACTCCTCTAAGTCTATTGTTCGAAAACATCAAGTCAACCCCTCTAGGTCTATTCTTGAGAGTTCCAAAACAGGGGAACCCAGTTCCAAAACGGGAACTTATGCACAAGGGAATTACACCTTACTGCCCATAGGACGTTGTCCGACCGTATAGGTCCACACCTTACTTACCATGGTGACCCGATGCCTATTCCATGCCAAAGTGGTAAACTTGTCAAAAACGGGACAAAGAACACCATGCCTATGGATCCATTGTACTAACTAAAACATTACATGACTCAAAACGAATGAACTAACGCATTCAAGCATGTACCTCTCAAATAAGATGCAGTATATGCAAATCATAACCAAATACTCTACATTGAGTTATTAAAATCGGACAAGTGTCCTCAGAACCCAACAAAATCCAAACCGAGCCATAAGCTCAACAAACCTAAAAACCCAACGTTGAAAATCATAAAGTGAAATCAAACGCAAACGACCCACATTATGTAAACCCATACTCCAAAAATATATATGAACAACTTCAACGTAGTTTAGATTGGGACAAATCGTTTTCCAAGTGAGTTATATCATTTATTCTTTCAAAACATCCCATAACACAAACTCAACACTTATCTAAAACAAACCATAAAACGCATTTATGCTCAAACTCTATTTCATGAAGTAAACCATTAAAATACCAATGTGTATGTTTTCCTTGTCAAAATGCTCAAACCCCCAAACGTGGGTGTTTTACAAAGTTTATAAAATCAAACACTTCAACTAATCAAGATTTATCAAATAACCCAACAGTTAATAATTTCATGTAAAACAGGTAAACACTTTAAAATAAGCATTTTGGTATGTACATCGTTTTCAAAAATCAACTTGAACTCACCTTGCTAGATTTAGGCTAAATCTAGATTTTACCCCATTTGAGTTTTCTTGAAGAAATCCGAATCCACGAGCAAGAATCCTTCCAAAACCTAGATCCACAAGTTCTCAACCATAAATAGACATATTCAACCACATAGAATCGTTCCCCAAACATTTTACATGAAAACTCATCATAACCCGAAACCCTAATTTTCAAAGTTAAAGAGGAGAAAATATTACCTTTACCAAAGTCGAATCCGTTTCCAACACTCTTTTAGGGGGTGTAGGCCCGCCTTATCAAATGTAGGCCCATCCATGTCCTCTTCTCGTCTAATCCCTAGTGGTTTTGGGGTGGAGTCCTTATTTGGTATAGTGAACTTGTTTTTTGGAATACTTTATTTGAGACAGATTATATTTCATGTGTTTTAGATTAAAAAACAAGGATGTAATATATATTTTTTAAAAATAAAGTTTTATTAAGATCATGTTTGATAATAATAAGTTGAGTGAATTACATAAATGGTCCCTTGTGAATACTTGATTTTCACGTTTCGTCCCTCGAAAGATAAAAGTATACTGATGGTCCAAAAATCGTGTTTTTAGCCCAAAATCGTCCCTCTCACTAACATCGTTAGATAGGGATCCATTAACTCTGTCATGTGCCCCTCACGTGAGAGGCATTTTCGTCTTTTTATGTTTGATCTTTAATGACATTTTTATTGTACATGTTTCAATGCATTTTGTACAAGTATACAAACCCAAAGAGATAAAAAAAAACATAAACTATAATTGCTAGGTCATTGTTGCTCAAGTCAGTTCTCCGGGTAACTTTTCCAGCCAACTTTTCTGATCATCTTCTCCGACCAACTTTTCCGGCCATCATGAACACACAAATCTCACATAAACATAAGACAACACAACCTTAACCCATATTTGGAAAATAATATCAACAACCCAAATGAAATTTATACAAACATCAAATTTATACAATCAAATATGTTAAACAACTTTTTTCCTAACAAATTTATATCTAATTTATATCAAATTGAGAAGAGATGGTGTCGGTGTTCTTGAGGAGAGATGGAGGTGGCGTCCGTTCTTGAAGATAAATAGTACGCCGGCTGGTTTTAGAAGTAAAATTAGAGGTGGCATTCGTTCTTAAATCCTTCGCCAGAAAAGGGAGAGGGGTGGTTGCGTCGGAGAAAGGCGTGGTTGCGCCGGAGAAAGGGTTGGCTTTGCTTGAAACAGAGAGTGAGGATGAAGAAGGATTCAAGAGAGTCGCCGGATTATTCATCGGAGGATGAGATGGTGGATTTAATGACCTTTGGAGGATGAGATTTGTTTTGGGAGGTTTTCTAATTTATATATACTATAAAATATTAATTTATTATTAGATATAATATAAGACATTAATTTTTTTTACAGAAAATCAGAAATAGGGATAAGAAGATAAAAGTGCCCTCACGCAAGGGGCACATGATAGAGTTATTGGAGCCCTATCTAACGATGTTAGTGAGAGGGACGATTTTGGGCTAAAAAACACGATTTTTGGACCATCGGTGTACTTTTAGCTTTTGAGGGACGAAACGTGAAAAAGGCAGCTATTCACGAGGGACCATTTATGTAATTCACTCTAATAAGCTAGTAAGATAGTTTGTTTTTTCGAACTTATTGAAAAAGTCGCGTTAAGATCTAACCAATAAGTTCTAAAGTTTTATGTCCCTTGCAGTAGCGTTTCAATAACCTCCCCTACAATGACTTCGAACCAATTTTTTACACACACACACACAGACATATATATATAAACCAAATCTTGGCCCTTTTGATTTTGTGTATTTTAAAATTTAGAGGTGGTTATCAAATCTATTAAGTATACAGTTGATAGTAAATTTAGAACCAATTTTATCCACACCGGTGATTATCTACATGGACGATTGAGATTAATCTGTAGGATTTATAACAATTACATGGTTTGTATTTGAAACTCCTTGTATATATGAAATCCAATTTCAACCAATCAATTATTTATATTAATTTTTTTATTTAATTGACGAATAAAGAGTCTATTAGTAATTTTCCTAATAAAAATTTGAAATTAATTACTTAAAATCTAAAAATAACTTTTTAGTGGCTATTCATTAATGATGCGGTTACCATAAAATTTTCAACCAAATTGATTTTTTGATATCATCTCATTTTTTAGCATCTACACCTTTCACGGCCACACCATCCCCCACCATGTTCACCCTACTCACATACTTGTATCATAGTGTGTTACAACTTGTATCGTAGTGTATCACAGTTGGTGAAACCTGCCAACATATTATATTTAAAGTTGCAATATTTAGTTTTACGATTTGAAATGTGTTCACAACGTGTATAGTGGGTATCACAGTGGTATCACAATGGGTTTGTGTTTTACCTGTTTAGAAGTTCTTGGGTATCACAATGGTGTATGCCGAAATAAGGTTCGCCGGCCGGAGAGAGGAGAGGGGATAATTACCAAAATTAATATTTTTTTGATGATTACCAAAAGACCAGTTTACACTTAACCATTATCCCTAAATTTAAACTTTTTAAAAATTAATGGATAATCACCAAAATTAATATTTTTAATAATAGTTATTGATTATTACTAATATGTGGTTGAGATTGAATCTCACAGTTATTACAAACAACCGAGATCTTCCTTGAATGACCCCCTATATATATAGGTCCTTTCGAATAAAAACATCGAAAATCCTACAAACTGCACAAACCAGTCATAATCGTTCATGCAAATTATCAAATTTGTTACATTAAATATAAACTAAACCAAACTTCATTGCATTTGCTTAATTGTCAGCCTTTGCATGAGAATGACAAATTGCGATTAAGTTGAATGATTTCCATAAATCAGAAAGTAGGTTGCTGGATTTGTGGAGGGTTTATTAGCTAGTCTTTATTGTTTAGGGTAGCCTTTGTAATTTTCTTATTCTTGTACCCTTTTTGTGTAACTTTGTATTCTATAAATGTACATCCCCACACATTGGTGGGGCATTCACTTTGCTATTAATCAGATGGTATCAAAGCCTTGACCTTTTCTCTCCCTCCAACCCCCTCTCTTCCTTTTCCATACCTTCTGTCTTCCTCATCATTTTTCTTACTTCTGCCATGGCTTCCACATCCAACGAAAACAGCATCCCCTTAAACACCATCATTCATATGTTAACAATCAAACTTGGATCCACCAATTACCTTTTATGGAAAAATCAAATCATCCCTATTCTCTCTTATCAAAACCTTCTCAATCATGTTGATGGAACCGGTATTGCTCCTCCCTCTACTCATCTTAAGGCCGATAAAATTGTTGACAACCCGGATTATTCGGCATGGGTCTTAGCTGATCAGAAAACGGTTATTATCCTTCACGCCTCTCTATCTGAGGAAGCCGTCACGTTGATTGTCGGTCTGTCCACGGCCCGACAAATCTGGACAGCCTTAGAGGCCGCCTATGGCAACTCTTCCATCGAAAGGGTTCACACCATCCGTGATCAGCTTCGAATCATTCAGAAGGGATCTAAATCTGTTGCCGAATATGGCCGGTTATTCAAAACCCTTTGTGATCAGCTAGCCGCTATTGGGCATCCGGTGGATGACAGTGATCAACTTCACTGGTTTCTTTGCGGTTTAGGTCCTTCTTTTGAAACCTTTTCTACCACAATTCGATCCGCCAGGCCTGCACCATCATTTGCTGATTTGCTTGCTAGAACCGAGAGTCACGAGTTGTTTTATCAAGCCCTGCAACGGTCATCCTCTCCTACTGTTGCCTTTACCGCCACTCACCAGCCGCAACCTTCGGCTGGTCGTGGTCGCGGCAGTAGGTCATCCAGGGCACCCAATCAGAATGTTGGTCGAGGTCGTGGGAGACGTCCCCCTCATTGCCAATTATGTCGAACCAATGGCCACTATGCTAACTTGTGTCCTCGGTTATCATCTTTTGCTTCGCAACCCCCTGCTGATAATTATGACCTTGCCAAAGCCTTTGCTGCTCACTGTCATGTTACTACTGCTGCTCCAGATTGGTATGTTGATTCCGGTGCTACGGATCACATGACGTCTACCATCGATAACGTTACTAATGACACTCCGGCCTCAGGTACCAATTTTGTTACCTTTGGGAACAATCAGTGCCTTCCAATTTCACATACCGGTTCTTCTCGTGTTCATCATAATGTGGTCTTAAACGATGTCTTGGTTGTGCCTCGTTTAACCAAAAACCTTTTATCAGTGAGTAAACTCACCAGGGATAACCATGTGGATGTTTTGTTTTCTCACCCTAATTTCGTTGTTCAGGATCGGACCACAAAACGGGTGCTGGCCCAAGGCAAATGTGATCAAGGGCTTTATGTTCTGAAATCAAGTCCACAGGCTTTAATCGCCTCCAATAAGACTCCCAAAGCATCTTTTGAAACTTGGCACTCTAGGCTTGGGCATGTTAATTTTGATACTTTATTTTATCTGCATAAACTTGGACTCTTATCATTTAGTGCTTTACTTCCCAAACCAGGGGTTTGCTTATCATGTCAAATGGCAAAAATTCATAAATTACCTTTTGAATTGAACCATAAACGTGCGGCTCTTCCTCTTGAGCTAATTCATTGTGATGTTTGGGGGCCCTCGCCAGTTGAGTCCCATGATAATTTTCGGTATTATATTGTGTTTGTAGACGACCATTCCCGGTTCTCGTGGTTATATCCTTTGTCTCGGAAATCACCGTGTTCGGGACTTGTTTGATGCTAATGGAACTCTTCATCGACTATCTTGTCCGTACACTCCTCCTCAAAATGCTAGAGCGGAACGAAAACACCGGCATATTGTGGAAACCGGGTTGGCCATGCTTTTTAACGCTAATTTACCCTCCACTTTTTGGGTGGATGCGTTTACCTCGGCGGTTCATATTATCAATCGGTTGCCTACTAAGGTGTTGGATGGGAAATCCCCATTCGAAATTTTGTATCATCGTGTCCCGGATTACAATACATTTCGGACATTTGGTTGTCGGGTATTTCCTTACCTCCGACCTTATTCGGAACATAAACTCGCCCCGCGTAGCCTACCGTGTGTATTTATAGGCTATAGCTCCAAATATAAAGGGTTTCGTTGTCTTGACCCTGTCACCTCTCGGATTTATGTCTCCCGCCATGCCCAATTCGACGAGGCAATGTTTCCATTTTCCTCGCCCACTGTTGCCGAGCCAAACCTCGATTTACCCGTCCTCACTTTTTCTGATTTTCCCATTCTTCACCCTACCAACCCTCCTGTTCCCCATTGCCAACCACCTCCCACTAAGCCCTCGCCATGCCCTATGTGCATGGATTCTCCGTCAACTCCACCACCCATTGCTCCACCTTTGGCTCCTCAACCCACTTCACCAACTGTACCAGCCCCTCCCACTACCATACCGTCGGTCTCGGCTGCTCCACCCCCCTCACCAACTGTACCACCCTCTCCCACTAACACACCGTTGGTCTCGGTTGCTCAACCCACCTCACCAACTGTACCAGCCCCTCCTGTCTTGGCTCCCATCAGTTCGACTCATCCTATGATTACTCGGGCCAAGGCTGGTATCTTCAAACCTCGTCATATCGCAGATTTGTCTCAACTTAACCACCTTCCACTGCATTCTGCTCTTCATGCTACCACCGACCCGACCTCCTTTAAAACCGCTGAACGGGATCCCAAATGGGTTAGGGCAATGCAACAAGAACTTACTGCCTTGCATAAAAATAACACGTGGTCCCTTGTTCCTCGTCCTACCAACCGGAAAATTGTGGGCTCAAATGGCTTTATCGAACTAAGTTTCACTCTGATGGCTCGGTGGAACGTTACAAAGCTCGCCTTGTCGCTCAGGGTTTTTCTCAAATACCGGGTCTCGACTACTCTCATACATTTAGTCCGGTTGTCAAGGCCTCAACCGTTCGTGTTATCTTGTCGCTTGCGGTCATTCATAAATGGAACTTACATCAGCTTGATGTTAACAACGCTTTTTTACATGGCCATCTTGATGAGTGTGTTTACATGGAACAACCTCCGGGTTTTGCTCATCCTAGCTTTCCTCATCATGTTTGCAAACTAAATAAAGCGTTATATGGCCTCAAACAAGCACCTAGGGCATGGTTTCATCGTTTGAGCACCTTTCTTCTTGCAAATGGATTCAAAGGAAGTCGGGCCGACACGTCTCTATTTGTGTTCAAAAGAGACACATGTATTATGTACATGTTGGTTTATGTCGATGATTTGATTCTTACAGGAAGCGATGAGAAAATTATCACATCCTTTATTTCCAAATTGAATCAGGAGTTTGCTATCAAAGATTTGGGTCGCCTAAATTATTTTCTCGGTCTTGAAGTTACATACTTGAAGGATGGGCTCTTTCTCAATCAATCTAAGTATACCCAGGAGATACTTAATCGAGCTCACATGATGGATGCTAAGCCATGCTTCACACCACTATCTTCTAACATTTCTCTTGTTAAGGATGGTGAACCATTTTCTGATCCTACACAGTATCGTGCTATAGTTGGAGCATTACAATATCTGACTATCACGCGCCCGGATATTTCTTATGCTGTCAATCATTTGAGTCAATTTTTGAGTGCTCCAACTAGTGATCATTATCAGCAGGTTAAACGTATTCTCCGGTACCTCAATGGGACATTGGCGTACGGCTTGACCTTTACTAACCGATCTCAATCAGCCCTTCTCGGCTTTTCCGACGCTGACTGGGCTAGGTGCCTTGAAACTCGTCGATCTACATATGGCTATTCGATCTTCTTAGGGGGGAATCTCGTATCTTGGAGTGCCAAGAAGCAACCCACAGTATCACGGTCAAGCTGTGAATCTGAGTATCGTGCGATGGCCAACACAGCGGCATAACTTATTTGGCTCTCACACCTGCTTCAAGAACTTCATGCTTTACCTGCTAGTCGTCCGACCCTCCTTTGTGATAATCGGAGTGCCATTTTCCTAACTCAAAATCCTATCTCACACAAACGAGTCAAACATATTGAATTGGATTATCACTTCATTCGTGAGCTAGTTACTGCAGGAAAGTTACACACCCGCTTCATTCCAACCAAGCTCCAAGTGGCGGACATCTTCACCAAGAGTTTACCTCGTCCGCAGTTCGAGTTCTTTCGGAATTTACTTCGGTTGGGCCCGCCACCCTCTCGCTTGACGGGGGGTATTAGCTAGTCTTTATTGTTTAGGGTAGCCTTTGTAATTTTCTTATTCTTGTACCCTTTTTGTGTAACTTTGTATTCTATAAATGTACATCCCCACACATTGGTGGGGCATTCACTTTGCTATTAATCAGAGGGTTGAACTTGATATTGAGGTGAGAGAAAGGTGTTTTTTATAAATAAAAAAGTTTAAATCTATATATATATAAAAGGAAAACCTACAAATGATGATGTGACACAATGTTAGAGTAGTATTCACCTAAAGAAATTTTCTCATTGTTTTGAATTTTTTTAAATATCAATAAATTAAAGACCTTTCTACCCTTAAATGAAAATTGTGTACTTCATTATTAGAAGGATCATTTGGTCATTTTACTTCCTATTTAATTAACTTTAACCTTCAAACTATCCAACTTCTTATATGCATTCATTTAGGATTCTTAGATAGAAATTATGTAGTTTTTTTTAATATTTAAAATATTAAATATATTAAATACATTAAAGACTTCAATGCCCCTCTATGAAAAATGTATTTTATATTTCAAGGAGGCTACTTTAGTAATTTTGGCACCACTTTGATTAGCTTTTAGTATCAAACCATCCATCTTCTTATATTAATCAAATTTTTATTGCAATTTATGTTAATTAATAATTTATTTTCACTATTTTATGTTATTAACCATTCATTTTCCTACATTTATTTTAATTAACCATCCATTTCCTCTTATTTAAACACACATGTTTTTTTTTTCACTTCTTTGTCATACAACAACCTACCTCCCATTATTTCCTTCTAACACATTTTCTCTTACTAAAAGATCGATCTAGCCTGTGGACTTTTGTTTGTCATTGTGTTTATTTCATATGATGTTTATTTTGTGTTCTTTTTTGTAGTAAGTGACACAAGTAGAAACAAGTTCTAAAGATCGCCAAATATCCGAAAGAGCATCAAAGTCTCATCACCATGTTACACATATACGTTACTAAATGTAAGTCTTTCATTCAACTACTTCTTCAATTTCAATCTATTCTTACTTTTGTCTATTTTAGAATTTCATGAGGTATTATTATCTTTATTCTTATTTCTATATTTTTTTCTTTCGAACATAACATGCAATACTAAAATTGTATATTGTTTATTCAAATATAACATTGTTACTCGCAAACGGGTTGCAAATCTATATTTTTATATTCACTTATTGTTTGATGTATATACTAATAGATTTTTAGTGTTACATTTGAGAAATTAAAGTTTTATGTGAATGTAAATCTGCTAATACTATCCAAAGTTTATTTTCTTGACCTTTAATGATTGAATCATATTTAAAACTATATCAATTTTCATTTACGAATTTACTTTTTTGCTTCATACAATTTAAGAGTTCCAACAATGATACTTTGCTACAATTTAATGAGATTTATATCATTGTCAACAATGTTATCGAAGATTATCAATTTAGAAAATGAAACTGGTACATCTCCTCCACACAAGAAAAGTAAAAAACTGAAGGTGTTTGACAATGCTATTTAATCGTGTTAAGTGACATTTGTCTCGATCCAAATTTTGACCTAGATTGCAAAAAAAAAAAAAAAAAAAAAATACTATTTAAAAAGAAAAAATATTGGAAGAAAATAACTCTACGACTAAATGAAAAAGGAGTTGGACCCTTGATATTTTTTTTTGAATTATATTTTAAATACTTCTATATCTTTTTTATATAAGAAGATAATATTTATGATAAATATAAACACTTTTTATATTACATTTAATCATGTATTATTGTATTTTTTTTAAAGACGCTTATAATTTTTAAAAATATTATAATAGTTGGTTTTTAAATATGAAGGTTATTTAAACTATATATTTGAATAATAATAATAATAATAGCATAAATATTTGATAATATAGTTTTATTAAGTAATAACTGATATATTTTGTTTATTTATTGTTTCTATTTATTATAAGTTTATATATTTATAATTTTATTTTTAGTTATTGTGGTGTTAGAGTTTTGTTTATTCTAAATCTTTCACTATGTTGGAGCATTTTGACTTATTTTTTATTTTTATGTTATTTTTTGTATCAATTTATTTTAAACGACGTCAATAAATGTTATATAAAAATATTTAAACTATATTTGTTATTAATAATTTTCATCACACATCCAACATATTTCATAACTCTATTAATTGAATAGGCTCAAAACCAATATTTATTTAAAATAAAGTATTGTACATGGACTTGCACCTATTATATATTTAGAAATGGTTAATAACATAAATTGAAATAGATATGTCAAATTACTAAAAAGTCCCTCATTTTTACTGAAAATTTAAGTTACATATGAACATAGAGAAGTCTTTTAACATATTCAACATTTTAAAAAGTCAAAAATTTCAGAAAAATGATAAATTGATAAGAGATTATACGTATTAAAATATCCTACATTATCTCTTCAAGACCTCTCTTATGTACAAAATTATATAGACTTGGGATAATGGGAGACCATGATGTTTTCGTGAGACCGTTAAAATCACAAAATAACACTGAAACTTCATAGCAAAACATTGAGAAGTTAGAAAAAAACTTCGAACCTTAATAGGAAAAACATGTGAAGTTTTACCTTCACAGAGTACCAAACACTATATATATAGTCAATGAAAATGATTTTTACATTTTTGTTAACATTTATTTTGATCATCGCGCAACGCGCGATATCAAACACTAATTGTTTTTAATTTTAAAATGATCATACTGTTTCTCGTTTAATTGAAATAAATTAACTGGTGTTAAAGATGAGATTCTAAACAACTAAATATGTGATTAATGATTAAATAAAATGATTTGAAATTGTAATATCTAAATAGGGGTGTTTATTCAAACCGCTCACACTGTATCGTCTTGTATCGCAAAACGTGGTTTATAATTTTCGCGGTATGGTTTGCGGTTTGCATTTTTATCAAATCACACTATGTGATGCAGTTTGCGGTTTTGAGTTATCAAATCGGAGTTCAAATCGTAAAACACCGCGTATTTTTTTATATTTTTTAATATATATTATGTAATATTTTTGGACTTTGTGTTTTGGACTTTTGAGTTTGATCCAATATGGAAATTGGCAATTAAAATTCATGAAAGGTATTGCATATACAAATCATTATATGAAAATTCTTGACAATCATAATTCCAACTGCCTACACATGTCCAATTTAGTTTGAATTATATATATATATATATATATATATATATATATATACACATATATATATTTTATTTCTTAGACTAACTTTAGTTGTGCAATATGTATTTAAATTCTCTATTTTTTTAGGAATATGGTCACTTTATCGTTGATTTATTTGGACAAAAAGTTGATTATCAACTACCTTAACCGACCCCACACGAAACCTGCCTCCAAAGACACCAATGTGAGGGAGCATTTTTTTGACTCACTAAGCGGTTGAGGCTAGTGGGGGGCCTAAGATCGAACCCAAAATTCGTTATGTATTTGGGCAAAGTCGCCCCACTCTTTGCCAACTAAGCTACATGTCAGAGGCATATCGATGATTTTATAATGTATTTTTAAACTTATAGTTATTAGATTGTAGGCATAACGTATGATAGGTACAAACCGCACCGTATTTTGCGGTGCGGTTTGGTGTGGTTTGAGGTTTACGCAGTGCGGTTTGCAATTTGGGAAAAGGGCAAAATGCACGAAATAGCAATATACTTTCATAAATTTCTTTATTATAACATTGTACTTTCACTTTTCTTACTATAGCCATGTACTTTTAAATTATTTTTTATTAGGACATTATACTTTGAAAATTTTACCTATTATAGCATTAGGTAACATTTTGATTTAAATGTACCAATTATACTAGGTTCTCATGCCACCTCATTGTCCACATAGGTTGTCCACATGTAATATACTGCTGACGTGACATTTCTTATTACAACATTGTACTTTCAAAATTATTTTATTATAGCATCACCGGTGTGCTTTAGTTTCATTTTTTCATGTTGATCTTGCCGACCATTTCAGCCATATTGCTGTTATGATACACCAATAAAATACGTAAAAACCGCCCTCACGAAAATGGCAAATGACCTTACTCTTAATCTTACCTATTATAGCATTAGGTAACATTTTGATTTAAATGTACCAATTATACTAGGTTCTCATGCCACCTCATTGTCCACATAGGTTGTCCACATGTAATATACTGCTGACGTGACATTTCTTATTACAACATTGTACTTTCAAAATTATTTTATTATAGCATCACCGGTGTGCTTTAGTTTCATTTTTTCATGTTGATCTTGCCGACCATTTCAGCCATATTGCTGTTATGATACACCAATAAAATACGTAAAAACCGCCCTCACGAAAATGGCAAATGACCTTACTCTTAATCTCTTAATCTCTCTTAAGTCTAAATCGTTCATATCTTTTTTACACACCACCTCTTATTAATTATAACTAAATTAAGACTTCAGATTTTAGATCTCTTAAAAAACAAACGGCACTTAAAACTCATACAACAATAACATTCCACATTTCTTATTCTACAAAGTAAACCCACCCCCACCCCTCACCCAACAGTGGCCTCTTCCAGCCAAATCGTTCCTGGGACCCCTTCCATCTTCTCCACCAAACAAACCGCAAATTAAGAACACTCAACCTAGAAATTAAGGAACATTCAAACCCAAAAAATAAAGAATTTTCAACCCAAACATTAAGCATTATAGCACCGGTCAGGCTTACAAGATCAACAAAATACATGAGTTTAAGTGTGGGATCAACAACATTAGGCATTAAGTACCGGTCAGATGAGGGAGATGATGAAAGACACAATTTTTTTGGAATCGATCATGTACATATGAGGTTTTGGAATCGATAGATGAGAATTGTAACGTCAGAGAGGGAAGGAATTTGCTTTTAAAAAATTATTTTTCAAATAGATTTTGATAAGCATGCAAAAAGTTGTAATGGGTAAAATTTTTAAAGTACAATGCCCTAATAAAAAATAACTTTAAAGTACATTACTATAATAAGAAAAAGTGAAATTACAATGCTATAATAAGAAAATATATGAAAGTAGATTGTTATTTCGTGCATTTTGCCCTTTAGGAAAATGCTAAAAACCACATATACGATGTGGTTTACAGTTTGTCCCCAAACCGCACCACAAACATCCCTACATCTCAATATATTTTAGATGATTTTGATCTTTCAATTATCAATAAATATAACATTAATCCATGTTTATGAAAATTGGTTGAAATTACACCTCCGTATTTCAAGAAATCCATAACAGCCCATGATGCATTATTATTTTCTTACTTGATTGATCGTGGGCTTTTGTGAATATACACCTGGCCCATTTTGTATTTAAAATAACAATTTCAAATTTAAAGAAAAGAGATAAATAATCTATCTATCTATCTATCTATTTACTTTTTTTTACATTAATTTTGAAATGATATATTTGGGAATAATTTCAGTGGTAATTAAAAATAGAGTAAATTACATATTTGGTCCTTGTGGTATCTGGGAATAGGGATTTCTCATTTTTGGTCCCTACAGTTAATTTATTAAAAAAAAGTCCTCATAATATGCATTTTTGTTTGGTTTTGTTCGTTTCGAGTAACTCTGGTAGACCGTTTTGTTAATGATAGTCAGGTGTCCCTCACATGAGAAGCAAAATGGACCTTTTAACCCTTATTTAAAATATAAAAATAAAAACAATAAATCTCATGCATCACTTTGAAAGAAAAAAAAAACATGAATATCATGAACCCTAATTTAAATTCTCAAACAGAGTAATCAAAACAGAAAAACGATATCTGAATTTATATGAATATAAAAAACATAAATCCCGACACAAAACAATGGTCTTGGTGGGGTGAACCAAAACGAACAAAAATACATCCCATAAGTTTTTTTTTTAATAAATGAATTGTAGGGATCAAAACTAAGAAAATCCAAAGACCAAAAGGGCCAATAATTACTCAATAAAAAATAATATTGATACAACATAGATATATGAATAATATGAAAGTAAAATTAGCCAATAAGCCTATAAGATAAAACTTAAATTTAGGCACACAAAAGATACAGTAAAATACAACCGTATATAGAAAAAAATATTAGTATATGCATACAATGATGTATTCAAATAATAATTACCATTAATTAATTTCATTAAAATTTATTATAAATTGACGTAAATAGCAGATTTGATCTTGAAATTATATACATTATTTTATCAAATTTATTAAAATCATTAGTTAAAAGCCATAAATAAGTATATTTATATTTTTTTTATTTAAAGTATATCAAATGGATTAGGTGAAAATATTAATTCATGATGAAAGAACAATAAATAACAATTATACAAGTATATCAAATATCGTAATTACAAAATTGGGAAAAAAAATTAATTATGAATTAAGTAAAATAAAATAAAATAAAATAAAATAAAATTATATGAAGATAATATATAACATATAGGATAAACTACATTTTTGGTTCCCATGGTATGTTACAAATTACGGTTTTCATTCACGTGGTTCACTTATTACACTAGTAGAGTGGTAATAGTCGTGGGTTTTAATTTCATTTTGATAGTGCCCCGACTAAGTTATGTATGGGTTAGGTTGTCTTATTGGATAAATTTGTCCGTCCAGATAAAAATGTGTTATTATTTACTTTTTTTTCTGAATTAACATTCTGATTGATTGAAATGACTGTTTTACCCATCAGTACCAAAATTGTAGAAAAATCAAAAAATTCATACAACAATTTTATCAAAAATTAAAGTAAACTCAACAATATACGATCCAAATTCTGAAGGATACAACAATTGAAGAAAACCAACAAATTCATATGAGGAAAAACCACTAAAAAAACCCTAAGTTCAAATAGATTTTAAGAGAAACCCGCATGAAAGTGAATCCCAAATTTGAAGAGATTCCAAATCGATTTCGAGTTCTGTTCTTGATGATTTAGGGGCATTCAAATAGGTGATGAAAAACAACAACAAACTCACATGAGCATGGGAACAACTATATATTAGGGGTTCGATTTTGAAATTTTGTTTTTCGTGATGCAAGGGCGTCGAAGTCAAGAGAGATGAGGAGAGAGAGATGCAGGTTCTGATTTCGGGAAGGAGATGCACGTTCTGATTTCAGGAAGTAGATGCAAGTTCGATTTCGAGAAGGAGATGCCTAGGTCGTTGCTTCAATTGGGAGAGATGAACAGAGAAGTGACCTGCAAATTCTTTTTTCCTATAGAGTTTTGTTCTTTTAAGGGTAGGGAAGGTAAATTTGTGGTTGAATGGGGACAAGATAGCCTACCAAACTATGCGAATAAGTCGATATATTCTCAATTAAGCCACTAGTAAACACCTAAATATGGTTGTTCAAATAAGCCAGTTTAGCCATTAAGTCCGTTAAGCTACAAGTAAACAACCCCTAACTCTGTTTAAAATGTCTTTTAGCTCGATGACATTTGCGTTTATTTACCCAGTTTTGATTTTTTTTATTAAATTTTTTTAAAGTTATATTACATTATATTTTATATAATCCACACACAACATTACGATGTGTCCATCCTCCATACCCTCCTTCACGATCATTGTGCTCTAGCCTCCATCTCGTCACCTACAAAAAAAAGACCCTCTCCCTCTGTCTCTCTCTAGTACACATTCTCACGCTCACCTTCTTCGATGAATCTCTCCCCCTCCCCTTTCTCCTGCCACCATTCCCCACCAACACCTGCGTGTTGCAACCTTTTTTCCCTACAATCCGCCAAACCTGCAACCCCTTCTCCTACATCAAACAAAATCCCATAACAAAATCACTTCCTCAAATCCCATATCTAAAGTCAAAACCTACATCCCCTCTACTATACAAAACACCAAAATTAAACCCTAAAATAAGACATAAGACCAAAATCAAAAGGAGTTAACAAATCACAATAACCATTTAGGATTTAAAAAATATAATTTACTTTAATTTATTATTTTTTTTATCGTCCATAATTAAAAAAAAGTAATTATATGATAAAGTGGTTCTCTATTTTAATTGATAACATAACAATGTGTCATTATCACATAGTGGTACCCTAACGATTTTTTTTTTTTTTTTTTTTATCATTACTTCACGTATTTTAAATTATTCGAGTTATAAATTCATAATTATACAATAATTTTAATATTAAAATAACATGCTCTTAGCTTTTATATACACGTGTCAATGACTTATATAAGAACTTGATTGGTAAGGTCAACTAGAAAAGGATTGGTGACACATCACTTCCTTCATATATAATAAGAGAAAAATACATTAATTATTATTTTTATTTTTATATTTTTGAAATTTTGTGATTTACAATTTATAGTTGTTTTCGTCCCTTGATTTATAGTTCATTGTTATTTTCATCTTTCATACTTAATAGTAAACCATTGACGAAGTTAACTTTAGGGACGAAAACAACACCACATGGACGAAAAACGTGTTGTGGAATCTGGGTTTGTGGTTAGTATGAACTTGACAAAAATTTATGGATCATGTATTGGAAATCACTTTCCGAATACTTTTCGCCCTTTAGAATGCCTTAGGTTAACAAATTGTATATTTACATTCACCAGATCAACCGTTTATATATTTATAAGAGAAATCAACGATTACAGACGGTTAGACAGTTAATATGTAACTGCACAACAGTTACAACTACTTACAGATAAGATTATAAAACAGTTATAACTGACTCAAAGACTCTAAGTCAGAAACATCACGTAAGAAAAAGTTTATAGCTCTGATAATAAGGATCAGATGCTCTGATCATACGAACCAGAGGCCCCGAAGGTCTAGAAGCCATAGGCTCTGATCATAAGGACTACAGGCTCTGATCCTCTTCATTTAGGAATTTGAACAAAGAGTCAAAGCTCTGAATACACTGTCTTTGAACTATACATAGTCAAAAATTTCACGAAGTTTGAAAACTATTTCAAGACAAATTTCCAGTCTTCTGAAATTCATCAAAATCACCTTAAAACTTAAAATTCATAAATAAGACCTTTCTTAAGATCCAAACAGTGGACCCCGTTGTCATTGCCTTTTCTTTAAGGCACTCTAATATATATATATATATATATATATATATATATATATATATATATATATTTTATAAGATGCAAAGTTTTTTTTTTTTTTAATTTATCTTATTCTAAAGGACAAGTGTCTTTTTCTTTGTAAGCTATGTTATTAATCATTGCTAAATATTGGAACTTTATAACTTTTCTTCCTCTCGTCTATATTTATATTATTTCTTTTAGATATTTGACGCGTATCAACCAAATTTATTAAACTTTATACTAAATCAAATAATATATTAATGGGTTGTTTATTAAATGTTTGAGGTGTGTCACTTACCTTATAAGGTGATTATGATAAATAGGAGTGCTCAAAAAACCGATCAACCCAACCCGACCAATCCGGAAAAAAAATCAACCCAAGGTAACCTGACATATAATCGATACAAAATTAGGACAACTCGAAGCTATTTGGTTGATATTGGGTTAGGCTCAAAGTAACCCGACCAACCCGATAAACGTTTTATATTTCTCTTTAATATGTATAAGTTACCAAAAACAACTCGGCAATAATGAGAAATGGAACTCATAAGAGGACATTATTGGAAAGTTATAGGTAATACCTAAATATTTGACGAACTTGTATAGTCTTTTGAATAGTGGATCGTATTTCAAAGAAAAAATTCCTTATTTTTATGTTTTCAATATTGTTTTTACTTTGTTTAAACACAACCCGACCAAACCGACCAACTCGAATGGGTTGAGTTGTGTTGTACTTTTGTTTGGGTTGGGTTGGGTTGAAAATTGTCAAACCGCCAACATTGGGTTGGGTTGTTGAAACGTCTTCAACCCGATCAACCCAACCCGTGAGCACCTCTAAATTGATAAAGATTAAAAAATTTACCCAATAAATGATGAAAAAAGACTCTTTCCACGTAAAAAAAACATTTATTAACAATCAATTTTGATGGTCGGTAATATTATTTGATAAGATAAATCTCGGTGATGACAGGGTCAGGCCCACTATAGTCCATACGGTGCCACTGGTCATTGCTTTCGTTTCTCTGTCATAGTGTAAATTTTTTAGGGTTGTGACCCCATTATTTTGTTGGGTGCAACTGTATATGTCTTGAAATTTCAACACTAACACAAGTTTCTGTAGCAAAGTTGGTTTGTGTGGTCTCCAACCTCCCCCCTTCTTCTCAAGCACGGGTTTAAGTCTTATTTGTTTCATTTCCTTGGTTTTTAACTTTTAATTTCATGTTTATGATGTTTATGGGGGGAAATTGTGCTAAAAAACTTTAACACAAGACTTCACATATGAAAAATAAGGAAACTACCAACAGACCAATAATGATTTTGTGAAAAATATTCATAGCTTCATTTATTAATTATATTCAAATGATACCACCACCTCAAAATATTCCTTGGTTTGCATTTGGATGATCACTTATTTTCAATGTTTTAAAACCTGGGTCGACCCGGCCGGTTCAACCAGTTGAACTGGGAACCGGTCGAGAGATCGGGTCAACTATCACCAGAATTTTGGGGATTTATGAACCGGATCGAACCGTCGGGTTTTTGAGAAAACCGGTTGAACTGGCAAAAACCCGGGTTGACCCGGTTAAAAAAATAAATTTTTTATATTTGTGTTTTTTATGTTTTTAGATTGATATAAAACTTGTTATTATGTGTTTTTTTTAATGTTTTTGGATTGATGTAAACTTTTTGTTATGTGTATTTTTAATGTTTTAACTTGTGGACATCAAATTCTTGGTTTTATATATATACATATATAGAGGGAGGATCATGCGAGAAGTTAAATATTTTGCGAGAAGGCGAGAAGTGTTTAATCATATATGATTACACGGCTTGTAAGTGTGTTTAATCATGTATGATTAAACGTTTATGTATTGCCAATATAACATGTGTTTAACCATATATGATTAAGCTTGTGTATCATATATGATTAAACATTTCTCGTCTTCTCGCAAAATGTTTAGCTTTTCGTTTGAACCTACCCCTACATATATATATATATATATATATATATATATACAAGAAAATGAAAAATATGTAAAATTTTTGAAACCGGGTCAACCACCCGGTTGGACCGTGACCCGGTCACCACACCGGGTCAACCAAAAAACCGGTTTTTAAAACATTGCTTATTTTTAAGCATATAATCTTTATATTCGACAAATACAACAAATAAATTCAGACACCATCCTCACGTTTTGTGAGGTTTGAAAATTGAAACCCTAACAATCTACGAGGTTAAAGGCTCGAATACATTTAGCCATTTACGTCAGAGGTCCTTTAATAAACATTTGTTAAATGACCCATACAATTTTATCTTTTGGTTATGCCTAAAAATGTAATACTCTCTTTCAAAAAAAAAAATGTAATACTCCTTTTGTCTTAAAATAAATATTCTACAATCAAAATGATACAATTTCAAAAATATATAATTATTACATTTCTAAATGACTAAATAATATTTTACATTTAATAATAAAAAGATAAATTCTTTCTCATAAGTAAAGGAGTAGTTTTGTTTCGAAAGTTCACAAGCTTTTTTCCTTGAAATTTTTTTTACACACTTAAGATAATAATAATTAAAATAAATATTCATACAATTACATATCAAATCAACTATTCATATTCATAATTAAAAAAAGTGGGACCCATTGAAAAGGTTTTTACAAAAAAGGAATAAAAGGTGGCAGGGGATGAAGCATGGAAATGTGTAGCCTTACCATATTAAGCTCATCTTCACCCCCACATGTCCTCTATGCTATAAAGCATATTCTCTATGAATTCCCTTTTGTGGTAAAATCAACACAAATATATGAGTAAACTACAATTTTAGTCCCTATGGTTTGTTATTAATAACTATTTTTTTATGGTCCCTAAAAAATAAAAATTGCTTCTTTTTATCCCTATAGTTTTCATTTTGTTTCCCTTTTCGTCCTTAAGGCTAACAACGTTATCAAAAGTTCCCCCCCTAACACCCTCCCCTTTCCACTCATCTCTTAGAAAAAAATCCACCCACAAGACTACATTTCCTATGGCCCTACCCTGATAATTCAATCCCAAGTTTAAGTATTTGTTCCTTTAACCGACAACAAACTTATAACCAAATCTAAGCCCTTCTTCCTTCCAAAACTGACAACTCTTACTTGTTGTCGATGATGACCTACACACTTCCACTGTCGATGCCTCCACATGTCCACCTTCACCGTCAAAGGATTTCCAAATCCAACCACCATCCTCATCCCCCCACGCCACCATCTCTGTAACATCCCATGCCAACCGTACCAGACATTGTCCGTTTTGTCCACACACCCGGACTCACGGTTTTAAAACGCGTCTGATAGATGAGGTATCAAGACCCTTTATAAGGCAATCTTTGTTCCCCTCCCCAACCAATGTGGGATCTTACAATCCCCCCCCCTTGGGAGCACAACGTCCTTGCTGACACACTAGTCCGGTTCCCGGCTCTGATACTATCTGTAACATCCCAGGCCAACCGTACCAGATATTGTCCGTTTTGTCCACACACCCAGACTCACGGTTTTAAAACGCGTCTAATGGATGAGGTATCAAGTCCCTTTATAAGGCAACCTTTGTTCCCCTCCCCAACCAACGTGAGATCTTACAATCTTAGTACCCCTCTTTGTTTTTGTCCTCACCAATTTAAGATACTTAACTAATATGAATCTTTAATTTCAACAAAATTGTACCTCGATCTCACCTGAATCTCCAATCTCATTGTATATCCAACCCTTTGTTTTCCGTGCCTTCATTGGTTTTGGGTTTTAGTTTTGAAGAACTTGGAAGAAGGTACCAACATTCAACATGAATTGGGAACTCTTCTTCATGAATTTGGGTTTTGAACATGATCATCCACGTTAAATAGGGGTTTATTATCTTACACCCAGATTTTGTTTGTTTGAGAAATATTGAGAATTTTGTTTGTTTGAGAAATTTGTGTGTTATGGTTTTGTTCGTCTGGATTGATTTAGGGATTTTGTTTGTTTGAATTTGAATTAGTGTTTTTTGTTTGAATTTGAATTAGAAATAATATGTTTTTTATTTTGATATTAATTTTTATTGTGGAATTGAAATAATACGATGCGTGTCACAAGAGATGTAGTTTCCAGGGTTTATTTCAAGTTTACACGTCATTAAAGCATACATATGAAACCATAAAAATAAAATTAAAAGGAACCAGTGATAGAAACATGAAACAGGGTTGATGGTTCAA
Source organism: Arctium lappa (assembly GCA_023525745.1). Taxonomy (NCBI): domain Eukaryota; kingdom Viridiplantae; phylum Streptophyta; class Magnoliopsida; order Asterales; family Asteraceae; genus Arctium; species Arctium lappa. Next base: position 6,608,004 of record CM042047.1, read on the forward strand.
ATTCTCAACATTAAAATCAAAATTAAATCGTATTGTATCGTGCAAGTACACTTCTAATAAACTAATGCATTAAGAGTTATGAATGAAATATGCAAAAGTTTTGGAAACCCATCTCACCATTGATCTTTTTCCAATAAATAAAATAAAATCAAAACAATTTAGCAAAATTAGTAATTTATATACAAATTATAATTTCTATTTTATTCAAATATGAATTTCGCATTTTATTTTTTAACGAGATATTGCATTAATTTCTCTTATCGTTTTATAATAAGATTTTACAACATATCCCACTACATTGCTCACATATACACAACTAGTATGTGCAAGCGCTTACTAGGTGCAGGGGATGTGCTTGGGGGTGGGTGGGTGGGTGGGTCGGACGTACGCTCAAGACCAACGAGAAATATGGGCCCAACTTTTTTAGTATACAGTAATAGTAAAAAAAGAGACAAATTCTTTTATAGGACTTAAAAAATTTCGTATTATATTAGGACCCAAACATGTATTAATTAATTACATTATAAATGAAAATATGTAAACAGTTAACTAATCATTCATTTCATAGTATTGCCTATTGTTTCATTTAAGGTTTTTTTCATTTAGTCTCAAAATCTAAAACTATTTACCTAGAAAATATTGATATATTATCCATCATTCATCTCCCACTGACTATTTTAATTATTCCATCTACATGAATTCTATATTTGTATTAGAAGATAATAAATTTCTTGTTATTAACTAAAAGAGTGTGCTCTTACCTTTTAAAAAATTACCAACCATATAAGACGGTTCAACTTATATCTATACTCTTGTTTTTTTAAACATTATTGTCTATTTATTACCTAATATTGAGTGAATGAATCTTGAGTACTCTGCTATCTCTAAAACAAATAACATCTTAAGCTATAACCAACATGGGTTTTGATTCTAAGATTGATGGTTTCAAAAAAGTTTGTTTCAATCCTAAAAATTAAAATGGTAATGAAAAACATTAACCTAAGATGAGATGTGTAACATCCCAGGCCAACCGTACCAGATATTGTCCGCTTTGTCCACACACCTGGACTCACGGTTTTAAAACGCGTCTGGTAAAGGATGTATCTAGTCACTTATAAGACAACTTTCGTTCACTTCCCCAACCAATGTGGGATCTTACAATCCACCCCCCCCCCTCCCTTGGGAGCCCAACGTCCTCACTAACACACTAGTCCGGCTCCCGGCTCTGATACCATCTATAACATCCCAGACCAACCGTACCAGATATTGTCCGCTTTGTCCATACACCTGGACTCACGGTTTTAAAACGCGTCTGGTAGATGAGGTATCCAGTCCCTTATAAGGCAACTTTCGTTCCCCTCCCCAACCAATGTGGGATCTTACAAGATGGAAACACAACTGATTTGTATTGATTTACATAGAGTATTACTCCAAATAGTCAACATTTTGACCCAAAATTATGCTATTTTATATATTACATATACATCATAAGGATGTCTTTGACGGTAGAAAAGATTAACGATGCTATGTAAAACTGATATGATAGATAATATTAATTTAGAAATAATTATTGATTGATTTTGCAGCTAGGAATACTTGGAAAAGGATTTTATATGAATTATTAGTATTTGTTGAATTCAATTTTGCTTATGATAAAAAAAATATATCAAATATTTTTTCTACATCTCGATCAAGGCCTATAAAATGTCAGGAACGGACCTGACCAGGTGTCATTTACTTTACCGAGTGAGCATGACAATAATCGAGAATCTTTTCTTGTAAGAGGCACAACAATGGCCGAGAATCTTATCCGGTAAATGAAAGATAATACTCTTATCCAGTAAACATTTGATAAAACGGTCTATTAATTAAAAATGGTTGAAATTTTTATGTTTTTAAACACGTTTTAATTTAACAAAAAGATAGTTTCCAACATAAAACATGCATGGAGACATATGGTGGTTAGGTTTATGTGTTATAATTAGTTGTTGGTGGTTCACATGATCGGGTTTTTGTCACTGCAAAATTGATTACAAAAACATGATCAGGTTTCTGGTTTTAGGACCAGGTGACCTCACCTCCCTGGACTAGCAGTAGCATCCATGGGTGCACCATCGATCCATGCTCCATGCACCCCTGTTTTCACGTGCTCATCACGTGCCTATCCAACCACAACATTATATATATATATATCTCCAACAGATTCTCTATTTTGGAGATTACACAATTAATTATATTATTAAAATATTCAATACAATTTACAAAATATATTTCTCCTCCTAAACATTTAATTTAAAACAATTTCATTGGTAGAATGAATGAAAAAAACTATTTATCTCTCATAAGTAATCATTTTTGGATATATATCTAAATTTGTAGATTTTCATCATCTCCCTCATACTTTCTCCATTTTAGAGAAGGTATTGGGAAATCTGTTGAAGTAAAAAATACCTAAAATCCCCATTTTGGAGAAGCTGTCGGAGATGCTCTTATGTTTTTAACTATTTCTTACAACTATTTTTAGGACATCTATTTATTAAAAACCATATCTATTAAAAATGGTTTCTCAACCTTGAAATCATGATTTTTCTTACATTTTTTCTATTCATCCTCTCAAAAAAAATTCTAGCTCCCCCCCTGCTTCTGACAGTTAATAATGGAAGTATAGGGAGGGAAGGGTTAATGGACGAAAATACCCCTCACTAACGACACTCTAATTAATAACATTATTAGGAGACATCATATCCGTTATAAGAATGAAAGTATGAAACCATGTGGATGTCTTTCGTTCAGGGACCTTCCTCATTAATTTATGTAAACCCAAGGTTCTAAATGGCGTGAGGCGTGGCGTGGCGGCGAGGCCAAGCCTCAAGCCTTAGGAGCCACGGCGAATCCATAGCGTTTTCAAGGTGTGACGTATGGCGTCATTTTTCTGATTCATATATATCATTATATATAAAAACATATGTTTTGTAGTGTTACTCAATAAGTCAATAGTAATAAACAAGTAAAATTATGGTATATATTAAAAAACTTGCAAATAAGACATTAAAAAAGTAAAAAAAAAATCAAATATTGCATTACGAAATTGTGCATTAGGCCATGGTGTGCCACGAGCTTAACGTGACGTGAGACACAAGCCTTGGTGCCATGGCGGTTGTGCGGCGAGTTTTTTAGAACATTGTGTAAACCACATGAACCAAATTTGCATTTAACTTGTATAAATAGGATGTTTCAAATACAAATCATACAAACCAATTTTAATCGTCCATCTAGTTTAATAAATATCTGGTTTCATAAATTTTATCGATTGATTTCTAACTAAAGTCATGATCAAAATTATCATCTTCCATAAATATCTTGATCATAATAAATGAATCATGATTATTATCCATAAATATCTCGATAATTTCATAATGATAAGTGTTGGTTATGCTTTGTATTTGAAAAATCACACACACATGAACACACATATGTGTCTATATATTACTAATATTACGTACATTCTAATTAATATTTCAGATAATTGTATATAATTTTTTGTTGGAAATGAGAATTCAAGTCTTCGAATGGACTTTGAGATGACCTCGTATGGATCATGGGCCCACAATACCTCTCTCCCATCTCATAGTTTCAACTAGGCTCCATTGTTTCTGTGGCCGGTTCAGTTCAACTTCTGATGTCTTTGTTTAGTAACATTTCATTTTCTTCCGTCTGTTTTTCTTTCTTTTGGGTACTACACTTCACAGTGACCTGATCTCTATTCTAATTAACCTTTGTACTTAATAAATTTTGCTACTTTTCAAAAAAAAAAAATATATATATATATATATATATATACACAAAATTTATTATAAATGATATAAGACTAAGATGCCGTTTGTTTTTTAAGAGGTCTAAAGTCTGAAATCTTATTCTAGTTATGATTAATAAGAGGTGGTGTGTAAAAATGTCTGAATGATTCAGATTTAAGAGCTATTAAGAGGTTTTTAGAAAAAAAACAAACAACCCCTAAATAATGCGTTTAATCGAACAAGTTGGGTGGATTAGTGGTTACAAGTTCATGTGAGGGTGATTTAAGACACATGATTGTTGGGTCTACAAATTGAATGAATCCTCATGATTCGATCGTACTTGTTTTCCCCTTTTAATCAAGTTTCAAAAATGTTCTATGTTTCCATACTAACCTTTCTTTTACTTTTTATGGGCTGTTTGGTTGAGGCTGTTAATGAAAAAAAGAATGTATAGAAAAGATGATAGGAAATGAAAATGTGAATGAATTTTTATTCCCGTTGATTTACGTGGAATGAAAATGTGGGTTTGTGGAGGAATAAACCCATTATATTATATAAAATCAAATAGGTTTTTGTTTCAATTTTCATTCCATTTGAAAACTGTTTAATACCAAAATATGTCGTATTTGAATCCATGATGATTAATCAACTCTTTGACGATTTAGTCTACATTTGGTGAAGTCGCTAATAAAATCAACTAGTTGATAAATCAACCACATTTGGAAAAAACTATTTGACAAGTTAGATGATAAATGTAAAATTATTTTTAAAGAACGTGTTGAAAAATTACTAATTTATAGTATAGTTACAACAAATCACTAATACAATGAAATCATATTAAAATATGTAGTAACAAAAATAAAGGTTTTTCATATTATTTATATCATTTCTTAAATCTCATACTGTAACAACCCAAACTACCAATCAATAAAGCAAAATAAACGAAACAAAATTCATGACAAAAATGGCCCAAGATAACAATAAAATCTTAAGGTTTGCGAGGAGCAACCTATTACACAACTGAGATATTAAAGAAAAAGAACTAAAGTGACGGTCTTCTATCCACTTCCGCTACGCCTTCTCTATACCTTTACCGGCCCCTCCTAGCTTACGCCTGCCTGAAAAAGTTTTTAAAAATTTGAAAGAGCGAGGGTTAGACCAACGGTCTAGTGAGTCCCCTCTTACAATAGTTTTTAACTCAACAAACATACAAGAATTTATCATAAAGTAAACCATTTTCAGTTTTAAGGAAATTCTTTAACTTTCAGCAAACTTCTCAGCTCACACTACCGCCACCCTAAGGTAACAGCGTGTCTGTGACTCACACTGCCTTTGTTGGAACACACCCCCAACGGCATAAATGGAACACACCCCCCCCCCCGGTATGAGCACAGACGGGCCACACACCCCGACTTTGAGCCTACACACTTAGAACCATGTATGCATACATTTCCACTTTGACAACAATAATAGAATCATCTTTAACATAAAAAAATCTCGCAAGTAAGTATGAAAGCAATCATCATTTCAAAGCTTGCATATAAATTTACATACATAAAACATAACTTAATCGTCATAAGAGACTTCAGTTCAGAAAACTCACCTGATGTCCTTGCTTAAGCCTTTGCGCCTACTTGAACCGAACCCTATAAGAAAAGACGTTGACCGGTAAACCCCCGATACTTTTCTAATTTATAACGGAAATTGTCCCTAGCACACAATAAAATCCCGGCGATTGGACTAAATTAAAACTGCTAATCTAGGCTAAGATAAACAGTACCAAGATTGCCCAACGGTTAAATACCTATAATACTTCGGCCCACACTAGGGTCTGTCCACCGAATGCCTAAGCCCAGAAAATAAAACATGGGTCACGACCCCTAATGCTCACCGGGGTCCTAAATGACCGGGTCTCAGCGACCGGTATCGACCGGACCCCCTTTCCGCCCGGGGTTTCCTTTACCGGTGTCGACCGGACCCCCCCTTCGACCGGGATCTCCTTGACCGGTGTCGACCGGACCCCCTTCGACCAGGGTTTGATCGGCCAAACACTGCGAGGTTTTACCTATCGAAACCAAAGTCTCATCTCGCTAGGATCATTGAAATCCAGTAACCTCTCCAAGGACTGATTACAACATTAATAAATTAAACCACAACCTCATCAATCTAGCAATCCATGCTATAGATTAAACAAATGAGCCCCAACTCCCCAAAAACCAAATCCATTAGACTACTCCAACTATCCCAACCCCAAGGATTAAAACTGAAACAATAATATCTAAAGAAGATATTGATTAGAAAGAGGATTACCTTAAGGAAGAAACGATGAACCTGAAATCTCGATCGAATGCCCTCTCCCTTGCTCGATCACCGAAATCGCCCCTTGCCTCTCTATCTTTCTTTCTCAGCCGCCTCTTGCTGATAATGAGAGGTGTTAGGGTTAAAATCCTTTCTTTTTTTTAATTAAATGTTACATCCTACCCCCTTCATCTTGGAACCTTGATCAAGTAAACCCCCAACTTTAAATTTTAGATTTTATACCCGGTTATTACACATACTCTTATATTTGTAATACCATTATGAATTTCTCATATCTCTTAACATAACCCTCACATTTTAGTAATGTATAATTATTTGTCACAACTCATCTCATATGGATAGAAATTGAAATTTGTGAGCTTTTTATAAGCCTCAAGTTGTGGGTTACCAATAATTTTCATCATGGCTTTAAGTTTGATTCAAAGTTTTTGGGGTAGTTTATTGCTTTGGGCTTTTGGGTTGTTACAAATGGTATCAGAGTCGCTCTCTGTACCATTGGGATGGTGGGGCTTAACTCATCAGGTATGATGAGTCCTCGAGTGGAGGGGGTGTTTGTAACATCTTGGGTGAATCTCACATCACTGATTACAAGGAGGAAGATTTTGGGCAAGTCTGACGAGGGCGTTAGGAGTTTAAGTGAGGGAGTTTGTAACAACTTGTCCTACGTGGATAGAAATTAGGATTTGTGAACTCTTTATAAGTCCCAAGTTGTGGGCTACCAATTAAGGGGTGTAAACGAGTCGAGCTTTTAACGAGCTACTCGAGCTCGTTTATCTCGAGCTCGAGCTTAATAATTCTCGAGCTCGAATCGATCTCGAACACAAAATAGAACTCGTTTAACTTAACGAGCCGAGTTTTATTACACCAATGTTCGACTCGGCTCATTTGAAAACTCGATTCAAAATTTTCGAGCCGAGTCGAGTCGAACCGAGCCATTCGAGCATACCCTTTTTCGAGCCAAACATGTTCATATATTTATTAATCATACAAACAAAATATAAAAATAATCGACCTCAAGCCGATAAACGAGTTAATCGATCGCAAGTTCGAACCAATAAACGAGCATCGAGCTCGATAACTCAAAAAATATTCGAGCTTGAGACCTACATTGAAAAGTTAATCGAGCTCGAGCTCGAGCCCAGTATTAATTATTTGAATCTAGCTCGATTAACCTACTAATCGACTCGACTCGACTCGTTTACACCCCTACTACCAATAACTTGCACCATTATCTTAAGTTAGATTCGTAGTTATTGGGCCAATTATTGCTTAGAGCTTTTGGGTTGTTACATTATTACATTTTTTAATTAACAAAAAAATAGTTTTATCTATACTATATTATAAAGATGACATAAAAAACTCTTAATTACAACTCACTAAGTTTTATGTACTATCATTTAAAGCTATCTACTTAAAATCTCTTAAAAATAACTACTAAAGCCTAATGTACTACATGTAAAGCTTTTAACCCTAATTAATATATTTCATTCTTATCCCCAAAATCCTTATCTCTAATCCCCAAACCCTAAAATTATGAAATTTGAATTCTGATAAACATAATCAAAACAGAATAAACATCTCAATTTAAATATAAAAAATTTAAAATATATAAGATAATTAATGAATTTTAACAAACTACTTAATTTTTTTTATATAAAAAACATTATATTGTTAAGCCTAAATTAAACAAATTTATATATAAAAAATCATTATCACTCAATAAAAAACATCCAAAATCGTACTGTAAATCAATAAAAAACAAAAAAATAAAAATAAACATTAAAATCGTGATGTATTAAGCATTATGTACTATTATTTAATGCTAATCTACTTAAAATGTCTTAAAAAATAATTAATGAAGCAATATGTACTATTTTTAAATGCTTTTAACCCTAATTAATAAATTTCATCCTTATCCCCCAAAATCCTTATCTTTAATCCCCAAATCCTAAAATTTATAAAATTTGAATTCTGATAAACATAATCAAAACAGGATAAACATCTCAATTTAAATATAAAAAATTTAAAATATATAAGATAATTAATGAATTTTAACAAACTACTTAATTTTTTTTTATATAAAATACATTATATTGTTAAGCCTAAATTAAACAAATTTATATATAAAAAATCATTATCACTCAATAAAAACCATCCAAAATTGTACTGTAAATCAATGAAAAACAAAAAATAAAAATAAACATTAAAATCATGATGTATCTCGCTGCATTCCGCGAGTACGCTTCTAGTCCTTAATTATAGAGAGAGACTTGTTTAACATCACATAATTAAGGGTAGAATGTGAAAGTAAATATTTTGTAGTAATTAAAATTAATTAAATATTAGTAATTAATTTTAATTAGTAAAAGGTAATTATCATTCAATATATTTAGATATTAAAAAAAACAAATATAACAAGTCTAAAAATGTGTATGTAAGATACATAAAAATTAAAGTTATACTTATTTTATTTCATAGATAATTAAAATACGCTTAATAATTTTAATAAAATATTTAATTTAATTATTAATTATATTTTGAAAAATTATTAGTTAATTAGAATATGTGAGTGATATGTATTGAGTTTTCAATACATATTGCGTATTTTTCTTATCTTTTAGGATTTCAATTTCTAGTTATCCCAACAATTGAGTCATTTTTATTGTCTTATTTTCCAGTTTTTCTCATTCATGGAGCTAAGTTTATTATTTAACTAATTATTGCTATTTTGTGTAAATCAAGTTAAAATCTTTAGTTTATTATAATGTCAGGTTAATGCTGGAGCATTGGAGACCGTTTTGAATATGAAGCTTGGAGGACACTTTTTGAAAACAAAGGAAATCTTGACTTTTGACCCTTCCAAATCTTTTTGATATTTTAAGAAATCGATTTTGGCTGGAAGTAGATGCAATTGGTTGGACAAATACTTGGTCATAACTTTAGTTGTTGTGTCCTTTATATTTCTTTAAGTTTCCTATTTTTATTACAAGTTTGCCATTGTTGTTTGGTATAAATAGGTGGGTTGTTCTTTTGTTTTAGGAGAGAGATCTTTTTGTATTCCATTAGTCGGAAGAACTGAAATTGTGAATCTCTCTCTATAAAATTTTAATATTAAGTCTTAAATATTTTATAATTCTTGTTCTTCATTGTTTTAGTTGCTGCAACATCGCTTAAGCATTACTTGTCTTTATATTTCGTTATTACTTATTGTCTTTACTTTATGCTTTTTACATTTCCGTCATTTAATTTCTGTCATTTATATACCGTCATTTATATTATGTCTTTAATTTATGTCATTTACTTTTATTGCAATTTATATTACGTAATAAGTAGCTAATTTTATAGTTTGGGTGTGAGACGAAAATGGAGGTTGTAAACCAAAAACTAGTGGACTTTGTTCTTCAATAACATTGTTCCACTATGTCATTTTAAGTTTTATAAATCCAAAATCACTTCTTGACGAATTGATCACTTCTTAAAGTGTGAAAGTGTCCTGGACTTAGGAATAAGCCATGAAAAAGCACGTCAGTTTGAATGATATGGGAAGTATACTTGGAAGAGTTGCTAGCAAGGGAACTTGTTATCTTTGTTTTTCAAACCGATTGATTCTTGACGGGTTGATCACTAGTCAAAGTGTAGTGGACTCAGGAATGAGCCACTAAGAACACGTCAACTTGAATGATATGGGAATCGACTCGAAAGGGTGATTTTTAAACAAAGGCATTTATTTTTCCATATACTTTAAAAAAAACCAGTTGACACTCACACTGGTTCGGACATTTGCATAGGCATATGTTGATTGAAGGCTAAACAAAAGTGCAGTAGTAGATATCCGGAAGGATCCTCTTTAAAGTACATGGTGGAACTTGTTGTTGCTGAACTAATGCTATAGCATCCCTATAGCATTGTCCTCCAGAAATTGTGTTTACTCCTCACTTTAAGTCTTGCACCCATTCTATCTTTATATATCTTGTTAATCATATCACTGTTAACCAACTCAAACAAAGTCTTCAAACTCGCCATCTGAAGTTAGTTTTTCATCTCGAGATCTTGCAACTTAAGATACCTATCCCTGTGGAATACGATACTTGGTTCTTACCATTTTATTACTTGAAAAGACGACATTGGATCTCATTGTATACTTGCTTTGAGGTTCAATTATCACATGTCTAGAGGTGTGCAAACATTAGTATCAGTGAGGTTAATCAATTATATTGTTATTCATATTATATGTAATGGTTATTTAAAATCATAGATTAATATAGATTTTTTATAAATTTGTTTTAACAATTTGAAAATTTATAGTATATATATATGTTTATTAATCAATTTTAAATTCTTTCAATTAACATATTATGTTATTTATTTTTTTTCTTTATTATCTTGTTTGTATTAATTAACATATTATATTATTAGCAAATTGTTTTAGTTATATTATTAAAACTTTATTTGAATTATGTTATGAAATATTTGTAATTGACCATTTTATTCAAGATGTCTTTTGGGTCATTTTATATGTTTATAAGCTAGTTTTGCCAAACCATAATTTGTTAATCAACTAGCTTATTAATTATCAGCTAACTTATCAATTATCAGTTAGTTTGTCATTATAGCCTTATTTTTAAGTCGGACACTTATTTTTGAACAAACTAAAATAATAATGTAGATATTTATTTAGTTTGGGACGAAGCGAGTATGAATTTTAGAAAAGTTATCATATTACTTGATGATTTTAAATAACCTTTACATAAGATTAGTTATAAATTACCAAAACATAACATTTATCTTAATGACTAGTTGTTAAAAAGAAAATGAATTATTGTTAATAATAAAATGAATTATCTATATAAGATTAGTTATAAATTGTGTCTTTTTATATACATGGAGTTAAAGATCATAACCCTATGAATTAATGTTGATATAATAAATGATTAATGTACAATAAATTATAATTAAATCTACACATTTTTGAAAAGCCCAATTTAATAGAGGATGACTAAATAAGATCATTTTTAATAAATTTCTATACATTAACATAATGTAAAGACATTATTAAACTTAAATATACAATTAATTAGATATTAATAAAGTAATTTTCTATAAGTCGTAATAAGGAGTAATATTCTAGAAACGAAGAAAATATATTCATCTATCGATAATAAAATTTAGTGATGATTTTTTGATATATAGTTATAATAAAAATATATTTATTATTTTTAAATATTAAATATTTATTATTTTAGAGAGAGTTTTTATATAAAATTATTTGTAGTAGATTTGCTATAATTTTTTTAAAGGAAAAAATTAAAATCAAAATTTTAAAAAGATTTATACCTTTTTTGTTCTAAAATAAGGTTGTATATTATTATTTTAATTTCTTCCAAAATAAGTTTTTTACTTTTAAAAAGTAAATCCTTGTTTGTTTTTTTTGGTTTCAGCTCTTAATGGGTTCTTTAGAAGATTGGATGTTGGATGTTTTTCCCTCGTTAAAAATTGTTGCTCCTTGTTTCTTGTTGTGTTTCTCTTGTTGATATAAGCAATGATCTTAAATTTGTAGCTACGGTTGCCAATAACTCAAAGGGGCAAATTTCACTACCCTCTGATGATTTCTTGTGTGTATTCCTCTAAAAGAAACAAGAAGAGTGTCAATAGAAATTCTCATAATTTAGGGGAAAATGTTGATGAAGCAAATTCAAGTGCATACTCCCTTGGAGCTTTAGGTACCACAATTCTCATAATTTAGGGGAAAATGTTTTGTATTGTATTTGAATCAATTGGCGTATTTAAGTTGAATTTTTGAATGTTTCAAAAATGGATGATAATATAATTTGATTAAAATGAATAAAAACTTTTATAAATTCAACGATATAACATTCTGAGAACTAAAATAGACAATTATACATATTCAGACGTTTGTCAACAAACAAAAACAAACAGTCTAACTGATTTAGATTTCAGACTTCAGCACCACCTCTTAAAAGTCAGAAGTCAAAATCAGAATTCAACACCTCTTAAAAAACAAGCGTCACCTAAATGTCTATCTTTTCATGTTAACCTTAATTATGAGATGAAAAAAATTTCTATTTATATAAGAGTAAAATTGTTTTTAGTTAATTAAAAATTGTAATAATTACATATTTTTAAATGCATTTAATATTACGGAAACTCTTAAAATTGTCTTTTAATTCAAATGATTTATGAAGTTATAGTATTAATTACATTATTACAATATTAAATGCATTTAATATTACTGAAACTTTTAAAAATTTAAAATAATTACTGGGAATTGAACAAAAAAAATAAAATAAAGGGTTGTTATTTGCACTCCCCCTATAGATAGGGTGCAATTAAAAAGTTAAAAGTTTTTAAAAAGCATCATTAAATCGTCTAGAAATTAGTGAAGACATTATTTCATTTTCTCATATAACATATCATCGATTTTTTTGCAACTTTAGAAATCAATAAAAAAAACTCATCGTCTTTTTCAACTTTAAAACTTCAAGATTAACCAATCTATTATTATTTTAAGTTTTTGAATATTCAAAAATAATCCATCATGTTTTATGAACTTTTAAAAAACAAGATAATAATTCATTATTTTTTAATCAAAATTTCGAATATAAACTAGTTTATGTTGTATCATCTTTTATTTATAAAAAAATATATTTGTAATAAGAAATATAAAAAATGTATTGTTATATAATAATGATAATAATAATAATATAAAATAGTTTACTTTTAGTATTTTTTATATTTGTATTTTCTTTAAACATACTATTATTTTTTTTTATCTTAAATATTACTAATACAAAGAAATAAAACTGAAAAAAATAAATAAACAACAAAACTAAATATAAATTAAAAAAATATTTAGTATAATATTAATTATAGTTTCACAATAATAAAAATAAAAAAGCTTATTAAATAAAAAAAAGGTAATAATAATAAAATATAAAAAATAGTTAAAACACAAATAAATTTAAATATGATGATGCAATCATTGAATTATAATTAATAATAGATAGGAATGGTGTCTTTAACAAATAGGTAGGGGTGTAAATATCCCCACCCTAAAATAAATCCATTGGATTGTCTAATAAAACACAACTTTTTGTTTTGTTACTTTCTTCATTTAATTTGGAGATATGTTTAGGGTATGTTTGGTTGGAGATATTAAGTAGTAATTAATAGGAATGAAAATAAAAGAAATTGTTTGGTTTTATATAATATAATGAGTTCATTTCCTTAGAAGTCCAAAATTTCATTTCAGGTTAAACTGAGGAGAATGAAAATCCATTTCCATTTTCATTTACTGTCATTTTCATTTTCGTTCACTTGCCTGAAACAAACGCCCCCTTCGTGAATCCGTTGAATCTGAATTTCACCTAAAAATCTTTATTTTCTCCTGTAAATTTGTTGGGGATGTATTAAAACTAAATTCTCAGAAACTATATAATCTTTTATATATAAAAGCTAGAAGTTTGGTATAAATTATTTAATCAATAATGAAAAATTATCAAATTATATATGAAAAATTATTCAACAAGTAATGAACAATAATGATGATGAGAATGATCATGAACTATATGATGATGACAATAGTGTCGTCCCAAATATGTTGTTAAAAGAGGTATTTCAAGCCAAGCAACCACTTGTTACAGTACAGTCAAAATTTTCTTGAAGCCGTATACAGCAGTAAACCTGTAATTTCTTTGACGGGTGTATTTTTAAGATGGATCAAAGACCTATAAACTCGCGGTTTGGGCAGGAGGAGATCAACACGGTTTAACTAGATAAAAGTCAATTGTGTCGATTTAAAAAATAAAATTCATTTTTCAGATAAAATTGACCTTCATCTTCAAAATAAATATATGTTTTTTTGAAAATGAGATAAAAAGTGTAGATTCTTAAGATAAATTGACATTGAAAAGGAAAATAAATCATGAAGAAAATTAATAAAATCCAAATGGGATAGAATTAACAAAAAAAAAAAAAAAAAATTGTCCTGGTATAACAGTAGTTGTGTCTATAATTGTAGTTGAGGTTATGAGTTCGACTTTTGTAGCTATATCTTTCTTGTTAATATTTTATTGTAAGGTTTGAGGTAATGCTCTGGACCTGAAATTTGAAAGATGAAAATTTAATTTTTCACTAAAAAAAAGATTCGAACCTACAATCTCTGATATCCGTCTTACCCATCTTTGACTTTTATTTATAAAATTGGTTTCAAAATATTTAAGAGCACTATTCAAACTTAAGCGGGTGCACATTTCAAACGTCTAAATTTTGTCTCTTGCAACAATCGAGTGAGCAGGAACACAGGACCCCGCTCGGTCCTTAGCATGTCCATTCATGCTCATATATGCTCTACAAAGAAAGATATATGAGGTTCATTTCTGTTAATTTGGGAAGAAAAACAATCAACTATCAATATATTGAATATAATATCATTTTGATAGGTTGTGTTGATTGGTTGGATCGATGATCAATAACTAATAGCAATATATCGCAATTACTTCCCATATAGCATATACATTAACCTACAAAGGGTTGAACAAATTCAGTGGTTATGTGATTGTGGGCCTGTTTGTTAGCAGCTTAATGAACTTAATGAGACTCACAGCTTATTCAGTTAGTTATATATGACTGTTTGGTTGTGGCTTAATGATATAGAAAGTGGCTTATTCAGTAAGATTTTAAGGGGGAGCTTTATGCAGAAAGCCAAATTTTTTCCAAACCAGTCCCTTCCATTAAAAAACACGTTACTTCCATCTATGAAAAGACTCTCTCACATAAAAACCTTCTAAATCTATACAGACAGATTAATCTATAGAGACAACTTTATTCATACAAAACTTAATGGAAAACCAACCAAATAGCCCCTGTGTCCTGCTACTATTAAGGGGTGTTTATTTGTTTCATTTACAATTTGTGTTTCCGAAAACAATCAATATTTTTTTTAGTCATCACTGAAAATTAACCGTTAGGCAACTGAATTTACTTCATGTAAGATTCAATAAAAAAAGGTTGTGAACGTAACACATAAAAGAAAATGCTAAACATTATGTTTTCAAAGTTCATATATGAAAGATTTGTTAGTGTTGGGAAATTTCAAAACTTCAACAAATATAAGAAGTACAGTTTAAGCAATCACGACAATGTTATAGCCGATACGCTTGCCCAAAAATCTCTTTATCAAATCATATTCAGATAGTTATACTTTAACAACTTATAATTTAAGTGATATAAAATATATATATGCATGATTTTTATTATAAATTTTAAAATACTTTTCTCTGATTAAGATGTTTTTTCTTTTCTTCAAAAAAAAAAAATGTTTTTTCTTCAAATTACCATTTTTTGATAGAAAGAAGTATAATATTCAAACATGCATGTCAAAATCAAATATGCTACTTATTTAAGTCAAATAATGTTATATAAACATTTGAATTATGTATGATATATCTTATTTACGACGATTATATATGACGTGAATACTTGATGAGACTAGCAAAAATATATGCATATATGATTAAAGGGATTTGTCATAATGGGCAATGGGAATACTTATGTCTAATTGAACTAAATTGTTCTTTTTTAATCTAACAGCATTGTTAAAATAGAAAAAATTGAGTTTTTACTTTTTATATTTCTCCAACAACATTGTTATCTTGTTTGCTATAATAGAGATTAGCGGAAAAAAAAATTAAATATAGAGAACTCTCTAAAACTTGATGGTAGAAAAAAAAATTATTTTATTTATTCTCACCAATTAGATTCAACTTTTATCATTTTATATTAAGTTTTGTTTTTAAAAGATGATAAATTATCTATACTATATTATAAAGATGACATAAAAAACTCTTAATTACAACTCATTAAGCTTTATGTACTATCATTTAAAATTATCTACTTAAAATCTCTTAAAAATAACTACTAAATCCTAATGTACTACCTGTAAAACTTTTAACCCTAATTAATATATTTCATTCTTATCCCCCAAAATCCTTATCTCTAATCCCCAAACCCTAAAATTATGAAATTTGAATTCTGATAAACATAATCAAAACAGAATAAACATCTCAATTTAAATATAAAAAATTTAAAATATATAAGATAATTAATGAATTTTAACAAACTACTTAATTTTTTTATATAAAAAACATTATATTGTTAAGCCTAAAATAAACAAATTTATATATAAAAAATCATTATCACTCAATAAAAACCATCCAAAATCGTACTGTAAATCAATAAAAAAACAAAAAATAAAAATAAACATTAAAATCGTGATGTACTAAGCATTATGTACTATTATTTAATGTTAATCTACTTAAAATCTCTTAAAAAACAATTAATGAAGCAATATGTACTACTTTTAAATGTTTTTAACCCTAATTAATATATTTCATTCTTATCCCCCAAAATCCTTATCTCTAATCCCCAAATCCTAAAATTATGAAATTTGAATTCTGATAAACATAATCAAAACAGGATAAACATCTCAATTTAATTATAAAAAATTTAAAATATATAAGATAATTAATGAATTTTAACAAACTACTTAATTTTTTTTATATAAAAAACATTATATTGTTAAGCCTAAATTAAACAAATTTATATATAAAAAAACCATTATCACTCAATAAAAACCATCCAAAATCGTACTGTAAATCAATAAAAAACAAAAAATAAAAATAAACATTAAAATCGTGATGTATCTCGCTGCATTGCGCGATAATATTATAATAATATAAGTTGTTTTAAAATTTCTAAAATAACAAATTTGTTGGAGTTGAATGTAATATTTTTTAGAGGTTTTCAATTTTTTGTTCTTTATTTTAGAGAAATTATAGAAAAACTGTTAGAGACAATGTTTTAAAACCCCGTTTTTTTGTTGACCCGGTGTGGTGACTGGGTCACGGTTCAACCACCGGGTCAACCAAATACATTAAAAAAACACACATAACTGAACTAACAACTACCGGCGATAACCAGCCTGCACTATGTCATGCCTCTTCTACGACGACACCACTTCACTTCTACTTCGTACGAATCATCCGACTAAACTCGTAACCTGAAAATAGTTTTAGTTTTGAAAGTGATGGTTAGACCATGAGGTCTAGTGAGTTACCTCTAGTAACAAACATTCGTGCCACAAATACATTTAAAACAGTTTATAAACATTTATAAACAATCCACACTTTTAAAACATTAAACGCATGTACGACACATGTTGATGGAACACACTAAGGTCACTCCCACCTGTGACAACGTGTCTGGCTCACACTGCCTTTAACTGGAACACACCCCCATTGACATAAATGGGACAAACCCCCCGATATGAGCATTTGCAGGACACACCTCCCGACTTAGGCCATCACATGCCCACCCTCAAACGTATGCATACATATCAAATCACATTTTATAACAAGATAAAACATGCAGTTTCATAATCATCCCATGTGTTAAAATTTGTACGTTACATCATTTTCAGTTAGAAAGACTCACCTGTCGCCCTTGCTTAGTTCCTTCTCGCTTAAGCTTTTGATCCTTAAACTGAACACCTACGATTTAAACAACACACAGGAGTGATAAGTCACTCGACCATCCTTCAAGGTTGTCTCTCATCTCTCTTAAAAGGCTCTCTATATGACACCTCGGACTAAGCTCGATGAAACTTACGAACACTCACGAAATACTCGAATAACACATACCCGGATAACAACTATCCGGGTCTAGCCCCAAGTCGGATTATACCCGCATCAGGGTATCTACCTCGTCCAGGTCTTAACCACACCCGGGTTTTACTTACCCGGTTTTCTACCCTTCCGATTTTCGGCCTCATCCGGATACCATCCTGTCCAGGTTTCGACCTCGATCGGATACCACTCCCAACCGGGTTTTTTAGATTTTCATCTCATTCGGATTCCACTCATAATCGTATATCACCACATCCAGATGCTACCCACGACCGGATATTACCACATCCGGATTTAGCAGTACCAGATTTAGCATACTACCTGGTTTCATCCACTACTCGGGTATTACCCCTCCGGGTTTAGGCGATTCCTGGGTTGCGCACTGCATACGTTTAGAAATCTCAATCTTAACCCATATCAATCTAGTTTTAAGCCCCCAAATCAAAGGGGTTACAAACCTCAACCCTATATAATGGCATCCAAACATTAATACCTAATCCCCCATTGAGATCAAACAGTCCACAAACCTAACTATTCGAGGTTATCGACTCCCAAAATCACCACAAACAAATCCAATAATCCCCAAAAAGGTTAAAGAGAACAAGGGAGGGAGTAGTTACCTTGAAGGGGATGAAGAACCACACCACAAATTGCTTCCAATTTCAAGTTTTCTTCAAACTTTGCAAGAACTCTCAATTCTCCCTCTCTCAAGTTGCCTCCACACTAAACAGGAAGAAATGAAGGGGTTTTAGGGGTTTTAACCCTCTTTTCATAATCACACTTAGCCCCTGAACTCTTACAATTGCATCACACACATTAAGTTCTATTATTTCACAAAAAGGAACACGATTATTACAAAATACGACTAGTTTATCGTCTAACAACTATCTCATCATTCAAATTTCAACAATTCACTTTTGGATTAATAACTAAATAGTTTATCAACCAACAACTAGATTATCAGTCAGTTTGCCAAATACAACATACATTTTGGTTTTAGGCAACATACCCTTTTTTACACAAAATGATAACTTACTTCCGATCCTTTCATTCTAGGCATAAAATTACTAGTTATACCCTTGATCGTTTTTTGGTGATTTACCACATTAATGCCTCAATGGAACAACAAAAGGATGATGTGTGGTACTTATTGATCCACACCACCATTAAACCACCATCAACAAGCATCAAACCATCGTCATCAACCACCGTCAACACCACCACTACCACCACCATCAAAAACATACGTATATATAGTGTATTTTTACCATCTCATTCAAGAAAATACAAATCATACAAGAAGGTTTACTGAGGGTAGAAAAAATTGTTGGTAAAACAGTTCCACTTTATGGGACAAAAAAATGTTCGCTTTTGTTTTATTATACTCCTACCTTGTCCCAAACATATGTCACATCAAACATGAGTCAATTTTTTTTAGGGAAATTGACCCAAATGGCCAAATCACGAAGAGGGATTGGTCTCTTAGCCATCCCTCTCCCTGACTTACAAAAATGTCCCAAGGGACGCAATGGAGCCCAGGGCGCAATTGCGCCCCTACTTGTTTTCAGTAAAAAAAAATGACTTGTTTTCAGTAACAGGCAACACCTGGGCTTGACACGTACCCAGGGACGCAATGGAGCCCTGAGGCGCAATTGCGTTCTTAGGGCTATTTCAGTAAACCGGTGAGAGATTTGGCTAAGAGACCAATCCAAGTCCGTGTTTTGACCATTTGGACCAATTTCCCTTTTTTTTACATGCCTAATATCATGTACTAAAATAGCTTTAAGTTTCAATGATGCATGTGATATGTGTATGATATAATGTAAAATAATAAAGTATCATAAGAAATATTGTGAAAATCTTATGATTGTACAAATATGACATAGGATAGCATGAAATTATACAATATAGCATTAAATTATATATGATGGTATAAACCTTACATAACAATATGTAATTGTATGGTACGGTAAAAAAAATACGACACAATATAAAACAATATTATAAGGAAAAAAATATATAACTTGAAATGAGGCATTTGGATTTACGAAACAATCGAACAAGGTCTGACTTTTTCACCGAATTTTATTTTTATTAACAATACATGAAATGAAATTGACCCATTATTCAATTCGACGATGAGTTGAAACTCACAATCAATTTATGACATCTTGCAAAATGAGATTGAAGATATTGGAAATGGAAGAGAATGCAGAGTCAGAAAGCTCTGGAATCGTGGTGGAAAATAACAGAATTAATGAGTTGGAAACCCGACCAGATGTTTCGGGATGGAAGATGCGTCTTCTGAAAAATATGACATGATCGAACAAAAATATAACTAACCGTAAATGACCTAACATAACTATGTGTGCGTATCTTTGTATATATATTCTTTTTTAATCAAACATAGAATGTCAATTGGATTTTATAGATATATTAGCTAGTTTTTCTAAAACAAATTACATCATATTATAGAATGGTAGATGCGTGATGTTTCATGTATTTGATCTTAATTAGAATCTTATTACAAAATGTTGAAAATTTGTTATTTGCATGTGTCATGGATGTTAAGAAATGACATCAAAGACATGATCGGATGCTTTAAAAGAATTTATAATTAAAAATATTGATACATTTATAATAAAGAAACTAGAAGCGTAAATATAGTATAGATAAGTTACCAAAAACAACTCGGCAATAACGAACAATAGAACTCATAAGAGGACATTATTGGAAAGTTAATAATTGATGAACTCGTATATTCTTTTGAATGAAGGATCGTATTTCAAAGAAAAATTTTCTTACTTTAATGTTTTTAATATTGTTTTTACTTTGTTTAAATACAACCCGACTAACCTGACCGGGTTGGGTTGGGTTGGACTTTTGTTTGGGTTGGATTGAGTTGAAAGTTTTCAAACCGCCAACATTGGTTGAGTTGTTAAAAACGCTTTCAACCCAACCCATGAGCACCCCTAATAACAACAATTTGAATAAATAAATTTCCGATTTAAATAAACAAAAAAAAATGTTGCTGCCCAGTATCAAACTGGAGACCTTTAGTGTGTAAGACTAACGTGATAACCACTACACCACAGCAACTTGTTGTTCAATTTTTTATTGAAGGCCTTAAAAAGCATATATAAACCTTGGTTTTTATTGACAGCAATGCAGACCAAAAATTGAACATAGCGATCAACTTTAAAATATGAAAGTATATATGTAGGGCTGTAAACGAACCGAACGAACACGAACGGAGGCTTGTTCATGCGAACAAACGAACGAACACGAACGGTAAACGAACGAAAACTTTTGTGTTCATGTTCGTTCGTTAAGAAAATATGTTTGTTCGTGTTTGTTTATGTTCGTTCATTAAGAGCTAAACGAACGAACATAAATGAACATAAACGAACGTAAACAAACGAACATATACGAACGTAAACGAACGAACATAAATGAACATAAACGAACACAAATGAATAAAAAACAACCACCGTTACTCATAATTTCGTTCATAAAAAAAAAGAATTTTAAAAATTAATTTAATTAATGCTTTGACAAATTAATGTCATAATACATATAAATATATTTATATATATAAACAAATATAAACGAACGTAAACGAACATAAATGAACGAAAATAAACGAACATAAATGAACTAACATTAACGAACATAAATGAACGAACGTAAATGAACGAACAAGACCATTGTTCATGTTCGTTCATTTAACTAAACGAACAAAAAAATGTGTTCATGTTCGTTCATTTATTAAATAAACGAACATAAACGAACTTCCCGCCGAACAGTTCACGAACGGTTCACTGAACGTTCGGTTCGTTTACAGCCCTATATATATGTATATATGGTTTGGTTTGATAATAAAAATCACAAAATGACTTATTTCAAATCCTTTTTTAAAACTGATTAACTAAATTGTTGTATGTTGAACCAGATATAAATGATTAGTTTTGATTCGATTAAATTTTGTTGTTTAACAGTTTGGCCTCGAGAGTTATGATCAAGCAGCAAAAAAAAAGTAACATATATTTGTATATATAATTGATTTAGATACGTAGATAACATTTATTAATATATTTAGGAGGGTGTTTTGTTCGCAATATTTGAACATAAATTCAATGGAATAGGAATGACCAATTCCTCCAATTCTATTGGCTTAATTTCGTTGATTTATTTAATTTATAAAATAAGGAGAGCTGAAATCCAGGAAAATTACCAAGTTAAGATTGTTAGTCCGCGATATATATATTTCAATAATATATATAAATACAAATATTGAATAACAAAATTTAATCAACCAATGATTAAAACAAATCAAATAGAAAGGGAATCGACAGAAATTGTAAAACGAATAAACCGTATATCGAAACAATCGATGCTGAGGCTCGTGTTGAACACGATTCCCTTAAACAGATTTGCCGTCTGTTCCCAGGGTACAACAACGTAAGAAGTGTGTACTGCCGGATATCACCACTTGCTTGAAAAAATCGCTGGAGAAACCACGTATGCTCGAGAGAATTGAGAAATCTATGTGTTCAAGATTGTTGCGTATGTTTGGACTGACAATAGACTCCGCTATTTATACTAATCAATTGAAAACCGAAGGATTAATGTTAATTAATCCTATTAATCATTTCAATAATGAGTATAAAGGAGTTACAAAAAACCAGTGAATGTCGCGACTTGTCACGCGGGTGAAGTCGCAGCACAACCCGCGTAATTCACTGTTCGTCTACAAACAGTGAATTTCGCGACTTACTACGCGAGTAAGCCCCGCGGCTTAACCCGCGTAACTCACTGCTTTATCCTCTACAAACAGTGAGTTTCGCGACTAATGGCGCGGGTAAACCCGCGACCTAACTCGCGTAATGCACTGGTTCAAAACAAAAATTTCAGCAAAAACCAACCTGCGCGAGCACAAGATTTCGGAGCTGCATTCGTGTCCGCAGGTCGCGCCCACGCACAAGTTCGCCGAATTTAGCCTACGAAGGCCGCAATCGGCACCCCCCCTGCGCGCGGTAGGTGATGGAGTAAAACCAAACTAAGGACTTGAAAGTCCCTCCCACATTTTTAGTTATAAACCACTAAAATTTTTGGTCTTCCTTCCTATGTGGGACAAGTTCCCACACCCATTTGGTTTTGCCAATTTTCATCCCAAACACTCAACTTTGAGCATCGATATCTCATTCACACATATTCCGTTTTGGACACATAATATATCGTTTCGAAGCTCTCATATAGGAGAGCACAAACCCACGAAGAGTTAGATATATACAATACATATACATGTATTTAATTGTGTCCAAAGTTAGTAAAAAAAATCACATTTTTACTAAAATTTTCCAACAATCCCCCACATGAATGGAGATCGATCTTTGCATACAAAAATTTCCCTACGAAATTTCCAATGGTAGAATCTTGCATAGGATAGGTAGGTGTTATCCTTTGAACCTTCCCTTGTGAAACACACTTAGCCTCCTAGCTGTCAGTAGACTCGATGTCCTTGAACTGAACTGCCATTTATGTAGGTGACAATACATTTCACACAAAACTCTTCCTAACAAGGTCATATCCTCATAGTCGTGTTTGTTATGGTCATGAACACTAGCCTGGTTCAGCGAGAGCTGATAGGAATTGAGCCCCCACAATTCCCTTCGAAGCGACCCCACTTCTCTCTCACATAGGTGATTTTCAATAATCATTAAAAGCCATAGGCTTAGCCTCAACATCACTGATTCCAGAATTGGAATTGGAAGTCTATGAACTCCCCCACAGTGACCTCCTCTATTCATACAACTAGGTTGTCCTTTTGAACCCAGATCTTGGGATCTCCAGTCTTCTGGGTAAGGTTTCCTTTGCATGAATTACTCATTCAAGGGCTTTAATCCCATTCCTCTCGACGATTTGTACACCAAATCTCTACTTAGGCCTTTCGTAAGAGGATCCGCAATGTTATCCTTTGACTTCACATAGTCAATAGAGATAACTCCAGTAGAGAGTAATTTTCGAATCGAATTATGTCTACGTCTAATATGTCTAGATTTCCCATTATACATTGTACTTTGAGCTCTACCAATCGCCGATTGGCTATCACAATGTATACATATGGCCGTTACCGGCTTAGGCCATTTGGGAATATCTTCCATAAACTGACGTAGCCATTCTGCCTCTTCACCACATTTATCCAAGGCAATGAATTCAGATTCCATTGTGGATCGGGCTATAACTGCTTGTTTGGACGATTTCCAAGATATAGCCGCACCTCCAAGTGTAAATACATATCCACTTGTCGATCTGGAATCTTTTATATCAGATATCCAATTTGCATCGCTATATCCTTCGATCACCATTGGATATCTTCCATAATGCAGTCCATATTCACGTGTGTATCTTAGATATCTTAACAATCTAGTAATACTCTTCCAGTGTTCTAAACTGGGATTACTAGTATACCTACTTAGCCTACTCACTGCATATGCTAAGTAGGTCTAGTACAACTCATAAGATACATCAAACTGCCAATTATTCTTGAGTATTCTACTTGTTCAACACCTTCCCCTCTATTTTTAGATAGGTGTTGACTAGTATCAATTGGAGTTCTAGCTATACTAGTATCTCCTTTATTGAATTTCTCAAGAATCTTGTCCACATAATGTGTTTGATTTAACACCATGCCATTTTGGGTTCTTGTGATTTTTATCCCAAGAATCACATCCGCTAAACCCAAATCTTTCATGTCAAATTTAGATTTTAACATATCTTTTGTGGACTTTATCATTTTTTCATTGCTGCCAATGATAAGCATATCATCAACATATAAATACAAGATGACATATCCATGAGTGGTGTCTTTCATGTAAACACATTTATCACACTCATTTATCTTAAAACCGCTTTCTAACATGGCTTGATCAAACTTTTGATGCCATTGCTTTGGAGCTTGCTTTAGGCCATACAAGAATTTAATAAGTTTACAAACCTTGTTCTCTTGTCCCGGGGCAACAAATCCCTCGGGCTGCTCCATATAGATTTCTTCTTCTAAATCTCCGTTTAGAAAAGCAGTTTTTACATCCATTTGGTGAATTTGCAGATTTCTAATGGTTGCAATCGCTAACACCAATCTAATGGATGTTATTCTTGTCACCGGAGAATAAGTATCAAAGTAATCTAGACCTTCCTTTTGTCTATATCCTTTGATCACTAATCTCGCCTTGTATTTGTCAATACTGCCATCAGCTTTCATCTTTCTTTTAAAGATCCAACGGTAACCTAGTGGCTTACAACCCGGTGGTAGGTCCACTAGTTCCCATGTATGGTTTTGTAAGATAGATTCTATCTCACTATTGATGGCTTCTTTCCATTGAGGTCCCTCCGAAGATGTGACCGCCTCACGATAGGTATTAGGTTCACTTTCCACCACGTAGGTGAGAAAATCGGGACCAAATGATTTTTCAACCCGAGCTCGTTTACTTCTTCTAGGTTCTATATCTTCTTTATCAGATAGAATTTGTTCATTCTCTTGAACAATTTCTTTACCTTTAGAAGATGACGCTTGATCTTCCTTGTTCAAACAAGGAAACACGTCTTCAAAGAATGAAGCATTTCTTGACTCCATAATTTTATTCTTGTGTATCTCGGGATTTTTAGATTCATACACAATAAACCGATAAGCACTACTGTTTTGTGCATATCCAATGAATACACAATCCACTGTTTTAGGTCCTAACTTTTGTACCTTAGGAGGAGGTACAACCACTTTAGCTAGGCACCCCCACACTCGTAAGTACTTGTAAGATGGTTTTCTACCCATCCAAAGTTCATACGGAGTCTCATCTTTTTTCTTGCGGGGTATCTTATTTAAAAGATAATTAGCCGACAAAATAGCTTCCCCCCACATGTTCTGACTTAGTCCAAAACTAATCAACATGGCATTCACCATTTCTTTCAAGGTGCGATTCTTTCTTTCAGCCATACCATTTTGCTGAGGTGAATAGGGTGCTGTGAATTCATGTCGAATTCCATTACTAGAACAAAATTCAGCAAACGGTGAAACATATTCACCTCCCCTATCACTTCTAACCACCTTGATTTTCATGTTAAGTTGATTCTCAACTTCATTTTTATACAAGACAAACTTGTCTATTGCTTCATCTTTACTCTTAAGTAAATACACGTAGAAATATTTCGTACTATCATCGATAAACGTGATGAAGTATTTATTCCCACCTCTAGTAGGAATTGATTTTAAATCACACATGTCAGTGTGAATTAAATCAAGGGGTTCGGTTTTTCTTTCAATCGATTTGAAAGATGTTCTAGTAAGTTTGGATTCTACACATGTGGGGCACTTGTGATTTGAGTCAATATCAAATTTAGGTATGCAGTTTAATTTAATTAAACGTCGAATGGAATTATAATTTACATATCCTAAACGTCCATGCCAAACATTTGGAGATTCAAGCAAATAAACTGAACTTGAAATAGTTTTATTTATTTCATGGAAAACTAATGTATTTAAGTTGAACATACCATTCAAAGAATTTCCATTACCCACATGCATACCACTTTTGGACAAAACAAATTCGTCCGACTCAAACACTAGTTTGAAACCAAACTTGTTTAACAACCAACCCGAAACGAGATTCTTTCGAAGTTCCGGGACGTACAAAACATCCTTAAGCTTAAGCTCTTTCCCGGAAGTCATCTTCAAAATGACGTCTCCAATACCTTTGACATCGGCAGTGGCGGCATTTCCCATATAGAGCTTTTGCCCAACATCAACATCCTTAAAAATGTTGAAGTTTCTCTTGTCATGACACACATGACGGGTCGCTCCGGTATCAATCCACCATTCTCTAGAGTTTACACCAATCACATTCAACTCCGAGAACATGGCCGTGGGATCCGTGATCATTCCCACCACATTCTCGTTCACCATCGTGGAAAACAAATTTCCAGTGAACGCAATCTCTATTTGTTTACACAAAACAGAAAAAGAATTGAATCAAATACAAATTTGACTGACAATCCTTTTACACAAATAGTAAATGTCTTAAATCAAAAAACAAACTCGTTTTAGAATTTGTTTACAAAATCAAAATAAATTGATTTAAAACTTTTTCCCACAAAATCGAAACAAAATCGATTTGGAATTTTTCCTTTACAAAATCGAAATAAACTCGATTTTAAAATTCGTTTCCACAAATTGAAAAAAGCCCAATTTAAATCGATACAAAAACCGATTCAGATTCTATTTACACATAATCGATACAAAATCGATTTAGAATCTTTCGAGACAAACTCGATTTTAAAAACTGTTTACAAACAGTAATTTAAATCGTCAAATACAATTTTTAATATGTTTACACAAAACCTAAAAAGAATTAAATCGAACAAACGTCGATAGAAATTCTTTTTCACATAAACGAATTAATCAAAACAAACTCGATTATAAATCCGTTTATATCCTCAAATCGAGACACAACTCGATTCTTATCAAATCGAATTAAATTCGATATAACCAATTGAATCGAACTAAACTCGATTCAATTTTTGTTTACACAAAACAGATTAGATACCACAGGAATTAATCTGTTTAAAAACAGAAAACTAAAATATCGAGACAACCCGATACGTCAACAAAAAATCTGTTTCAGATTGTTAGTCCGCGATATATATATTTCAATAATATATATAAATACAAATATTGAATAACAAAATTTAATCAACCAATGATTAAAACAAATCAAATAGAAAGGGAATCGACAGAAATTGTAAAACGAATAAACCGTATATCGAAACAATCGATGCTGAGGCTCGTGTTGAACACGATTCCCTTAAACAGATTTGCCGTCTGTTCCCAGGGTACAACAACGTAAGAAGTGTGTACTGCCGGATATCACCCCTTGCTTGAAAAAATCGCTGGAGAAACCACGTATGCTCGAGAGAATTGAGAAAGCTATGTGTTCAAGATTGTTGCGTATGTTTGGACTGACAATAGACTCCTCTATTTATACTAATCAATTGAAAACCGAAGGATTAATGTTAATTAATCCTATTAATCATTTCAATAATGAGTATAAAGGAGTTACAAAAAACCAGTGAATGTCGCGACTTGTCACGCGGGTGAAGTCGCAGCACAACCCGCGTAATTCACTGTTCGTCTACAAACAGTGAATTTCGCGACTAATGGCGCGGGTAAACCCGCGACCTAACTCGCGTAATGCACTGGTTCAAAACAAAAATTTCAGCAAAAACCAACCTGCGCGAGCACAAGATTTCGGAGCTGCACTCGTGTCCGCAGGTCGCGCCCACGCACAAGTTCGTTGAATTTAGCCTACGAAGGCCGCAATCGGCACCCCCCCTGCGCGCGGGTAGGTGATGGAGTAAAACCAAACTAAGGACTTGAAAGTCCCTCCCACATTTTTAGTTATAAACCACTAAAATTTTTGGTCTTCCTTCCTATGTGGGACAAGTTCCCACACCCATTTGGTTTTGCCAATTTTCATCCCAAACACTCAACTTTGAGCATCGATATCTCATTCACACATATTTCGTTTTGGACATATAATATATCGTTTCGAAGCTCTCATATAGGAGAGCACAAACCCACGAAGAGTTAGATATATACAATACATATACATGTATTTAATTGTGTCCAAAGTTAGTAAAAAATCACATTTTTACTAAAATTTTCCAACAATAATAAGTTGGACCATACATGGTTATATTAGATTTTAGAAATAAACAGGCGTCCAGACACAACCATGGCAAATTGTCATGCTAGCTTAAATCGTTTAAAGTACAACTTCTTGATCAAGTCAGGAAACGACTATCAAAAATACAATATCTCCCGTAAAGACCTTACATTCTGTAGCTTCGGGTTCATATCGAGCATTTGCTTCTCCAATTCTTTTGATCGAGTTTCCAATGCCTCCTTTAACCTAGTCTCCAAGTCTACTTCCAGCTGGAGTTTCTCCACCTACAATAAGATATAAATACCCATAAACCACCACATAATGCAGATCTTAACATACTTTGGTTAAAAAATAAAAAAAATCCATTGCATTCAAACTTGTTTCTCCAACTCCCGGGATCGTGCATTAGCCTTTTCGATCTGTTCCTTAGCATCGGAATTCCCTTTAACCTATTAGATTCTGGGGAAGGGGGAAGAAGATGGAGATGTAAGGTCTTGGGTGATGCCATAGATGGAAGGGAAGGGTAGGCGGGCAGCTTCACTAGAGAAGGAAATGGATGTTCTCCAGGCAACGGGATGTGCTACCGGAGTGGGGAGGGAGACGGATATGCGCTATCGGCTGCTCACCAGAGAAGATGGTGCTGGTATCGTGGGAGGCGATGAAGGATGCCTTTGAGTATTTGTGAAATATATATATATATATATATATATATATATATATATATATATATATATTATCTTTTAGGTTTTTTAAAGAAAAAATAGTAAAATGACAATGTAACACCCTAAAAATTCGGGTAATTTTGAAAATTGAAAATTCGGCAATATAACGTTTATAAATACAACAAACCACGCAAAAAGGGTAAATGAGTAAGCGTTCACAAAACATGTAAGGATGCATGGGAAACGACAACAAACTAATCTAAATCACTTTTATCTAGATTACATAGGTTGTCAACCCAAATCACAAAAATAAAGTAATTGTTTTAGACGCCAATACTCCAAAATATATATCATACAAAAATGCCCTCTAGAGACCACGCTCTTCTCTCAACCCCTTGACGACCCGCCGCTAAGGGAACCTGTTATACACATCATTTGAGAAAAAGTGTTAGGCTTAAAGCCTAGTGAGAACATACAGTTTATATGAAAGATAGTAAGAATAATTAAATGCAACATGAATAAATTATTTTCGACAACCGTCTTTGTAAATGGTTTGATAAGCACATAGTGACCTTCCGGCCCAGACTTCATCTTGCGATGACGGGAAAAACCAGAATTCCAAGGATTGTGGCGAAACACAAAGTAAGTCACTTTCCAAGTTTTGAGCTCACCATACTAGGATCAAGGCCACGAACACGCCAACTCGTACTAAGATGTGGGGGAGGGCACCCAATGATCCCTAGTCATGCTCATTCGCTAGGATTTATATTTACGACCCACGGCTAGTATCCAGTCCCACATAACCGTACCAAGTTCCACCCTAGGGCCCAATGTCTCAACTAGCTACATACGGGAATTACCCCCAAATAATAAGTCGACTCTATACCTATGGATCCACTAGTAATAGTCTAGACTTGTCACAATTATATTTGTGACCAACTATAATCAAACATATAGTTCATAACATCATTATTTCCCAAATCACATTTTATGGTTAACTGCTGATAAGAAATACAAAGCCCAAACATAAATCATAAGGCTATCTTCTCATTTTCAATTGTATTTCCTTACCAAGTAAACACTACAAGTGTAAAAACCATTTAAAGGTAACATGGATTTCATCAAGACTAAACCATTTATTTCCTCTTTTCAAGATAACACTTTCAACCAAAAATACCCATAATATGTTTAAAACATAAACTTGACTAAGAAGCCATAAGTTGAACATTTACTTCATCAAAATATGAAACCAACCATATTTGTAGTTCTAAGACATGGGTTATTTCTTTATTTTACAAAATGGTAAGAAACCCTAGAAATCCCCAAAATACCAAGTTAGGTCAAAATCTCATCAACAATGAAAATGTAAACAAGGGGATATCTAGAAGTCAAAAATGCATTTTGATGTGTATAAAGTTTGATAAAAAGGAAGTATGAACTCACAATGGGTTTATTCCAAACCCTAGCAATTTCTAGTTGGAGAGATCTAACCCTTGAGAACTTTGAGATCTTCACAATAAACACTTGACCACCTAGAATGAGGAGTAAATGATCTAAGAATAACATTATCTAGGAATAAATGAAGAGAGGGGTGAGGAAAACTAACATAGTGCACCCAAAATCGCCCAAAAATCGCACCAATAAGCTCCACACTTGCAATAAATGAGAAATGGATCAGTTGGGTCGATTTTATACCCCAGAACCCCGACCACGACATTGCCTAGCGACAATGACAATTGTCATAGTCGCGGGGCACCATCGCCCGCTTCGAACCACTCGCGGTACGTCTTCTGCGATTGTGACTGCGATAGAGTGACACTTGTCACTATCGCGGTCACAATCGCGCCGATTGTCCCACGACTCACAATGTCCTCCGCGATTATGCCACGACGACAGTGACAATGCCACTATCGCGTGGCAATGTCGCCGGATGCCCCCTCGACCCTCGAAATTGACTTTTCAAGCATCGAAACATACAAGGCCAGTACCCAAAATCGAAGGTAAACTCCCCAAGGGTTCCATACCAAAAGAAGGAAAGTATGGAAAGGAAAATGAAGGAAAATGAAGGAAAATATCCTACCGAAAAACCGGGTGTTACAGACAATATCACCCCTGACTTAACAAAGCAACTGTCAGTGGAGTTAAGTGAGGGATCCAATCCATAACAAAAGTGAAACCATGGTGACCATACTTGTAATTAATTTATTTTGGGGACCTAATCCAAAATTTTCAATAACCACGAGGACTAAATTTGTAATTTACTCTATATATTTTAATAACATCTAGAAAAAATAACCAATTACATATTTAATAATATAATTAAAACAAAATTATAGTAATACTAGAAACGTACTCGCACAATACAACGAGATACATCACGATTTTAATGTTTCATTTTATTTTTTGTTTTTTTGTTGATTTACAGTACGATCTTGGATGGTTTTGAGAAAGTGATAATGTTTTTTTTATAAATTTGTTTAATTCGGACTTAATAATATAATGTTTTTTATATAAAAAAATTAAGTATTTTGTTAGAATTCAATGATTATCTTATATATTTTAATGACATCTTAAAAAAATAATCAATTACATATTTAATAATATAATTAAAACAAAATTATAGTAATATAATATATTACTTAATAGTGATACATGGAAAGGTCTATATAAAAGGAAGGTCATGCACATATCAAATTGATGGGTGTTAGAAGATTACAGTAGTAATATATATCTTGTGCTTTGAAACTTGTAAATTAAGAGATTTTTAAAATCTTATATAAAATGATGGTACCTTGTGCCTAATAATTTGTATTTAAGAGTTTTGTATTTGTGCTTTATAATATAGTATAGATGTTTTTTATATAAAAAAATTAAGTATTTTGTTAGAATTCAATGATTATTTTATATATTTTAATGACATCTAGAAAAAATAATCAATTACATATTTAATAGTATAAGTAAAACAAATTTATGGTAATATAATATATTAAAATAGTGATAAATGGAAAGATCTGCATAAAAGGAAGGTTCTGCATATACTAAATTGGTGGGTGTTAGAAGCATGCAGTAATAATATGTATCTTGTGCTTTGATACTTGTAAATTAAGATATTTTTAAAATCTTGTATAAAATTATGGTACCTTGTGCCTAATAATTTGTATTTAAGAGTTTTTTATCCGTGCTTTATAATATAGTATAGATAATATATTAATTAATAGTGATACATGGAAATGTCTGCATAAAAGGAAGACTCTGCACATACCAAATTGGTGGGTGTTAGAAGCATACAGTAGTAATATGTATCTTGTGCTTTGATACTTGTAAATTAAGAGATTTTTAAAATCTTGCATAAAATGATGGTACCTTGTGTCTAATAATTTGTATTTAAGAGTTTTTTATCCGTGTTTTATAATATAGTATAGACTAGTGTTGGGCTCGTGCATTGCACGGGAGGATAAATTTTTTGTTGGAATATTGAACCGAGTTAAAATGAAACGTAATTTCTCTGTTAACAGTTAATGAAATACAATGTGAAAAACGAATGTATTTTCATAAGTGGTTAACTTGCATATATTTTTAATCGTTTGTTGTTATGAGTTTGTGCAATAATATTGGTAATAGTTTTGTATTATATTATTTAAAACTCAAACGACATGTCTCACAACATATTTATCTGACTATTGACTTCAAGACCTCATAGTATTAATCGATAAAAATAAATATATGTATATATATATCTTATTCCCTACTTCGAAAAATATGATTGTGAGTTTTGAAAAATATAAACAAATCCTCAGTAAATAAAATAAAATATAAAAAAATATTTTTTCAAAGAAACAAAAATATAGTTGAATACCTTTTGTTCAGTTGCAGGTTCCGCCATTGACACCCGACCGTTCGTCTTCTTCTTGTACTCGGATGATACATAGAGAAGCTATATATATTTATAGTGAATGTAGAGAATATTTTAAAATCTTTTATTTTCATTTTCGATTTTACATTTAAATGTAAATATATTAAAAATATGGAAAAAAAATTTATATCTACAACATTTCTATTTTATTTTTTTTACACTTGGTTAATTTGGAAAGTATTGCGGAATATTTTTATTTTAAAAAATACGATAATTTATTAGTGTATCTCGTTATTTTTTAATTCATATCAACCTTTTTTTTTTCTTCTTTTAATGCTCGTGAAAAAAAATACGTGTAGATTTTATATTATGCTAATATAAAATACGTGTAGATTTTATAAAATAGTAAAATAGATTTCCCCAAATGTAATAACCATGTTTGGGTCAATATAGGAGGTGGGGGGGGGGGGGGGGGGGAGGATTTTGCCTTAAGACTTAAGTGGAAGGGGGGTTAGTGAAAAAGTTGGAATAAAGAGAGAATAAGCCTTTTACCCTAATCATTTATGGGTGTGGCGGCTATAGAGAGGAGCAGGGCGATCATGATGGGGCAAGGGAATAGAGCAACTCTTTGAGAAATCCAAGTCTGCATCCTTTTTCTTCAAGGTAAGTTTCCTATCTAACTTGTTTTAATGTTGGTATGCTAGGATAAATCATTCTTGATGTTTTGATTTGGAGAGTAGAGGGTTTGGATCTGATAAAGGTTAGAATTCTTTAGAATCACCCTCAAGGACTTATTAGGGTAAGTTCTTATATTCCCTTGGGAAATCTGTGTAGTATATCTTGGATTAGGGAGTTTTGATTTGTGCAACCTGTGCTTTGAATGGGGAATCAACCCACTGAATCGATGTTGGGTCGTAGGAGTGGTCTGGGCACTTTGTTTACGAACCTGCATCGGCACCGGGAGAACCCGGGGTTTGCCGAAGGCCGGGGTGGGGAGGACCCCGGGCCATGACCCCGGGAGACGGGGGAGCCCGGAGGCGTGCAGAACCCGGGTGTGGACCCCGGGAGACGGGGCGCCCAGGGAGCAGAGGTTGGACTCGGCCGGGGACCCTGGGAGGCAGGACGCCCGGAGTGAGCAGCGGGGACCCGGGCGTGAACCCTGGGAGTCGGGGCGCCCGGGAGTGATCGGCTTGACCCGGGAGGGACGGGGCGGCGTGGTCCGGGAGGGGTCGGGCGGTGTGGGTAGTCGAGAGGCTGTGAGTTTTTTTAGGTTCAGGTCCTAAGTACCTTTCTCGTATTTCTGTGATAGGTTCGGTTTAAGGAATCTAGAGAGGAAAGTCTCGCAAGGGTTAGGTGAGTTTTTCTGAACTAAAGCCCTTATGACGAAGAAGTTATGTTTTTATGTATGTGAGTTATATACAAGCCTTGAAATGATGTTGCTTTAATATTTACACGCGAGATTTATTCAAATGTTAAAGATATTTCTGTTATTGTTGTTAAAGTGGAAATATATGCATACATGGTCATAAGTGTGTTATGCTCAAAGTCGGGGGGGGGGGGGGGGGTCCCGCCTGTGCTCATACCGGGGGGGGGGTGTTTCGTTTATGTCGTTGGGGGTGTGTCCCAACAAGGCAGTGTGAGTCACAGACACGCTGTCACCTTAGAGTGGCGGTAGTGTGAGCTGAGAAGTTTATATACCGGGGGGGGTGTTCCGTTTATGCCGTTGGGGGTGTGTCCCAACAAGGCAGTGTGAGCCGCATACACGCTGTCACCTTAGAGTGGCGGTAGTGTGAACTGAGAAGTTTATTGAAAGTTTAATTGTCTCTTTAAAGTTGAAAATAGTTTATTTTATTATAAACCCTTGGAATGTCTGTTGAGTTGAAACTGTTGTTAGAGGGGACTCACTAGACCGTTGGTCTAACCCTCGCTCTTTCAAAATTAAAAACCCTTTTCAGGTGGGCGTGAAGTTGGTGGATCGGGTAAAGGGAAGGAGAAGGTTTAAGCAACATCCGTCTATAGAAGACCTCCTGCTAGTATTTTCAGTTTAATCTCAGTTGTGTAATATGTTGTCTTTTGCTAACCTAAAACCTTAATGTTGTCTTGGGCCGTTTTGGCATGAATTTTGATGTATTAATTATGTTTTATTATTAGCATGTTTGGGTTGTTATACCAAACTAATATAAAAAATATTAAATGATATTAGTTGTGAGATGAACTTTTTTGACATTTCTAAATTAAATGATTTTACGAGTTTTCTAAATTTCCACAATTAAATAATTTTAAGAGTTGGCTCCTAAATTATCAAAGATACGTATTATCATAATTGACTTTCTTAAAAATGATTTTATGAGTTGTGAAAAATATCAAATTCCTAAATTACATGTTTATTAAATAAATAACATTATCACAAGTGTTTGGTATAGAATATATCTCATATATTTTGAAGTTTTCAAATGAGTAAACTTTTATATATAGAGAGAGAGAGAAAGAGAGAGAGAGAGTTGGGTTTAAACGAGAATAATACATATTTAAAAGAATAAGAAAATAATTTTGGACCAATCATTTCACTAAATAATACCTTAAATAAAACTTTCTTAAAAATCGTCCAAAAAGGCATATGTGTCATTTGATGTATACATAATATATATGGGAACTCATTTATTTCTATATAAATCATGTAATAAATTTAATTAAGATATTTATTCATGATTTTTTAATATTGATTTAGTTTTTCATTTTAAATATTTATCTTTATTGAATTAATTTATTTAAGAAAATTTATAATTTTCGTCAAAAATTACATGTGATATCCACAATTAATCGACATTTTTCTCATAAAAAAACTCGCTATTTTTCGTCAAAGTATCATATATGATGTTGATCATAGTAGAAAATGAATATAAGTAATTTACAATAATACAAGTGATATATAAATTATGAATTACGTTTTGAAATACATGTGATCTTATACATTTAAATGTGTTTTCCTATACATCACATATGATTATGTTTTCATTATTTTTCTTTTTCAATTTTTAATTTGAATCATTATTTTTCAAATTTTAAATCACATATGATTAGGAACACATTTTGAAAAAAGTTAATTCATTGTGTATCACATATGATTTTGATGAAAAATTATGAATTACGTTTTGAATACATGTGATCTTATACATTTAAATGTGTTTTGCTATACATCATATATGATTATGTTTTCATTATTTTGTTTTTTCAATTTTAATTTTGAATCATTATTTTTCAAATTTTAAATCACATATGATTAGAAAAACATTTTGAAAAAAGTTAATTCATTGTAGATCATATGTGATTTTGATAAAAAATTATGAATTGCATTTTGAAATACATGTGATCTTATACATTTTAAATGTGTTTTACTAAACATCACATATGATTATGTTTCATTATTTTTCCTTTTCAATGTTTAATTTAAAATATTCTTTTTCAAATTTTAAATCATATATGATTATGTAACACCCTAAAAATAGGGATAACAAAAATCCGGAAAACGGACATGAGGTATACTAAAATTGTCATAGCAAGAGCCTCCCAAAAATGGGGAATATAAATAAACAACCTTTTTAATCACAATTGTAATTTAACGGACAATAAACAACAATCAACTAATCTAATTTCTTTATCTATAAAGGAGATTACAAAAAGGGTTGTCATCTATAGACCCAAACGGTCTATATCCAAAAGTATAATGCGTCCATGTGCAATTCCCCAAGCTCTCGCCCCAAAGCAACTAAACCTGCTTAAGACCGCCGCCGCTAGAACCTGAGATACATATCGACACAAACAAGTGTTATGCCAAAAAGCCTAGTGAGTTGAACAACAATAAGCATGCATGAACAGTCACATTACTTATCAACACTTAACCATAGTTCAACAAATGTGGAGTCAATAGGGGAGACCCATAGCACCAATCAAGTCCCACCCAAGAGTCGATATACCTTGATGCCCTTAACAAGAAACACCCCAAAGGCCCGGCCCACCCGAAGACTATCGCTAAGAAAATTCCCTGAGTGGCGGAGGTCTAGGCACATACCATCACAGTGGCGCCCAATACTATATCCTCCTAGTGTACTGACTTGGTTCGTCCACATAACATTTATAAGGGGTCCTTTGGATATATTTCAATCCACATAATTCAATACCAACTACGGGTATAATATTACCACCTTATCCTCATGATGTCTAACAAAAGACCCAATGTAAATCATGCTCATTATGCATATAAACATATCACCAAAATAGTGTTCCAACTAAAATTATCATCATGCCCATATAGGCATACATTTAACAAATCAAGGTACCCGCATTATGTATCTATGAGACAAATCCCAAATAATGATACATATAACAATAAACATGGCAAATCATCTATACATATACATCTTCCAACTATTTTCATGAAGGAATCCCCAAACATTTGAATATATAGAAATAAAGTAATAAATAGGATATTATGATGTGTATCTAGTTTTAACAAAGGTTTAGTAAACTCACAATCTAGGTTTTGAACCCAAAACCTAGAAAATATGGAAACCCTAGAAGTTTGAGAAGATGAGACTTGAAGGTGAGAAATGAGAATCTTGAAGAACACTTCAAAGGGGACACTTGGATGAAGCTTGATTACCACTTAATGCTCCCAACAACCCAAAACCCTAGAAATGAATGTGGTAGGTGATGAAACCCTAAAAATCGCCTCCAAGAAGAGCTCTCCCGTTTTTGTAAAGTGTTAATGTGAGAAATGAGGCTGCCAAAGTGTTTTAAATCAACCAGACCACGCGGGCGATAGTGCCATGGGCACTATCGCTTGTCACAATCGCGGAGGCCCCCACCCCCACGGTACAAGCCTGGCGAGTATGTCTGGCGATAGTGACAATGTCACTATCGCGAGACTCCTCCCACTCTCGGTACAATCCTGGAGATTGTGCCCGGCGATAGTGACAATGTCACTATCGCGATGGCACTATCGTGCCAAGCTCATCCCAACTTGAAAACTTAGCAAATTTCGAAAATGAGCACGAGGTCTAAACACATGCAATTATTTTATCAATCAGATAGCATCTTAGTCCCATAATCAAGATCATAAGCATATATAAAAACTCACATTTTCAGATAAACATAGTTAAAGTATTAGAGGACATATATTTACCTTATAAATTCCCGGGTGTTACAATCCTCCCCACCTAAATGGGATTTCGTCCCCGAAATCTTACCCTAGGCAAAACAAGTGAGGATAACGCTTCTTCATATCATCTTCCGATTCCCAAGTAATGTTAGCACCTCGATGGTGCTTCCATTGGATTTTTACCATAACCACGTCTTTATGCCTCAACTTCTTCACTTTCGATTCTAAAATCGATTCCGGTTCTTCCACACAACGATTCCCATTGTCCACCCGAATTTCTGACAAAGGAATCACGCTTTCCTCTTCGGCTAGACACTTCCGAAGATAACACACGTGAAATGTAGGATGTATCCATCCATCTCCGGCGGTAAATCCAACCGATAGGCTTGCAACCCAATCTTTTCCAAAATAACGAGTGGTCCAAGGAAACGAGGACTAAGCTTCCCACGCTTCCCAAATAATTTATATTCAAGAGTTTTTTATCCATGCTTTATAATATAGTATAGTTATATAAAATCAAATGAGAATCCAATTTATCCATTAAATTGATTAATTCAAAGATGATGAATATATTCCCATAATTAATAGTAAAAGAGGTACATTAATAATTAATAATTAATAATTTAATAATTACAATTCACACTAAACAATTCTTAATTAATTTAAAAACAATTAAAGAATCTTTTTGAACTTTGCATCGTTATCCATTTAATTTCAAATTCATAGCATAAACCCAATCCCCATTTTGTTGCAAACAATCTCTAAATCGTCAAGCTTAAAAGTTAGAACCAAAAATATCATTAATTCCACGTGTTTATGCCAGAAATAATTTTGATGATTGTTTTCCGATAAATGATTGATAAGACGGACATGGAATTGGAGCATTTTTCATGCCTTCAAATAGATACCTAGACAAACACAATAATGTTTGTGTTATGTTGTTCAGTTTTTCAGATGCGACCATAAAATATGGTATTTTGATATTGTTCGCTTGATATTACTTTGTACTTGTCACAACGTAGTTGCAAGGTATGTTGTGCATTGATAGTTTTGTATGTTTGTTAAAAATGTAGTTTTTTTTTTGTCCGCTCCTCATAATCTCGTAAACGTGGCTCACAACGTGAGACAATGAGTTCATAAGAAATTATGAAGAAAATATACGGATGTACAAACCATGATAAGCATCATTAAACATGAATTGATATGATAAAAAGTACTGTCACAATTTGCATACGATTTGGCAACGAATGCTACAAACGATTTGCACACCTCCAATTGGATAGCGCACAACCATCACAATGTGCGCATTATTACAGTTGGTAAAATATAGACTAAGAACCAAATTAAAACCATACAAACCCATGAAAACATATTCAACCATTCAATAAGTTAAAGTTTAATTTTAATATAGATTTTAATGTGCTTTACGTATTTTGTTTTTGTATGTGTTTCATATATGAAATTATCTACATGATATTTTTTTTCAAATGTGAAACAAACTTGTATATTTTCATATATGGAACAACACCGCATGTCTCACATGTATTGTTTCACATGTGAAACAATACATGTAAACTGGTTTTCATGGTTTTTATTCTATGGTTTTTACTTTTTATTGATTTTACATGTATGTGTGTGTGTATATATATATATATAGTTGGGTTCCGGTGAGAAGCGGTTACCAACCGTTGGATGAGAAATTAATGCATATTAGGATGAGATGCACTAGGATGAGATGCACCAGATCAATTCTCTTCTAAGCCACAATTCATGGGAGAGCTTGTGATTAAAAGATATTAACGGTTCAGATCCACTTCTCACGTTTCTCACCGTTAACTCAACTTTTCACACGATCCATTCCTTCGCATATATATATATATATATATATATATATATATATATATATATATATATGAAAATCACGAAAAATGTGATGTAAAGTATATCAATATGGTTGTCAAATGAAATAGAATAAAATGATCATTTATTTGGTGTAATTTGTTTTTCTTTAGTTTTAACTATATTTCATCTTTTTCGATTAAAAAATATGGGATCGAGGGAGATTGAATGTAAAAATAAAGTTGTAGTAACCCCTTAATAACATCTTTTGGACCAACTAATCTAATGGTAGATTGGGGTTCCCCATTTTTTCTGTTCTAAAAGTTGTCATTGAACCTCAAATACATTATATATAAAATAATTCGAGTAAACTTAAAAAAACATAGATATAATCCATATAACCGGTTATATACCTAATCATTCTTATAACTAGTTGTTGGGGTAATATTACATAGTCACCGTAACGACCATCTAGACGTCCGATGCACGGAGCCCAAGCGACCGTCAAGGCAATCTCACATGATCCATACCGACGCCCATCTGTCCACTAAAGAGTGACGCTCCAAGCAGACTCCCATTATAACCAGGATGTGTCCAACGAGTTGATCCAACCCTAATTAAGTCAAGTAATTACTAAATAAATGAATCTGAGTCCCAAGGGATTCAAATCACGCCTTCCAGAATCAAGAGATCGTCGACCAACAATCATCAAACGAAAACTATAAAAGACTGAAGCACACTCCAAGTTAGGGTTTGGTACTTTTGGCAAACCATAGCTTTCAATGCTCTCAAAGAACACTAGCATTTTATCATACTTTATCATCTAAATAAATACTTATTGTCTAAATACCGCACATGTTTCATAAAGCTTTTCAATGTAATTTCTCTTGTATTGTCGGACCCCCTTGACGAACATCGATTCTTAGTGGATTGGTGGCCACTGTTGTTGCCCACGTATTTTACCAATTAAGGGTGGAAACAAGTCACCAGTTTCTGGTGTTGCCTCTTCTTATTGTCTTTTTTATTTTACATTGTCCATATTTCACTTTATTCATATATCTCAATTAACATTAGTTTCTTTAATCAATTTTTAGTCGGTGTATGCCCTAAACCAAATTTACATTGCTATTGACCAAGAATTTGGCTAAAACGCCAATCATAAGCCGAAAAACCATATCTGGTCATAATCGTTGGGCCATAGAATGGGCCTTTTTGATCCTTGTTGTACGTCTCTAATCTACTAAGACATACACAAATGTACAATACGAAAGTAGATATCCTTAAAACCTATAAAGTTTCAACCGTATACGCAAAATCTTATGCTTTATTTACCGGACAACAAACCCTTTAATACGTGGATTGCCGTTATAAACTTTGGCGATACTTTCCATGAGTTTGTTCACTATTTTTTTCTCCTTTTTTGACTTTCAAAACCTTAATATCTACAAAAGCTTTTTGATTTATACCACTAATATATAGATTAATATTTTCAAAACTTCTACAAAATGGTTGAATTTGAACTCACAACCAATTAATTATTAATGAATATGGCATGGCCACAATGATCACGCAAGTTATCTTTTATAAAACAAATTCTATTAACAAATTAACACAATACGTCAAGAATCATGTATTTGGATTCGTCAAATCTCCTAATCAGATCCGTAATATTTTCATATATTTAATTAATAACTCAATATTCATTGAATTTGTTGAACTTTATTAGGTGAATCTTTTTTCACGCGCTATTTGTTACGGTCTTTTCTTGTTTGACCTTCAAAAATCTTTTTGAAATCCTTTCATTTAACTCAAATTTTGGTCTCTAATTTATGGTTTTATTTTCATTTCCCATTAAATTTTTCTTTCTTATAACTTAAAAAAAGAGATTACATATGGAGCAC
This sequence comes from Arctium lappa, assembly GCA_023525745.1. Lineage (NCBI taxonomy): Eukaryota > Viridiplantae > Streptophyta > Magnoliopsida > Asterales > Asteraceae > Arctium > Arctium lappa. The sequence continues at coordinate 6,649,947 of CM042047.1, forward strand.
AGATTAATAGTGGGTTTATGCACATTAGATTATACCATTAGGTCCATTAAAAATAGAATAGTATAGATCAAGAAACAAAAGGTGAAAATATATATAACAAGCTTCAAACGAGAATGTTAACAATTTAAGAAAATAATAAATTTTGTACAAAATTATATATGATTCGGTATTAACAACCAAAAAGATGAATGAGGACGCATGAATTATATATGATTTTGTACGTGAATCATATAAGATTTTGTATGTATTCGACTGTTCTCGTATTTCTTAAATAGATAATGTTATCGTATGAACACAACTCTATATATGTATGTATATATATATATGTGTGTGTGTAGGTCATGTTCAGAGGAAAAACAAAAAAAACTAAGAAACACCCTGGTAGTTCTTCATCCGGACGGTATGCACGTATGCATACAAGTAATTTGTAACATGCACACGTGCATAATGTACACGTACATAAAAAACAAAAAACAACTTAATTTACTTATATGTACAAATGAATATCGTTCAGATAAGGACTACCAGAGTGTTACTCAGTTTTCTATTTTTTTTTTTTGGTTTTTCTTAGAACCTCTCCTATATATATACACGTGTGTGTGTGTATATGTATGTGTGAGTGAAGGATAGGGAGTAGTAAAGACAGAAACCTCTGGCTCGTGAAGCACCAAGCAAGAAGTGGAAATATTTAAAAGAAATTTTATAAAAAAAAAAAATCCATCATCTCCTTCCATTCTCTTTCCTCTCTGTAAAACCCTCTCTCTCTCTCTCTTGAACCATTTCACATTCATTCTTTGCTTCTCCCTTTAAATCACAAGATCCCCATCTCTCTTTCCCTTTCTTTTTTCTTTCCATGTTTAACTCTCTTGTAATAATCCCTTGGTGCTTCTAATTCAAAATCAACCACACCCATTGCTAACAACAATCACTACAAAACACAAAAAAGATTGTTGGGGAGAAGAGGGGGGAGAGAAAGTTTCAATCTTTATCTCTCTCTCTCTCTCTCTCTAATCTCTCTCTTGTTTGTGTTGCAGAGAGAAAGAAAGAAAAAAAAAAGCTTTGTTTTTTCAAGAATCTGAAATGTCGCATTCAAATAAACCGGTTTCCGAATTAGGGTTTGATAATAATAATAATACACTCTCCGATCGCCTCCGTAAATCACTCACTACCGATTCCGATAACACCAACAAACCAGACTTCCGGGAACTCGATTTGGGTTCGCCCATTTCGCCTTTACGGGTCGGGCCAACGGTCAGTACCAGCTCCAGCTCATCCGGGTCGGTTTCCGGTCGAACTCTTGGAAACGGACTCCACGTTGGTTTTTCCGGTACTAAAAAGTCGGACTCCGGCGAGTTGTCGGTCGACAGTTCACCGACATTTGGTTCTCGGGGCGTTAAATCGGGTTATACCCGGTCCGAATCCGGTGGAGGAACAGCGATTTTCACCGGCGGGAGTTCGGCGACTTCTCCGGCGGTCAATGTACTTCCCGCCGGCAATATTTGTCCGTCGGGTAGGGTTCTCAAAACGGGTATGATGTCAAATCGGACCTCGAAACCCGATGTGTTGAGTTTAGGAACCGGTAATTACGGTCACGGCAGCATAATGCGGGGAGGCTCCGCCGGCAAGTCCGCCGTCGCCGGCGGCAGAGGAGAAAACCCAGTTTCCGGCGGTTTAAATCCATCTTTTTCGAGAAGATCATCGACGGATCCGGAGGAGTTGAAGAGATTGGGGAATGAAGAGTATAAAAAGGGAAACTTTTTAGAAGCTTTGAGTTATTACGATCGTGCAATATTAATGTCGCCGGAAAATGCAGCCTACCATTGTAACCGTGCAGCCGCATTGATGTGTGTCAAGAGGTTGACTGAAGCTGTTAAGGAATGTGATGAAGCTATTAAGTTGGAATCTGGATATGTGAGAGCTCATCATCGTTTAGGGTCTCTTCTTATTAGGTAAAGTTTTTTCAAGAAAAAAGTTGCAATCTTTTTTTTTTTTTCTTTATCATAGTTTTTTCAAGAAATCTTTAAAGATTTTTATATTTATGATTTACCCATATCATTTTTTTAGATCTAGTTCATGTGTTTGACTTTTGATTTTGTGGGTTGGAGTCAAATCTTTGTTGTTCATAACTATAATCTTTAGTATTTTCTTGAATCATATGGTAATAAATGATTGATCTTGTGAAAAGAAATGCATTCTGGCTTATGGGGTTGCTTTAGATTTTAGTTTTTTTGTATCTATATTATTGTTTTGCAAGTGGGTGTTGTTGATCATGATCAAATATGGTAATGATTAAAGATTAGAATGATTTCTTGAATTCATATGTTATGGACTTCTTTCAATTATTTACCTCCATTAGATACAGAAAGTGAATCTAATTCATGTAAGAAATGACAGTTTAGGACAGGTTGAGAATGCAAGGAGACACCTTTGTGTCCAGGGGTACCAACCGGACCCGAAAGAGCTTCAAAAGTTGCAAGAAGTGGAGAAGCATTTAAACAAGTGTACCAACTGTAGGAGGGTCCGAGACTGGGGTGGTGCGCTACGTGAAAGCGATGCCGCCATCTCGTCTGGAGCCGATTATTGTCCTCAGGTAAACCGAATTGCTTTTTTAGAACGAATTCGATGTTATGCTTTTTGGATCATTAGCGTTTGTTGTAATGGGACTGAATCGTTTGATATCGAAACTGTTAGCTATTTGCGTGCAAAGCCGAAGCACTATTGAAGCTCCGTCAATTAGATGATGCGGATTTGATCCTTTCGAATGTGCCTAAATTCGATAAGTCTAGTTGCCCGTCCTGTTCCCAATCGAAGTTTTTCGGGATGCTTTCTGAAGCGTACCTTTTATTTGTTCGTGCTCAAATCGACATGGCATTGGGAAGGTGAGTTTCGTGTGTTTTCCTCAACGATTTAACAGGTTTCTCACGAAAAAAAAGATTCAAAAAGTTGACTTCTTTTTCTTTTTTCAAGATTTGAGAATGCAGTTACCACTATCGAGAAATCAGGGCAGATCGAGCCTCGAAATGTTGAGATTGCGGTTTTGCTTCAAAACATACGGTCGTTATCGAGAGCTCGAGCTCGTGGCAATGATCTTTTCAAGTCAGAAAGGTTCACAGAAGCTTGTTCGGCTTACGGGGAAGGGCTAAGGCTTGATCCTTCAAATCCCATTTTCTACTGCAATCGGGCAGCGTGTTGGTTTAAGCTCGGACAGTTGGAAAGATCTCTTGATGACTGCAATCAAGCACTTCTAATTCATCCAAATTATACAAAAGCACTTCTTCGAAGAGCTGCAACATATAGCAAGGTATATTCATATTCATATATATATATGTAGGAGGGATCATGCAAGAAGTTAAAACATTTTGCGAGAATGTCAGTAGTGTGATATCATATATGATTACATGGCCTGTGGGTGTATTTAATCATATATGATTAAGTTTGTGTATTATATATGATATTACACTTTTCGTCTTCTTGTAAAATGTTCAGCTTCTCGTTTGAACCTGCCCCTCTCTCTCTATATATATAATATTGTTTTTACTCTTTATTTTCAAGAAAGTGAAATGGAAGTAAAGAAGGGGAGCATTTAAAGTCATTGATGTTGCCTGATATACCCTTCCAACATCAAAATCTCAAATTTCCTGCTTGTTGAATGTGAGTCATGTTCACAAGTCTCTTAACTATGAGTTACATAAACTACCCGTAAACACCCCCGACTCACGGGCTGCAAATTTCTCGTCATAAGTTCATGTGACAAAAGCTGTTATCTTTTCATTCTTTATATTAAAGAAAGCAATGAAATAGGTACTTATTTTGAAGAATCAACTGTGGGTGTGTCTTGTTTTGGATAAATCAAGTGTTTTTTGTACTTACAGCTTGAGAGATGGGCTGAATCGGTGAAAGATTATGAAGTTTTGAGGAGAATGCTTCCAAACAACAACGATATAGCCGAATCTTTATTTCATGCCCAAGTGGCGTTGAAGAAATCCCTCGGGGAAGAAGTGTACAACATGAAATTTGGTGGTGAAGTTGAATTGATTGCGGGTCTTGAACAGTTCAAAGCTGCAATTGCTTCGACTGGTTTGTTTCTTTATCTTCTAAAAAATGCACTCTAATTCTTGGTCGTTTTTTGGAAAGTGTTATCGATATTTTAAGTTTGAAATGCAGGAGCTTCTGTTGTTCTTTTCAAAACAACATCCGATCTTCAATGCAAGCAGATGTCTCCGTTTCTTGACACCTTATGCACCCGATATCCTTCTATAAACTTCCTCAAGGTAAACAAGAAACCATCTTTATATGTTTAGTGTACCATTTTTAAACACCCAAATGGAAAAAGAATCAGAAAGTGTTAAAAAGCTTCGATTTTTATATTAAAAGATTGTGATTCTTACGTTTGCTGTCAACAAAAACGAGCGATCCTACTTTCGTTTGTTCAATAATTGATTCTTTTTAATGGAAAAAGGTTGATATCGAAGAAAGCCCAGCAATTGCAAGCACGGAGAACGTGAGGATTGTACCGACAATCAAGATTTACAAAAAGGGCAACCGAATGAAGGAGATGGTATGCCCATGTCGAGAAGTGTTGGAGTCTTCTGTCCGCCATTACAGCTTCTGAATGAACCCAACTGTTATCAACCGCAGCTGCTATATAGCGCGAACGATGGAGGGCAGAATGGTAATTTCCTTCTCATCACACACCCCAGTTTTTACAGCTGCTGCATGACAACTACATAAAAGCACAATAATTTCATCATTATTTCAAAGCCAAATGCCAATGGGAACCAGAGAGGGTTAGATTAGTAAACTTTACCATAACCTTTGCAGTTGTTAAAACTTAAAAGATTCTATTCATTCACCCCCCACCCCCACCAGACCACCATTGCTCTTGTAGAGCCATTTTCAATACTCCCATTCTTTTCTCATCAAAATGTTAGCTTTTTTAGAATTCCCATTTTACCCCCCTTTTCATAAGCCTATCTCCCCCCTTGCCTGTGATGTCTTCTTCCATTTGAGATAGCATGTACAATGTAATTACAAGTGGGCTCCCATTCTAGATATGAATGTGTCCATTGTCTATATATATATATGTGAAGATGAAGATGTATACAAAAAAGAAGAAAAGAGAAACTTTGGAGGAATAGATTGGATGGGTGTACTGGATTTAGTTATACTTTGGGGGGGTTTCTTTTTGTTAAACCATTTCATCAATAAAAATTTCATCTTTTTTTACTTGATTCAATTGTTATGTGATTTGATGGTTTCTCTGCATACCCATTGATGGTAAAAAGTTTAAGGGTAAATCTTTATACCCACTACATCTAAGGGGTTGTTTACTTTTTCTTACATTAAGCCCTGTATGAATTAAGTTATCTGTCTGTTTGAGGTACAGGAGACCAATGGGTTTGAGGCAAGCAAAGAGAGAGGGTTGGATTATTTCTGAGCATTTCTGGTATTTGATTTGTTTAGGATGGCTTAATGGGGACAAGTGAGGGGTCCTGACTTATTTCATATAGCCATTTTAGCTTAATGGCTTAACGATTAAGCCGTAAATAAACACTCATGGATGACTGAGCGAATAAAACCGCCAAGACCATTAAGCTAGCTTATTAAGTTGCAAGTAAAAAGCTCCCTAGTCACCTACCAGTAAATTTGTTTGTCTGCCTGGTTGCTTTGGGTCAAAGGTTAAAAAGGTAAAAATGATTGTGGTTACTTTGAGAAGGGGGGGTAAAAAGTCAAAGAAAAGTGGGGTTGTTGACCAGATTTTGTCTTGAAAAACAGGACATGTGAAGTGCACTAAAGAATAAGGGTGTGAATGACATGTGTATGCAATGAATGAACCAAAACCAAAAACCACTTTAAAGAAAACCATGGCCTCACATTAAATACTGCCCTAAAGATTCTTGATGGGTGTTGGTCCCCAGTTTCATATTTTTGGTTTTACATTTCTGGGTTTCTCATTCATTTGAAAAATCTCTTGTTTTAATACAATTATTCATTGATGCCTTTATTGTAACTCCAACCCATAATTTAATGGTTGGTGAGATCAAATTCATACATTGAATGTAATCCAATCAAAAAGGGTAGTTTACCGACAAACCAAAACCAGATAAGCACTGACCGGATAAGAATCTTATCTGGGATCACTGACACCAGTAAGAGTTAATCGTTTAACTTACCAAGTCAGTATCTCGGTTAGCAAAACTTGTTACCGTTAACGGATTGTATATCGAAAAAGAAAGAAAAGTGATTGGTAACATCCGGAATCAAAGGAGTTGAATGGATTTGATTCGAGGATGGAAGTCATGAGGTATAAGATTAGTCAAAGTGGTACCACATGAGGGACTCAATTGTGACTTGTCAGATACATAAATGAATTTAGTAGGGGCTAAAAAGTAGCGTTGTACAAACTAAAAGTGGTTGTACTGGAAGTTGACTAAAGTTGAAGGGGTAATATAGCATATTTAGCAAACTATCAGCCATGAGATGTCGGCTCGTTTTCGGCTTTAAGGCCGAAACGTCACACTTAAAAAAGTTTCATAAAAAGTATCGGTCATTTTTTATTTTTTATTTTTGTTATTGGTTATTATGAATTAAAGTCGAGTATATTTAGATTTTTATTATGTAATTTTTAAAAGAATCATGTACATCCAGTTTGGTTTGTAGAATCGGATTGGATTTCGATGGATTTGAAATCTTAGAATTTCATTGAAATCACAAACATGGGTTTTTAAAATCCGTGCTTGGTAAGTTGGTATTAGTGGGTCGTTGGCTCCACTTGTTATCTCCTTCTATGACATGTTGTTGTCGTCGCCATATTCCATATGTCACTTAGTCATCTCTGCCTCGCTGCGGGTCAGCACCTCCGAAAGAAACGGAGGACTTCATTCAGTGACCCCGCGATCGCCCTCTGAACGAATCAGAATAAGGTAAAGCTTGAAGATTTTGTAGGATTGTATGTAATAATTTTTAAAATATGTTTAAGACATTTGGTTTTATTAAGGTGTCGTTTGTTTTTTAAAAGGTCTGAAGTCTTATTTTAATTATGATTAATAAGAGGTGGTGTGTAAAAAGGTCTGAACGATTCAGACTTAAGAGCCATTAAGATGTTTTTTAGAAAAAAACAAACAACCCCTAAGTTTTGTCTTGGTTTTTCCAATGAAACAGTGGAAAGATGGAATTGACCTTGGACTCCTATTCAAGATATGGATACTATACTAGACGCCTTTCTTTTTCGGTCGTCTGTCTTAATAAGTCAATTAATAAAAAGATGTATTTAATTATTTATAATTTGTTTTATAAATTATTTAAATAACGGAATTTGATTCCATTCCAAATTCTACAAATTAAACATAACAAAGATTTCAAATCCAAACGTCTTTAATTCCAAATCATTTCATTAAATCCAAATCCTCAAAACTTTTCCATCAAACCAAATACCACATCAGAATATGTTTGTCATTATTATCTCTTACGATCTAAATTCTAGAAAATTTTGAAGATACATTATTAAACCATCATAAACTTTTCGTGGACCAACCGGAACACAAAGCCATTAAGCTACATGGACAAGGGTCTCTCTCACTCTGCTTCACCTCCCCTACCCAATCAACAGGGTATGGAGCCAGCATGCCTGAGAGATGGTCAAGGCCGTGTAATTAATACCTGGATTAATCCTGTTGACTTCTAATGCAGAAATTCAATTTATAAGGCATTTGATATCATTAACCGTGCTAACCTTGGTATGGAAGTTATGCATGAACGTAATGCTCATAATTTCCCTCTAGACTTAGCTGATATCGAAGCTCCATTTACAAATGGATAAGACTTTGGTCTAATTGTATAGGAGTTTTTGAACTAAAAAAAGGTCATCATGTATCTATTGTAATCTTTTTTAATTACTTGTTTTTCACGATCTACACAATGAAATTTTTTAGATATCCAAATAAACACAGAAAACTTAGAAAGACATACAGATACAACAATAAATCTATGTGAAATGACGTAATAAATGTAAATATTGACAACTTATTACTATATTCAACACTAATTACTGTATTTTTCTTGATCCATCTATCTATAAAAAAGAGAGAATATGATTTAAAAAGAAGAGTAAATGGGAGTGAAAGTGAAAGGACAAGCATTTTAGTTAGCAATTTCTTAAAAAAAATAGCAAGATTTTTTTAACTTTGTTAAAATTAATGACTTTGATTACAGAGGCTACAAATGTAATAAATAAAAGTAGAGACTGGAACGAAAACCGGTTAGAGCCCATGAAAGGTTGCATTTTGATCGGTTAAAGAGGGATACTGAATACGATTTTTCTTGACCGGTTAAAGTTAACCGGTCAAGACATATTTAAAAAAAACGTCCACGTGGGCCTTAACCCATTAGTCAGCATAACGGTTAAAGTGGATGAGTCTTGAAGACCAATTATATCAGTTACACACTTTAGACTAAAAACCGACAACTTTTTGACACAAAAGTATGAATCCTTAGAATATGGTAGTAGAAAACTTGTTTCCAATTGAAATTTGTGGGCGATTCTGTTTCCATAGGGCTTCGATTTACAAAGTGACGAAAAACAGAGTAGTAATACATTTGATTAGGCGCCGGTTGCATACAGACGAGTCCACTCCTTTGCTGCATATCCAACAAAAACAAACAAACCAATTTCAATCAGAAACAAGCAAACAAAGAACACAAATCATAGTCTGTGTTGTTGTTGTTGTTGTTGTTGTTGTTGTTACCTGTTTCGACAGCCTCTACTTCATTGGATTTCCAATGCTTTGCTATGTTCTCCGACAGCGGATCATCTGGGTTTGGAGCGCTTAAAAGTGCTTGAATGCTACCAACAAACATACACATTCAATTTCCATATTATATTATATCATAGTAAATAAATAAATTTCTATTTATATATACCTCAGGAGTACGGTGCGAATCTGAAGAGCAGGGCTCCATTTGTCTTTCAAGATATCAAGACATATTCTACCAAGCTACAAACAAACAAATGACTCAATAAACAAAACCAATCCCAATTCCTGAACTTAAACAAAGAATGATGTGAGTGAGTATCATAAACAGACCTTATCGATATTTGGATGGTATATTTTTGTAAGGAATCGAACCTGTGTAAGACAAGCAACTTGTTCAAGAGTGAGCAAACAGGTAGCAGGAATAAAGATCAACATATAGCATAACGTTTAAATGCATTAAAGCACAAGAGATAAAGATACTTGGTAGATTAACACAACGATGGTGTTCATATTTCTTTGTTTTAGTTCATGAAAGAAGTTTTCAATGTTTCCATGCACAAATGGAGATAACGAGCAAATAAACAGAACATAAAAATATCCCAGATAGCTTCCCGCATGATGTGTGAATAACTAAATCTTCACAATTTACACAGACAGAATAATCCACACAGACAACTTTATCCATACAAAACTTAATGGAAAACCAATCAAAGAGCCCCTAAGTTTTAAGGTTCGATCATTTTATCCTGACCATTAACACAAATTCAGAAAGCAAATATTAACAAGTAATTTGCTCCATAAGTAACCTGTGCTGCCACAAGAGCCTTAAAACTCATAGCAGGAATGAAAAGAGTAGGATATTCTTATTATTTAACATGTATAAGAAGACGTTTGTGTACCTTGGGGGCAGCCATTGGGTAATCCTCAGGCAGAAATAACTCCAGCTTAAAGACCCCTCCTGTAGAACAGAAGTAAGGGCCTATTTATTAGCAGCTTAATGAGCTTAATGAGACTCGCAACTTATTCGGCCAGATATACATAACTGTTTGGTAGTGACATAATGATATCGAAAATGACTTATTCAGTAAGCTTCCAAGGGGATACTTTATATAGAAAGCCAAAGTTTTTCCAAACTTGCCCCTCCCAATTAAAAAAAACTCTACTTCCATTTATGAAAACCCCCTCCCAAACAAAAACCTTCCCAATCTATCTAGACAGATTAATCCACACAGACAGCTAAACCAACCAAACAGTAAACTCTTGTATCTTAGGCAAGAGGGAAGAACGAGTAAGTGAAACCCATATACATCTACTACTAAAAAGTTCGATAGAAGCCACTTCTTTGCGGTTAAACAAACATGACATTCTTCCATAGGCCTTCTCAACAAGTAGCCAACAAATTAGCTAATAAACTAAATATGCTCTTACAAGAAACCAAGTAGATAAAAAACCATTAATAAGTTGTTTTACCTTCATAAGGTGACTGTGATGGGCCAAGAATCATGACATTGAAATACCGCATGTTTTCTTCCGATGGCGATGCACTTATCCCCGGTGCTACACCCCAAAAAATCAGAAGCCATAAACACACACAGGCACCAAAATTGGCACTTCCTTGCTCTTAAGAGTAAACAATTCTCCCAAATATAACAATAATCTTGATCTTGATCATCACATTAGTGTAAAATGCCAAATCACATACCCAAATTGAAACTCTTGATCATCACGCAAAAGTAAAATACCAAATCACATGTTCACATTAACCAAAATTGAAATGAATTTCAACATAAATAAAAAAACAACAAATTTCTCGATCGTAACCCTAACGCAAGAGTAAAATTCCAAAACACATACCGAAAAGTCGAATTCCAATTTATCAATTGATGATACAACAAAAGATGACTGAATAAATTATAAACTAGAGTTTCAAGTTCACCTGGTTCGCTGAGTAAGCGCTGAGTTTCCTGTATCAAAACGAGAAAGTCAAACCCCAAATTAGGGTTTTCAGATACGCGACGGTGATAACAGGGAAAAGGATCTTAAAAACGACAAACTGTATACGTATAAACAAGGAGAGAAATTGAAAACGATGAATTGGGGAAGGGGATCAATGGAGGATGATGAAGAATTGTGTGTCGTTGATACCTTGATAATTCTTCGAGGCAGGTTGCTGTTCGCCATGGAAGTGGAAAGATTGATGCACAAAGGGGTGTTTTTTTTGCCCTTTTTAGAGAGAGAGAGAGAGAGAGAGAGAGAGAGGGGAAAGTTTTCTAGAGAGAGAAAGTGAAGGGAATGAAATGAAATGAAATGAAATGATGATGGTTTCGAGGCTTTTCTTTCACGCTGCGACCATGTCTGCAAAATGGTTCGATTTGTATTTTATTTCAGAGGTTTTTGGTAATTACAAGATGAGGACTCGAATTTTTTGAAATTGATGATTTCTTCTGCTTAAATTAGTGAATTAGCGTATCAACCCCTCAATTTTCATGTAAATGTTCCCTGGTAAACTTTCTAAAAGCGTTCAATACGTATACAAATTCGATTTAGAAGTTCAAATACAGTGAATTTAAAAATCGACCCATCTGAACATGTTCTGTCTTAAACCGAATTTTACCCTCATACAAATGACGTTTTCAAACTGTTTTTTCAAAAAATATAAAATTGAAAATCAAATTGAATATAGTCAGTTCTGGATAATCCAGTTTGATTTTTCCATTTTATTTGGTTTGGACTGATTTTTGCCTACCTCTAAATATAATGGTAGGAAAATACATATACATATTTTTCAAGTATTTCATATCCCAATAAAAAGGAGATCACAATTTGATTTTGATTTTGAGTAAGAATTGGATCAATTTGGATTGAAAAGTAGATTTTTAAATCAGTAATTATGTTTTATACTGACGGATTTGGTTTGTTTTAGTTACCATTATGGAACCTCAACCCATTTCCTCATAGCCTTTCAAACAAATAGATGATGGACTCTTGTTAAATTATATGAGTATTTATTTGATAAGAAATAGAGTAAATGAAAAGAAGAGGGACCGAAATTGAAAATAAAGATACATGATGGAATTTCTTCAATCTGTTCCAGGTTTCTGATTGTCAATTTGCTGGCCCACGTTTATATCCCAATCCAGAATTGTAGATGTTGGGTCAATCAATCATCAATAGTCTTTTTTTTCTTTTTTCTTTTAAGTTTTCCTATGCTATGCCTAGACTAATCTTTTGATAAATTATGACCGTAAGACATCAGTCTTGATTACAATTGTTGTGTACGTCTAGATTTGAACCCTACAGATGGGATATTCCACATCCCCAGGGTCTTAACCAATATGCCACAACCCGTGTGGTTCAATCATCAATAGTTGTTATTAATCTTCTTTTTTCTAAGTTATAGATGATCAGGTCAATATGCATACATCTTGATTAATCAAGGGTCATGGAGAACAGTTAGGAAAATCCCAGTAGTCTTTGATGGAGTCGAACAAATGATCTATGGGAAAGAGCTTCAAAGACCCAGGTCTTGTTTCATCATGTGAGAATATGTGTAATCATATTATATATTAATCATAAAAAAAAGTTTGTGGAGGTAGAAGGTTTCAGCATATTTTGAGAGATGATCAATGTTTAACCGACGTGAGACTCCAACAATACTTATTCAATGATCCTGACCCTTTTGCAGAATAGTCATACTATGATCTTGACCATTTTTTGGAATAATCATACTTGGAACGGTAACCAGATCAGATAAGTTTGACAGATTCCTGAACTAGAACACACCTCTATTTGATCGAAGTTGTAGATATCGTGGTTCAAATAATCAGCAATGGGTGCGATCAAGCTCGATTGGAGTGAGTACTTTGGTTCCCATGCCTTCCCAGTCCTTCATTACTGTGTTCTTGAGCTTTGGATCCATGGCTAGATATCCAACCCAAGTTTTCTCTCCTTTGTTATTTTCAAAGGCACTATCTTTTGAAATTCTGGACACTTTTTTAACTGAATGTTTGGAAAAAAAACAAATGTTTTTACAAATCCATATAGAATATATTGATATACATACATGTATGTATATATATATATATATATATATATACTTATGGTAAATAAGGGATGATAAGTGATTAAATATGGCATATAGTGATTCAACCAAACAACACAATGTTAAAATGGTGAAATTCTTGTTCTTATTTGCATTATCACCAAAGAAAAACTTCCTAAATTAACTAAAATAGGTTCTTTTGCAGAAACCAGCCAGGAATGGATCATAAAATCTGGGGATTTTACAACAAACAACAGACGGACGAAAACAACAACTAATGCGATGATTCTCATATTACCGCTTTAGAAATACAATACCAAAGGCAAAGGCCATATCCACTCCCTTCCAAGAATGCAGACCTACTACCCCTTCAAATTTTACTGCATACAAAGTTTTCAAACCAATCTATAAGCACAAATTCCGTCGATAAATATACAAAAAGTTTTTTGAAAGAAAAAAATATGGATCACTTACCTCTGCGTCTTCTGCACCCGATTTGGTGATCTCCATCTTTTGGTCTTCTGCAAAGGCAACACCATGTTCAATAAAATATAAAAAGACCCGAGTGCTAGCAAAATTGGAGACCATCCTAAAAGATCAACATTTACATCCAACATTTTGCACTTCAACAGAATTCAAGATAACGAGGATGAAGAAGAACGCAATCTTTAATATTTGATATGCCAAATGGTATTCCTAATAGTTCAATCAACACGATTTGCCATCTAAAAACCACAATCCCTAAAGAAATTACTTTGATGTAGAGAAGATCAATGCAGATTCAACTTTGCTATCTACAAACCAGATTCAACCAGGGTATGGACTACTATATTTCGTTTTAGTTGACCCACTAGAATAACAAAATTTTATTATTTAAAACTATAAAACACAACAATTTTTTTTCAAAGGTATGCATTTACCATAGGGGTTGCCTTTTGTATAGATTGTTGTGCTTAGTAATGTAAATGTGAAGAAAGATGAGTCAAGTCCTGATACATGTCTGTCTATATCTAGCTCATCTTGAAAACAAGATGTACATGTTCAGTTTTGGCCACAAGTTGAGCTTGGCTAACATGCTAAACGAGGTGTTAACACAGTCGAACGAATATGGTGACTAAAGGTATATATAAAAAACCTGAAGAAAACACTTGGATTAGGTTGAAGAATTATAGAACACACAGTCAGAACTTGTTCAAAAGAAATACAAACTGTCGATAGAATCAAATACTTAGTAAATGGACTACGAAAAGTTAATAAAACCAAATTGTTAACATGCAATTTACCTCCATCCTCTGGAATGTCAGAAGTCCACAAAGTGAGGTTGTCCCTCAGGAGCTGCATGATTAAGGTGCTATCTTTGTATGATTCCTCACTCAGGGAGTCAAGCTCTGATATAGCTTCATCGAAAGCTTGTTTCGCCAGGTGGCAGGCTCTGGTACGAACCAACATTTAAGGCAAGACGATTTAGCATGGACTTCTCATAACAAAGTATAGCAACAAGATTGATAGAAGTTCCACATTACCTTTCGGGAGAGTTCATGATCTCATAATAGAAAACAGAGAAGTTCAAAGCCAAACCCAATCGGATGGGATGGGTAGGAGATAACTCCTCTGCAGCGGTAGAAGCCAGCTGAGGGAAACATAACTCAACATGTCACTTATCAGGGAAGGTAAAATTTATCATCAAGCATGAATCATGGTAAAGAGCTTTGCGTGGGTTAACGCTCTTTATATGCTAGGCAACACAAGAATAACTCAGAGTCCAGACAACTGTAAGCAATTGTCACAAACTATTCCAGTAGCTTGGATACAACAAAAAGAAATAATGTTGAATATATATATATACACTGGAGTGAATCAAGAAAACTATTATATAGTGTAATGTCAATACACACTTGTGCAGTCGCAATCACACACATATACACGTAGAGGGAGGGAGGGAGGGATAGAACTTCTATTACCTTCATACCTGTAAAACCTTAATATTATATTTAAACCTTTGTTATGCCATTTTGGGATTTTTGCAGCGTTGAAAAATCAAAAAGTAAATAAACTGACATCACACTACCTGTTCAAAATGCAAGTAAAATTACTATGTGGTATGTTTGTGTAAATGATAATCAGGATCCTCATGGTAAAAGAGAAACTGAACTATAAAAGAGCTACTTACTTGATAAGCCTTCAGTGACTGATCAGCTGCCTCTTTTTTATCATTACCAGACTTAAACTCTGCAAGATACCTATAATAGTCTCCCTTCCTGCACTCCGTCAAAACCCACCACAAAATCTTAAGAACCCGACAAACTTAAGGATGTAGACTAGTTCCAGTTGAAAAAAAAAAGTTTGGTTGCGTATTTCTATGATTCTATCCCCTTTAATCATGCCATGGATATATTCTTGGAACAATTTGCTAGAACACAAACCCCACACAAAATCAAAAAGTAATAACAATTAACAACTACTAAGGAATGGAACAAGAATGTTCTTTTGAACCTTTTCCTCACATTTATTACGAAAATACTCACTCACATTTTGTAGTAGAAAACAGTAGATTCTCCAGCAGAGGAAGATGGAATCAGATGCTCATCAATAACGGTCATGATATCACCACAAATGTTAGACAGCTCTGTTTCCACCTTCTGCCTATATTCCTTAATCCGCTTTACATTCACTTCATTGCCTCTAGACTCCTCTTTTTGCTCAATGGAAGACAATATCCTCCATGATGCCCTACGTGAACCCACCACATTCTTGTATCCAACAGAGAGCAAATTTCTTTCTTCAACAGTTAATTCGATATCTAACTTTGCTACCTTCTTCATGGCATCCACCATCTCTGAACATAAAAAGACAATCACCATAAGATCATAAAGACAACAGCACAGATCAATCGTCAAATCAACTTCTATATTTCGCAGGAAATTTTTCTTAGTGAAAAACGAAACTGTAACCCACAAAAAACATATTCCTTCAATCCTTTGTATTCAAATATTCCCTTAAAATGCCAGAATAAGTCTAAAAACAATCCTTGTTTGATCCATATCCAGAATAAATGTGTTCATCTACCAAAGTTTCCTTCAACACCTCAATGTTTACCTTACCAAGTACCAGTAACTCCGTCTTAAAAACCAGTCAACGTTTGATATGTCAGTACTTCTTACATAAGTTAATGTCGATTTGAATCTGTTTATACACTGAAAGAATAAAATTTGAACTCGTTTTCAGGAAAACAAGAGATTGAGGGTTGTAGGATCTAGTAAACCCTAAATCTAGCCTCGCCGCCTCCTCCAATAACAGTAGCCTCTTTTTGAATAATTTACTCGTCGCTTTGAAACCCTAACTAATAACTTTTTAGTCTATTGCATCCACAACATCATTCAGATAGAGACGTTAATTGTAAAACTGAAACAGTAGGCACACATCTACATATTGCACGATTAAGGCCCCAACTTTCACAATTAAAATACAGAAACCAACAAGTAAACAACGGATCTACGATGAGAAAGACGAAGAAGATGCTAACCGTCATAGCGTTCAGCTTGTTCGGCGAGCTTGGCGACATAGATGAAGTTCTCGCGTTCAGCAGAAGCCGCCATGGATGCCGATCTCGGAGCTCAACTACAATTCTCTCTCTCTACTGTTCTTGTCAAATGAGAGAAACGCGGAAAGATGCGAGCTGTATATTTCTGTAATATAGTGAAGAGAATATTTTATTCTGACCACCAAAGTTTAGTTTTTTTCTAATTCTGCCATGAACAAAAATAGAAAATATTACTTGGGCACTCAACTAAACCACTATGTATCTGTTATAGTCGATTGGTAGTATTATACCACAGGGACGGACGAACGGACCCAATGTAGAGCATACGGTGGCACATGTCACCGTTTCATTCCTCCGTCATAGTGTAACACGCTCAAATTTGAAAAAAAACAACTAATTTAAAATTTTCAATAATATTTTCAAAGAAGGATAAAATATCTTACGACAAATCAAAGCTTGAAATACGATTCTAGATTTAATCTCCAACAAAATAAATAAAGTCTTACATAAGAACTAATTAAAGGTTGGGTGTTACTAAACCAATAAACCATTGATGTCTCCAAATGTGTGGAAGACTTCACCCAAGCTATTCTCTTTCGTACATATAACTAGCACTCATCTCTGCACAGTGTCGCTAGTACCATTTTTTAACCGGAGCCTGATACACATGCCGACAAATAAAAGGTTAGGCTAACGCCTATTGAGTTCAAGAGTTTTCAACATGAATACTATATCGTTAAAATGAAAGAATGCAACTTAAATCATAATCTTTCAAAATGATTTACTTTAAATATGAAAACGATCCGTTTTCCAATAACACACATTTTTTTAGGATGAACTACAAAACATTCCTTCATGAAGTGATGCAACCCCAAAACTCACTTAGAACATGAATAGAAATCGAATTCCCAATTTATGTAACACCCTAAAAATCAGAGTGAAATAAAACTTCGGAAATATAGGCAATATGACTTCGTACTTGGTATAAAACTCCCAAAAAGGGGTATAGTATTAAACCTTTACAAAACCTGATAACGGATATGGAAATCATCAACAAACTAATCTAAATACCTCTATCTAGATTACATCGGTTGACGATCCAAAATCACCAAAAGATGGGACTTAAACAATGCCCAACAACGACTACAAGTCATCTCAAAAATGCCTCTAAGACATGCTCATCACTCACAACCATGATGCCCCACCGCTAAGGGAACCTGTTATACATATCATTTGAGAAAAAGTGTTAGGCTTAAAGCCTAGTGAGAACATACAGTTTATGGATTTCAAGAGATATAAAAAATTGTAACATAAGTAAATCTTTTCAAGAATTTTAGTTCACAAAAGAAGATCTTCGTCGAGAAAGGACAATCGGTCCAAAAGTTCATCTAGCGATGACGGGGGATACCCGATTTATCAAGGATGGTGGCGGAACACAAAAGTAGGCCACGACCCGAGTTGTGAGCTAAATACTTGAATCCATGGCCACGAACAATTCGGAACGTACTAAGATGTGAGGGAGGGCCCCCGAGGAAACCAAGTCATACTCGTTCACTAGGACTACACTTGATCCATAGCTAGTAACCGGTCTCACATAACCGTACCAAACGCTCCCGAGGATCAAGTGCATCCATAGCTACAAAAAGGGGAAAAACATCCCAATAATATAAGTTGACTCAAAACCTAGGGATCCACTAGTAATAGTCTAAACTTGTCACAATAACATGTGTGACCAACCAAAGCTAAACATATAACTTCCAAAAACATTTATAACCAAAATGCTTTTTTTCAAGTTTAACTACTGATAAGAATGAAAATCATAAAATGAGTTCATATACATTCTTTCAAATAACCCATGTAATTGTACAAGTAAAACTTCATTTTCCTTCAACTAAGATGAAACCTCATTACATTTCATAAAAAGATTAGGAACCATACAAATCTCCCAAAACTCAAGTTAGGTCAAAATGCAATAAACTTAAATCCAAATCCAAGTAGATATGTAGGAGTTCAAAATGTAAGCTTTGATATGTATAAAGTTTATAAAATGATATTAGGAACTCACCAAGTAGGTTTTAGGAGAAAACCTAAAATCTAGACCTTGAACTTTGGAGAAGATGACAATGGAGGTGGAGAATCCAATACCGAAACCTTGGAAGGAGTTCTTATACTAGCAATAAATGGCAAGCTTGAGGTTGAACCAAACCCTAGGAGAGTAATGAAGAAAGAGAGAGAGAGAAAGAGGAAACTTGGAAAGGAAGAGAGAAATAAGATATGAATGAGATTTGGGAAATATCTCATTAATCCCAAGTAAATGTGGCCCCTGACACGGCGCACGACCCGCGCGGCTTTGCTGAAAGAGGAATGCACGACCCGTGCGAAAGCTACTGTCGTCACCCCTGACTCTGCGCACGACCCGTGCGTAATTTCTGAAGGAGGGCGCAAAAGACCAACCAACGCAGGCAGCCCCTTTTTCCTTTATTCTTCCTTGCAAAAGACCAAACAAAATTCGGGGTGTTACAATTTATGAAAGCACAGATAAAACTTTATATCCTAAAACACCCAAACAGGGATGATGCATAATACTCAACGCATAAATCATGGATAAAAATTCACACACACACACACACACACACACACACACACATATATATATATATATAACGTCACCGAAAACATTGATACTAAAACTCAATACCCAAAACAACACCTTTCAGTGACGGGGGAGACCCGATTTCATAGAATGTGATGGAACACAAAAGTAGGTCACATATATAAGTTAATAAAATCAAACACTTGCAATATAATCATATGATATATCGAACTCAACTCCTCTAAGTCTATTGCTCGTTGAGTCTCAATTTCAACCCCTCTAGGTTTATACGTTGAGATACCCAAATCCAAAGAAAACATACAAGTATATTGGAATTACACCTTACTGCTCATGGGACAATGTCCGACCATACGGGTCCATATCTTACTTACCATGAGACCTGATGCCTATTCGGTGCTACAATGAGGGAAACTAATGTCCCATCATTGAACGTAAAGACTCAAGTGCACATAGATCCATTGCATTATAGTCAAAAACATTAAATGACTCCAAACGAATGAACCAACGCATTCAAAACATGTAATTCTCAAATAAGATGCAGTAAATGCAAATCATAACCAAATGATCTACGTTGAGCTATCAAAATCAGATAATTGTCCCCAAGACCCAACAAGGTCAATACCAAGCCATATGCTCAGCTAATCAAAAGATCATCTGTTAAAAGTTATAAAAGGCAATAAACGTAAATAATCCACGATTATGCAACCACGTGCTTCAAAGACGTAAAAAACCCAAAACACAATTTTAGACTGGGATGAATCATCTTCCAAAAGCATTTATATCATTTATCCTTTCAAAATGTCTCATAACCCAAGAACAAGTATTTCTCTAAAACACATGCTAAAATTGAACTTATACCAAAAGATTTCCATTCATAAAATACGTCATAAAATACCTATACTTATGATTTATTTATCAAAATGACCAAGAATCCCAAATGTGGGTGTTTCACAAGATTTATAAAACTAAATAACCCAAGTAAGTAAAACTCTTCAAATATTCCAACATTTAGTAAAAATCATGTAAACATATAATCACCTTAAAATGGATATTTTTTGCATGTACAACGTTTTCACAAATCAACTTAAACTCATCTTGCTAGATTTAGGCTAAATCTAGATTTTGCCCCAATCTGAGCTTCCTTGAAGAAACTTGAATCCACAAGCAAATCATTCCAAAAACCTAGATACACAAGTTCCAAACGTAAATACACATATCTAAGCACTTAAAATCATTTCCCCAAACATCTTATGTCAAAATCTCCATTTTGGCCAAAACCCTAATTTTGACCTAAATTCTCCAAAATCATCCAAACCGAAATTTGAGAAATATAAACACTAGGAAGTCATCAATGGAACATTTATAACTTGATTAAAGTGCTAGAAAAGAGATGGATGAACTCACCACTTAGGTTTTGAGCAAAACCTAATAAACCCTAAAAATCTCTAGTGTTGGAGATGAGAACTTGATCTTGCATCAAGAGATGAAGCCACTATCATAAGATGAAGAGGGAACACTTTAATCTCCATGGGAAAGCCCGAAAACCAGTTAGAGTTCATAATAGAAGGTGTAGGAACATTTTGGGAGAGAAAGGGAAGAGAGTGGAAATGAGAAATGAGAGAAATGACTGAAAATCATAACATTTAACACACTGGTACCTCTCGGCGAGAGTACCATGCGATTGTGCCCTCTGGCACTCTCGTTGGCACAATCGCCCAGGTGTTCCAAACCCCAAAAATCCGACTTTTTTTGTTCTCGATTAGCTTGACATCCAAAACAACTAATTATATACTAACATTAATGTGTAGTCATAGCTTAAATGGGGAAAGAAAGGTAGCCAAAACGTATTGAATTTCCGAGTGTTGCACATAGTGTAAAAATTTATAGGCTCGTGAAAATTGTCAACATATCAATTTGTTGTGTGCTACCATATATATTTTGAAACTACAATGAGAATACAAGTTTCTTTAGGTAGAGTTTGTTTATAAGGCTTTTCTTCCACCTCAGACTCGTGTTCGAGTTTTGTTAGTGTTATTTTCTTAGTTTTTAATTTTAGTTTCAAATTTATTATGTTTTTAAAAAAAGAATTACAATAAAAGGCTTGAACATGAACCATCGCATGTGAAAATAAGGAACTAACCACCAGACCAATGTTGATTTTGTGAAAAAATATCAATATATTTGTTTCTTATGGTTAAATGGTGTCACCACTTGAAACTTTATTGGTACTTGGTTCATCTCTGCTATACCAATTATACAAACTTGATTGATACTTGGTCTGTCTTTGCTATACCAAGTATACAAAATTAATTGGTACTTGGTACATGGTAGTGGAAGTCGCATACCACGGTAGTATCGTGGTATCGGTTTATGTAAATATTTTTTAGTTTTTGTATTAAACATTGTAACTTTAACTATTTTATTTGAACATTTGAATGTCTACAAGTTTCATTATCTGCAATTAAAAACCCCTAAACATCACATGTGTTACTAGGAAACTCAAAATGTCACTCAAAATGTCACTCAAAATGTAAACAAAATAGCAAATTTCCATATATGTATATATATATATATATGTATATATATATATATATATATGTATATATATATATATATATATATATATATATAACTTGAAGTTGTACAAAACGAGTACCAAAATGTACCAATCGATTTTTTTTTGGTACAAAGTACAGTTGTTTGGCACATGGTACAAAATTTTGTCTACCAATTTGACGTAGGGAGAATTCAATAGGGTTAATAAGGTTTTCCGTTGGTATTTGAAAAAGAAGAAAATGAGTTCGAAAGAAGGCCAAATACCCGGATCAAAAGCTAGTCGACATCGGAAAATCAAGGCAGAGGCCAACGTTAGTTTCACCGAGACTTAAGTCTCGGGACAACTCTTGCGAAGAGTTCCAGAGACTAGCGAGAGTTTCAGCGCTATTTAAGTCATGGGACAACTCTCACAAACGTGGATCGGTGTATTTTCTTGAGCTGATCAGTTTCCTTCCTTGTTTTAATTAATTAGTTTCCTTTTAGTTTTAGGAGTTATCCTTAGTTAATATTTTATTTGATTTCCTAGTTGGTTTAGAATTAGGATAGATTTAATTTTCATAGTTATCTCTTGATTAGTTTAGTTATTAATAGTGCTTATTGTTTTCTTTGTTAATCAAGTTAGAAGTTTATTATTGATCAATAAAGTTATCTTTAGAGTTTAATCTCTAGTTTTATACGAGTTTTCTCTTATTTTCCGGGTCCTAAGCTAGTAGACTCGATATCATTTTGGATTTAGACGCTTGTTGATCCGTTCCGCATATTCCCTGTTGCGTCACAATTATAATTGATTTGTACACGGTATTTGGGGAAAAAACTTGGTACATTACCAAATCCATCTTTCAAAATTATCAGTAAAAGTGAAATGACTATTGTAATAATGATGTGTACCCAAGTCGAAAAGGTCAAATGCACTCCTACTCATTGACTAAAGAAGTATGAAGATTGTACCACAAAAAAAGACCCTTGAGAACTTACATGTTGAAATAATGTATTAAATGCAACTATTTGTCTGTATACCACTTTCATATTGAGAATAGTCGAATACATCGTGTTGAAATAAGCAAGTGATTAACATACTGACTTTGCTCGTTACATATGGGTAAGTTTTATCATATATTTCGAGTTACACTTAGAGGATGGCCGATTTGATATCTATCTATAAGTAGATCGATAATAGTTAAGGGTTTTTTGTGACAACTGGTGTGGTTAATTTGTGAAACAAAATTTGTTTATAGAAAGTGGAAATTAGTTTTAAAAATTAATGAAGTGCCTGAATTTAACAAAAAGTAATGATTTAGTGGCCAAAACAACAACTTTTATTATGTATGGGCGATAATAGAAACATAAACAATAATATGGGCAAAAATGAAAAGAGAAAAAAGTAAGAGGATTCAAATGAAACTTTAGATGATTGATGAGGCACTGCAAGTGGGTGGAAAACGACAAATGGGACCCACAGCCCGTAGACATTAGCGTATGGCTACCACTCTTAGTGCGCCACGTAGGATAGAGTCGGCATGTGCTTTTCTGGGCTAATGGCAACCTAGTCCCTGTTGCTTACACTATTTACAATCAGACCCTTCAGGTTTTTAATATTGGACATCTAAATCCCTTATTTTAAAATTTATAACATTTTTCATTTCGAACCGTGAAAAAGAAGGTTAAAATAGAAGTTGTAGTTCAAATCAGGTTTTTAATAGCAGCAGATCCATCGTCATCCAACGTCATTATCATATAAATCCAATGAATTTATACTTTGTTTGGCAAACTAGCTTATAAGTAGCTTGTAGCTGATTAGCTAGCTTTTCAAAACGCTACTTTGAGTAGCGTTTCAATAAGCTAGCTTATGGTCATCTAAACATGTACACTAGCTTATAAGCTAGCTTTTTTTTTTGCCAAACATAGCCTTAGAAACAAATCCCATAAAACTGTAAATGATGAATAAACCTTATAATAAGAGCTTAAAATTACACTTATCAACAACTTTAATAGATATAATCATTGTTATATGTTAAAAAAATACATACATACACATATATATATATATATATGTATGTATAATGAAATTCTCTTTTTTTTTATATAATTTATTTAAATAGAGGATTGATCATATATTAAATAATTTAATTTAAAAGAAAATGAGGAATCTAATTTTTACTTAAAAAAGAAAATGGTAATTTATTTTTGAAAAAAAGAATGCATTAGTCATTTAACTATATAAAAGTTTTAAAATACCTTCTCAACTTTCTTAGATTTTTTAAATAAGTCACAATTTGTTAACTATTAAGAATGTGAGAAAAGATCGCTCACAATTATTAACTATTGAGAATGTGAGGAGATCGCTCACGGTTATTAACTAGTGAGAATGTGAGAAGAGATCTCAAAATTTTAAGATATTGCCATTAAAAAATCTCATATAAATTTGAGATCTCTTCTTATATTCTTAACATTTTTGGCCTTCACGTTTAAATTATCCCTATCTAATATAATTTGATTTTTTAAATAATAAATAATCTAATAAATTTTTTTTATCTCCAATGGAGGTTCTTATAAAATCTCCTAATTGCACTTTTTATTGTCAACTCATTTTCAACTCATCAAATTAATAAGAACTTTTTAAAAGTCTACAATGGTAGTTTTTATAAGAATTTCCTTATTGTGGGTCTCATTGATTATTTCAACATCAATAATAATTAAATAAATTACATTAATAATTATAAAATCAATAAAATAAAATAAAAAATAAGAAAATTATCACTTCTCACAAACTTAATGGTAAGAACCAAGGTTTTTATAATCTAAACGAGTTTGAGTTCTTATAAAAACTCCCCACAGTGATAATTCCTACAAGTCATTATATTTTTTACTTATAAAAACCTTGTATTGGAGATACTCTAACGGATCTGCTTTTGACTTTATGAATAAACTTTCGGAAGGACTACATGATTAGGGGGGGTGATGCATGCATTCTTCAGAAATGATTACTTTGATGCCCTTAAAGTAACGCCACTCCATCACCTCAACCGAAAGTGGTCAAGTGCAATATTACCGGGTTACTTTGGTCATTTACCACAAGTCATATTATTATCACTTCAACAACAAATATATTTATTTATCTATACTATATTATAAAGATGACATAAAAAACTCTTAATTACAACTCACTGAGCTTTATGTACTATCATTTAAAGCTATCTACTTAAAATCTCTTAAAAATAACTACTAAAGCCTAATGTACTACCTGTAAAGCTTTTAACCCTAATTAATATATTTCATCATTATCCCCCTAAATCCTTATCTCTAATCCCCAAACCCTAAAATTATGAAATTTGAATTCTGACAAACATAATCAAAACAGGATAAACATCTCAATTTAAATATAAAAAATTTAAAATATATAAGATAATTAATGAATTTTAGCAAACTACTTAATTTTTTTTTATATAAAAAATATTATATTGTTAAGACTAAATTAAACAAATTTATATATAAAAAACCATTATCACTTAATAAAAACCATACAAAAACGTACTGTAAATCAATAAAAAACAAAAAATAAAAATAAACATTAATTAATTAGAATTCAAATTTCATAATTTTAGGGTTTGGGGATTAGAGATAAGAATTTTGGGGGATAAAGATGAAATATATTAATTAGGGTTAAAAGTTTTACATGTAGTACATTAGACTTTAGTAGTTATTTTAAGAGATTTTAAGTAGATAGTTTTAAATGATAGTACATAAAGCTTAGTGAGTTGTAATTAAGAGTTTTTTATGTCATCTTTATAATATAGTATAGATATAGATTATCACTCAATAAAAACCATTCAAAATCATACTGTAAATCAATAAAAAACAAAAAATAAAAATAAACATTAAAATCGTGATGTATTAAGCATTATGTACTATTACTTAATGTTAATCTACTAAAATCTCTTAAAAAACAATTAATGAAGCAATATGTACTACTTTTAAATGCTTTTAACCCTAATTAATAAATTTCATTCTTATCCCTCAAAATCCTTATCTCTAATCCCCAAATCTTAAAATTATGAAATTTGAATTCTGATAAATATAATCAAAACAGGATAAACATCTCAATTTAAATATAAAAAATTTAAAATATATAAGATAATTAATGAATTTTAACAAACTACTTAATTTTTTTATATAAAAAACATTATATTGTTAAGCCTAAATTAAACAAATTTATATATAAAAAAATCATTATCACTTAATAAAAACCATCTAAAATCGTAATGTAAATCAATAAAAAACAAAAAAATAAAAATAAACATTAAAATCGTGATGTATCTCACTGCATTGCGCGAGTACGCTTCTAGTCCTCCTTAAATAAAAGAAAATAATTTTCAAAACATCTATTTTAAGAAATTAAAAACAAACTTTACCAACAGTTTAGCCTGCAAATTATGACGTGGCTTATTTTTGCATTTATGATTGTTTGTTTTCTTGTTGTAAAACCCCACAATCTATGCGGATTTGGAGTGGTCCGCCACCCGAGTTATAAGAATATCTTTAATGTTGACCTAATTCAATCTAAAGACCAATTTCAACAACTATGCTATAATTTATATTATAATTTTTTAAAATATAACATTAAAAAGGCAAAAATCTAAAAAAAATTACATCAAACTCCATGAGCTACTTATTTTAACATTAACTATATTATTAAAATATTTAATACATATAATAAGTTATTATATTTTTCTCTTAAATATTTGATTTTAATATCTTTAATTGATCAAAAAGAATTAAAATATTATTCTCTCTTTTATATAGAGTTTTAAAAATTTTCCACATTAAGGTCCCGTTTGGTTTGCGAGATTAGAATGGATTTGAAGGGATTTGGATTTCAAATCCATTCCAATCCTATGTTTAGTTTGCAGGAAAGGATTTCGTTAACCGGATTTAAAATTCCTTAACCACTTTAAAATCCCTCATATGATGGATTTGAAAATTCTTTGGAATGGGTATGGATTTGAAATCCAAATCCAAATGGATTTCATTCTAGCATCATGGATCTCATTCATGCATGTTTGTCATCTTTTTATACTTTAATATAAATTTAAATATTATTAAATTCAAATACATAATTATGATGGATATATGGATGCAAGTATGAGGAGAATAATTTTAAAAATTGGGAGGAAGAAGACGAATTTTTAATGTTCATAGATAAAAAAAGTAATTTACCAATAAAAATAATAACTACAAAAAATCAAAATTCTAATCCTACAAACCAACCAAGATTTATAAAGGAATGGATTTCAAATCCATTCCGAATCCTTCAAACCAAACACATGAAGGGATTCTAAATTCCCCCAAATCCAAAACCCTCCTTGAAATTCAATCCATTTCCGCAAACCAAACGCGCCCTAAAATTTTTACTTTCTCTCTTGTGTTATACATTTTAGTACAACTGTTAGAGCAAAATAAAATTTTAAATCTCTATATTCTCTATTTTAGTTAATCTCATAAATGAGCTTCCTCTTCTCCAAAGGCAGGTCAAAGAAAATTATCAAGTGCTGCACCGTAACATCCAACGAAACAAAATGATGACATCATTAACAATCGTAAAAAAGATCACACGAACAATTTTCTGGTGGCATCGGACTCAACGGCTTACTAAATCTCCTTGATCTTCCTTTCTCGTACGCATTAAGCCGACAGTTGTTTCTAATTTGTTTCTTATATGATAATTTTAATACGGGAGGGACGGTGTGGGCCAACTCGAGGATTGTCGTTTAAAGCCCACAAACACTCACGAAGATGATAATATAAGGAAGAAAGTGAAACAATTT
Organism: Arctium lappa; assembly: GCA_023525745.1. Taxonomy (NCBI): domain Eukaryota; kingdom Viridiplantae; phylum Streptophyta; class Magnoliopsida; order Asterales; family Asteraceae; genus Arctium; species Arctium lappa. The sequence continues at coordinate 6,677,275 of CM042047.1, forward strand.
AAATATAACTTGTACAATATAATCCATTGGTTTTATTGGTGAAAGTACCATTGATGGTGCCTATAGTACAACTTCAGTAATGCAGAGGTGAAGTACATAAACAAACGTGGTTCGCCTAAATCTCTTTCAAGCGACCACGTGACAAGGAAATAACTCGAGAATACGTTTAAACACAGCCGTGACACCGTCTTTTTCGATGTCCAAAGGCGGAAAAAAACCCCGATATATTGCATTGTGAGGGCGGTTAACCGGTGTTCTGCATTCCGGCAGCAATGCCCTTCATGGTCAGGATCAGGGTGTCCTCGAGACCTGGTGCATACTCGCTGGTCGGGTTCAGGGTGATCAGTTCATCGGCCGGTTTGCTTGGCTCGGAGTACTCTTTCGAGATATGAGGCCTCAATGTCACATGATAGTTTGGATCACGAATCCGTTTTAGCGTGTAAGCTTGGCATACGTTCAAGGTCGTGATGTATGAATCACGCAGACGAAGTCTTTGTTTCAAGTAGGGATCGCCCTCGAGAAGATCCTTATGTCCAGCGATCTACAAACACGAAAAGAAAATATGGTCAGTCTGTTAAAATATATGAAACGTCTTTAGGTCTTCTTTAGGGTGCGTTTAGTATCCAGACATGATGACATAGAACAACTGCTCAGCGTTTGACAAGACAAAATAGATAAACAATTTACCCCTAATGAGTTGTTTATATCTTTTATACATTTTGATTAATTTATGTAATTTATTAAATTATAATAAAATAAATATTTTTAATAAAAGATATATCATTAAAGAATGGATAAAATATAAAGATGGCGACATATTTGATGTTTTAGAAGAGAATTAAGTTTTATTTTGAGATACAAGTTTATTCCACCTTGTTCCCTGGGGTTGGGGTAGGGGTAGGGGTGGAACAGGCATGATCCGGCTTGTTCCACATAAAAGTCCTGCCAAAACATAAAACAGTGATCCCTATTCTGTTCTGTCCAGTGTACCACACGCACCCTTAGGATACGTTTAGTACTGTCCAGTCTCGTCCAATCCCGTCCCGTCTGTTAATAGAGAAAGGGGGTTTCTACATATAGACAGTTTTAATGGTACGTGCCTAGCTGATACGAGACTCTAACACACCCGACATTCAAAAGCATGAGTTATGAATCTTGAAATTGTACCTTGAGGAGATAATCCTTGGTTTCTTCATAGTTTGCTCGCAAAGATTCTCCGAAAGACCATAGATCTTCGGAGACGAGGAGCTTGTCGTTCAGTGCGGCAATGCCGGGATCTCCTTTAGCGAACACCATTTCGACTAAATCGATCGTGACCCTAAAGAAAGGCCAGGTTTTGTACATTTCTTGTAGCATTTTTAGGTTCTTGCTGTCCTTTTGAATGGCATGTTTGAATGCAGCCCCGAAGCCGAGCCAAACCGGGAGATGGAACCGGGTTTGAGTCCATGCGAAGATCCATGGAATAGCTCGGAGCGATTCTATGCCTCCACTCGGTTTTCTTTTCGATGGGCGACTTCCGATATTCATACGTCCGTACTCCAGTTCCGGTGTGGCCTGTACAAATATAGCAAACAAGAAAATTACTACTTCTTGTTTGGTCAAATAAACTTAAATCTTATAAATCAGATTATTATAAATCCGATTTTGTTGTAGTTAATGTTAAGGACACTCACGAGGCGGAAATACTCGACGAAACGTGGTTCCTGGAATACGATAGAACGATACTGCTCGGTTGCGAAAACTGCGATCTCGTCCATAAGTTTACGCCATTCAGGACGTGGTGAGATAGGGGGGTTCATCCCGTGCTCGAGGGTAGCTGCGCAAAATCGTTGAAGCGTTCGGAAGCACAAATGTTCCTCACCGAAAGATTGCTCGATGACCTCACCCTGAACCGTGACTCTTAAAGACCCATGAATGGTCTCCGGTGGCTGAGACAAGATGGCGAGATGGGTGGGTCCGCCTCCTCTCCCAACGGTTCCACCGCGGCCGTGGAACATTGTGAGCTTAACTCCGAACTCCTTTGCAACCTTAATAAGCTCTTCTTGAGCCTTGTAAAGTTGCCATGCAGCGGTAAGCCTTCCAGCATCTTTTCCCGAATCAGAGTACCCGATCATGACTTCTTGCTTACCGTTGATGCGGTTTTTGTACCATTCGATCGAGAAAAGCCGAGTCATGGCCGCCGGAGCCGCCTCGAGATCCGCCAGTTTCTCGAAAAGCGGAACCACCCTTAACGATTGTTTCACATGGCATTCACGTTGAAGAAGCTCGACAGCAAGCACATCGGAAGCTGATGTAGCCATTGAAATGATGTAAGCACCGAAGCAATCCGATGGGAGTTCAGCCAAGACATTGAAGGTATCCAAAACATCCGCGATCTCCTCGGTTTTGGGGAGATCCGGGCCAAAAAGAGGCCGTTTTCCACCGAGCTCCGCCAGAAGCCATTCTTGGCGCTTTTCTTCGGACCACTCACGGTAGGATCCGATTTCCAAATGTTGAGTAATGGCATCGAGGACGTCCGTGTGGCGTTCAGATTCTTGACGTATATCGAGTTTCACAAGCGACAGTCCAAAGGTCGACACTTGCCTTAGAAAATCGAGAAGACTTCCATCAGCAATCACAACGTCACCGCAAGCGCATAGAGATCGGTAGCATAGCTCGAGAGGTTCCAAGAACTGCGAAAAAACATTTCGGAAACATGATTACAGATTGCATAAAGAAAGATATCATCAATTGGACAATCTCAAAACGGTTGGAAGATACCTGTTCGACATTGGTATAAACTGCTTCCTCCGGTATTTCGGATTTCCCGTGAGCGAGCAGATGGCGAGCTCGTTCACGTGTGTTGTATAACCTGTCCCTTACGTCGCCAAGAATCACACGATAAGGTTCTGTGGGAGGAACCTGTTTCCAGAACTCTGCAAGAAAAAAAAACACCCAACATCTAAGCAACTTTGAAAATTCACGCGTGTTTAGACAATTACACACATTCAGACATTTATCAGTTTACAAAAACAAACAGTAGCGTTTTCTTGTGTAATACCTATGTAGTGCTTCACATCTCTCCTTGCTGTTCTATAGAGTTCTTCTGCTCGAACACGAAGCTCGTCGTTACAACGCCACATGGACATCTGCGAAAGGCGAAATTGGAGTAAGACGAATGCTCTATGGATCGGGAGGTTGAGGGAGTATTTAATCGTTCAGTACATACCTCAAACATTAGATCTTCTATCTGGGAAAAGTACATGTTTGCAGCCATCATTCTAGCGAGTAAGCAAACATCTCTTGTTACCTCAGGAGTTACCCTCGGATTGCCTGCCAAAGAAATGTTATTTAGACGGGAACGGAGTGCTTAATGACTGTCGATAAACATGATTAGACTTGATTAGTTTTAAAAATTTATCATCTTTCAAGTTCTTGAGGATGGAACAAGATGAGATTCTTGATCCCATTTGCTTGATGTATCCAAAAATCAAGAAAGACCCACAAGATATAAACATGATTAGACTTGATTAGTTTTGAATCTTTGAAGTTCTTGAGGAGATAACAAGATGAGATTCTTGATCCCATTTGCTTGATGTATGCAAAAAGCAAGAAAGACCCACAAGATATAAACATGATTAGACTTCATTAGTTTAAAAAATTTATCATCTTTGAAGCTCTTGAGGAGAGAACAAGATGAGATTTTTGATCCCATTTCCTTGATGTATGCAGAAATCAAGAAAGACCCACAAGATATAAACATGATTAGACTTCATTAGTTTCAAAATTTTAGCATATTTTATGCAAAAATCGAGAAAGACCGATGGACAACGTATAAACGAAAGAAATCTTGGGTTTTTCCAACCCGTGCCAGTTAGGAAACATACCATCACGGTCACCGCCCATCCAGGAAGAAAACTGTATAAGAGGTGCATTATACGGAACACGTTCATTGATACCAATATTCTTAAGAGCCGTATCCACACGACGCAAGAACTTAGGAACACCCTTCCAGATAGTTTCATGAAAGTAGCTCATTCCAGCTCTCATTTCATCTTGTGGGGTTGGAGGAGTCCTACGGATCTCATCTGTCCGGAAAGCAGCTTGAATCTACAAATCACATTACACCAATTAACCGCTATTCATCATAAAGATATCGCAAGATGCACGAAAAGTTATTAAATCATTAACACTTACTTCTCTATGCAAAGCCTCATCTAGTTCCTGTTTATCATCAGGAGTGATATCTTTGGTATATAACTGCGCCAAACAGTCACGAATCCTACAAACAACATCGAACGTAAACTAAACCTAAAATCTTGAAAATGGGTATTCGATAAAAACTTGTATACATTCAACGGATTAAAGATCGTACCTTCCGTGCTTTTGAAGCAACGATCTTCGAACAGATTGAGTCGGATGAGCGGTCAAGACCAAATCAACCGTTTGATTCTTGAGTGCATCGAAAACTTCTTCAGGTGATTTCCCGAGCTGATGCACAAGTTTCTTGAGCGTTTCTTCGATATCAGATTCAGTCGTTGCAATGGCTTCATCGGCAAAATCACCCTTCTTTAATTTAATCCTGCGACGATAAGCAATTTGAACCTCTTCAGCCAGATTGGCTAAATTAAGCATGTGTGAGAAAGCTTTTGCAATAACAATGGAGTCCCCTGGATCTAAACTTGTTAACACACTTCCAAGCTCCTCCAGCTTCTTCGGATCGCGCTTTCCTTCGTACTCAGCAGAAAGCTCGTAACATTCTTGAACCTACACAGCCCGAAAAACATAATCACCTTAATCAGCTTAAACGATATCGATAAGTTACGAATCGTAAAGGACCCATAAAAGCAAATTGACTCCATTTTACAGTGAGCTTTTCATTATATCTTAATTAATATCCCTCCAAATGATGATCATGAAATGAAATCTCATCTGAACCGAAAGTTGGGTTTCGGTGAGAATTGGTTATCAAACCATCGGATGCACATTAGGATGAGATGCACCGAGATAAGATGCACCCGATCAATTCCCTTATGAATCGCGATTCATGGACGGATTTGAGATCATAAATGATCATGGGTTCAGATCCACTTCTCACACTTCTCATCTTAACTCACATTCTCACACCATCCTTCACTTTTGAATTGATGTTAAATCTTTAATGGGTTTTTTTCTACTTAACTTTCTAAGATTGTTAGAAATCGATTAGGGTTTGTAGATCCAATGTGATAACACTAATGGTAGATTCTTGAAATAAACATAAAGATTGAAGTTAGCATACCGTTTCTTTGAGATCCTCCCCATGTAAATCTTGAAGAATATCAAGAAACTTATCTAAAAGCAAAGCATCATACTCAATAAGCTTATCATCTTCAGAAACTTTTCCAGGAACTAAAAGCCTCAATTGAGCATCGATCGATGCCAATTTCTCCAGATTTCGATTAGCCATTTGTTCAATTTCTTCCCCCAAGTCCTGAAATTTAAAAAAAAATAAAAAGAACCCATTTTTAGAAGATCAATCACATCAATCTAAACTTTGATGGCGACATGTAACGATAAAAGCAAAAGCTTTCATGGAAATTGAAGTTTAGAAAAGCAATCAGTAACGCAAATTGCAAACCCAATTGAAGTTAAACAAAAAGTCATGTTCTTATTGAAGATATATATATATATATATATATATATATATATATATATATATATATATATATATATATATATATATATATATGGATTATGAAAGAACCTGAAGAATTGAAGTTGAAATCGATAAGTAGAGAGATGGGTTTTTGCTCAGTGTTGAGACCTAAAGAAAATGGATTGGGGATTGGGTATTTATAGAGGGAGCAATGAACAATGGAGTTTATTATGACAATAAAAAAGAAAGTTCTTGCCAAATTGGCATACTCCACAATTAAATTATTGGATTCTTTTTCTTGAAATTTATTAATATAATCAAAATCGGTCTTTTCTTTTATTGGTTTTTACCCTTTTAAAGAATTATTTCAAGAAAAACAATAATATAGTTGACTAAAGCCTCGACTCATCTATTTTATACTTCAGAATCATCAGTAACTTTAAAAATCTTAATAAAAAGTAATTCGAATTGGGCTTATATATATCGTATATGTATGTACACAGAGAAGCCTAATTCGAATTACTTTTTATTATATATATATATATATATCCTATTATATATATATAATAGGGTCAGATTCAAGGAAAAATCTCAAAAAAATGAAAAACTAAGTAACATCTTGATAGCCATTCATTTAGGCGGTATGCACTTGTGTATATAAGTAATTTGTACCATGCACAAGTGCATAAAACCAAAAAACATCTTAATTTACTTGTATGCACAAATGCATACCGTCCAGATGAATGACTATCAAGGTGTTCCTCAGTTTTTCATTTTTTTGAGGTTTTCCCTTGAAACCCCCCCCCCCTCTCTCTCTCTCTCTCTCTCTATATATATATATATATATATATATATAGGGAGAGGTTCATTTGAGAAATGGTAAATATATGAGAAATAGAGAAGTAATCTTAACCATTCATCTGGTCAACATTTGCAGCTTTGACCGTGAAGTACCGGATAATTCCTTGTGTGGTCTATAGAAGGTAGAAGGGTAATTTCGTAAAATACACGGGATAAGTTGATATATGAATTTGTATGAATCTAAAAGATTCATATATGAATCTGTTAATTAGTTCAACTGATTTATATATGAATCTTTGTGATTCATACAGATTCATATATGAATCTTTGTATTTCATACAGATTCATATATGAATTACAAAGCTTCATATATGAATCAGTTAAAAGAGTTCAGTTGTGAATTGCACTGATTCATATATGAACATATAGTTTATATGTGAATTATACATGTTCATATATGAACACAACCCATGTGTTTTGTAAAATTTACGAAAATGTCCTTCTATTTTTAGGATAGCCGCAACTTTTGACCAGTCAAAGCCGCAATATTTGACTAGTCAAATCCGATCTTGACCATATGAATTGCTAGGATTACTTCTCTATTTCTCATATATTTACCATTTCTCAAATGAACCAAACACTATATATATATATATATATATAGGGACAGGTCCAAACGAGAAGTTAAACATTTTACAAGAAGACGAGAAGTGTTTAATCATATATGATACACAAGTTTGATCATATATGATTACACATATGTCATATTGGCAATACATAGACGTTTAATCATATATGATTAAATACACATACAAATCGTGTAATCATATATGATATCACATTTCTCGTCTTCTCGCAAAATATTTAACTTCTCGCATGATACTTCATCTGTATATATATATATATATATATATATATATATATATATATCAATAAAATGACAAAAAGGAAATCTTTAAATTCATTTTCTTGATGAATTTGTTTGTATTGGTGTGGAGATAATGCCTCTACGAACACTCCTAAGCCAAAGTTCCAGAATCATACGTCTTTTCGTGGTACGAAAGATCCAATTTTGCTTTTGATTCCCTCTTTACAATGCAACTTATTGATCGGGTTTTGAGATGTTCACCTTTTTATGAGTTATTTTTCCTTCCACACAAAATATTGCTTCTCAAATTCAATGAAATGTTGTAAACTACATAAACTGTCCTTCGACTATATATTATTGTATACGTTTGGTCACTCGATGTATATTTTTAAGTTTTTGTTCAAGATAGTCGGTTTGTTTCTATTTAGCCCACTGAATGTAAGGTTATTAATGAATCTTTGTTAAATGTTATTAGATGTATAGCACATGGGTTTTCTTTATGTAAATTTTTGTAGTATTATAAATCATACTTAGAAAACAATATAAATTAAATTAAAATCTTGTCTTGAACCGAACTAAATTAAATTAAAAACCCTACTTTAATTTCCCCCACCCCACCACATGGCCCCTATATCCGTTGTTTGTATATGTATATAATATTTATAACTTATCCACCATCATTTTATTTGCCGAATATATTATGAATAACCAACATTGTTAGAGTGTAATACCATATCAATGTTTGTCCAAATGCAACACTGCTATTAGGAGTCGTTGTCCTCGACTGATATCCCCTTCCCTCAAACAAAAAAAATATTGTTTCACGAGGTTTGGTGTGTTCAAAGACTTGTCACAATCAAATCAAAGCAGGAGATTTAGATAAGTAAGCATATTATTAAGATGGACGAGTTGAAGATGAATTTACATTTATAACAAAAATTCGCTAGTTCGCTAACATAATTAGAGCACTTTCAACATATTACCTAAAATGGAGATTTTGGGGATTTTTACTCTAACATGTTTCCAAAAATCTTCTCCAAAATGAAGAAATATGAGAGAGAAAAATCTCCTAATTTGGAGATTTCACCAATAATGATTACTAATGAGAATAAATGATTTTTTATTCATTCTCCTAATGAAATTGCTTGAAATTAAATGTTTATGAGAGTGGAATAATATTTTATGAGTTGTATTGAATATTTTAATAATATAATTAATTGTGTAATATCCAAAATAAAGATTTTGTTGGATATGAAAGTAATTTTTTTAAAGATTTTGACTTTTTACTTCTCTATTAGAAATACTCTTACATTTGTGAATTCAAACAATAAGATTATTGTTTACCAAAAATACGAAAAATAAAGTGAACGGACTACACCTTTAAAATGGTCGATATTTCAGGGACGGTTTTTGCAGTATTCTCAAACTGTTATTTTGGTAGAAAGTTATAATATTTTTATCTATACTATATTATAAAGACGGAATAAAAAACTCTTAATTACTACTTATAAAACATAAGGTACTATCATTTTATGCATACATTTCAAAAATCTCTTAATTCACAACTTAGTATGCATAAGGTACAACTCATTTGAAAAAAATTCAAACTTTACTTTTTCACTACCTTCCATATTCAAGTTTTTTCCCTTCCATTTGAGGTTTCTCCAAAAGAATAAAAATTATTTACTTGCTCAAATTAACATATTTCTTTAATTATGACAGTATATGTATTTTCTTCATGTATACAAGTTTTTAAAGCCTTTTGAATTCTATAAAACTAACTAATAATGAACCTATATATACGTTTACATACAAAATAATATTATCCAACATTATATTTGTTATTTTTACCTATTCTATATTTCAGTATTTTGAAAAAATATTATCATTCGTTAGATATCGTTGATTAATACATGTTTTTAAAATTCAATATACATTTAACGATTACTTTGTTGGAAAATTAATTAAAATATTAATTTTAAATTAAATGGAAATTAATGAGAGTCTTTTGACCTTTCATGTGCTTCGGTTATAACCGGTGGAATTATGTTCCATTATGGTGACGACCTTTAATCTTCCGTTGGTTGCAAATAGATTGCCAGGGCCGTTCCTGATATTTTGGGGGCCCTGTACGAAAAATTATATGTGCTTTTTTTCATATATTCTTTATTAAATTATTTTTTATTATATTTGACTTATAATAAATCTACAAATAATTTATTTTTGAAATTGATTAAATTGTCCATCTTTTTTCTCTTTTGACATTAAATTTTAATTTTTAATGTTATTATGTTAATGTGCATTCAAAATTTGTAATTGATTCTTTAACTTTTAATTAATGTTAGTGTTTTAACTTTTATAACTCCTCCAATAGGGGTCTCTAAGGAGGTAGGAGATAACATGATATGTAAGTGGAAATGAGATATGAAGAACAATTGTCTTTATATAGAATTGATCAACCGTTATTGGTAATTACAAAACCATATCAACAATAACGTATCATCATTAAAAATTAAAAGTGTGCCAAAAACATACGGAAAAAATCAACAAATACTAAAAAATCTAAATCTATTAAATATTCAAAGAAAAATATAAGATATATTATTAAAAAAAAAACTAAACAACTAACGTTATTCAGATTATCTCTATCAACTATTTTTTAATTTTTTTTAAAATATACAATCTAAATTTAATGTCTCTAAAAAAATTACATTTATCTCCGACAACTATTTTGTTTTTACAATTTGAATATTATTTATATTATTAAAATACTTTATAAGTCTATTATCACAAAATATTTTAGAAAAACAATACAAAATTAAAAGTTAAGATATAAATTAAGAATTTTAGATTTGAATTTTGCAGAATATATCGTATAGAAAACATTTTAAAAACAATCATATAATTAATTTAATTATCATAGTAAAAAGAGATAAAAAATAATATATTTAAGTCATCTTTAAAAAAAAAATTAAAGTAAGAAATCGTTAGGCAATAAACACTTTATGTACCAAAAAAATATATAATAAAACAAAGCTACTTTTTTAATAAAACAAGATTAATTAAAAATGTAAATTGCAAACCAAGGGATTCGAACCCTGGTTTAGGCAATGCATCATGACACATGGTGCAGCATGCTTACCACTAAGCTAGAGCTATCTTTTAGAAAAGTTTGCATTATATAATTTATATTGTACTTTTTATTATAAGTAAAAAAATTAAAAAAATATTCCGAGGCCCCCCGGCGATCGGAGGCCCTGTGCGGTAGAACCACTCCACACACCCTAATGCACGGCCCTGTAGATTGCATATATAAAGGACATATCGTAAAAGAGAAAAGATATAGACAATACAATTAGTACTTTCACGAGTAATTAGATTCTCAAGTTCAGGCATAAAGGTGAAGTCCGACAGAATTCGATTCTGTTTAGAGTCGTTGTATCCTGGGAAATCGACGCACCAGTTGGGGGCGAATCGGTTTTAAGGAAACCGTGTCCAACACGGGCCTCGACTCAATACTCCGGTTTGTTTCTAAGTACCTTTATTTTATAATACTGTAAATATCTTTAATTTTAATTATGTTTTAGATTACTAATTTCTTACAATCTTAAAACCGATTAAATTAAAAAAAAAACTAATTTTCTTTTTTTTTTCCTATTTGCTATGCTCAATCAAAGTCTTAAAAAAAAAAAGGAAAAAAAATGTTGTTTTGTTTTGTTGTACTCCATCTATTCAAGAAAAAAGGGGGAAAAGTTTAGTTCCTTTCTATTTGGTGTCTTGGGTCATAAACCGGAAGGAAAAGAAAAAGAAAAATTAATTTTATTTTGGTTTGTTTTAATCACCTCGATCGAAGGGAAAAGGGAACAATTGTGGTTGTTTGTTTTGTGGCTAGATATAAAAAAAAAAATCAATTTTCCTCTCGAAACTAATCTATCCATTTTGTTGGGGTACTTTCTATATGGTTTATTTTATCATTACATATATGTTAGTATGTATGCAAGTTTACTTCGTTGTGTAAATCTTCGATTTTTAAGCATTGATGTTGATATTTTTATATGACATTTTAATTTCGCATTTCACATGCTTTTATTGTTGGTTGAAGTCACTGTCATCAACATCATGATTCAAATTTTTGTGTGTGTTCTTATGCAATATTTCTGCTTGTTTCAAGTCACATATGATGATATGAACTTCAAGCTACTGTAATGTGCATTTGTGTATGTTAAGATGAATTTTATGATACGAGGACAGAATTTGTGCTGTTATATCATATATGAATTTCATTTTGTTCAACTGTTGGTTTTCTAGCAACTTTCATTGGTACGGTTTTTAAGTTTATAAACATGGTACCTACAATTCAAGGTCCAAAACTTTTTGAAAAGTGAAAAGTGCTATTACATGTCTGGATGCCAAATGCTATTATATACTTATAGCAACACTACTTGACAGCACATGGGGTTCTTAGTTGAAATCATTGAGTTTTGATTTTTTTTTTGTTGCATATAAAAGTGAAACCTTAACAATGATATCTAAAGTTACGGATAGTGCCTTTGCGCTCATTCTCTTCCCTTTAGTTTTTTTTTTAATTTCATTTCATTGATGTTAATCAAATGAGAATATGAGATCATCACCCAAAAGGAAAAAGGATGTCTCAATGCACATTATATGCATGTGGTAGGTTTAGATGAGATGAATTAGCAATCTTACATTCTTACTTATAAAACTTTAGAATGCACAAACATGAGAAACAAATATGGGGACATCGTGAAATTTGTCAATTGCATAACTTTTTTTTTTGTTGATTTAGATATTGTTGAATCTTGATCTTTCAAGTCCAAAGGTATTAGTTATAAATATACATGTGTTGTCTTGGTTCGTCATATTATTTTTATGCCACATACTATTGATACTTATACAAGTTTTGAATAGTATATTCCGTGGATGAAAGATTTATTCCATAAGATAATGATAATTAATTATGCATGCTCATGGTATGATATTAAAAGATATAACAAAAGTATTAGGTTCTTCCATAAATGTCAATGAAGCTTCCATTTAAATGTTACTCTGTTGCAAATTACATGTGGTATTTTCTTTTATGTATTAGGTGTTGGATGATTTACTTTCATGGTTAAATCTCTGATGGTCATCTTTTATTTGCTCAAAACCTATTTACCATGGAATTAGTTTGGTCTTTCAACATGTGTTGAATTGGTTATAAAAAGAGATGTAAAGTCAAGATTCCTTTAAATTTTCGTTATGGTGAATGGTTGTGTTAAAATTCGAGTAAAGTCGAATTAGTTATAATATTGTTGAGTACCTATCAATTTTGATTCCACGTGTATTTTAATAATCTTCATATATTCACCTTTTGACGAGTTGACGGAAAATATATATATATAATAAAATAAAATATATTGTGGGGTTTTGTGAAATTGAGGATGGGCTTAAGTTGAAACCTCATTAGTTCTAATTGGTAATGTTATCAATTTCAGAATTTGAAATGGCGAGAACTATGAATAGTTCCACACGAAGAGATCGTGGAAGAAGATCTAGGGACCAAGTCCATGGGACGATAGGTTCCTTAACCCGAGAAACAAGAATATCCGCTTCTCGAGGATGGTTCTTGGATTCTGGAACTGATAGTCATGTAACCAACTCCCGATCTGACTTTGTTGAATATCAAAGTATCGCAAGTAATGTGGTTCTGATCAATCGACAACGATTAAGGGCTATCGGCATGGGAACATTGATACTAAGATTCACAACCGGGAAGACCTTGACTTTGAAAGAGGTCCTACATGTTCCTGAAGCATCAAAAAAAACTTGTATCTGTTGGAATGCTCACTAGCGAAGGATATACGATGGGATTCCATTCTCGAGCTGTGATATTTGGGAAAGGTGGTACCTTGGGCCATGCTGAGAAGGTAGGTCAGTTATACCAATTACAGCTTAATGATGTTATTGAGATATCAGAAAGTGAGAGCTCTGGTGCTAGCAACTATGCTTAGTTTATCTTTGATGTACCTTGGTGGAAATTAATTTTGTTTTTTTGGAAATTTTGATTACAAATGATAATTATGTTATTTTAAAATTGTTGCTTTAAATAATCATTTAAGTATAAAACCTTGGTTGTCATGAACAAGAAAATATATATATATATATATATATATATATATATATATATATATATATATATATCGAGGAAAACACGATATCTCATAATACGTATTAAAACGTGATGTTGGGAATTGAATCCCACATAAGGTAAAATAAGAGTTGGATACTCGCTCATGGGTACATGGAAGGATGGAAGCCTATGCTCAAATTGGTAGTGTTTTACTTCGCATTGTAAATTGGTTGATGAGTTTATCTTGTAACTCCTTAGCCTAAACATCGATTGATGTGATTTTGGTATAATGAGGATAATTGTCACGTGTGGTGTTAAGAACTAAAGTGATTTTTACACAAGTGATTCCTACATATAAAAGGAAATAAATTTTCAAGAATGAGTCTTTGGGCATTGTTAACGGTGCCCAAAATTGTGGGGAAGTGTTATGAATAGTTCTATAAGAACAATTATAACATATCATGACTATGTGAGTCGTATGAGTCAAACCAAATGATAACCTCAAAGAATTTTATACAAGAGAAATATAGATCACTAGTTTACTATATGATAAAGTGATCATGGTAGTGAATATGTTGATTCACTAAGCAATACTACATACATATCTCAATTAGTAAAATAAGACAACTCAAACACTGTGATGCTAAGAAGTGAGAAATAGGCATTGCTATTGGCTTGTAACTTCTAAAAGCATACATACGAGAAAGAAAATCAAAACATGGAAAGATTGAATACCTCGAAATGTGGGGGTGTCTTGCCAAGAAATGAGAATCAATATGAAAATGGTTGACTATGTTTCATTGTCTATGCAACCATAGTAATGCTACTGATTCCATGCTCAAAGAATGTTTTGTGCAAATCCAATAAATTTGGATCAAATTCGTCAAACGACATTTACATAAGAGCAAATGTTGCAAACTTGTATTATTAAGTGTGTGACTTAAATCAGGTCTAATGCAAGGGCATCAAAAGTTTGACAGACATGATAAACTGTGATTTAAATATTTATCTTCTCACAAGTCTGTGTTGACAATATACTTATCGTTGAAGATGGCTATAGGCACGAGAAAAGAAATATAACAACTAGGATCCTTGAAATGGGATACCTAAGGTTGTCACCTATGAGGAGTTGATGTAAGCACATGTGTTAACTGGTGGTGACAAGAACCCTCATGTATGGTGTATTGACAATTCCATATGGCCAATGTTATTATGAATCCACCGATACATGTATGTGTACTTGATCATATTGACTAGTTCAAGATAACTGTAAAGCTCATTAAGTGGTGACTATGGTATAGCCTTCATCTCTATCAATGATGTAAACGAAAGACGTTACTCAATGAGGATGTTTAAGAGATAAAGAAGTTTTTTTCAGATTTAACTTATGCTAAACAGATTGAGTATATACTCGAATCATTCGAGTCATGAGATATGTAAAGACAAACTTGTGTCCTTTTGTATATCTTGTAAAATGATGATGGGATAGCGATTCATATCGGGTGACAGATTATAAAGACTCCAATCAACCGGCTGGTTTGTGATCACACTTGGAGGGATAATACAATCCGAAAATCCTTAAACATATGGTTAGGTATGGAGTCTAATCTCATAGCTATAGGAAATTATGGAAGAGAATAATAATCACTAGACATAACCCGTAATAATAAGGTGGTGTAATATGATTTCTAGACATATTCATTAAAGATGTAACACCGTTTGACTAATACTCTCAACTAGGGTTATCTTTGTTGACTAAGTTAAGTCAAAAGATAACATTGTGGATCCTCTAACCAAACTGTGAAATGGAGAGTTGGTGAGTAAGTAGTCTAAAGGGAATGTGATTATAGCCCATGAGAAAGTTTGTGCGAAGGAAACCCAACCTAGCTGACTGGAGATCCCAAGATCTAGGTTCAATGGGACAACCTAATTGTACGAACTAAGTCGGATCACTGTGGGGGTAACCCATGTCCATTCCTTTGATAAACAGTGAATGATATTAGGCTAAGCATATGGTTTTTAATGATCATAGTGAGATCACCTATGTGAGAAGAAGTGGGGTCGCTTCTAGGGGAATTATGAGGGCTTAATTCCTGACAAATCTTGCAGAACCAGGCAAGTGTTCATGACCATAACGAACACACCAATGAGGACTTTACTATGTTAGGAAGAATCTTGTGTGAAGTGTGTTGATGTTTACATAAACGGCAGAACAGTTCAAGGACATCGCGTCTACTGATCCGCTAGTAGACTAGATATACTTCATAAGGGAAAGTTCAAAGGCTAATACCTACCTATCATTTGCAAGATTCAGACATTGAACTTGAGTATCTTGATTTATGAGATGTCCATAATAATTTCCATTCATGTGGGGGATTGTTGGAAAATTAATTAAAATATTAATTTTAAATTAAATGGAAATTAATGAGAGTCTTTTGACCTTTCATGTGCTTCGGTTATAACCGGTGGAATTATGTTCCATTATGGTGACGACCTTTAATCTTCCGTTGGTTACAAATAGATTGCATATATAAAGGACATATCGTAAAAGAGAAAAGATATAGACAATACAATTATTACTTTCACGAGTAATTAGATTCTCAAGTTCAGGCATAAAGGTGAAGTTCGACAGAATTCGATTCTGTTTAGAGTCGTTGTATCCTGGGAAATCGACGCACCAGTTGGGGGCGAATCGGTTTTAAGGAAACCGTGTCCAACACGGGCCTCGGCTCAATACTCCGGTTTGTTTCTAAGTACCTTTATTTTATAATACTGTAAATATCTTTAATTTTAATTCTGTTTTAGATTACTAATTTCTTACATACTTTAATATAATTTTTTAATGCTTCATGATTGAAAAAACTCAAGTTATGCGTTTATCACTACTAATGCTACATAAATTATAAATATATGATTTACTCCATATATATTTTTTTTCTTTTTTTTTTCTGATAAGTTATTACATTAATTTTTTTTATTTCTATTTACATTTGCTCACCCCGATGCATTGCACGGGTACACTGCTAGTCATATTTTAAAATATAAAAGAAACACTTAAAGTACCATCCTTTACATCCAGGAGTCTATTCATGTTTTTTTTTCCTAATAGTAGTTGTTTCTACTCAGCCTTTTAAATTCCTTAGCAAATTATGACAGTAAGATATCAGTCCTGATTAAACCTCAGTGACCACAATTGTTGTGTACGTCTGGATTCGAATCTTGGGCAGATGGAAAATTTCATCACATCCCCTAGGGCCTTAACCAGTACGCCACAACCCTTGTGGTTAGTTACTTGCTAGTTTATGCATCATAATATTATACAATTATACTGAACAACATACAACTGTGCTATTCAAACTCGAAACTTATAAGTTATTTTTAAAAAATCATCACAAGTCCAATTGAACAAAATTACACTGCAATTCTTTTATCAAAAATTAAAAATAAATTTATTTACTTGTCCATTATCAATAATATAATAAATTTAACAATATTGCATACACAAAAACTTGTTTTCTTGTTAATAAAAGTACTCAAAATTTTCAACAAAATAGTAAAATATGTTACTCTAACGTCTTTTAGAGTCAATATATTTTAAAAGCAAATTTATAACTCATTCATTACCGAAATCATTGCAATATATGATATTAAAAGATTTTTTTCATAAATATTTATCTTTTTATTGTAAAATTAAATATAAAAACTTGTGTAAAAATATATATACATTTCTTTTTTAAAAGAGTAAATTACATTTTTCGTCCTTGTGGTTTGTTAAAGTTTACGAATTCCATCTCTATGGTTTCAAGATTTCAGTTTTCATTCCTATGGTTTGTAATTCATTTCTATTTTAGTCTTTGAGACCAAAACATACTTTTAAGTATGAAGGACTAAAATATAAATGAATTATAAACCATAAAGATGAAAAAAAAACAATAAAATTTAAATCATAAGGACCAAAAAGGAAATAAATTATAAACTATAAGAATAAAAATTATAATTTTAAAATTATAAAGATCAAAATGAAAGTTTTCAACAAACCACAAGGACTAAAAATATAATTTACTCTTTTGTAAAAAACAAATATTACCAAGTAGATAAGTTATTTAACATTTCACATGATTCCAAGTGATCTAGATGCACCAAACATGGTCTTTAATGTCCCCTTCTTGCTTCTCCACTACACATCTAAATTATTGGAAAACATGTAATAGTTATTTTATTATATTATATTATATTTAATTGATTCTATTCAAATAATTTACAGGGTTTTGAGTTTTGTTTTGAATCTTTGGTGTTGGTAAATTAAAATATTAAAGAAGTACATTGATATATAAACGGAAAAAATTATATTAGGATAAATGGTATTAAAAATGAATATCTTTTTATACAATTTATATGTGAGAGGAGTATATACTTAACGTATTTGAAAATGAAATATTCACAAGAAAAATGATATACAATTTTAGGATTGTGTAATTATTATACTATTTAATTTTGAGATTGTGTAATTATTATACTTTTTATGAAAATGACACGTTTACCTTTAGTAATAGGTAGAAAAAGTTTCTCCATCACATAATCAATGGTAAAATGGAAAATGTAAACTCTTCATAAATATGAGATTGATTAATCAATCAAATAAACAACAAAATATTTGAGAGTTATTGAAACCTTTAATAGGAAAAAAAATCATAAAAATAGTACATTGAATTTTTGATCCCTGGCTTTTGTCGGTTTTCTTTGGTTTGGGTCCTTACAATTTCTTACTGCTAAAAAACCTCTGTGGTATTCATAGTTGCTAGGTTTTGGTCCCTCTCATTAATGGAGGTTAAGAATTCGTAAACTCACCTCGACGTGCATCACACATGAAGGTAAAATGAGTTTTGATTTAGGCTATGTTTGGCAAAAAAAAAAACTAGCTTATCAACTATCTTTTTTTTTTCCTGGTACATGTTTGGATGACCATAAGCTAGTTTATTGAAAAACTACTCATAGTAGTGTTTTGAAAAACTAGCTAATCACTACCAGCTAACTTATAAGCTAGTTTGCCAAACAATGCCTTAGAATACATGAAGAGTTTGCTCTTTTTTTTTTTGTATATGTTCATAATGTGTAGATTTCAGCTTGTACAAATTTCCCATATTAGGATGAGTTCCTAATGTTTTTTATGATGACGGTGAAGTTGTGGTGCCTTGTTTGTGAAGAATTAGATATGGTGGAGGAGAGACGAGCAGAAGGATCGACAATGGGGGGGGGGGGGGTGGGGGGAGATGTATGAGAGGAAGAAGGTTAAAGAAAAGAAATAAAATGATAACTTTACCATCATATGCAAGGCACATAAGATACTTTAATGGATTTTTTTAACATCGGTTAATAAAATGGACTAAAATCGAGCTAAAATGTATACCATAGAAGTTTTTTTGCAATAAAAATTGTAGGGGCCCAAACCATTAAAATTGACAAACTACATGAACCAAAAAAGCAGTTTACTCCAAATTAAATAAATTCAATTTTCAATTTAATATTAAATCTTACCTTTTATGCATTGCATTATACAAATACAGTTTTAATACCTTTTAATTTAGTTATTGCAATAATTTTTTAAAATAGAAAATAAATAAAAGCATGTTGTTTATTATTAGTACTCTATTAATACAATTATTCCCTTTTTTATACCATATTATTTGAGTCCATGTTACAATCACTACTTGACAATTATTATTATATAATGATCAACCGTTAAATAATTGTTTATAAAAATATTATAATAAGTGTGTGTATATCTATATGTGTACTATTTATTTTCAATAGTTTTCATTAAGAACTTAATGAATAAGAGTTTTGTATATTTGAAATTTAATTGAAATAGATTTTAATGATTTAGAGCATCTCTAATAAAATTTTTAAATTGAGAACTAAAAGTCAAAAAAAAAGTTACATGTAATTTCAATAGATTCTCTATTTTAAAATTTTCAACACTAATTATATTATTAAAATATTTTATAAATTAATAATAACTCAATTTTAATTGTTGGAAACGAATAAAAATATACATTTATCTATTCTCATATTAAAATATACGGAATTTTCTAAACCTTAGCTTAATTTCTCTACTTTTCACCTTTTTAAAAAATAAAATAGAAAATATATTGGAACAAAATAGAAAATAAAAACTTCATTTTCTCAATTCTAGAATATGTTAAAGACAATCTCACAAAAATTATTCTTGGGTGATTCTAACTACACCCTAGTCTAGGGAGGTTATGAGAAGAAAAGGGATAATTAGTGCACAGTTTTCCGATCCAGTTACACCATATGCACCCTAGACTAGGGTGCATATAGCAACACCCATTATTCTTATATGTAGGTTGACCTAAGAGCTAAAATTTGACTTTTGTTCTTTCATCACATCCCTCAATAATTGAGCTCTAATTTTCTTTTTCTATTTTCATGATCCAATACGAATAAGTAAAATTTATCATATATCTTTTTTTTTAAAGATATAAAATTAGTTTTAATTCAGTCTTGCTCAATTAAGTAAACACAACTTTACATAAGAAAATTTATTTATACATATGATGATTACGCACGTATGTTGTTTATTTTTTGTTTTGTTTTTCTATATATATATATATATATATATATATAATTTTTTTATTTATCTGTTTGTATAATTTTATACTTATTTATGCTAATTACAGTATAATTTAAATTCAAAATCTTTTATATTGATTTTCTTGAAAACCCCAAGTGTGATTAATGAATGAAGTTGCATGAGGTCATCAATCACTCCTACTAACCAAATTGTTAAATCAATCATTCATTCTCTTAAAAGACTTAAATAAGTGAATAATTGAAGGTCATAAATAATTTCCATTGTAAGTGCTTTTTTGTAGTTATTTTTTAGCTTTTAATAAATACTCATATGAATAAGATGGTATTATTATAGATAACAAAATCTTATATAATTTGTGAGGCTTGAAGATTAATCTAAAAGTCTCTATTTATATTTGTATTTTTATGCAATAATAGGTGTCAAAGTCATGATTTTGTTGACATTTTCTTTCATTAATGTTCAATTTTGATGACAAGTTAGTTGTAAGGTTTGAATATTCTCTTGTTAGATTCCAAATGATTATTGGATATCCGTTTCCAATTGCAGAAGGTAGATGTACCAGTTCACAATCTACCATTCTTTTTCATTACAAAAATAAGAAGAAAAAAAAAAACATTGTTTTAATCGTCTATTTGTTTATCCCTTGAGCTTCTGATCCCCCCACCCTTTTCATGCACCTTCTTCACTACTTGTTTATCCCTAATCTGCTTCATTGGCATCGTTTTCAGATTCTTTATATTATATAATACATAGACGAAGGATCGTGTGATAATAAGAGTTAAGATGAGAAGTATAATAAATGATTTTGGATTCTTGATCATTTTTAATTAGTGTTAATATAATGGTTCATATTTAAGTCTCAATATAACACATGAATTAGTTTAGAAGGATATTTTTGATTGATACTCATTTATGATTGATTTAAATTTAGAGATCATTTTTTACGAAAACTATTATTCTTATCAGAAATCAAATCATTGTGAAAGAAATATTTTTCATTTCTATAATCTTATAATGTGAATTATTATTGTCATGATTTGACCAAGTATTGGTCATCACCTGATAAGCTATAGTTTATTGGATGCAAGTACTTATTAATTATCAAAACTCACATGCCTTATCACCTAACTACATGGTGGTTCATGCATTCCACTATTTCCACTAATAATACACTTATTTTATTATTTCTTAATATTATATTAAATACAGTATAAAAAAACATCCTTAATTTTTTAAAATTATTATTTTTTGTTTACTTTAATTAAATTACACTACATAAAAGTTAAATTGTTAACATTTTTTCTATCAACTTGTTATTTTTATACATTTTATATTATTATCAATAATTTATATCGGTTAATTTGATTTAAATTAAACAAAATCGAAGCAAATGGTTCTTGTATACCTTTGTATGTAAATATAGAATAAAAAAGAAAATATAAAAAATAATTTTGCAGGACCTTCTTTTAAACAGTAGCAAAACAAATTTTATTAAACAACCAAAACAAGAACATGAAGCAGGTAGTCCTCAGGATACGAGAACCATGACCAAAAGCGGAAAAAAACGCAGCAGAACCACATGAAAAGCAAAGAATCACAACTAAGCCAATAGAACAAGAGGGCACCAAAAAAAAAACACAAACCGTAACCAAAGGTTAAGGAACCTTAATGAAAACAAATAGAAGCTGGAGCGAAGGATCCAGAGGCAATCTCCCATCAAGACAACATCAAGAAAGTCGATCAGAACATACAAAATACCCTCCCATCACCAACCTTGACTGCTTAACCAATTAGTCTATAAAATCTTAAAGTTTTTAGTCCTTGTAGAAATCCACGCATACGATGCTGACTGTATTTCTATAAGGACCGATACTTTAAAATACTTTTACGTTATACTTATATGATTATTATACGTATGTGTGAAATAATTATTGTTACGATTGATAAAAATATGATAAATGAAGTGGCATGAGATCATCAATCATGCTTGCTAACCAATTTGTTAAATCAATTATTGGGTGTGTAAAAGAGATAACAAAACGAATAGTGGAAGGTTTGTTTTGCACATGCTCTAATCTTAATTCTATAATGACCGACAAGTAGAAAATTTAATGTATGAGGAAGTTACACAATTGCACTATAATTTTAGAAGCATGTCATTTTAACCCCCTCTATGTTTATTTTCATTCTAGTGTCATTTTGTAGTTATTTTTTAATTACATGAATATTTTACATAGATCTGGCAAAAACTGACTCGACACGCTAACCCGACACGAAATAAACGGGTTGACACGACACGACACGGAAATTAAACGAGTAAGATCATGGTAAAAAAATTCAACTCGAAAATGACCTGAATAACCCGTTTAAATATATATATATATATATATATATATATATATATATATATATATATTATAAGTATTCTTTTTAATGCTTTGGATTTTTAATGTTTTTGATTTGGTTATAACTTATAAATTTTGAACTATAAAATCTAGATTTCTAATACTTTCATTTGAATTTTGGATTTGTACTTTTTTGTGAATTTTCGATTTTTAATTTTTAATTTTATAAATGTTAAATGGATTAAACGGGTTAGGCGGGTTGTGTCGGGTTATGTGGGGCGGGTTAGGGTAGAAATTTTATGACCCGTTTATTAAACGAGTCGGGTTAAGGTTAGTCAATCTCAACCCGTTTAACTTTGAACCCAACACGACACGACACGTTTGTCAGGTCTAATTTTATATAAGATAATAAGACACTAATATACTAGACGGTACAATTTAAAAAACTTGCAACTACTTTTTGTTTTATCATATCAAGCTATATATGAGATGTTATAATTCGTCTCACATGTATAGAAAATGAGTTTGTCATCTCCTTATAAGCCTTAAGTTGTAGGCTACCAATAACATGTGCCATGTAGAGATGGCCAAAACCGGTCCCATAGCCCGGCCCAAATCGGTGTCGATCTGATATTTTTCTTTTGTAACCGGTCCTTAGAATCGGTCCCAAATCCTCATCCTGATCCGGGCAGTTCCAATCTTTTCTTTCAAAAAATAATTTTAAACATATAAAAAATCTTGTGTGAAGAGTTTCTATTTTTTTAGACAATGTCTTATGGAAATACATTTTAAAATATGGGTCATCCAAATATACTTTAAATATTTTTTAAAGAAAAACATTATACACGTTTTTGCGATTACTATTTTTGAAATTTAGTATTGGAACATTTCAAAAAACTTCAAAAATAATTTGGAAAAAAAAAACTTGAAAATCTTGTTGAAATCTTGAAAAACTTGATATATAATTTATAAAAGCTTAAACTTTGTAAAGAAACCGGGCATATGTATAAACTGATCCTTAGTCGGGCTGGGTCGGGCCTTAAGTTTTTGTAAAACCCATAATCGGTCTTGGACCGTCGAGCCATAAGCCCATAACGGGCCCCTACTGGTCCCAATGGGTCCAGGTCCCGGTCCTACGTAGATTCCAGGTTGGGCCGAACCCATTTTCACTATTTATATTCTGTAGTACCATGATTTTAAGTTGGACTCGAATTTACTAGACCGACCTATTGCTTTGGATTTTGAGGTGTTATATGAGATATTAAAAAACGTTTTCATAATATATTTTTCAACATAATGATGATCTACTTTTTTATACACTAGTATTAATTGGCAATTTAATTGGACCGAGTCTACATACATATACATATGGGTTGAAATTTGAAGTGACGTAAAAACTTGATGTTTTATAAAACTATATGAATTGTATTGCTTAATGACCATTGTTGTTTTACATGTGAAACTATACATGTTTCACTATAAACATGTGATATTATATATAGGGGCAGGTTCAAACGAGAAGCTAAACATTTTGCGAGAAGGCGAGAAGTGTTTAATCATATATAATGCACAAGTTTAATCATATATGATTAAACACATGTTATATTGGCAATATATAGACGTTTAATCATATATGATTAAATACATCCACAAGTCGTGTAATCATATATGATATCATGCTTCTCGCCTTCTCGCAAAATGTTTAACTTCTCGCATGATCCTTCCATATAGCGGTGGGTTCAAATGAAGATTCATCTTTCATTGTGCACATGAGAACAAATCTTAACCATTAATCAAAATTTAGAAAACTAATCAATGGTTAATACATAATAAGGTTAATTGAGAAGTGATTAAGAACAAAATTGAAAATTTGAATCAACACCTACCTTGTTTGACTTTTTTTTTAATTACATTTTTTTTACCTCCTTAAACTTTAAAATAAATTATCTTAAAAATTACTAATATTTTAATCAACCAAATTACATAAAAAATGAGAATTTTGTGCTCTTTGATATGACATTCATCTCGATATAGTTTTTTTTCTTCGTTTTAACCGTTTTTTACGTGAAATTCTATATATGTGTTATATTCATTATGAATATGCATGCACGCACTCGGGTGTCCACATTCAGTATGAATAACAAAGGTGAACGTTCATTCGCTATTCATGATGAATAATACAGTATTCAAGATAAATATTACTAGATTCAGGATGAATAATACACAAATCCATGATTCATGTATTATTTACCCTGAATATTGTATTATTCATCCTGAATGATACATTATATTCATGATGAATAATACATGAATGACATGTGAGGATGTGTAGACGTGACACGCTCTCTTTTGTTCCCCGGTTCACAACAGAATTACTCGATAGGTTATCGATTCGTCTTGATGGGTGTTGGGTTACGGTGCTGAAGAAACGCGATGCCTTACGACGTTGAAGAAAGTGTTGAAAAATGTGATGTCGAGTTATATACTTATGGTGTTGAGGTGTTGTACAAACGTGAACGTACATAAATATTCATAATGAATATAACACATATATAGTATTTTACGTAAAAAAACGGTTAAAACGACAAAAAAAACTATATCGAGATGAATGTCATATCGAATGACATAAAATTCTTTTTTTTTTTTAATGTAATTTGTTTGATTAAAATATTAGTAATTTTAAGATAATTTATTTTAAACTTTAATTAGGTAATTTTTTTAATTAAAAAAGAAAATAAAAAGTAAAATATGGTAGGCGTGACTTTAAATTATCTTCCATTTTTACCCCTTAGTATCTTAAAATTAAAAATTATATTTAATATGAGTTGTTGGATCAAAAAAGATGAAGTGACTGAGATTTATCCTCACATGCACAATAAAACATGAGTTATCATTTGAACTTTCCTCTATATATGTATATATACATGTATTATTATTTTCATATAGACAACTATTGAAAATTTCAAAAAATGTGAAATCCATTTTCGTTCACTCGTTTAGGTTATTAATTAAACATAAAAAATAAATTTAGTAATTATATATATATATACTAGGTTCGACTCCGTGTATTATATTGGGTAATTTAAAAAATTAAATCATGTCAGAAAACTTATCTTACAGATATGAATGATCATTGAAAGTACGATACTACTTTTCCAAGCTTTTTCCCCTTCAGAGTTGTTTTTTTACAGTTGGTTACAAAATGTCCTTGTTTTAGGCAGTTTTCACAAATGATGTTTTACAAAAAAATAATAGAAAATATAAATAAATATTAAGAATTTATAAAACAAAATTTATAATAGAACGTAAATAAATTATGGAAAAATACATAGTTAAAATTAATATGAAATTGCAAAAAGAAAATCACGACAATTTAGTGATTATTTGTATCAAATCTCATACTAATTTCAACAAATCTCATACTAATCACGACACATTAATTCGTATATATTTATGATATTTAATAATATAATTAAATCCAAAAGTATTCAATATTGGACTCATTTCGAAAGTATTGACGAAACGATTACAATGGTATAATTTGTAAAAAATAAAAATGTTTTTTTAATGCATTTTAGTTCATATATATTATTTATGTTAATATGATAAGAGTCTAAAATGAAAAATAAAAAAATAAGAGATTAAAAATAAACTACATACCTAATTATAAAGGTAGTAAATATAAGGTATAAATTTAAAAAAAATGAATTAAGGAAAAATTTAAGAAATAATGAACGTGGATGTGTCAAATGAACTTATAATATAAAATGCGTCAAGATACATGTTTAGGCGGGAAATGAAAAAATGGACTCACCAGAAGGTGTGTCCTTCTAGTTACTTATTTATTATATGTATAGATAGATATAGGAGTAAATTACTTTTTTCGTCCAAGGTTTGTTGAAAATTTCGTTTTTCGTCCTTGGTCTTTATTTATTACATTGGTAGTCATTGTGGTTTGCATTTTATTTCTTTTTTTTGTCCTTGCCCTAATGGTTGTTATTGATGATTCGTTTAAGTTCTTTTTTCTACTTTATTATAATAAATTCTTTTTTGTTGCGAGGGGCCCACGCTTCTATCTCCTCAGTTTAGAACAATATAGACACATAAACCATACATACATATGTGTGTGTGTATATATATATATATATAGGGTCCCTTCATTTGCTAACCATTACATTGGTGCTAACCAATCTCAACCGTAGATTGATTAGATCAATGGTCCACAATTAATTGACTTTCAATTAAAATAAATTATTAAAAAGAGTTTATAAAAATAAAATGCATATATGCAGAAGGGTATTTCTGTCAAAATGCAAATCTCTTTATTTTGGTAACCCACGGCTAGAAAATCAAATCCCCAAATATTTAGGGATTTTATCCCCCCAAACACGCTTTATCGAACAAAACCCCTCAACACTTTCTTCATCGAATCAACATCATCGACATCATTTGCATATAGTGCATATATGCAAATGAAATAGTATATGCATATATGAACACTAATACTAAATATGCATATGTGCACTTTGAAATATGCATAGGAGCATAATCTGATCAATTTAATAGTTCATATATGCGTATGTGCATACTTGCACACAGTGTTCGTGTATATTGCAGACACCAATCTCACAGCGGCTTTAGAAAAATTCCATGCTAAAAATATGCATATATGCATTAAAATCAATATGTACATGTAAATGTCTTTCGTACATATGCACTGCACATGTGTGTATGTGCAAGCTAGTTATTGAAACGCTCTGTCAAGACCCGGAAGTGGCCGGAGATCCATCTCTACCGTCCAAGAAACCGCCCGTCGTTTAACTGCCTTCACAGCTTCAATTGGCAAACCCTTTTCCTTCCATCAATGCAAGGTATTAGATCCCGACCAAACATTCAAACCTTCGGCCTTAAAATTAGTGAGAGGAGAATCCATTGTCATCAACTATGCGCTGCATCTCCCCCATTCCAGCTACCGTTCCCCCACATCTGTGGCTTTTTTTTATCTGGATCCAAGACTCTAAACCCCAAATTGGTGACCCTTGTCGAGGAAGAAGGACCCAGAGTGGAAGGAGGGTTCGTGGGCCGGTTCATGGACACATTGCACCATTACTCGGCTCTCTACGACTCCTTGGAAGCAGGGTTTCCGATGCAAGGCCGGGCTCGGGCGTTGGTGGAACGGGTCTTCATGGGTCCACGAATTTTGGGGTCGTTGGGTCGGGTTTATCGAGAAGATCATGGGCAATGGGGAGAATGGCTTTCTAAAGCAAACTTCCAGTCGACCAACATAAGCTTTGCAAACCATTGTCAGGTGAAACTGTTGTTAGGGTTGTTCCACGATGGGTATAGGGTGGAGGAATCTGCAAGTAATAAGCTTGTTCTGGGTTGGAAATCCCGCCGCTTGCTTTCTGCCTCCATTTGGGCATCATCTAATTCCCATTCTGATTGAATGATTCATCATTAATTTTCACAGTATTTTATTCAATTTCAAGATTAATTCACCAAATTTAAAATGTATATCATTACCATAACAAAAGTGCTATAAATATGGAATTTGATTTGATAGGCGTGGAAATAGATTTAGATTTGATGGATCCATTTTAGTTAAATTCCATTATTGCCCTTGTAAATTTAATATAATCAATCGCATAACCAAATCCCTAGGAACGTTTTGATTGGTCGAAAATTGGTTAGCATGGTTAGCACTAATGTATCGGTTAGTAAATGAATGGCCCTATATATATATATACACACACACAGAGAGAGAGAGAGAGAGAATCATCGGCGAGGATGAATCGGGGAACTCTTCGTTTTCGGCACTTGCTCCGGCTCATGCTCCTACGCCTACCACAGTGCTACATCAAAGGCGGCTGCCGTGTTTCGTAATTTCACTTGTTGCTGTTGTTAACACACACAAAGACTCTACAAAAGACACACACTTACAAAACTAAAAACCCAAACTCACTTATAAAACTAAAACCCACATCAAAACTACACCAGAACTTCTGTTATTGCTTCCCCAACATGAGACCCAGACCCTGTAGTTACCTTCTTTAAATTTATTCAATGGAACCTTTTACAATATTTTGAGTTTGACTCCATGCATCAATGGTGGTGGTAAGCTTTTACCTTTTTTTTTCTTTCTCTCCTTTAACAATATTGTTCTGGTCCAATGAAGAAAAATCAATACTCTCAGCTAATATTTGATGAAAACGGAATGGTAACAAGGTTGCTAATCATAACGAGAACTAGATAAAGAAAACGCCAAAAAAACTCTGCCTAAACCCTTCAAATGAACAGGTGTTGATCCTCACAAGGGTGTGTGTATGTGTGTTTGATCGGAGCAGCATGTGTGTTTGACTGGAGCAATATGTGAGCCTTCGATGAAGATGATCGATTGTTTTTATGGAGAACGAAAAACAGATATGTAGGTAGGGATGGGATGTGGTCGGATACAGCGAGGGGAGGGGGTGGGTCGCCGGGAGAAGAAATAAAGATGAAGGATGGACGGGGATAAAGAAGATGACGAGTGGGTAAGATTTTTGGTCCCTACATTTGGGTCACCGGAGAAAGATGACCGACAATGGGGGATAGGGTTGGGTTCGAGGAGGGAGGGAAGAAGGGGTTGGTGGTGATGGCGATGGTGTTCATCGGGGAAGAAATAAAATATCATCGACTAGATGAAGGGAATCTGAGAAGAGAGAAATCAACGAGAGAAGGAAGGAGGTAGGAGAGATTGTTATGGCGAGGAAGGCAAGGATTTCGGTGGTGACCGGTGAGGGAAAAAGGCCGGTGGTGGTGTTCATCGGGGAAGAAGAGAGGGTAACTGTAACACCCTAAAATATGAGTAATTTAAAACCTAGAAAACCTGGCAACATGACATTCGTATTGATATAAACCTCCCATAAAGGGGATCAGTCCTTGAGACTTTACAAAACCTGTACAGATATAGGGTTCATCAACAAACTAATCTAGACACTTCTACTAAGATTACATCTGCTGACAATCCAAAATTCATCAAAAGAATAGGACTTAACAAATGCCCAGGTACAATACTAGTCATCTCAAAATGTCTCGAGACTCAAAACTCGTCTCTCCAAAATCCCGGCAACCCACCGCTAAGGGAAACCTGTTACACACATCATTTGAGAAAAAGTGTTAGGCTTAAAGCCTAGTGAGAACATACAGTTCATAAATCTCAAGAAATATAATCGAATGCATCAAGTAAATCTTTTCAAAGGTTTAGTTATTCAAATACAGTTCTTGATAATAAATGGACAACCGGTCCAAAACACATCTTCCGATGACGGGATTACCCGATTTACCACGGATTATAGTGGAACACAAAGTAAGCCACAAATCCGAGTTATGAGCTAAATACATGGAACCATGGCCACGAACGCTTCGGTCCGTACTACGATGTGAGGGAGGGCCCCCGAGGAACCATGTCATACTCGTTCATTAGACTACATTTGACCCATGGCTAGTAACCGGTCTCACATAACCGTACCAAGTTGCCCCCGAGGATCAAATGTATCTAACTACAACGGAAGGGGCATATCCTTCCCAGCCATAAGTCGACTCGATACCTAGGGATCCACTAGTATAGTCATGACTTGTCACAATATTTCATGTGACCAACAAAGCTAGATAAATAGCTTCCAACACATTTATATTTCAAAATGCCATTTTCCAGACCAACTGATGGTAAGAAAGATACTCATAAAACAATTTATATGCCTTCTTTAAAATAAGCCACACACTGGGCAAGTAAAAACATTCTTTTACTTCAACAAGATGGAACCCATCATTTTAGTCAAAAGCATTTCGGGAACCCTAAAATATCTCAAACCCCTAAGTTACATCAAATTGTAATAAACGGACAATCCAAAAACGTAGAGATATATAGGAGTTAAAAACACAATCTTTGACATATATAACAGTTTAGAAAAGTTAGTAGGAACTCACCTCTGTTTCCTTCTTCTTAAAGAATGCTACCTATGACAACACCGAAAGAATCGGTAAGTCGAAACACAGATAACTCTCCCGCTACCTGACGAGAACTCAAAATAACAAAAGCTAAAAACGAGCAGGATCTAATCCGGTCGAAAGCATACCGGATGATGCACTCTACCGGTCGAAGGGTATACCGGTCGAAGACAACACTCCGGTCGAATGGGTTCCGGTCGAAGACAACACTCCGGTCGAATGGGTTCCGGTCGAAGACAACACTCCGGTCAAATCATACCGGTCAAACCCATACCGGTCAAATGGGTACCGGTCGAATGCATTCTTCCAGTCGAAAAGATACCGGTCGAGTGCATTCGTCCGGTCCTTTGCACATCCGGTCTCTTGTTCGCCAAGAACAGTCGGAGATACAAAACCCAGATCCAAAACGAGAAATACTCAGATCTCAAAATGGAACGGTTAAAAACCTTCACAACGAGATTCTACACGGCTAAAAGCATTCATATCAAAGCATTAAGCTAGATTCGTACCTTGATTTGTCCGAATTGATCAACCACTTTTCACCTATTTTTCTCTCTCTCTGACTTCAAAGAAAACAAGAAATCTGATATGATATTTTTACAAAATATCAAGACTTATTTTTGTATATATATATATCCCAAGTTACATTTAACCCCCCTGAACTTTGGGTAACGGTCAACTTTTCACCCAACCCCAAAATTCAGGGTGTTACAATCCTCCCCAACTTGGGAATGATTTCGTCCCCGAAAGCTAACTATATAAAGAGATGAGGATATCTACGCTTCATATCCTCTTCAACTTCCCAAGTCACATTTGCTCCCCGGTGATGCTTCCACTGCACCTTGACCAACGTGACTTCTTTGTGACGCAACTTCTTAGACTTTCTCTCTAAGATGGCGTCTGGTTCTTCCACACAACGGTTACCTTCGTCTTCCCTTAACTCTGAAAGGGGAATGACGCTGTCTTCTACCGCCAAACATTTCCGGAGGTAGCAAACATGAAACGTGTTGTGTATTCTGCTCAACTCCGGTGGCAGTTCCAACTGGTAGGCTTGCAAACCCACCTGATTAAGCACTTTGAAAGGTCCGAGGAAACGGGGAATCAACTTCCCACGTTTTCCGAACCGAATAATGCCCTTCCACGGCGACACCTTAAGCATAACGCGGTCGCCTACTTGGAATTCTATCGGTCGCCTCTTCTTATCGGCATAGCTTATCTGTCGATCCTGAGTCGCTTTCATTCTTTCACGAATGCACTTGACCTTGTCGGCAGTTTCTTGCACGATTTCAGGTCCGGCGAACTGATTTTCTCCCGCTTCAAGCCAACACACGGGAGTCTGACACTTTCGCCCATACAATGCCTCAAAAGGTGCCATTCCAATACTCGAGTGGTAGCTATTGTTGTAAGCAAACTCCACCAAAGGCAGGTGAGAGTCCCAACTACCCCCGAAATCGATGACACAAGACCTCAACATGTCTTCCAAGGTTTGGATCGTTTTCTCGCTTTGCCCGTCAGTCTGTGGATGGTAAGCCATACTCAACTTAACTCGTGTACCAAGCTCTTTCTGAAACCCATCCCAGAAGTTCGAAGTGAAACGACTGTCGCGATCCGACACGATCGACAAAGGTATTCCATGCTTCGAGACCACCTCATCAATATAAAGCTTTGCCAACTTATCCATCGGTAAGGTCTCGCGCATAGGTAAAAAATGAGCGCTCTTTGTCAATCTATCAACTATCACCCAAATGGTATCATGACCTCGAAGAGTTTTAGGCAACTTCGTCACGAAGTCCATGGTGATATGCTCCCACTTCCATTCGGGAATCTCTAAAGACTGTAGACTCCCATACGGTCGCTGATGTTCGACCTTAACTTGCGAACACGTCACACAACGCTCAACGTAACGCGCCACATCAAGTTTCATTACCGGCCACCAGTAGTGCATCTTCAAGTCCCTGTACATCTTTGTACTTCCCGGATGAATGGAATACTTGGACTTGTGTGCATCTTCTAGCAACAGCTCACGGTTACACCCAATCTTAGGCACTCACACACGACCGCTGAACAGTTTCACTCCACGGTTACCCCCTGAACTTTGGGTAACGGTCAACTTTTCACCCAACCCCAAAATTCAGGGTGTTACAGTAACAAGGGTCACTGTCAAGAGATGGTTAATTGGGGAAAAAGTCAAAAAGGAAAAAGATAAAACTTACAAAAATGACTTCCTTAATAAGCATTTTTAACGGTTGTTAGATTTAGGGACGAAAAACGAAATGAATTGCAAACCATGGTGATTATAAATGTAATAAATGAAGATCAGGGACGAAAAACGAAATTTTTAAAAAACCATAAGGACGAAAAATGTAATTAACTCTAGATATAGTGTATGTGTGTGTGTGTGTGAGAGAGAGAGAGAGAGAGAGAGAGAGTGTGTCAAGTGATAAGCTATAAACAATTGGTTCCTGTCAATTATGAAAAGTCACATGCCTTATCACGAAACTCCATGGTCGGTGCCGGGGTGGTTACATGGATTCCATTAATAATTTAATTTTTTATTATATTTTTAAATATTTACATGCTTTATAATTACATAAACAATTGTTTTCATTTAGTTTTATTAAATTACATAAAATATCAGTTAAAATATAAAAATTTTATTTGTGAAACTGTATTATTTTTTCACTTCTGAGCGCATCTTCAACCGGCCGTTAAACCCCTTTTTTTGCCGGTTGGAGTGCTCCAATAATCCGTTAAATAAAAAAAAAAAAAATACAGGCCACATATTTCATACGGCATATATGCCGGTCAAGTTTCAGGCGACAAATGTGAGAGGCCCCACCACTACCCATTTTTTTATTAATATTTAATTTGTTATTGATTTTATAATTATATAAATTAATGTGTATATATATATATATATATATATATATATAATATGTTATTTTAATGTGGGGTCCACAAATTTAGTGTTTTTTTTAGAAGTTATAGTTGAAGTTGAGTTTTTTTTTTATGGGCCCACCAAATTTAATATTTTATTTGATGTGGAGTTTGTTGTGACATATATTAACCATGAAAATTTAATTAAAATTAAATTATAAGTAAAACGATACCTTTATAAAGTAAGCATATATTATAGTACAATAAATATATATATGCTTTATTAGTTGGTGGAACAGTAATATTTTAATCTCTCACCAATCACATAAGACTTTCGTGTCATCGAACCATATGCCTTTTTTTTCTAAGGGAACTATTTCACACCGTCAAACCTTCTAGAACATTTAAACAATCACTGAGTTGAATCGGTTTCAACCCCAACTCAAAATGGTGTTCGTGTCGTTAAGCCATACAAGTTTAACAAATTTAAGGGCCGTTTACCTAAACATTTACCCGGTAAGCATTTATCGGTTAAATTTGACACTATCACTTACCTTATCGGGTAAGATTTTAGTCCATTAAAACGTTATCATAGGCAAAAATTTACCCGGTAAGCGTTAACCGGGTAAGAGCCGTCGCCTCACTTACCAGGTAAGACTCTCGACCAATCATTTCGCTCTTATCGGACAAGATTATTGGTCATTGTCATATTCATCAGTTAATAACTTGGTAAGCTTGGTAAATGCTTACCCAAGTAAACATTTGGTAAACGGCCCCTCATTCAAAAATATTTTCATAAATGTGTTGATACAAAGTTCTGGTAAGACCATTCATTTTTCGTGAGACCATCTTGAAGCCCGTTATATGGACATAAAACATTCACAAGAAAAAAAAATATTGAACCTACATTGTTTTTTTTTTTTGGTGAAAATTATGTCATCCAACGGTTTCAAGATGATTTCACATGACTTTTAAACAATCAATCTATGTTCTCAAGTCTTGAATTTACTATTTAAAGTAAAAATGTCAGTTTTCACTGTCTATTTACTATTTATGTTTTTTCACTCGAGTATGGATATACCAAGCATGTGTATACCACATACAAGCATCACTCTCGTAAGGGGCGAATAATAAGTTTATGAGCTTCGATTTCGGATTTTAAAAACAAGATTTTTAAGTTGAACTAAAACCGAACTACATGGCCAATTAATTAATTACTTGTAGGTTTGATTTGATTCGATTTTTTGAACACCCTTAAACTAAACTTAAAATCCGTTTTACCAAAAAAGAAGAAGTTTAAAATACATTTATATTTATTTATTTGGTCCTAATAATCTACTACTAACCCACTAATGAAATCGAAATTGACGGACCACATTTGAATTTTGTAGCCCATTAAAACTAAAGTAAGCCTTCAAATTGGTGTTCCATCCTAAACAAAACAGGCCCATCTTAAATAAGAAAAAGAGAAAGTTTGACAAATTCTTAACTGAAGTATTCAACTTAACCACTAACTTATATATATATATATATATATATATATATATATATATATATGGGCAGGTTCAAACGAGAAGCTAAACATTTTGCGAGAAGTGTTTAATCATATATGATACACAAGCTTAATCATATATGATTAAACACATGTTATATTGACAATACATATACGTTTAATCATACATGATAGCCGTGTAATCATATATGATTAAACACTTCTCGCCTTCTCGTAAAATGTTTAACTTCTCGCATGATCCTCTCTCTCTTTCTCTCTCTCTCTCTCTCTCTCTCTCTCTATATATATATATATATATAGAGAGAGAGAGAGAGAGAGAGAGAAATAAGTTCATACGAGAATGGTAACGATTTAAAGAAATAAAGGGACAATTTTGGACCAATCATAATTATTAAAGAAATAATTAATTTTTTAAATTAAGAAATTTATAAAAGGGTATTTTGGTCTTTTTTTACTCCTGATTATTTTAGGATATTTTCAACTACTAAATATAACTTACTTCCAAATTAGTAGCTCTCTCTCTCTCTCTCTCTCTCTCTCTCTCTCTCTCTCCATTTAATCATAAAACAATCACGCCGACATGAGGGAGGAAGTGTTCGATAGATCCGACGTAATTAGGTTTGTACCGTCGGATATTCGCCGTTGGCCGGAGTTTTCTGGCGAAACCAGAAGGATTCGCGTGCCGAGTGTGGTGACGTTTGACTCGACGACGGTGGATGCGGCTGTGAAGAGGTGTTTGGTGACGGTGATGTCTCGTTTTCCGACGGAATCTTCCTCTTGAATGATGCAATTGTAGGAGCGATCTGAACTTGCTTCTCTCCAAACTTAATTGAAGAAAAGGGTCCATGGATGTGGGTATTGAAGAAAAATCGTCCATGAGATTCTAAAGATGCATTCTAGGGTTTGTATTTTTCTGTTTTTGTGCATTTGAGGACGTGAGTTAGGGTTTGTATTTTTCAATTTATATGGAAACATCAACTATTCTGTTTTTCCATATCCAATTTATATGGAAACATTTTGTCTAAGTTATTTAGAACAAAATCACATATGATTTTGGTGTTAATATTATAGTCAAGTTTTTTAGTACAAAATCATATATGATTTTGGTGTTACGTATGAATTTGGTGTTAAGTATTTAGAACAAAATCACATGTGATTTTGGTGTCAAGTATTATAGCCAAGTTATTTAGTATAAAATCATATATGATTTTGGTGTTAAGTATGAAATTGGTGTTATGTATTTAGAACAAAATCACATGTGATTTTGGTGTCAAGTATTATAGCCAAGTTATTTAGTACAAAATCATATATGATTTTGGTTAATAACATCATTTATTATAAGGTATAATCACATGTGATGTATACTACACTTAAACAATCTGTCAAGTTTCTTTACAATATAATCATAAATGATTTTTAGATTGCATATTGTACACTATATAATCATCTGTGATTTGGGTTACATATTCGGGATTTGCTTGAAAAAACAAACAGACCAGATAAACTACCAAAATGGATTAATCGGATTTGCTTTAATAAAGGAAAAGGATAAATAGGTTTTTGATTTGAATTAAATATTATAATCCATGTTTTTTGGAAGTTAATACTATCCTAAATTATCCATAGCATAATATGACATTATTGCCCTTTTACTCTTAATTTTAGAAACTATTATTTTCGGAATTAATTTAAAAAATGATTGACTGAGAATCGTCTATTTATTCTTTTAAATACACTATGCTCTCGTTTGAACCCACCCCTATATATATATATGTATATATATATATATATATATATATATATAGAGAGAGAGAGAGAGAGAGAGAGAGAGAGAGCAAAGATCATTTGTTAACCACACAATTCTTGTTAACTTTATGAACCTTGCTCAACCAATAGAAATGCAAGATTTTTTGTTGTTTAATTTGTTTATTTATTTAATGCAAAAGAGTAGAAACGTCATTTAGTAATTAATTAATATTTCATTTATCTTCATGGGGGTTACACAAATAAATCATCCATAATTATAGTGGAGGTTACAATTTCATAATTTTTTCCATTTTCAACATAATTTTGAAATCATATGAATATCATCAAAGTCATCCAACAACATGATCCAATCCTTGCTAATTCTTTGATTTCAAAATATTTTCTATAATCAATTGCTAAAATCGTATGAACATCACATGAAGTCTAGTAGCTAGTTGTTTCAATTCAAATCTTTTGTCCACCGATTAAAGATGATGATTTCTGCAAATCCAAGTATGATTGTCCATTTAAACCACTCAGACGAAACTATGTGAATATAAAATCATAAAGCATCGTGTTTTTGTCAAAATTTCAACTTTTAAAAGAAATAATGTTCATGTTTGTTCCTTACTTCACCATTGGGCATATGAACAAAAACTTGTTAACGAGTCACATGAACAGTAAGGAGGTGGTTCATTCATGTTCATATTTCTTCATATGAATACGATATTTGAAATTAATATTGTTCATATTTCTTCATATGAATATGATATTTAAAAGTAATATTGTTCATATTTGTTCATATGAATATGATATTTAAAAGTAATATTGTTCATATTTGTTCATATGAACATGCTTGAACCGGCGGTTACGATTCTTTTGGAAGAATAATGTTCAAATACATGCAGATTCATGAACACTAATGAACTGGGGTTACAATTCTTTTGAAAGGAACATTAATTAATAGAGAATAAAGACATAATGTTTCATTTATTTGTTTTCCCAAAATACCCTTATCACTATAGTTCACTCCTAATTTTTCATTAATTGTGCAATTATTAAGGTTTTTAAAAGATATTCAATCTCAACCATTGATTTCCATGATCAAGGGCTTATAATGGTTCATAGAGTTAACACAAAAAATATGGTTAACAAATGAACTTGACCCTATATATATATATAGGACGATAATCAAATGAGAACAAAAAATAAGTTGAGAACCGTGAAAACCCATCTAAACCATTAATTGATTTTAATCTATGGTCATTAAAGTCAATGGCAATTTTGAAATAAATTAGAAGTGAAAGGGCATTTTGGGTATAAAAAATATGATCCGACCAATTTTCCATAACTTGACCAAACCCACCTTCTCAAATCCATGTTTCGATTTCAAATCCAACCTCATCAGAGCCATTTTTTCCGGCGAGTTCAAACCCATGTTTCCGGTGAGTCCAATGCCGCTGCCGGTAAACTAAACTCTTGTTTCTGATATGATTTCTAGTTCAATTTATGGTTCGATTTTTGATTCGATTGCTAAAATCGATTTTTGACTCGAATTGAATGAGGAGGTCTTGTTGAAATCGTTGATGAAATCGATTTCTGATTCGATTTCAAATAACAGGGATCAAATAATGGCTGGTAAGGATTTGTTATTTATCTCCAGTTTGGATCTAATCGTAGTCGTTATCCGCACCGACCTCATTAAAGTAAAGATCAAAACTCTTATCTCTATATATCTATGAGTACATATGTGTGTCAGTAGGGATAAGACAGGGCACACAAACTAAGATGATAGCTTGCATCAAATTTTATTTTTTTACTCGTAAAATTGACGAAACCTTTATCAAATTGATTTTCATCTTGTTTCTGATTCGATTTCTGATTTGTTTTCACATTGATTTCTGATTCGTTTTCACATCGATTTCGTGTTCCAGGTACGATTTCCATGGCTACTGTCAAAATCGATTTCCATGGATATGATCGATTGAAAGTATGTGGTGAAATCAGACAACAATTTTCCACTTTTTTATGCTTTGCCTTTTTCAAGCTTTACTGGTGAAAGGAAGAAGGCGGAAATCAAGAAACAAATTTTGGATTTCTTGAAGATGAACATGGTGAAATTAGGAAAGATTTTAGAACAAGAGGTTGAGGCTTCTTTATGCTTGTAAATTCATAAAGCAACGTTTTATTTCTGATTTCATGAGGTTAATATCATTTAGATTGAAATTACATTTGATTTCATGAGGTGAAATATATTAGAAATGAAAATTGTGTTTGATTTCATATAGTGAATTTGTGTGTTTCATATGGTGAATGAATTTGTGTGATTCATTTGGTGAATGTATCTGTATGTTTTATTAGGTGAATCTTGTTACCAAAATGACAATTATGCTCTTTTCATGTGATAAAACAACTTTTAATTAAAACCGCATGATCAAAACCAAATTACGGCTTAGATCGGTTCTCACGGTTCTCAATCTTTTTTTGGTTCTCACATGATTTAACCCCTATATATATACGCCACGATTATTTTGCAACCCGTGCAACCTTTATCTAAACCGTCCATTGCATTTGGATTCTCATTGATAAATGACATGTGAAGATGTGGAGACGTGACACACTCTCTTCCCGTTTCACAACAAAATTACTCGATAGATTCTCGATTCGTATTGATGGGTGTTGGGTTACGGTGTCCATATACTAATAAGGGATATATGAATTATTGAATTTTGAGTTACCTAGAAAGAAAGATAGCGAAAATCATAAACGTTCTCCTTTAAGAAAAGGGTTTTAGTCGTTCTTATAATGATTTTTTTTTTCTTGGTTACGAGATTCAATTTAAGTTAATGAACTTAGAGGAATCTCTATATACTATTTTAAGAATTTATGTTGATAAATTTGAATGACTGAAACATAATATTTGTCTGAATGTTGAAGGACATGTTATTGTTCCACTCATCATTTATAACTTTCATATCATGATTTCAAAATATTATTTTTATTTATAACGACGATGATAAGCGTTTTTAAAAAATGCGTGAACTCTTGTGAAAACTGTGTTAAATTGGTTTCGAGATAGACTCAAATCTTTGTAATTAATATTTTTTGTTGTGATATTTGATATCTTTCGTTTATAAGATCATCACATTTTGTTAAAAGTCTTAAAATATATCTCAATCATAAGAAACGTTAAAATATCTCTGAATAAAAAAAAGACTAAGGTGTCGTTTGTTTTTTAAGAGGTCTAAAGTCTGAAGTCTTAATTTAGTTATGATTAATAAGAGGTGATGTGTAAAAATGTCTGAATGATTCAGACTTAAGAGCTATTAAGAGATATTTTTAAAAAAACAAACAACCCCTAAGATACCAAATTTAAATTTGTTTTGTGGTTGTCGTATTGAAAATGTTAACTTTCATGGTCAATAAGTAAAAATATAACTATGAAAAACCATAATCTTGAAGAGGGGTGATGACGAAAATCCCCAAAATGGGTATTACTTCTGATTTAATAACTTTGTAATTTAATACATATTGAATTGATGAATGTTATAGTGATTTTACACTTAGGGGTTGTTTGTTTTTTTAAAAAAACCTCTTAATGACTCTTAAGTTTGAATCGTTCAGACCTTTTTACACATCACATCTTATTAATCATAACTAAAATAAGATTTCAGACTTTAGACCTCTTAAAA
This sequence comes from Arctium lappa, assembly GCA_023525745.1. NCBI lineage: Eukaryota > Viridiplantae > Streptophyta > Magnoliopsida > Asterales > Asteraceae > Arctium > Arctium lappa. The sequence continues at coordinate 6,717,466 of CM042047.1, forward strand.
AACAAACGGCACCTTAATTTGGTAATTGGTATACATGTCATATAATTGAAAGTTGGATGAAGTATTTTTGTGATATTTTATAGTTGTTTTATATTTTTGAAAAAAATACATAGGTCTTATGTATTAAATATTAAATTTAATTAGTTTTTTTTTGAACGGCGAAATTTTATAGAACTAACAAGAAGCTAGAAAAAGAAACAATTACATAGAAGTAATGGCAAGGGAAGAATTAGTAAGCCAACCAACCCAATTAATAAACACATTGCTACTTCTATGATTTACCCAAAAATAAGCACGAGTTATAATGTTCTCAAAAAGCATCGACTTCCTTGGCTTCGGGTTGCCAAAGAGACTACCATTCCGAAACACCCAAATAGACCATAAAGTGGTAAGCGCAACGGCCTCAAAACACAAAAACACCTCCCTCTTCAACTGAATTGAGTCGATCCAAGAGCCCATAGGTCTTTAGCGACAGGACATGAAAAGAAAAGATGATTGCAGTCCTCCATTCCTATATCACAAATAGGACATAAAAGAGACGAAACATCGATACCTCTTTTATCCAAATTTATCCGAGTAGGGAGCCGGTTGAGATGCATCCGCCACGCGAACACATTAACTTTGATGGGAACAAGTTTATTCCATCTAGTAGGATGAGAACCCACCTCCAAATGACTAGAATCAATTAAACGCCTAGCTGAAACCACTGAAAAATCACCCGACCCTTCTAACAACCACACCCATCTATCCTTTTGACCGGATGGCACAAAGGTAGACAAAATTTGTTGTAGTTCACTAAATTGGACAACCTCAACCCCACCTCTCAGCGCCCTTCGAAGACACACATCCCAACACCCTAACTCCAAACGAGACTTGACATTCGCCAATTTATCCAATTCTAAAGCATAAACTCTAGGAAATTGATTTTTAAAAGGAGAATCCCCAATCCAAACATCATCCCAAAAAGCGGTCAAAACACCGTCGCCCACCTTTTTCTTACAGAAAGAGAAAAGATCTATGCCTTTGTCCTTTAGAGAGTTGACCGATTTCAAAATAGAGATCCATGTTGAGTTCGAAATGTGCCTAGGCACATTCGAACCAATTAGGCCCTTCTCGCCATAGATGGATTTAATAATTTTAACCCAAAGTGCCTCATCCTCCAACCAAAATCGCCAAATCCATTTGAAAAGCAAAGCACGATTAAACGCCATAATGCTACCAATACCAAGTCCACCGAATTTGTGACTAGCCATAACTTTTTTCCACTTGACCCAAGACAGTTTCTTTTCCTCCACATCACCACCAATAAAGAATATATTTCGTAAAGATTCCAAGCCTTGCTCAACCAACCTTGGGATTTTGTAAATCGACATGAAGTAAGTAGGAAGGCTCCCCAAAACAGACTTTAAAAGGGTAACCCGACCACCAACCGAAAGAGTTTTAACTTTCCAATTGGAAAGTTTGGCCAAGATTTATCGAACACCGCATTCCAACCCTCCTTTTTGGACATATTACCCCCAACAGTTAAACCTAAATACGAAAATGGAAGCTTCAATCCACCACACCCAACACAAGAGGCCAAACACTCGATTTCTTGTGAATCCACCCCCACACCAAAAAGTTTGCTTTTATGAAGATTAATTTTGAGACCCGAGATAAGGAAAAAACATCTTAGAATACGAATAATATTCCTAGCATTCGTTAAAGACCATTCACCTAGAAAAATCGCATCATCCGCATAGAAAAGGTGGGAAAGAGGGTACCGTTCTTTACCAATAGCAGCACCCATGAAAAGATTTTTTGAAACCGCATCTTGAATAATGACATGTAGTCCTTCCATGGCTAAGATGAAAAGGAAAGGAGAGAGAGGATCTCCTTGCCTTAATCCACGACGGATGCAAAATTCCTTAGTCGGAGAGCCATTAACGAGAACTAACCCCATCGAGTCTTGAAGGCATCCACGAATTCACCCACGCCAAACTATGCCAAATCCCATTTTCGCTAGAATTAAATCCAAGTAATCCCACCTTAAACAATCGTAAGCTTTCTCAAAATCAACTTTAAGAATCATAATCTTAGATCGGATTTTTTTTATACCAATCCATAGCTTCATTCAAAATTAAAGGGCCGTCGAGAATCTGACGCCCTTTTATAAAAGCGGATTGCTCGCTACTAACGATATCCCCGATAACCATACTAAGCCGATTAGCAAGAAGTTTACCAATAATTTTATATTGGCAACCTATTAGACTAAGCGGCCTATAGTCTTTAACATATTTAGCATCATGGACTTTCGGAATGAGAGCAATGAAAGAAGAGTTACAACCTTTCGGGAATCGACTGGACTCAAAGAAATCACCCACCAATCTCACCACGTCATTTTCAATGAGATGCCAAAATTTCTTGAAAAAATGGAAAGTAAAACCATCCGGTCCCGGGGCTTTATCCGCTCCACAATCCCAAACGGCTTTTTTAACTTCGTCCCGTGTAAAAGGATCCTCAAGAAAGGAAGCTTGATCTGAAGACAAAACGTTCGGAAACTCCACCTCTAGATTTGAACGAACTCCCCCTCCACAATTGTTGAATCGATCTTGAAAATGAGAATAAAACTCATCTTTGACCTTGGTTGGCTCCATAACCCAATCGCCATCAATCATAACTCCACGAATGGCTAGTTGACGTCTTTTCTTTTTAAGAATTCCATGGAAAAACTTGGAATTCTCATCTCCTTCAACTCCCCAACGGATTTTAGCTTTTTGCACCACATCCAAATTTTCTACCCTTTCCATGTCACCCAAAGTCTTCATAAATTGGATACGAGATTCCATATCCAATCTAGAAGCATTACCCGAGTCAATCCGAGCGTCGATGTCCCTAATACTTGTTTTTAAGCCAATTTTCACCTCCATATCGCTCTTTCTTTTATCATTAATCCACATGCGAAGATTTTTCTTTAATAATTGAAGCTTCTTTTTAAAAGCAATCATACCATTAGAATCACGAACACTATCATCATACCAAGAATTTTTCACAATTTGGTCGAATTCGGGCATATCGAACCAAGAATGAAAAAGACGGAACGACGTAGGCCCTTAATCAAAGGATAGTTCTTTAAAGAGAATAGGCCTATGGTCGGAAAGCTTACGATCAAGCACCAGACCCGAAATGTTGGGCATTATATCAAAAAGGCCATCGGACAAAAGGAATCAGTCAAGTTTGCTCATTTTAGATGCCCATTTATTTGTCCACGTGAAGGAATACCCTCCAAGAGGAAGTTCATGAAGGTCGGCGTCATGAATGAAGGCATTGAATCTGTCTGCGGAGTTAGCCTGAAAAGCCGAACCTAGTCTTTCAGAAGAGACGCGAACCTCATTAAAATCACCCATCACAATGACCTCCCCATGCCATCTACTAATCATACCCAAAAGCATAGACCATAAGTGGATTTTAAGAACCGTCGCTTGAGGCGCGTACACCGAGATAACCAACAAAGATAGTCTATTGGGCACCCAAATTCCTTCTATAGCCACAAAATACTCCGAAGAAGAAACTCGATACTTTTTAAATAAAGAGTTGTCCCAAATGCATAAAATGCCACCGGATCTACCCCTAGCCGAACTAGAAGCAAAGTCAAAAAAGGAATTACCCCAAAGGAATTTCACCACAAATAGATCAAGCCTAGTCATTTTCGTCTCTTGGAGAGACAAGAAGTTTACCCCATGACAAACACATAATCCTTTTACCCATTTTTTCTTCTCTACACCCCAACCCTTGAACATTTAGAGAAATTACATTCATATTGGCATCTTCTTACCTCCTGCATTGCTGATGATAGCTTTGAGATCAGTTTCGCAACCTTTCATGGGGAATCCCAACGCCCGTCCAAGACCAATAGTAGCAGATAACTCCTCGAGCATAGAAAAGCCTTCCCGAATAGATTTTGAGGAAGTAAACGAACCCCCAGAGTGATGAGAACTTTGGGATATGGAAGGCAACTTAAGATTTTCACGACCCAGGGAAACATTTGGCCCCCCCTTCGCCTCAGCCGATCCTGAAGGTGTTGAGACAAGATAATTCGGCTCTACCAGGGCACCAATATCACCACAAACAGCTATCGCATCTTCCTTGGAGTCAAGAATGTCTCGCTGACTCTCATCAATGCCTCCACCCTCGTTAGGGGTAAAACCAGGTGGAAAGTGAGGGGTGTTATCTGAGGTCCCACCATCCTTGCTATGAACCTCCAGAATTTTCATATCTTCCACAAGTAGCTTGTCCAAACTAAACGGATCATCACTTTCGTCCCCTAGATCCACAGAGGCACTCTTTGAATTGTCTTCCCCAACATTATGTGCACCATGTGGAACTTCATATTTAGGGAAGGAATCTGGTACTTCTTCCTCCTCGTTCTCCGAACACTCATCCGACACCTTACCCCTTTCATCCTCTTCTTCTACCTCCGAGTGACTTTCCTCTACGAGAAAATCCGGAGTCCACCCACAAATCTCTTTCACTCGAACGTGGAAAACACATCCTCTCATGACCACTTTTACCGTTTCATAGATTTAATGAGGGCCAAGAGGTTTCAATGCAAAGGCGGGTACTGTAAAGATTGCTACCATCTGAATCATCCGAAAAGACAATTTGTCCCCACTTACTAGCTATTTTCGAGAACGATTTAGAGTTCCACGCTTTCAACGGAAGACCCTCCACATCAATCCAAGCTAGCCTATCCTCCACCTTGAAATTATTGGACCATTTTTCGAGCATTAGAAACCAAGAGTTAACTCCCGTATGCGTAAAAAACTTATCACGAGATCCAATATTATCGAAATCGAGAAGGACCCACAGACCTCCAATGTATTTGATCTTTACGTTCAAGAAGCCTTCGTTTTTGCAAAGAGAGTGGACATTAGGGAGAGTTTTGAACTCGGCAACACACCCGACGAGTGCTAATGGAAAGTTATTTTAAACCAATCCATCCATGTCAAGTACAATGGCAACCGAATCATCTTTAGGTTCGTATGATGAATCCTTGGGAGTTTCTTTGACAATGTCCGCATAAGTACCACCTTTGCTATTTCCAATGGGTCTGGGGTGCATCTTAAACGAAGTCCGACCTTGGTCCCACCCCTCTGAAGGTTTACCGTTGCGATCAAAACGAGCTATATTGGCCATTAAACGTAATTTCTCAATCCAAGTAGAACAAAGCTTGTGTGGTAAAGTACAAAAGCAAACGTTCTACTGGATTTGATCTTTCTCTTGGCAATAAACACATCGACCACCGTACCAAATTTTGAGCACAAATTCCAAAGATCTCGTGTGGTAAAGTGTGTGGGAAAGTTGGAAACGAATACAGTAGAGGAGATATTGTACAATTGAGTTTCCTTGGACCCTATGAACCGTGCTCCGACATGATTTCCCAAGTGACGAGAAACATGTTGTCGGGTCCCCTTACGATAGTGAACCTCTTGCCATTGTCGAACATCCATCATAAAATGACCTAAACACGCCTGCCGAAACTCTCACAATATCTCGGGGAAACCAAAGGCTGGACCCTTTGGAGGTTAGTGCCCCAAAAGACTGTATCTTAATTACTTGAGCAATTAATTGAATTAATTGGTTTAAAAAAAACAAAGACAAAGAGCAAGTGACTGGTGGTTTTTTGAGAAAACCTCTTAACACTTTAATAAATAAAAGGCAAAAAAGACAAAAACAAAGGACGGTGTTGACTTCTAACAACCCATTTAAGGAAGGAAATGCAAAAAAAAAAAAAAGTGAACTCCAAAAAAGGCTACTGCTGCACTGCCATGCATCGCCTAAGGACAAAGAAAGAGTACGTTCGTATACCCCAACCTTCGGTAATCTCTATGAAAACCAACATTCAAATCAAGAAAATTTTAAGTTTGAATTCACATTCATATATAATTTGTAACCACTTCAATGTAGCAAACTATGGTAGGTAAAATGATGATTATATCAGGAAAAGCAAGCCAAAGTGTCTTTCTAGTTCGGGGTCGTTTGTTTAAAAAAAAACTCTTAATGACTCTTAAGTCTGAATCGTTCAGACATTTTTACACACCACCTCTTATTAATCATAACTAAAATAAGACTTCAGATTTTAGACCTCTTAAAAAACAAACGACACAGAAGATTGTAGCAGAATTGTTTCTTTCGTAACCTTTTCCTCTTAATTGGCTTTGATCCAATGACGGCGACTTAGTTAATACCCTTGTATGTTACAAAAATAACCAAGCCTAGATGCCTTGGCCGTGTGGGACACCATGTTTTTTATTTGAACTCTTAAGCAAAAAGTGTAGGTTATTCTAAGAACTATCATTGGAAAGAGGTATTATAAGTCAGTCACATATTTAGAGTTTGGTTCTTAACTTGAATTTTGTGTGAGATGACATTTTTTTAGTTTTTTTTATTTAGAGCATCTCCAATGCAAGGTTTTTGTAAGCAAAAAATGAAGTGTGTTGTAAGAACTACCATTGTGAATGGTTCTTATAAGAACCTAACCCCTTTTGAGTTCTTATTTAAGAATCTTGGTTCTTACCATGAAGTTTGTGTGAAATGACAATTTCCTCATTTTTATTGGTAGTTAAATTAAATATTTGATATTTATTTATAAATATATAATAACTATTGATGTTGACATGGGGTTCTTATAAGAACTACCATTATGGATTTTTATATAAATTTTTAAATTGATGAGATATAAATTAGGTGACACCAAAAAGTGTAAAAAGAAGGTTCTTGTAAGAACCTCCATTGGAGATGCTCTTATATGTGTGTGAGGTACTTAAAACAAAAGTTTGATTATGAAATAATATATGGGACCCACAAAAGGGTTATTATAAAAACTATAAGTGTGGAGTTTTAGAGAGTCTACAATACAAGGTTATTATAAGAAACTCGTATCTTTAGGTTCTTGTACAAGAACTTTGCTTCTTAACTTGAAGTTAGTGTGAAGTGGTAGTTTTTTCCCTTTCTTTTTCTTACTTTATAATTGGTACTTAAATTAAATATTTATTTTTAATTAATAATTATTAAAGTTGAAAAAATACTTGGGACCCACAAAAGAGGTTGTTACAAGAACTTTTATTGTAGAATTTTAAGTGAGTTCTTATTTTAACGAGTTGAAGATGAGGTGTCAAAAAAAAAGTACAAAAAATAGGTTTTTATAATAACCTCCATTGAAGATGCTCTTATATAACACCCACAATGGTGGATTCTTCCTTCCACGTGGAAGTCCACAAATCTAAAAACAAAAGTCCATACCATTGAAAATGTGGAGGTTCTTGACACATCACCAGGAGCGGTTCCTCTGTAAGGACCGCTCCATATGGTGAAATAGTGGGATCCATCAACTATTAATTAATAAAAAAATAATTTACATCACCAGGAGAGGATTGATTCATTTTTTATATAATTTAAAAATTAATTAATAAAAAATTTAATAAAAGTATATTTTAATTAATAAATATTGTAAGCTTTAATTATTATTTTTTAATTATTAAAAGTATATTTTAATTATTGTCTTGTAAGCTTTAATTATTGTTTTTTAATTATTAAAAGTATATTTTAATTATTGTCTTTTAATTATAATAGTAAATTTTTATTATATAAACTATGAACCGGTTCATGATTGGGAGTGAAAGGTTTATGAAATGTGCAGGAAAGAGAAAACTGATGTAGCAGAGAGAGAAAAATGACATGGCAGAATCATGAACCTCCAAAGAGGTTCATGATTGTGGATGCTCTAAGTTCTTAATTTGATGAGTTGGACACGATGTGACAAAAAAAGTACAAAAAATATGTTCTTAATTACTGATGTTGAAAAAATAATGAGAACCATAAAAGAGTTCTTATAAGAAATGTCATTGTGGATTTTTATGTGAGTTTTTAATTTGATAAGTTAGACATGGTGTAGTTGCAAAAAGTAGGTTTCTGAGAGCATCTCCAACAAAGGTTCTTATGAGAACCTACTTTGTTATGTTCATGTTCGTTAATAAAATGTGCCCGTTATTTATTTAATACTTAAAGTTTATAATCATAAGCAGGGGCGTATGTAGCTTGCAATTACTGGGGATGGGTCCCCATTAAATGGGAAAAAAAAGGTTTTTCTTAGGTAAAAATGTGTTTATATTATCTTTATATCTTTAGTTCCCTCAGTAAAATTTTGTTTGGGATCCCATAAAAAAAATTGCATCGGAACCAACCAAAAAACATTCTCGAAATTAACTAAAAAACCAAAAATGTTCTTCAAAATCGACAAAAAAAACTTAAAAATCCCTTGAAATCAATCAAAAAAAACTTTAAAAATCTCTCGAAACGAGGGATTTAGACTAAAATGCACCGGATAACTTTACGGACATTTATTCTATAGGTGCCACTACCAGAAAAAATATTGGATCCGCCACTGATCATAAGGGTAGAATTTCTAAGTATTAAAAATAATAATCATACATATTTATGATATTTATTATTATTAGATTAAACATAAAAAATTCAATATTAAACTCACCTTAAATGTATTAGCGAAATAATATCCAATTTGTTGGAGCTAAATGTACACATTTTGAAAATTTTAACTTTTAATTCTATATTTTAGAAAAATTATAAAAAAAGTTATTAAAGATCAAGATGCTTTATGCGTAAACTTTAGTTATTTGGATAACAGACTTCAAAAAGTTACTAAAAAATGTGAGGATTGACTACTAAGAGTAAGAGCATCTCCAGTGCAAGATTCTTATAAGCAAAAAATGCAATGACTTGTAAAAAACTAGCATTGTAGAGAGTTCTTATAAGAAACTAAACCTCTTTAGGTTCTTAAATAAAAATCTTGGTGCTTACCTTAATGTTTGTTGTGAAGTGACATATTACTAGTTTTTCTTTTTATTTTCTTGATCTTATAATCATTAGTTATATATTTAACTTATATAACTATTATATAGGACCCACAAAAAAAGGTTTTTGTAAGAACTACCATTGTAACATTTTATGTGAGTTCTTATTTTGATGAGTTAGAAATAACGTGACAACAAAAAAAATGTAAAAAGAAAACCTCTTTGGAGATGCTCTTAGAGCATCCACAATGTATAAGATTTTCACCAAGGTTTTTCATAATTTTTTTTTCTTACACATTATTGTCACATCAACAACATAAAAATCTCTATATACCTCCACTATGTAAAAACCCCACCCAAACTTTTTCATTGCTTTTTCAAACTATCGAGAGTCCTACCATTTTAACTTTATATCATTTATATTCTTATTTATAAAAATAAACATGTTAAAATTCATATAAATACATATTTATTTATATCGAGAAAATATTATTAATTTAATTATGTATTTATTTTACATAATTTTTTTTAAATATCTTAATACAATATATATTAAAGAAAAAAAAATTATTTTAAAAGTATGTATAATAAAAAAATAAAAATTAGGTTGTGAAGAAATATATAAATATTGTATAAAAGTATGTAAAATAAAAATTAAAAAACGTTAAGCTTAAAAGTATGTATAACCGAAAATAAAAATTGGCAATTAAGAAATCTGTTAGAATTGTATAAATATGTCAAATTTGAGATATTAATTTAAATATATAAAAATATAATTACTTTCATTATTTATTTATTTATATTATTTATTTAAATATATTAATAAATAAAACTGATTAAATACAGAACTTTTATAAAATTCTATAGATTTAAAACTAATTAAATACGAAAAAGTAAGTTGTGCAATTACGACCTATATGATGAAAAACCTCAAATGAAAAACCTCTACATTATATAAAAAACCCTAAAAATGAGATTTTTATTTTTTTAAAAACCTCTCAAAAAGCTCCCAAAAACCACATTGTGGATGTTCTTAGTAATTTTCTCCCGGACTTGCTATTTAGTGCGTCTCCAACAGCATTGCTATAATTTCCCTAAAATAGAAAACCAAAAATAAAAATCTCTAAAAAGTATTACATTCATCTCTAACAGATTTGCTATTTTAGAGATTTTAAAACAACTTATATTATTATAATATTCTATAGAGTAAATTACACCGTTGGTCCTGTGGTTGGCTCATAATATGGATATGGTCCATATTTTAAAATAATTACATCAGGGATCCCTGTGGTTTGCATTTTGTTTCACCCCAAGTCCCTACCACTAACAGAATAGATAAAAGTCCGTTAACCTCGTTAACTTTAGGGACATTTTGGTCTTTTTACTCATTTTATTAAAAACATTTGTTAATTAAAGTTAAAAGATTTTAACATCCACTAAAATTAAGACACATGTCACTCATTCACTAAAGCCTCAACCACAACTCTCTCTCTCTCTCTCTCTCTCTGTGTCTCTCTCTCTCTCTTCCATTTCCGGCCATCTTCTCCTTCTCCGACCATCTTTTCCGGTGAAGCGAAGCAAGATTTTTTTTTTTGAAAAAAATGAAAAAACCGCAGGGACATGCACTCTCTTTGGAAAGATAGAATGTGATGTTTTAAATTTATAAACCGCAAGCGTACAAGTATTGTAGCATACGGGTCGATCATAGGGAGGTGACAGTCTAACACTAACACTTAATAATCATGTCTAGTTATGCGAATTAGATATTTGATTTGGTTATTAAACTTAGTGGACATAAAATAAAATGAGATTAAGGGAACGAGAGAGAAAAAGAAACAAATAGAAACAAGACTAAGTAAAATAAAGAACAACTACAACTAAAGGGGCACTGGGTAATGTCTACTTAGGATTTTAGTAATGATGAGAATTTGTTTTGCTAAATTACTTTAACCCTCTCTCGAGGTGGAAAAACTTTTCTAGAGCAAGACATATATTTACACTCACAATATATGTACATAGGAAAGAAACATTAATATTTAAAACAAGTTATTTTTCCCAATCAACGTCCCTAACTATTCGAAAATGTTAGAACCGTTGTCATTGACCAATTTAATCTAAGTAAAAGATCAAACTTTCGTTTCGTCAAAAACTAATTAAATCGACTAAATGTTTCGTTAAAAACCAATTAAATTGATCCCAACTCTCGCTAGGATCAAAATGGATTAAAACCCAACATTTGTTATAAGAACAATTGATCAAATACCAAAACTTCGATCCTAAGCGACAATTACCCAATAAAACAATTACGGAATTGAAACCAAGCACAAGTTGTTTAATTAGACTCTAATAAGATCAAAGACAATGTAAATCCAAACTATCAAAACAACTACATTAGATACGATCTAGTAACATTAACCCTAACGGAAATCAAAAAGACAAACGATGAATTGCTAAACAAACATATGCAGGAATTTAACGAACGCAGAAAATTAAACCTAATCTAATTCACGGAAATTAAGTGCAGAAATTTAAAGAGTTTAGGGAGAAATTGAGATGCAATAAATTAAAATAGGGAGTAGGAAATAGGGAATAAGGATACATAGAGATGAAGGGTAAAGAGATAAGCAATAGAGATCTATAGAAAAGAAAGCTTAAAAACTTATAATAACATCTAAGAACAATAAGAGAATAAAACCCAAGAACGATTAGATTATCAAAAGGGTTCAAACAAACAAGAAAAATACTAATTGTATTAAAAGAGTAAGGAATAAGATACTAGAATGTATGAAAGACCGATTGCGAATCGGTTTCCAATAGCCTAAGTTTGGAGCACAATCTTCCGCCCTAAAGCTTGAGAAATCGACCAAGGGGATCCTCCCAAGAACCAAAAACGTAACCCCTTGATGCTGGTGGTAATCGATGTGTGTAAAAACAAGACCTTCACAAGGGTTTAAATAACCAAAAATAGCAAAGCCCAAAGAATAAAGGCCCAAAATAAAAATGTAACAGCTGTTCACGCCAGTGAAGCAACCCCTCACTGGCGTGACGTAGGACAGAAAGTTTTAAGAGATTTTTCCAGATTTTGTTCACTGGCGTGACGGCGGACAGATTGTTAACTTGAGTTTCATAAGGGTTTCTTCGCGTCCATGAAGCTATCATTCGCGCTCGTGAAGTGTGCAACATCTTCAATCTTCAAACTCTTGACTTTTTCTTCCATCACTTCATCAAATTGTGCGTCTATCCTCGCCTCTTCCACTTCTTTAACTTCCTTTTTCGCATCGTTCTTCAAGTCCTCCACCGAATCATCTCCAACATCACTTATAATCTGCACAAAAGCATAAAAACTATTCCAAAACCCATTCCAACCGGCAACCGTGATAAAAGGAAAAAAAGGAAAAGAATAATAAAAAGGTATGAAAGGACTAAACTAAGGACTAAAATGCATAAAAGACGCAACTAAAATGAACAAAGTTAGGTGCATAAAATGCACTTAACAGAGTGCATCTCCTCCAAGACCTCCACCCACCTGCAATATCATGTGTTAGGTAGACCGAGAGACGAGAGAAGAGATCGAGAGATGAGAGAAGAGGGATGGGTGGCTGGAAACTCCGTTGGCTATACCGTCGATCATGGCTGGAAACTCCGTTGGGTAAACCGTTGGGTTTTTTCATCCATAATTGCCCTGCTCTACACACTTCTGCCAAGCAACCACAACTTAGGGTCGTTGTCTTCTCCTTTCCCCCTTCGTTTTCTTTCACCTCCCACCACGGTGACCTCCTATCGAAACTCACCATCGAGAAGTAGAGAATAGCGTTACTTCCTCCATTGTTGCAGGTATGGGAAAGAGAGCCGATGGTTGTCTCTGTTTTGAGAGATAATGTAAAGTAAGTCATAATGGTGGTAATTATTGTTATTGTTTATGGTGATGATGGGGTCGTTGGATCCACAATGAACTTTTCAAAAAACCTGCAGATGGGTGGAATTCAACTCAAAACAAAAAGATCAAGATTGATGATGGATGATGTTTCTTCATAATGTAGCAACACTTCTCCTGGTACAAAAACACCTAATCATGTTGGAATCTAAAATGGGTCTCGATTTACTCCCAGAAAACTCATCTCCTAGACCTTTTTTTATCAACTCCTAGATCTTCATCTTCCTCCTCTCATGCGACCCCATTAAACCCTCTTTCAAAGTTGAAGTCGGCACTGACGAAAAGATAGTGTTATGGTGATGGTGTATGTATGTATATATATATATATAGAGAGAGAGACAGACAGAGAGGGAGGATCATGCGAGAAACAAACTAATTTGCGAGAAGGCGAGAAGGAATGTGAGCCACATAATTTATTAATTAAAAAAATCATAAATAAAAAATAAAAAATAGTTTTAAAAATTAGGATAATTATCATTTTAAATTGGATAAATCCTTAAAATTCTCATTATATTTTTTAGATTTATTTATTTTGTAATTTCAATTATTTATTATTTTTTTTTCTAAATATACTTTTAATAAAAAAAATTACAATTTTAAACAAATATCACACGTGATATCATTATATGAATATTTATACATATCACATATAATCATATTATTATATGTGATAATGTATATTTTTATTTATAGATCTTTTTGTGATGTAAATATTATCACATGTGATAATTGTATATATTTTCGTTAATCATATGTGATTATGTATACTTTTATTTATAGATCTTTTTATTATGTAAATATTATCACATGTGATAATTATATATATTTTAGTTAATCATATGTGATTATGTATATTTATATTTATAGATCTTTTTGTGATGTAAATATTATCACATGTGATTATGCGTCATTTATATTCAGACATATATTATCATATGTGATATTTACAAAAATCCACCTAGTGGGATCATATGTGATACATAATAATATATCACATGTTAAACGAAGTTAATCAAATATGATTCAAAACGTAAATCTAAAAAATAGAGAAAAAATGGTGAAATAAATAATGAATTAGTTATTGATAACTCTCATTTTGAACGTTATTTACACGTCATTTGTGTGAGTTTTTCTTTCATTTTAGTTGTGTTTCCTTTTTATTTGTTTGTATTCTTTCTTTTATTATTTTATTTTCATTTGGAGTTGTTGAGAATGTTTTTATGGTTAAACGCATCATTTTTTTGGTTAAAAACGTCACTGTTCCGCAGTGGGCACCAGAGGGACCATTGGGTAAAGCTATTATCCAGTTTTTGCTAGCTGTAAATTGCTGGATCATGTGGCTGGAATTTAAGTGAATGGTGTCCACACAATTTTTAGGGCAATCCTCACCCTTGGATTATCAAGATTTCAAGTATAAATACAAGCTTGGGGAGGAGCATTGAAGAGACATCTCATCTCATCTTCCATCATCAAGAAAGCAATAACACTATGTTCTTCATCTTCAAGCATTTACTTTCATGGTTAAAGAGATGAAATATTAGTGTAGAATTTAATTTCTCGCATTTAATTTTTGTCTTTTATTTTCCGTCTTTTATTTTCTCGTATTTACTTTCCATACTTACTTTAACGCATTTAAATTCCGAACTTTACTTTCTAGTTACGCTTGTAGTTTATCTTTATTAATGCAAATAGTTAACAAATATTTATTTCTTTACATTTTGTTTTTTATTTTTATTATGAGCTAATCATTTTTTGGGTAAGGGTGTGAGCCGACTTGAGACTAGTAGGCGACACTTGGGTGTTGCCATTATTGCTAACTCTTAAACTTGGTCACTTGAGTCGGGACTTAAACTCAACGCGGATAAGCCGATCACTTTGAAGTGTTAATATTAGATCTTGATCTCGAGAGAGGCGGATTCGAAATACGGCTTAAGTGATGCACAAGGATTTGAGAGAGTCTTTGATAACCACGTAGAGATATAGGTTTTGCATGATTTATTACGGTTCAAACGTCGGAGGAGATTTATATCACAAAGAGATTTGAGTGTAAATCTCCGTACCGGTAGAACTTGATTTATTTCAACGTAGTTAAATCGGCAAGATTAAGAGTTGGTAACGATGGATACTTTATGGACATTTTGTAGGACCGGTCTTTAAAAATCATTTTCGAGAGATCGGGCTTGTTATAGACACTTCGTGCTACAAAGTGACTAACCATTTTGTTACTACGTAAATCTCAAGAAAAACTTACACCCATACCCATTTTAGTTTATTATTTAGTTGTTGTTGTTAAAAGCACCAAACTCGCTCAAAAATAATTTCTTCTTCTCTCATTGAAAATCGGTGTATTCTCGACTTAGGACTCTAAACTTTGAAGTCCAATCCCTGTGGATACGATCTCGGTATATTTACCACTTTATTAATTGTAGCGACCATAGTGTAGGTGTATACTTGCGCCGTCACTTTGGCCTATACAGTTTTCCGCTACCAAGTTTTTGGCGTCGTTGCCGGGGATTGGCGTATTTCCAGAGTTTCTTGAGTTATAAGTTGAGTTTTTCATTGATTTTTCTTTCACCATAATGGATGGTTTTAGTTGGGATGCCCCATATTTTAATATTTCGATTATTCATGGGAACAACATCCTAACTTTTTGGAAAATATTCAAGATGATGGCACCTACACTTCATTTTCACCTCCCTATCAAGATTGGAATGACACGTTTATAAATACATTTGACCAATCATGGGAGGGGAATTTTGATTATTCTTATGATTTTCAAGGGAGTGATCCTCATTATGAATTTGCGTCCTTTGTTTCCAACTACCCACCTGAGAATGTTTTTGAACAACCCGAACCATCTCACTCTTTTGAAACTTTTTCCCCAAGCGTAACGGAAAATTTTACAACATTTTTGGGAAATTTCACATCCTCTTTTGAAGCATTGAATACTAAGATGGGACAACTAGTCGACGAGTTGAAAAATCAAAGTAGAGGTCCCTTACCAAGTGCTAATGAAAAATCTAAATGTGTTGGTAAGGATGAGAGTGATGTTGAGAAAGAGTTGGATATTTTTAAGGCAAATTTTGAGCACATGAGCAAGCCTTCTTTACTTCCCAATAGTGAAGAGGTGCTTCAAGATGCTAAAATTCCTAACTTAATAATTTTTGCTCATGTTGTGCAACCTTCTTTTTGTGATCACAATGTTCCTACAGGGATCATGCCATGGACTGTTGGGAGGATTTGTGTGATCAAAAGTTCGGGAATTTTGCCTAGATCGTGTTCTTTGGGTGGTGGACTTGTTGGAAGAAGCTTTGGTATCGTGAAAGTGCCTATTATCTTGAAGCCACTCCACTTTCGGAAGATGCACTCGTGGGGTTGTGAATCACATCCTACATAACTTTGATGCAAACTCATCTTCTTCTCTCAACTCCAATTTTGTGTCTTTTATTTTACGTTTTTGTGTGTGTCGTTGAGTCTATTCTTTTTCGACTAGTATCAAGAATTTTTGGGATAAAAAAATCTCATGCATCTTATATCCTTAGATTTTTTTTTATGTTTCATAGTTTGAATAATTTGTCCACTACTAGCAGATTTCTAGAACTAAGCAACCAATTCCCCGGTATCCATATTGATTAAACTTTGAAACTCTAGAAATGACATATGCCTTTTTTTTAAACACTTGGCCAATACACTTTTCCTTTGTTGCCTTACCCGAGCCTTTGAGTCTTACCATTCTCTCCACAATGAGAACATTGAGTATTTTAAGTTTGGGGGAGAAAACTCAAGTGTTGAAAAAAAAAGGAGCTCAATCCTTCGAAAAATTGGAAGGAAAAAATAGATATACAAATAGTTGAAGTTGACACTTTGAGGAAAAAAAAAGTTGGGTAAAACACATCAAATACATAATAGAAATATTCTTTTGTTGTGTATCCCAAAGAGACAAGTTTGGGGGAAGATGAAAAAGAAAAGTGAGAAGCCTTAAACACCAACCATTCAAAGTTCTATAGATCTAAGTTTGCAAAGTCAATTTTCATAAAATGGGTGGATTATATCTTAGCTTATGGAAATCAAATTGCAATAAAAAAGAACATAGTGGAAAGATTAGGAAAAACTATGGATATTTTTAATCAAAGGGATTTAAGATGCAAAATAAATATATATATATATATATATATATATATATATATATATATATATATATATATATATAAAAGAGAAAAGAAAAAAAAAGTTGAAGATCCTACTTGTGATACTTAGTCGTCTTGTGTATTTTGTATCTTCATTTGTTTTTATTTTTGTTCTTTTAGTTACTTTGGGACAAGTAACAAGTTAAGTTTGGGGGTGTGATAACTCTCATTTTGAACGTTATTTACACGTCATTTGTGTGAGTTTTTCTTTCATTTTAGTTGTGTTTCCTTTTTATTTGTTTGTATTCTTTCTTTTATTATTTTATTTTCATTTGGAGTTGTTGAGAATGTTTTTATGGTTAAACGCATCATTTTTTTGGTTAAAAACGTCACTGTTCCGCAGTGGGCACAGTCTACCCACTGTGGGCACCAGAGGGACCATTGGGTAAAGCTATTATCCA
Organism: Arctium lappa; assembly: GCA_023525745.1. Classification (NCBI taxonomy): domain Eukaryota; kingdom Viridiplantae; phylum Streptophyta; class Magnoliopsida; order Asterales; family Asteraceae; genus Arctium; species Arctium lappa. Next base: position 6,734,837 of record CM042047.1, read on the forward strand.
GTTTTTGCTAGCTGTAAATTGCTGTAATTTGCTGGATCATTTGGCTGGAATTTAAGTGAATAGTGTCCACACAATTTTTAGGGCAATCCTCACCCTTGGATTCTCAAGATTTCAAATATAAATACAAGCTTGAGGAGGAGCATTGAAGAGACATCTCATCTCATCTTCCATCATCAAGAAAGCAAGAACACTATGTTCTTCATCTTCAAGCATTTAGGGGGTGTTTGGGATTGCTTATTTAAAACAACTTATGCTTATTTGCAAAAATGCTTATTAACTTATGGTTATTTGTAAAGTGCTTATTAACTTATAGGAAGAAGGGGCAAATATGTAATTTGGTTAAATAAGTTAATAAGGAGTTTCAAATAAGTCAGTTGAGAATGACTTATCAAAAACTGCTTATTAGCGGAGTGGAGAAGTTATAAGCAGTTTCCAATCCCAACACTCAAAACAACTTATTTGCTGTTTGAAAACGCAATAAGTTAATAAACACCTCAAATAAGCAATCCCAAACACCCCCATACTTTCATGGTTGAAGAGATGAAATATTAGTGTATAATTTAATTTCTCGCATTTAATTTTTGTCTTTTATTTTCCGTCTTTTATTTCTCGTATTTACTTTCCGTACTTTCTTTAACGCATTTAAATTCCGAACTTTACTTTCTAGTTACGCTTGTAGTTTATCTTTATTAATGCAAATAGTTAACAAGTATTTATTTCTTTACATTTTGTTTTTTATTTTTATTATGAGCTAATCATTTTTTGGGTAAGGGTGTGAGCCGACTTGAGACTAGTAGGCGACACTTGGGTGTTGCCATTATTGCTAGCTCTTAAGCTTGGTCACTTGAGTCGGGACTTAAACTCAACGCGGATAAGCCGATCACTTTGAAGTGTTAATATTAGATCTTGACCTCGAGAGGGGCGGATTCGAAATACGGCTTAAGTGATGCACAAGGATTTGAGAGGGTCTTTGATAACCACGTAGAGATACGGGTTTTGCATGATTTATTACAGTTCAAACGTCGGAGGAGATTTATATCACAAAGAGATTTGGGTGTAAATATCCGTACCGGTAGAACTTGATTTATTTCAACGTAGTTAAATCGGCAAGATTAAGAGTTGGTAACGATGGATACTTTATGGACATTTTGTAGGACCGGTCTTTAAAAATCATTTTCGAGAGATCGGGCTTGCTATAGACACTTCTTGCTACAAAGTGACTAACCATTTTGTTACTACGTAAATCTCAAGGAAAACTTACACCCATACCCATTTTAGTTTATTATTTAGTTGTTGTTGTTAAAAGCACCAAACTCGCTCAAAAATAATTTCTTCTTCTCTCATTGAAATCGGTGTATTCTCGACTTAGGACTCTAAACTTTGAAGTCCAATCCCTGTGGATACGATCTCGGTATATTTACCACTTTATTAATTGTAGCGACCATAGTGTAGGTGTATACTTGCGCCATCACTGTGGCCTATACGGTTTTCCGCTACCAGTTATGAATATCACATGTGATATTTGATGAAAATTATGATTTTATCTAAAAAATAATAAAAAAAATTATGAATTTATTAAAATTAAAAAATAAATAAATTTAAAAGATATTATGAGATTTTTAAGGATTTATCCAATTCAAATTGTAATTATCATAATTTTTTAAAAAATAATATATTTATGCTATTTTTTAATTAATAAATTATGTGGCTCTTATTGATTTTCGTCTTCTCGCAAATTGCCTACTTTCTCGTTTGAACCTGCCCCTATATATATATATACTACCTTAATATACATTTAAGCAAAAAGTCTTAAAGACAAGTCTTTAAGCATTGAGTATAACAATTTAAAGCATAAAATTGAAAAAACTCTTAATTACAACTCATAATGCATAATGTACAAGTTTTTATTTTTCATAGCATGCACACCTTCAATACTCAAGTGTGTTGATGGTTGATGTAATTTTACTTCGTGCATAGTAGACTGCATTGATCATCTAAGAGGTGTTATGAATTGATGATAAACACTTCAAGCAAAATTCGAGATAGGGCAGACTGCATTGATTATCTGGTAAGAATGACGATAAGGATGGAGAGTCCTACCCAGTGAGAGTGATGATAAGGATGTAGAGAGTCTTACCTGGTAAGTGTTTACCGGGTAAATTGTTACATACGATACCGTTTTGATGGACTACAATCTTACAAGCTATTGTCCTTGGAGTGTGAATATGGGATGGGGGTGTTTAGTATTTTTTGATTCATCTAAATCTGTGTTTGAACATTTTCTTTGGTTCTTCACAGACTTTAGATTCTTTCTTAGGTTTTGGGTATTAACCAATGTTCTAAAAAACTCGCCGCAGAGCCGCAATGGCCCGCCATGGCACCAAGGCTTGTGTGTCACGCCACGTTAAGCCCATGGCACGCCATGGCCTAATGCGCGGTTATTGTAATGAGATATTTGATTTTCTTTACGTTTTTAATGTTTTATTTGCAAGTTTTTTTATATATTCAACCTAACTTAACTTCCCTATTACTATTGACTCACTGAGTAACACCACAAAACATACGTTTTTATATATAATATTATATATGAAATATAAATTTGACGCCATAAGTCACGCCTTGAAAACGCCGTGGCTCCTAAGGCTTGAGGCTTGGCCTCACCGCCACGCCACGCCTCACGCCATTTAGAACCTTGGTATTAACTGGTTGTTAATGGGGTTTATGTGCAGCAAACACTTGGCCTTAATTCTTCAGTTGAGTATCAAAATGACATATCAACATTTGTTCCTTTTCTGCTTCTTTGGTCATATACACATGCTTTTCTTTGTGTATGCAATTTGGCACATTGCCATTGCTTTTGATTCCAAATGGTCTGTTGTATGATGCTGCTTTGGTTGTTCATCATATTGGCCATGTTTATTTTGGAGTAATAAGGGGATACCTCATATTGGCAGCCTCTGGAAGCTGCAATTTTGTGAGCTTTCGATAGATGGACCAGTTTGTGTTGTGGTCAGTGTAATCCAGATTGGTCAGTTTTAAAGATTTCTACCTGTTGCAATTCTGAGTTGGGGTGGATTGTTAGAAGCAAAAGTGTTGATATTTTTGATCTTGTCTATCTGATTGGTTTTAGAAAGCTTTCAAGATGGATATGGAGAGATGAGATCTGTTGCTGTAAATTTGGTGATAAGTGTGATTTTTGTGCAGTTGTATAGGTCTACATTGTTTCTCTGCTATTGAGTACTCCAATACTTACTCAATATTTGCTTCCCATCTTTTTATTCGGTCTTTGCTATATGTTGGAAGCTAAATTGGCTTCTCAGCAGTTGTCTCCTTTTCTCCTTTGGTCTTATTATCCAAACAATTTTATTCTTGGACCCTGTTGCAATGGCCATTGGCCAATTTGCAACTGTTTTTTGGAAAGTGTACAGATTGTTTATCTCTGATTCTATATGTATCTGTAGCCTAAAGCATACTGTCATTGCATATATCAGTATCCTAAAAGGCTGGATTTGGTTCCACATTATTAAGATTTGGGTTGAAAAGAGAAGAAGCAGAATGATTTTTGGATTGAAAGTTGTATGTTTATTGGAAATGAAGAGAGTAGGGGCTGGAATTTTTGACAGAAGTGGGAATGGTGATAGGAAGTTGGGGATAAATTGGAAGGTTGTCTGAGCCTTGGAGAGTTCAATTTCAATGGTTGAAGAAGGTGGTTCCTCACAATTTTTGTTGGATGCTTGTGCTATTCTTTGGTATGAAAGTGATCTGGATTTGATGGAACATTTTATTTATTTTTGGTGGTTCAGAACTCTTAATGGGGATAAGTCTAATGATGGACTTTATTGGGATAAAGGAGATAGTCAATTTGGATTTTTTTGTGGCCTAAATTCATTATGGAAAAGGAATGTTTGTGGTGGATTTAGTGGTCACGTGGAGTGCAATTTTGCTAGCTTTTGGAAGCAGATTATTTCTTTTATTTGGATTGATATTGAAGTTTGAGTTTTCTTAGAGGAAAAAAGAGAATGGGCCGGAAAAATTGTCTGAGCTAAAAAGCATATGGAGATGGACTATAATAGAATAGTGGGCTCTATTATTGCTAATGGGAGTTGGGCTATATGGAAGCATTGCCTTTATTCTTTCTGGATATGGGCTTTTATTTTTATCTCGTATTGGGCTGGATTCTCTAGAAATGGAAATTTCGATCATGGGCTAATATTGATAAAAAGATTGGGCCTCAATTGGTAAACCTTTGGACCACTGGTATGCCTTGCTTGCATCAGATTATGGGCCATCTTATTTTTGGATTATGGGTTTTTTTGAACATCAAGATTTGCAAATATGGTATGTGCAACTTTGATGATACGTGGGCCGTATCCAATTTGGACGTGGTCATGGTTTATTTTTTGGGTATTGATTTTGTTGTTGATTTGTGGATATATATTCCATTTTTGGTACATAGGATTTTTCGCATTCTTTGACTTTTCCCTAAGCATGTGTTTGGGATTCATTTTGTATTTTTTGGGGTATACCCCTCGTAATATGCATTTTTCATTTTAATTCAATAAAAATTTTCCAGAGGTTCTGTCCCATTTTCCCAAAAAAAAAATCTTACATGCTAAAGTAAGTTATAGTGTTAAATCTTACAGACAAGCGTTTGGGTAAACGACTCTTAAGTGTAAATATATCATTCTTCAAATTTCTTCTAACAAAACCAACCAATCTTTAAAATCATTTACATTTACGCCTCTCGACGCATTGCACGGGTACACTACTAGTATGTATATATAGATATAGATGTGTTGCATGTAGGTCATGAGGTGAAGGAGTTGTGGGTCAAAGGGAGACAGGGTCGTGCCTGGGGGAGGGCGGGCCGGGCGCACGCCCACGGCCCACAAGATATAGGGACCCAATTTTTTTTAGTATATACTATATATTATATATGGTAGTAGTTAAAAAATAAGTAAATAAAAGAGACAAATTTTTAAGTATCTAATAAGTCAACAAAAAGAATTTAACATTATATTAAGAGCACAAACATGTATTAGTTAATTACATTAGAAAATAAAATATGTAAAAAGTTCATCGATCGTTCATTTTATATTATTGTTTATTGTCTCTCCAAGTTTCTTTATTCAGTACTAAAATATTAAACTATTTTGTCTCTCTAAGTTTCTTTATTTCAAAACTACCTTTGTTTTTCATACAATATTAACTCATATATTTAAAGTAAGAATAATATATCAAACTATTACCAACATGAACTTTAGATTTTAAGATTGATGGTTAATAAAATTTGTTTTAACCTTAAAGTAAATTTTAAAATGGTGATGAAAACATTAATATAAGGTGACATGGAAAACCAACTGATTTACATTCAGTGGTGAATCCAGAATTTTTTCCTGATGGAGGCACCTTTAAGAGATATTAAATCCCTACAAAGTCGTCCGATATATTTTTACCCTAATTGCACCGTTTCTAAAGATTTTAAAAGTATTCTTGGTTGATTTTAAGGGATTTCTAAGTTTTTTTTGGTGATTTTGAGAGACCTTTTCGGTCTTTTTGGTTGATTTGGAGAGTTCTTTTGATTTTTTTTGTTTGATTTCGAGATACTTTTATTGGTTGACGGGTCCCATACGAAAATTCACTGGGACGAACTATGGTAGAAATGACAAAAAAAAGTAATTTTTAACCTAAAAAAAATCTTTTTTTTTAATTTTCTAACGGGGGCCTATCCCCCCATAAGTTATCAAGTGAATTCGCCCCTGTTTACATTGATTTACATAAAGGGCTACGCTGAATAGTCAAAACTCTGACCCAAAATGATGTCAATCTATATATTAAAGGTATATCATATGATGTGTTTGATGGCAGAACAAATTTACAGCGCTATGTAAAAATGATATGGTACATAATATTAATGTAGAAATAATTTTTGATTGATTTTACGTCTAGGAATATTCGGTAAAAAGGTTTTATATGAATTATTTGTATTTTCTAAATTCGTTGTTAATCTAATGATAAAAACAACGTATTGAAATTTTTTATTGTACTTATTGAGTGCCCAATTTTCACATGTCGCCCATGGCCTATAGAATGTCAGGAACAGGCCTGAAGGGAGAGAAAAGTGGTCAAAGTGGTCAAAAATAGGTGATATGACTTTCTTGCCCCTTAACTAACGGAAAGTTTATTTCAAAATGCAAAGTTAGCGGTAGGGACTTGGGGTGAAACAAAATGCAAACCACAGAGATCCCTGGTGTAATTATTTCAAAATAACGATCATATCCAGATTCTGAGCAAACCACAGGGACCAACGTTGTAATTTACTCTATTCTATAATTTATAATTCCAATACACTTTTATTTTTTTTATAATATAAAATAATAAAAATTGAATTTCATTGATAGGATTAAATAAAATAATCATTTCTCTATTTTACTATCAAGTTTTAGAAAATTCTTTAAACTTGAATTATTTTTAATTTTTCTCCGTTATAGTTAATAACAAAACTATTGAAAATGTTTATTCAACAAAAACTATTTGTTTCTATTTTAACAATGCTAGCATGGAGAGATGCTCTTACCAGCCGCCGCATGGTTTGAATTGACTAATTTTATTAATGTGATGCCACATGTCAACCCTTCCACCGTAAGTTGAGGATAATGTTTGCAAGTGAAGACACTATTTAATTTTGGTGGTCTGATCAGAATCAGACAATGAGCTTGAATTGACCGATTTGTCCTGTCTTTCCAAACCATCCCCTGTTTAATTTAAATAGGGAAATTAATTAAAATGATCGTATTTTAATATCATATTACTAAAATACCTTAAATCTCTTTTGTTTTGCTAAAATACTCTTTTTGGCCGGGATGTAGAGCCGGGATGAGACCCATCTCGGGGTTATTAATTTTTTTGAAAAATAGAGGGGTTACCCCGGGATTTAGAGAGATATCCCGGGGTTGGAGTTGAAAATTTTAATTCAATTTATATCCCGGCGTTAAAAAGATAATATCCCGGGTGAAATTTTTGAATCGATTGTATATTATTTTAATATAGGGAATTTAATTAAAATACTCTTTTTTGAAAAATCAGTACCCAAAGTGCCCAAAATCTTGTAATTTTTGCCAAAATACTCTATAAGTCCGCGTTTTTTCAAAAAACGCGGACTGGTACTTTTGGGTCGGCGTGTGGGTCAAAACGCGGGTTGGATCCACGTTCCCACTGTTTCACGCGGGTTGGGTCCGCGTTTCCTCACTATGTCCGCCTTTTGGGTGCAATTCAATTCAATTGAATTGGAAATTTATTATATATTTACAGTTTATACCCCTATAATTATTTAGTTAGTCTACTTTATACCTTTTACTTTTCTATTATTCATTTTATATTTTTATCATATTAACACATAAAATCGTATATTAACTAAAATACGTTAAAATAATACGTTTTAATTTTAACAAGTTACACCATTATAATCGTCTCTTCGAAACCTTCGAAACGAACCCAATATTGAATATTTTTGGATTTAATTACTTAATTATATATCATATGTACTACATAAAACGTATGAAACGTATGCATATGTTATTTTTCTTTTTACCCTAAAACATAAAACGTATTATATATATATACTACATATTTTTGGACAAAGTATTCATAATTTATGTTATTCTTTTTTTTACCATTTTACTAATAACGATATTTTTAGTCCAATGGTAGTCCAATGGTAGAATATCGTTATCGATTATACAGAGACGACAATTTCAATACATTTATTTTTAAAATGATATTATTTGTTAGTTTTACATGAATATCATTAAACCACTACCAAAAATCATGTAAAACTAACAAATAAGGTGGGACTCCCATTAAGCATACTGAGATGCTAACAAACATGTCTTAAATTTGGTAAATCATTTCATCTTATGTTTTTACCTGATTTTTTTTTATCATTGACCCATTAAACATAAAAATAAAATTCAAATATTCTCATATTAAAAATAAATGAATTGAAATTGTCGTATTCGTATAATCGATAATTATTAAAAGATTTTACAATAATAATGATATTAAAACTAAAACAGATATAATATATAATAAAAATAAAATTCAAATATCATCATTTTAAAAATAAATGTATTGAAATTGTCGTCTATGTATAATCGATAATTCTTAAAAGTTTTTACAATAATAATGATATTAAAACTAAACCAGATATAATATATAATAAATAATTAAATCCAAAAATATTCAAAATTGGGCTTATTTCGAAGGTATCGAATAGACGGTTATAATGGTGTAACTTGTTAAAATTAAAACGTATCTTTTTAACGCATTTTAGTTAATATACGATTATATGTGTTAATATGATAAAAATGTAAAATAAAAAATAGAAAAGTAAAAGATATAAAGTAACCAACTAAATAATTATAGGGATATAAAATGTAAATATATATATATTAAAATAATATACAATCGATTCAAAAATTTTACCCGGGATATTATATTTTTAACGCCGGGATATAAATTGAATTAAAATTTTCAACTCCAACCCCGGGATATCTCTCTAAATCCCGGGGTAACCCCTCTATTTTCTCAAAAAATTTAACAACCCCGGGATAGGTCTCATCCCGACCCTACATCCCGGCCAAAAAGGGTATTCCAACAAAACAAAAGAGATTTAGGGCATTTTGGTAATACGATATTGAAATACGGTCATTTTAATTAATTTCCCATTTAAATATACTACTACTTTATAAAATTTATTTTATAGAATAAAAAAATACGACCTTCTATACAAAGACATTTTGATAGATTTATAGAACCTTTTTGACGTCTTAGCAGGTTTTTTAGAACACTTTTAATACAAAATATCATATTAGCTATTTTAGATGACAATTTTCTCAAAAGTGTTCTATAAACCTATACAGTTGTTTTAATACATCTTTTAAAATAATGTCTAAATACGACTTTTTTTATAGAAAAATATCCAAAAAAAATTGTTATTACGTTAAAAAAACGTTTTATAAACTTATTACAACGCTTTTAAATATCTCATTTTATTTTTTGGTCATATAAATTAAGTCTTATAAAGTGTTTTATTAGAAAGTTTAGAAATTTTTGGTATTCTATAATCTCAAGTTTATTATAGTGTGTAATTTATTATTTAAATCTAAAAATAAAAATCAATATCTTTTTTAATTCTTATTATCATGATATTTATTTTATTATTGTATCTTAATTATAATTCTGGTTATTAAGCATCAATTACTATTTATTGTTTCCAATATATTATTAAAGTAGGTAAATAGAAAATAAGAAACCCGTATATAAATTTAAGAAATAAATATTTTATTAAACTAAATGTATCTATATTATCTATACTATATTATAAAGATGACATAAAAAACTCTTAATTACAACTCACTAAGCTTTATGTATTATCATTTAAAGCTATCTACTTAAAATCTATTAAAAATAACTACTAAAGCCTAATGTACTACCTGTAAAGCTTTTAACCCTAATTAATATATTTCATCCTTATCCCCCAAAATCCTTATCTCTAATCCTCAAACCCTAAAATTATGAAATTTGAATTCTGATAAACATAATCAAAACAGAATAAACATCTCAATTTAAATATAAAAAATTTAAAATATATAAGATAATTAATAAATTTTAACAAACTACTTAATTTTTTTTATATAAAAAACATTATATTGTTAGGCTTAAATTAAACAAATTTATATATAAAAAACCATTATCACTCAATTAAAAAACAATTAATGAAGCAATATGTACTACTTTTAAATGCTTTTAACCCTAATTAATAAATTTTATCCTTATCCCCCAAAATCGTTATCTCTAATCCCCAAATCCTAAAATTATGAAATTTGAATTCTGATAAACATAATCAAAACAGGATAAACATCTCAATTTAAATATAAAATTTTTTAAATATATAAGATAACTAATGGATTTTAACAAACTACTTAACTTTTTTTATATCAAAAACATTATATTGTTAAGCCTAAATTAAACAAATTTATATATAAAAAACCACTATCACCTAATAAAAACCATCCAAAATCGTACTGTAAATCAATAAAAAACAAAAAATAAAAATAAACATTAAAATCGTGATGTATCTCGCTGTATTGCGCGAGTACACTTCTAGTATTATAAAGTATGGATAAAAAACTCTTAAATACAAATTATTAGACACAAGGTACCATTATTTTATGCAATATTTTAAAAATATCTTAATTTACAAGTATCAAAGCACAAGATACATATTACTACTGCAAGTTTCTAACACCCACCAATTTGGTATGTACAGAGTCTTCCTTTTATGCAGACATTTTCATGTATCACTATTAATTAATATATTATATTACTATAAATTTGTTTTAATTATATTATTAAATATGTAATTGGTTATTTTTCTAGATTTAATTAAAATATATAAGATAATAATTGAATTCTAACAAAATACTTAAATTTTTTTATATAAAAAACATTATATTATTAAGCATAAATTAAATAAATTTATAAAAAAAACATTATCACTTTCTCAAAACTATCCAAAATCGTACTGTAAATCGATAAAAAAATAAAATGAAACATTAAAACCGTAATATATCTCGCTGCATTACACGAGTACGTTTTTAGTATAATATAATAATAGAAAAAAAAAGTCATGTAAGAATGGTGGGCTACCACTGCTGTGGGAATATCTCGGTATATTTAATTTATTCCCTTTTATGAATTTATAAAAAAAAATGATTTAATTTATTCCGTTTTATGAATTTATAATAATAAAAATATGATTCTATGTTATATATATATGTATAACAAAATCAGTATCACACGGTCGCAAATAAGCGTCGTGGTCGCAACTGGCAACCGACGGCTTCTATGATTCATATATCATTCTTATATATTGTTAAATGTACTTATATTTAGTAATTTCATTTTTACACAAATCAATAAAACCTTTTTTATATTCTTAGTAGTGTTGGGCCCGTGCATTGTACGAGAGAATTTTTTTTTTGTTGGAATATTGAACCGAGTTAAAATGAAACGTAATTTCTCTGTTAATCATTAATATAGATATAAATGCAAAATCTACATTTAAAATAGATTATGCTAATATAAAATCTATTTTATAAAATCCTCCACCAAAAAAACAAATAATTATATTAATAAATGAGTATCCATTCCACAAATAGATACATTTAAAATAGATTATGCTAATATAAAATCTATTTTATAAAATCATCCACAAAAAAAAAACAAATAGTTATATTAATGAATGAGTATCTATTCCACAAATAGATGATTATGTGAGATACTGTGCTTGGAAAAGTTGTACCAAAGCATTAAGAAATTGTAAATTAAGTAATTGGCTTTAATTAGTTGTAACTTGTGCTTAAAATGTTGTAAATAAGAGTTTTTTATACCGTTTTTATAATATAGTCAGGCCCGACCCTGGCCCATGGCTATCGTGGCTTCAACCATGGGCATCAGGCCCATAAGGGGCATCACAATTATATTGTAATTTTAGTTAGGTAGGCTCAGTTGGGGGCCAAGAAAAGATACCACCGTTTGATTTTTGCATAAGGCGCATGCGAATCAGTCATCGATCAAGAAACATGTAATCCAATCTCTCTTCGCTCTCGTTACTCTCTCTCTCTCTCTCTCTCTCTCTCTACCAAATTGATTGGCTTCTTGCTGTCTTGCGTCTGCCTCTGCCCTAAATCGACAAGACCGCAACTGGAGTCGTGGTTGCTACCCTAAAAGCGAAAACAAGTTATGCCCTAAATCGACAAGACCACAACTGGAGTCGTGGTTACTACCCTAAAACGAGTTCTACCTTAAATCGACGACTAGGTGGTTGCTGCCCTAAAACGAGTTCTGCCCTAAATCGATTAATAGACCATTTGTTGTTGTCCTGCTGACTTGCTGCCCCTAAATCGACTACCGACTTCAGTGGGCAGTGGCTTGCTAATCAAGTTCAGGTGTTTTCTTTCTAATTTCTAAGTATACTTTGTTGAATTGTTAGAAAAATATATATTTATTGTGGTGACTACTTGTTCAAAGTCCATATGCACTTTAGAACAAATGACTTGTTTATTTTGGAATGAAATGGGTGGAACTAAAATGCACTCCTATGTGTTTTTTTATCTGGAATATTGAATCTGCCAATGTCTTTAATGGAGTAGTTTGCAGAATTAAGAGGATGCAACCTTGGTTGGAGAAGCCAGGTTTCGTGCCCTTTATCTATTAGAGTTCTGACCAAATCAGTTGGCTTGGTAGGAAGTCGATATCTCTAGGTGGAATACCCGTTAATAAGTAGTACTGGATATTGATTTTTCTTCCTTTCGAACCTCTAATGAGCTTTTGAGGAGACGAGGTTCCAACATATCTTTAGGAGAAAATGATCCAAGTCTAGCCAACGTGGGTCTCCAACTCGCCCCTCCAACAAAGGCTATACATGATAAGATTTTCCCAGTGTCGTGAGGAGGATAGACAGGTATAGATTTCCGAGAGTGTCGAGTAGCTAGAGTAGTAAGGCCTTGGCTTTGATACCTTGTACGAATATGTGGAACCCCTATATTACTCTACATATCCCTTCAAATAGTTTATCTTGATTTTCATATGCATATCTAAGGGCATTTTTTTTGCCTTACGCCATGGGCATCCGTAACCTCAGGACCGACCCTGAATATAGTATAGATTACATAATTTAACCAGATTCTAAAATTAATGTATGTATAAATGGCATCATCCAATTAATATTAGCAAATTGATCCAAATAGTTATTTCTCTTTTCACAATTGATCTATTAGTCCTCTATCTTCTGGTTTTATCAAAATGTCACTACCTACGCAAATAACAAGTTCGTAAATTGTGGATGGGAGAAAAAGTAAAAAAAAACAGAGATTTTTGAACATGATCTGTAAATACATGGACCAAATCCATAATTTAGTCTAGGGTCTATGAATTTATGTACACAAATTGTGGACATGTTTAAAATATTTTACAGTTTTGGCCTCTGCATTTGGATAGCATTTTAGATTTTTTTTTTTTTTTTTACTATTTCCCCTCCATAGTTCGAAAACATGTTACTTATAAAGATAGTGACATTTAGATATATATAAAAAAAAAATTAGGAGATTAATTAGAGAGTAAGAAATAACCATTTTGGTCAATTTACTACATTCCCGATTTAAAATACTTAATCTTGCCGTGTGTAGAGTCTGTAGACTACGACAAATTAGGGCCTGTTTGTTAGCAGCTTAATGGAACTCACAGCTTATTCGGTCAGCTATACATGACTGTTTGGTAGTGACTTAATGATATAGAAAGTGGTTTATTCAGTAAGCTTTTATGGAGGAGCTTTATTCAGAAAGCCAAGTTTTTTCCAAACTTGGCCCTCCCAATTAAAAAACACAATCATTCCATCTATGAAAAAACCCTCTCAAGCAAAAACCTTCTCAATCTATACAGATAGATTAATCCACACAGTCAGCTTTATCCATACAGGACTTAATCGAAAACCAACCAAACAACCCTTTAGTGTCATATGACTCTGTTTGCATTCATTGAGACACAAATCGACGTCATTAGAGTCGCTTTCATTCATGGATCTTGATTATAAATTCTTTTATTTAGGCTATGTTTGGCAAAAAAAGCTAGCTTATAAACTAGCTTTTTTTTCCTGATACATGTTTGGATGACCATAAGTTAGCTTATTGAAACGCTACTCAAAGTAGCGTTTTGAAAAGCTAGCTTATCAGCTACCAGCTTAGCTTATAAGTTAGTTTGCCGAACAATGCCTTAGGGGGTGTTTGGGATTGTTTATTAAACATCGACTTATTAGCTTTTACATAATGTTAATAGGCTATTTTGAGTGTTTGCGTACGAAAAAAAAAGAAAATGGTTTATAATTTTTCCACACTGCTAATAAGAAGTTTAATAAGTTAAACCATTATGATTTATCAACTTACTTGAAACAACTTATGACTTTTTTTGGTTATTTTACATGTATAAACAATCAAAAACACCCCTAAATAACAATTTATTAACTTATTACGTTTTGATACCACAATAAGTTAATTCAAACACTTTTTATAAAACTCTTTTTTATCACCATATAAGTTAATAAGCACTTAAAAAAAAACATAAGTTAGTTTTAGATAAGCAATCCCAAACACCCCCTTAATTCCACAATACAATTTATCCACTCTCTAATTCCATATCACCGTATCTTCACAAACACATACTTATGATAGTTGCAATTTTTGTCAAAAATTAGGAATTAAGATACCCAATTATTTTAATCAACTTGGTCCTAAAATAGGTTCAATTAAGCCCGGTGTTAATTTTATGTTCAGACCCATTTGAGAAGACAATATAGATAAACTTGGACCCATCTCTCTCCTTGGCAAAGAGAACGACGTACGATTCTGGAGAGGAGACAGAGAAGTGCATGACTTCTCATGCGGGCAAACCCGCGCCAAGCACTGTTTGGCCAAAATCGAGACGCGGGCGACCTTTCGCACGGCTCAAGTTGCGCCTCAAGTCGCGAGCGGCCAAAAATGTGGGCCTATGGACCTGTTTCGAGCCGTTATCGATTGGGAAGTGTAGAAAATGGAGGGAAACGACCATAGAAGGGGGACACACCATATTTTGGAAGAAAAATCATATTAGAGAAGAGGAGAAGTCGATTTCTTGAGGAGAAAGCAAAAGCAGCTCATCCGATTTTTTTTTGGTTTAGGTAACATATGTTTTTCTTTCCTTTCCAACATTTGTTTGCTTTGATTTAGATGATTTGATACCTTGAGATTCCATTGTAAACATTTGAGACAAACTTATTTCCTCGATTTCTATTCTCAATGTTAATTTCATTTGGATTTTTAGTTAATCTGATCAATTGACTGAATTTCTTGTGAATGATTGTTAATCAAATCCTAGATACGTAATCATCTTGGATTTTGATAAAGTAACAACTGATTTCGTTTGGTTTCAATAAGGTTTTCGAATCGAAGTCTTGAAATCTCGCATTCAAGGCCTTAATAAGCCGAGCTTATGAGCTTATGGCTTTGAGTTGATGTTTTTCTAGTCCGATAAAGATAATCACGTCTAAGAATTTAAGAGCTTATTTAATTTCTTATTCGTGATTAAGATCCGGTTGAAGAACTTGTTTTAACTGGTGTGAATTTTAGGAAAAATAAAGGTCATTAGAGCTTGTTAACGACTATAATTAACTTGGGTTCGTTCTTTGTATTTACGCTTTTGGAATCAATGATAGGTGTTACCGTCTTAATCGGAAGCGAACTAATATTGAGTTTTCTCTTTATTGTTTTTAATTGAATGTTTAGTTTAGTTTAGTTAATCTAATCCGACCCCCCCCCCCCCCTCTTTTTGTACTAAAAGTATAGAAGTCAAATAATTGCCACGATCTGTCCCTATGGATTCAACCCGACTTACCACTGTTACAATCTATTATGATTTGGATAGTTGAAAAATATTATAACTTATTATTTGACGTTCTCTAACACCCGTCAACTTATTACAAGTCACATCAAACCCAACACCAAAACCCCATAACACAGAATTGAACACTCAAAACACCCACCACTTCTCTTCACTTCACTTCTTCGATGTTTTAATATACGCCAAATTCGTCGAATTCCCAACTCTCGTCAATGTTTTCAAATCATAAGCGATCCAACACCTCGATCGATCCGTATGATAGAAATACCCCATACACTTACAATCCTTACTACATTTCCCCTCACAATCACTTTGTTTCACCGGCCCATCTCCCCTCGTGTACTTGATCATAAAATGGTCCACCCCATCGAGCTTATAGTACCCAAACTCACCACTCTTGCAAGATGGCACCTTTTTCGACTCGCAATCTTTACTCCACCCACTTAGCCCATTTGGTGTTGGGCAAGCCACACACTGGCTATCCTCACACAGACCAAACTTCCCGCATCGTTCCGGCAACTGGCATTCGTCTTGCATCGAACGCCGATCGAAGAACGTGTATATAACCTCCCAAGAAACGCCTTGCACGTTCGGGTTATACGTCAAGAACCTAAGGTTCCCGTCGATTCCTAACCGTAAGTACGATAACGTGTTGTTGTATCGCGAATAAGCCATGTTGCGATTCGAGTTCGACGACGGGTTCGTTACGAAATACTCGAACGTCAAGTAATAAAGAAACCCCTCGTCTGAATCCGGCTCGGACGTGAGCGTTAAATTCGTTAAACCACCTTTGTCGATGGTAAACCATTCGGAAGACGTCCAATACACCATCGGACGAACCGAATTCGGGCTCGTGTAATACATTACCAACCCTTTTGGCTCCATCACCAAACTGTATGCTCCATCGACGTTATTCGCCTCTGAGATCCGACTCACGAGCCGACTCGGACCGCCGGCTCGGAGATATTGTCCGACTAAAAGAGTATCGGTTGGTGAATCGAAGCTTTGCCAAATGAAATTACCCTTCCCATCGTGAAGAACCATGTTCCCATTTGGAAGGACCTGAAAACCAACGACACCCTTGTTGGTGGTGTTGGTTTGCCAGGCGATCCGGCCGTCGGCGTCAGCTAGAACCAGGTTTCCATCGGAACCGAAGTTGAGGGTGGCGTTTTCGCGAACCGGGTTGCCACGGTTGGCTTCCCAGACCCAACGCATGAGGGATTCGGATCGGACCGTGCCCATGCGGAGAGCTAGTGTGAATGCATTTGGGGTGGTGTTGTAGAAGCAGAGTTGGAATGGGTTATTGAAAGGGGGAAGAGCTCGATAATTAGCGTCATATTCGACTATGTAATCACCGAAATCGCCTTCGTTTACGTACTTGAATGTGTCTGAAGCAGGCACAACAGCTAAAGAGATGGTGGAAAGGAGTTGAATGGAGATGAAGAAGAAGAGAAGTGAAATGGAAGCCATTGTTGGTGGTGAGTTTTGAGAGGTGGATTGAAGGGGTATATGTAGATGGAAGTGGGGGTTGGATAAGGATACAATCAAGTGATGCAGCATGGTAAATTGGTAGAGAAAGGAATTGGTTTCTTAGGTGGGGCTGTTTGTTTGGATCTGTACAACTGGGGCGGCGCATTTGAAACAATAGAATACAAATCATCTTTGGGAAACTACTGTCAATATATATTATTACTTTATGGATTATATATTTTTAAAATTAAATAATAGTGTATTTATATGATATGACGAGTAAAGTAATGGATTAATATAAAATAAATAAATAAGTTGGATATATCACCTTTTATTATTGCAATTTGCACATGGTATCGTGGGTTGGAGAATTGCAATTTGAAAACAAAAACTTAGCTTAAAGGTTTTTTTATATACATTTTCTTTATTTATCAATGATTTTTTTTTTTTCAACATGTTGCTGAAGTTATATTTTGTTTATGTTATTTAGAGGAAGTTGTGTCCATTTTTGAGTATTTTAATTGAAATTCTTTGTTAATGTTATCATCGTTATTACTAAACAGTTTTCTAAGAGATGCATGACGATTGATGTGGTACGTCATAGTACAAGACTTGTTTCCAACATCAAATTAAGGGGTAGGGGTGAACAAAACCTGATCAACCCGAAATATCCGACCCGACTTGAAAAAGTGGGCCTAAATCGATATCCGACTACCGGAATATCCGAACCCCCTGAACCCGAGATATTGTGCGGGTATATCGGCTCGGGTATCCACTCCACTCATCCGACCCGTCCGAATATCCGAATATTTTTTTTTTATTTTTTTTATTAATAATAATAAATATAAATATAAATACCAATTCCTTGTTTCCTTAAATTTTTTTTTCCAAAATCAGTCATAAACCTAATACGATTCGACGGACGAATCGAAGAAACGGCAAAAAAATAACAGTAAAATAAATAAATCTGGAAAAAGGCAAAAGAAAAAGAGTCGAATTTATGAATATCCAACCCGAAATCACTTGAAAAAATAGGTATTTTAAACGGTTGTTTTGGACATTTTTAAACGGTTTTACAAACATTTGAAAGGGCACCGTTTGAAAAAGTCATGGTTTTTTTTAAACGGTTTTTTAAACGTTTAAAAAAGTCACATTTTTAAACGGTTTTTAAACCGTTTAAAATAGCAAAAAAAAAAAAAAGGTTTAAAATTGTATACATTTTTAAACGGTTTTAAAAAACCCATGTAAAATGTGTATTGTTTTACATAATCTGCTGCACATAGGACTCGATCTCAGAACCACATCCATGCAAACCCACGACACTTACCATTCTACCACATCTTCTTCTATGTTTATAGAAGCACCTTAAATTCTTTTATTCATTTTCTGTCCAGCTTTGTACACCCAACTTCAACTTCAGATTCGACCTAAATTTACTCCAAATTACCACAAACTCAAAACACTAAAGTTGTAGATCTGTGTGTTGGATTTCCAAATCATCTTGAATCACTCAAATCGGTGATCGGACGAGTGAGATTACTGATATATGATCAAAACGCCACAGTTGCACAAATCTATGAAAAATTATCGTTTTGTTCTTTTTCGCTCCAAATTGTTCCGAACCTATCAAAATATAAAAACACATTAATGTAGTTCGTTTTTACCATTATGGTGCATTAAAAAGAGATGATTGACAAGAAAATAAAGTGAAATTTAACGACCGATCATAATGATATTTAATTAATACATATACCTTGCATTATTTAATATATTTCAATTGATCGAAATTGGCTCCTCAATTTTTGTGTAGAAAATGAATAAAGAAGATGGGGAGACCTTTTAGGCAAAAAACGGCGACCATGAATATATATAAAAAAACCTAAATTTTTAAAGGTCTTTTTAAACGGTTTTGTGATAGTGAAAGCGTTTGGAAAAGTGTTTGGCCTTTTTAAACGGTTGTTTCTAGAGAACCGTTTAAAAAGATGTATGTATTTTAAACGGTTGTATAAAAAACCGTGTAAAAAAGTTAGGCGGCTTTCTAAACGGTTTTGTTCAATTATCTGTGTGAATTGCGTATCCCTTTTTAAACGGTTTTTTATAACCACAACCGCAGAACCGTTTTAAAAAAGTTTTAAAAAAACACGGCTACCTTTTAAACGGTTTTTTCGAATTTTTTTAAAAACCATTTAAAAATGTGCGTTTAAAAAAGTCATTTTTTTAGTAGTGCCCCTAATTAAGGGGCTGTTTGTTTACCTCTTAATAGTTTCATTAAGGGTCAACATTTGAATTGATAAAAGATGAATTTTGTTTGACAAAAAAAATCTATCTCTTAATGGTTCTAAAACTTTCTGAATGATTTTGTATCTTAGGTCTCTTTTTAACTATTCAGTGCCCTAATTTCATCCTAAACAATTACCAAACAACCACATTTCATTTTACACTATATCATAGGAGTTTCTTAATCATTCTCATCACTTAGGGGTTGTTTGTTTTTTTACAAAAACCTCTTAATGTCTCTTAAGTCTGAATCGTTTAGACATTTTTATACACCACCTCTTATTAATTATAACTAAATTAAGACTTTAGACTTTAAACCTCTTAAAAACAAACGGCACCTTAATCATCTTGAACCAACCATTCATCAACTGCCAAAATGCCTCTACGCGTAGTGGTTCATCATGGCTAGATACATGTGTTTTTTGTAATATGCTATGTGATTTTTTTTATACATTTACGGGCTGTTTTTTTTTTTAAAGATCTCTTAAAGCACCACCTCTTATTAATCAGAAGTGAAATAAACGCCACCTTTAAGGGTGTAAATGAGATGAGACAACTCGCGAGCTACTCGAGATCGACTCGGTCAAAACTCGGTCAACACTCGACTCGAATAGGCTCAACTTGAACTCGAGCTCGACTCGATATACTAACGAGTCGAGTCGAGTGACCTGATACTCGACTCGATAAGCTCGTGAGATACTCGATAAGCAAAATAATAATAATAATTAGTAATATTATTTTAATTTAATTGATGATAATAATAATAAACTCAAGTTTTTTGATTTTTTTTTGGAAAATGATGGTGTAAAAGACATGGATAAACTCTTGATGGTGTGTCTAATTCATTCCACATTGGAGGGATATAGAACCCAATGCTTTTAACTCTACTATATATAGACTTTTTTCCTCACTTGTTTTACATTTTTTGCCTTTGTTAAATGACTTGAGTCTATGTAGGGTGTAAATGAGACGAGACAATTCGTGAGCTACTCGAGATCGACTCACTTAAGATCGACTCGATCAAAACTCGGTCAACACTCGACTCGAATAAGCTCGACTCGAGCTCGGCTCGATATACTAACGAGTCGAGTCGAGTGTAATGATACTCGAGCTCCACTCGCATCATTTACACCCCTGACCTTAGTGTTTTAATTTATAGTCTTTACTTTTTTTACGTATATAATCTAAATGTTGTATATATATGATATCAATATATATGATATTCATTTAAATTGTTTAATATTATTAACCCCTTGAA
Source organism: Arctium lappa (assembly GCA_023525745.1). Taxonomy (NCBI): domain Eukaryota; kingdom Viridiplantae; phylum Streptophyta; class Magnoliopsida; order Asterales; family Asteraceae; genus Arctium; species Arctium lappa. The sequence goes on from CM042047.1 coordinate 6,755,334, forward strand.
GTAATATAAAAGATACATATATATAATCATATATACACACACACACACACAAATTTGTCGTAATAAATCACGCTTTAAAAAGGGTCATAAAGCGTGATTTAGGAAAATGACCTTAAATGAGTTTTAGGGTCATTTAGGAAAATGTGTGGCATCGTCATGGTTCTTAAGAATTGAGGCTTAATATCACAACCATGCCACATTACCACGTTTTTTTTTGAAGATAACGTTGTTTAACACCTTATACTTAACATATTATAAATAGTTCTTAATTATTATGAAATCGAGCATCATATAACAACATCAAACATCAAACTCCAGGAGCGTTCAAAACCAGACAATTGTAAATACATGAGAACATAGAAGATATAACTAGCATTTGGCCTAGTGGTATATGGTAACCAACCTTTCTAGAAGTCAAAAGTTCCAACCTCATCAAAGATGGAAGTGTATGTCTTCATTTCCCGTATATATAAAGACAAGAAAGAAAAATTGGAATATCAACAATCTTTTTGGGGGATCTCGTTAAAGGTATTATAGACAAAAATTAATCTGTTTGATTCTTTAAGATAAAGGAAAATTGTCTCTTTCAAGATGTTCATACATAAGAAGGTTAAACAATAGTTCAATTTGTTCGTTGTCCCATTTTTTAAAGTTAATGTTAAGGATGTCTTAGATGAACCTATTTTTACATTTAATTGGATGCATATTATAAATTAAAATTTCAAAACTCTAATGGTATAAGTACAAGAAGTTTTTTTTTTAAATTTTATTTTACTGAACTTTTTGGCTGGTTATATAGAGTTGTTCCTCCATTTAGAAATTTCGTAACACTCAAAGATGCAGATTTGTTATAGTGTGTAGGAGGAATATGTTTAGGATCGTAGGGATCTGAAAGGATTGCATGAAGACATAATAAGGTGGAGCAGATAAAAAAATTAAGTTAAGAGGATCGTATATAAAACAAGAATTGCTTGAAGTAAAAGGATATATGCCGAAAACTTAAAAAAGCTCAAATTTTAATATAATCATTAATTAAGATAACTTATATGTATATCATTTATATCTAATTAAAGGATCAAAGAGAGGATAAAACATCAAATGGAAGGGAAAACTTAACTCGGGTTTTAGTTTTAGAAATCTTTTGTGGAGTTTCCTATTCGATAAAGAACAGAGTAATTAATTTGGAATCCCAACACTACTTTGGCCATCAAAAACTAATATTATGTACCTGGAGTAACATTTTATTAAGCAGGTGTTTTGTTGCGTGTTAAGAAATTGATTATCTAATTATTATGATTTAAAGTTGCATAATTAGTTTTTAGTGTTTATATAATTTCTTTTTACTTAAGACCATCTCATAATTTATGGTCAAATAATCGATTTTAAGAGAATATTATAAGCGTACTCGCGCAATGCAGCGAGATACATCACGGTTTTAATGTTTCATTTTATTTTTTTGTCGATTTACAATACGATTTTGGATGGTTTTGAGAAAGTGATAATGTTTTTTTTTATAAATTTGTTTAATTTAGACTTAATAATATAATGTTTTTTATATAAAAAATTAAGTATTTTGTTAGAATTCAATGATTATCTTATATATTTTAATGACATCTAGAAAAAAATAATCAATTACATATTTAATAATATAATTAAAACAAAATTATAGTAATATAATATATTAATTAATAATGATACATGGAAAGATATGCACATACCAAATTGGTAGGTGTTAGAAACATGCAGTAGTAATATGTATCTTGTGTTTTGATACTTGTAAATTAAGAGATTTTTAAAATTTTGCATAAAATAATGGTATCTTATGCTTAATAATTTGTATTTAAGAGTTTTTTATCCGTACTTTATAATATAGTAAGTATAGATATAGATTAATAATGATAAATGAAAATGTTTGCATAAAAGGAAGGTCCTGCACATACCAAATTAGTGGGTGTTAGAAGTCTGCAGTTGTAATATGTATATTGTGCTTTGATACTTGTAAATTAAGAGATTTTTAAAATCTTGCATAAAATGATGGTACCTTGTGACTTGTGCTAATAATTTGTATTTAAGAGTTTTTTTTATTCGTGTTTTATAATATAGTATAGATACAACCTAACTATAAAACACAACACAAAATAACGTTTTATAATAAAAATAGTATAATATATAGCAGTTCAATTTATATGTGATATTCTATTTTTTTTAATTGATAATTTGATTTTAGCTTATAGTTAAATTAAAAAAAAAAACCCTAAACTAATAACAATCTCTCACAGTTTTAATATGTGTTATGGTTGAAATTGGTCTAAATTAATCAAATTGTCACCAACAATAAAATTAACTATCTAAGAACATCTCCAACAGCTTCCCTATAATTTCTCTAAAATGGAGAACCAAAGTTCAAAATCTCTAACAAAAATTGCATTCATCTCCAACAGATTATCTATTTTGGAGATAAAATCATTAACTATATTATTAAAATAATATGTATATCTAATAAAATATTATTTCTCTCTTCTACACATTTCTTTTCAAAATTTCTTATTGGTGGAATACAATAAAAAACATTTTCTCTCTTATGATAATCATTTTTTGAGAGTTTTCCAAATTTGGAGAAAATTATACTTTCTCCTAATTTCTCCATTTTAGAGAAAGATTTGGAGAAACTGTTGGAGCAAAAAAATCTCCAAAATCTCTGTTTTCTCTATTTTAGAGAAGCTGTTGGAGATGCTATAATGTTTTAATTTTATCCGAAAATAAATAATGATACAAGTTTGACCAGTAAATACTAGTGGGTCCCAAACCAAAGTTGTGGTCGCAAGTGGCAACCAAACATAACAATATTATTCGATAATTTTTAAAGGATTATAAAAAGATTTTTTTACATGCGAAACTATATTAACAAGAGCTGCAAAATTTCAAAATTCAAAAAGTGATATAATTAAATGAGATTGACACTCACTTAAATAAAGAAGTGAAAATCACTGAATAAAAATATAAAATAAAAACCGTAATTAATAAAACAAAAATCTTTTTAGTCAGATCTGGATCTCTAGATGAAGAAATTCGTATCCGAAACGTGAACCAAACTGCTATACTTTGTTTTGAAAATGTTCAAATTGTTGCAAGTTTTTGTACATATCTTGAACGTAGAGATGACCAAAAATCGGACACGGGCAGGGACTAGTGATTCCATATCAGTCATTTGAGAATCGAGTCAGTCAATCCTGATCTTGACCAAAAAGCGTAGGACTGATTTTAGGCCCGGTAACCGACATCAGGTCCGGCCAGGTTTCTTTTAGAAAAAATATTTTTTCAATCATTTTACACAAAAATGTTATTAATGTTTTTTTTTAATTATGATTTTTGAAATTTGAAATTGAAACACACTTTAAATATAATGCATTCACTTGAAAAAATCTTGAGAATTTTGACAAATTTGAAATCTTGTAAAAGATCTTGAAAGGCTTGTATTCTAAATAATTAAAAAAAAAAACTTAAAAAATTGAAACCAGTCTTGCAATAACTCGTGCCGACTCTGGTGAGTCTTGAAAATTTTCATAAAATTTGTAATTGGTTTCGAATCATCGAGTCATAACCGGTCACCATTGGTCCTTGGCGGGGATAACCCTAATTTTGGCATCGTAGACAGTTCCGCAACTCCAAGTAGATTTAAAGTTATGGCGTTTTGATTTGGGGCTTCTTTCCAACCGTTTGATTTGATCTTATTGACCTAGAAACGAGTCCGCTAATTTTTGGTTCTGCAATGCATCAATTATTATAAATTACCATCCTTCATCGTCAATTATTACAATCCCGAAAAATCGATGGCCAAACTTGATCCCTGGTAGCGGTAAACCGTATAGGTCCATAAAGTGGCCACAGTGGCGGTACAAGTATACACAGACACTATGGTCGCTTACAAGTAATAAAGTGGTAAATATACCAAGATCGTATCCAAATGGATTGGCTTCAAAGTTTCGAGTCATAAGTTGAGAATACACCGGTTTCAATCAGAGAAGAAGAAATATTTTGAGCGAGTTTGATGCTTTTAACAATGAAATCTAAACAATAAACTAAAATTAGTATGGGTGTAAGTTTCACTTAAGATCATTGTAGTAACAAAACGGTCGAAAACTATATGTCACAAAAACGTATATAAAAATCTTGATCTCTCGAAAGTGAATCTTAATAGACCGTGCCTATGAAGTCACCACTATTGCCGATTCTTAATCTTGCCGATTTAACTAAGTTGATACAAAAAATCAAGTTCTATCAGTATGGAGATTTATACCCAAATCTCTTTGTAATATAAATATCGACTGACATTTGAACCTTAGTAAATCATACAAAACTAGTATCTCTACGTGGTTATCAAAGACTCTCTCAAATCTTTGTGCATCACTTAAGCCATATTTCGAATCCGTCCTTCTCAGGGTCAAGATATAATATTAACCCTTCAAAGTGATTAGCTTATTCACGTTAAGTTTAAGTCTCGACTCAAGTGACTAATCTTAAGAGCTAGCAATAATGGCAATACCTAAGTGTTGCCTACTAGTCTCAAGTTTGATTCACACCCACATCTTAATAGGTGTTTAGCTAATAAGTAAAGTAAAGAACATAATAGAAGACCATAAATACTTAAAAATTACTTGCAATAAAATAAAATACAAAATATTTGAAAGTTAAAGACTATAAATCAAGCTACAACTAAAATGCAAGAGAGCTATACTTCTACATTGTTGCTTGTTGATGATCTCCACTTGCACTTCAACGTCTTCTATTTATAGTGGCAAGATGGGTAATACCCATTGGATAAATATTGTTATTATCCAATGGACAAAAGAATGTCATATCTCCAAAATCCTTTAGTTAATGAGAGTCATACATGAATAAGATTTTCTGAGATATTCTAATCATTTTCCATCCATATACAGTTCATATAAAATAAATAATATGTTTTTGTCCAATAGTTCTCGGGTGCCCACAGTGGGCAAACTATGTCCACTACGAACAGTGAGGTTTTTAACCTGGGCAAACTATGTCCACTGCGAACAGTGAGGTTTTTAACCTAAAAATGATGCGTTTAACTATAAAAGCATCTTCAACAACTACAAATGAAAATAAAATAGTAAAAGAAAGAAATAACAAACAAATAAAGAGGAAAACACAACTCAAATGGAAAAAAATACACGCAAACGATATGTAAATAACGTATAAAATGAGTTATCAACCCCCAATAATACAACCAACAAAGACAATTTAATCGAGGTAAAAAGACCATTGAAATTATAATTTTACCGCATAAACAAAGATAATCATGAAATAGAAGAAATATCAATTATTTCTTAATCATAATCAATTCTATGTCGGCGAAAAATACAAAATAAGTTTTATCATCGTTAATTTGTATTCAAAATTAAAATTAATAATGATATATGCCAAGTGTAGACTTTTGAGTCCGGATTTGTTTGCAATGATTGAAGTGATTGAAGTAAACCCCTTACTCGACAAAGTCGAGATGCTGCTTCTCGAGATAGAAAAATCCACGTCCTTTTCATCGAGATTGCTTTCAATTTATTTATTTCAAAATACAAAAATCTCATTAATATCTGGGATCCACATAAGATCATATCTTTGACTAATATACATATAATACAAAATTTAATTTGATTCGCATCAAACAAACGAAATAACATTGTTAGAAAACGTAAAATGATTAAGAAGTGTTGTAGAGATAACTTGGAGGAAACGAAGCTCAAGGAGACAAATAAGTCAAGCTATCAACTCCGGGTAGCATTTCAAATTGTAAGTAGTAAAACACCTTATCCTTTCTCCGTGATGGAAATCATCCGAGTACTTATTGCAATACTGTGTGCAATTTATTTCACATACTTAACCATTCATACGACCAAAACCAATATTTTCGATTAGTACAACAACATTGTTATTAGGAACTAAAAAAATGAGATATGCATGTATAAGACAATTTATTATTGCTAAACATGACCTAAAGAAACAAAAAGTAAAATATCTACAAATGTTCTTTTCATTCGAAAATTGTAACGTGTATATATATATATATATATATATATATATATAGGTCATGTTTAGCAATAATAAATTGTCTTATACATGCATATCTCATTTTTTTGAGCTTATTAGAAAACTATTTTCAAACAATGTTTCAATAAATTTTAGAAGGTTCTTATTCACTTTCTTTTATTTTATCAAGAGTAAACTACGATTTTCGTCCTTGTGGTTTGTTGTTTATAACTATTTTCGTTTTTGGTCTTTAAAATTTGTTTTTTTCGTCCTTATGGTTTGCAATTGCCATCACTTTTCGTCCTTAAGACTAATTATGTTAGAAAATGACTGTTAAATTAAGGGTAAATTGGTCCTTTTCAAAATACATTTATGTTTCTTTTAACTTTATTAAACTAAAGCATTTATAGTAAAATTAATTACATAAAATTTGACCTACCCTACCATGTGCCCCCCCCCCCAAAAAAAACCCATCTTCCTCCCCATTGATTCCTAATTCCCGCTGCCCCCAACTTGTTCTCAATCATTTTTCCGGCAACTCCCTCCATCTCCGGTGCATTTTCTCGTCTCCCCTTCTTTTTTTATCGACCTTATAGTTTTCTCGTCTCGAGAGTAGGAGAAGTTTTCAGTTGTCATTACTTAAGATGAATAGAAAGGATGAGATTGCAGTTTATCGCTAGAGATGGTGGTGTTGACGGTAGTGGAATCCCAACTTCCTTTTTATCTCTCAACAAGCTGGCATTTCTCGTCAAACGTCACAACAAGAGTTTTCGAAATGCCGGTGTCATCACCACCACCAACGTGAAAGCTGTGGTTACAGTCCAAATGACGGTGGGTGGAGTCCTATCGAACCTTAGTATTACGAGAGCGTTTGACGACATCGGAGATTTACTCGGAAAATCGCTCCTGTTGGAGCTTGTTGCTGTCGAGGCTGACCCTGGTAATACTACCATGTTTAACCGCCAAAAGATTCGAACACACAATAAACAAAAAAGGGTACGTAAAATTATTTGGCTTTATACCCAAAACCTTCATCTTGTAATAGAATTCTAACGTAAGATCGAACCTCTCCCAGGTGGCACGAATCATGACATTGAAAGCATAATCATTTGGTTCGTGCATTGAAGTGAATAACTGGTGAGAGTAAGAAATTGGGTTTTAGATCAATGAGTTTGGCTAGTAAGAAATTGGGTTTTTTCTATGGAGTTTATGAGTAAACTTGTGGAAGAAGATTGATGAGAGAAATTGAAAACGACCATTGGAGGTGATGTTGGTGTTCACCGAAAACACATCGGAGAAGATGATGAGAGACAGCCACACCTAAAAATCTGTGTTATGGTTTAATATTTGATATCTATTCTAATTCTTTTTATTGTGTTGGGTTTTAAATTTTTAATTGAAAATATAAAAAAGTAAAAGGACAACAATACCCTTGACTTAACTGACTTTTTTGAGGGAGTTAGTTTTAGGGATGAGAAAAGAAACAAAATGGAAACCATAAGGACCAAAAAAGCAGTTTTTAAAAACCAGGAACGAAAATCTTTATAAACAACAAACCACAGGGACAAAAATCGTAGTTTACTCTTTTATCAATTAAACATCGTAGTTTACTCTTTTATCAATTAAACGTTTATATATTTTTTTAATTAATTTTTCAACGTGTTTTTATGTCATTTTGCATTGTTATTTACTTGATTAGCTTGTTTTTATCAAACATAAATACTTCAATATTTATATTATCAACTAACAATTAGTTTATTAGCTAACAACTAACTTTTCAACTAATTGATGCAGCAGGAAGTACGGAAATGGTTGATAGAATATGAGAATATTTTCAAAAAGCTTTATTAATTATTCAAACAACGGTACTTGGTAACCTTCTTTTGTACTATTTCTCCTTTTTTCGTGCTCCGGCTCCGATTCTTTATTCTTTAGAAAGAGCGAGGACAGGCTTTTTTTTTGGGTGGGGGGGGGGGGGAGGGGGGTTCAACTCTTCTCGTAAATTATCATGGGTCAAATGGCCTTTTGTTCTATTATAATTTCTCCACCGGTGGGGGAGGGGGCTTAATACGAAACTTAAAGGCTTTAATTGGGGGTTATTGGGTAAATGGTGGTGGAGTTTTTGGGTAGAGTATGATTCTATTTAGGTTAGAGTGATCAACAGTGTGTACATAATGATGGTGGGTTAGAGTTGTGCTCTTCAGGTAGGGTGGGTAGTTTTAGAGGAGTCTGAGGAAATATCATTAAAGTCGGGTTGAGTATTGACAAATTGGGAATAAATTTTTAGGAGTCTTTTGGGAATAAGGTTGGAGATGGTGGATCTACTTCTTTTTGGTCAGATAAGTGGTTAGGCAATTTCAAACTTCGGGATAGGTATCCTAGACTTTTTCGTCTTGAGATTGATGTGGGGGTGTTGGTCAAGGACAAAGTTTCGTGGAGTGAGAGAGTTCGGTCTAGGGTTTAGAATTGGATTAGGGAACCAAGAGGGAGGGTGTGCGACAAGTTAGACGAGTTGTTAAATTGGTGGGGGGGCCTCATTGCATAATTTAGTAGTGAGTGCAACAAGTGGGTTTAGCTCCTTTTGGTGGATGGTAAGTTTTCGGTTAGGATCTTGACGTTGCTAATAGATGCGAAATTTTTTGGTGGTGGTATGAAGAAAGGGGTCTCTCTTTGGTGCTATATAGTTCCTAAGAAAGTTAATATTTTTATGTGGCGACTTCGTCGCGGTAGGATTCCGGTTCGTCAGACTCTTGATAAATTGGGTTTGGATCTGCACTCTGTTCTTTGTCCCTGTTGCAACACCGAAGTCGAATCTTTAGATCATTGTTTTATGCGTTGTCTCTTTAGCTTGTGGGTCTTGGTGAACATTTGGAGATAGTGGTATGAGCCTCCTTGGAGTTCTCTTCACAATATCCACCCTTTTTCTCCAAATATTCAAGATAGGAAAATCGAACGTTAATAAGGATGACGATTATTAGGACAATACTATACATCATTTGGCGATCAAGGAATGCAAAGGCCTTTTCAATTTCGATCACTCTAGTTTAGGACTTGGGTTTCGAGGTCCAATTGCAATCAATTTTTTGGGCTTTGAATCAGCTAAAAGATTTTGATTTCTCTTGATAGGAGTGGTGTTGTGCAACCTTTTAATGGCTCGATGTGTTTTGGTTGAAGTTTTGATCCGATGGTCTTCGGTTTCCTTGGATTGCTGTTTTAGAGCTTCGGGAATCCATCTTCTACTTCAGATATGGTCTTGTTTCAATGGTGGCTTGCTTGTTTGTTTAAAAGGAGTTGTTTCAAGAGGTTCCAAGAGCTTGGTTTTGCTTCTCTTGTTATGTTTCTTATCTTTGGTTTGTATTTCCTTTTGCTTCTTGCAAAATGGTTTCCTTGTTCTGATTGTTGGTTTTTAACAAAATGTGTAGCCTTTAAAAAAATAATAAAAAATATAAAACAAACTAATGCTTTTAGTTCTTTAAGGGTGCATTTGGATTGCAGACTGGGTGGGATGGGGCAAAAACTCACTGTTCCACGTTTCATGTGACATAGGACAGGACAAAAATTCACTGTCCCACGTTCGGCACGACATAGAACAGAGACAAAAACTGGACAGGGTGGGACAAGATGGGACAAAAAAATGTATTTTCTTGTTCCACCAAAATAGGTGGAACAACATGGGACAAAAGTGAGACAAAAACTAAAAATCACTGATCTACCGTCATTTGATATATAAACCTAATATGGTATTAGTCTTAAGGGTCACCACTACCCATCGCAGCCACTATCACCATTGGCGACCACCAGTAGCCACCGCCAACCACTGTCAGCCATTTCTACTTTTTTTACCACCATAACAACCTCCTCCACCACCTCCACAACCATCGACCATCGCCACCACCACTACCGTCGTCGACCACCTCCACTAACACCGATCACCACCACCTATGGCCGCCACCACCATCAACGGCCACCGGTAGCCACCACCAACCATCGTCGACCACTTCCACCTCTTCCTCCACTACTACAACAACTTCCTCCACCACCTCCATAACCACCGCTTCCACCGATCACCACCGCCCATTGTGCCACCACCACCGACGCTCACCGCCAACCACCGTCGATGACCTCCGCCTCTTCCTCCACTACAATAACCTCTATTACCACTATCCACTGCCACCACCACTACCATCGTCGATCACCTATATTGTAACACCCCTAAAATTGGAAAATAACAGATAATTTAAAACTTCCAAAAATCCCTTAATTACATAACTTGGAACACGAAAATCTAAAGTTACAAGGGAAGAAACATAACAACATGTATCAGAGTTCTAACGGAACTATCTAGTCCCACAAACGGAAGCAAAGTCTGACAGGTGTTACTACAATCACCAAGTCTACTATCTTTTCAAACCGGATGGCGTCACTAGTCATCCTACCGGAACTTCTACCCAGCTTCATTTGCCACTCAGATCCATCTAAGATCTGATATACATGTCGGTAAGAAAAAGTGTTAGGTTTAACTCCTAGTGAGTTAAAGCAGTTTGATCATATATAATTAATAAGACGTTTCAAAACCAATAACGCACTCTAAAAACATTCATACTTGACATCATATATAAATGTTTTATTTCCATATCACGTCTCTACCCACGCCAAATACACCTTTTAAAATAATTAAACACCATTCAATTTCTCCCAAAACGCACCCAATAAATATTTTATCAAAAGCTATTTGTATAAATAAATGGTATGTTTCAACACCGAAAGTGTGGGTAAGGGAATACCCGAAAATAACACATTTCGATGATGGGGGAGACCCGAATTGCATCGAATGTGGCAGAACACAAAGTTAAGCCACTTATCAACGTTCACGAGATTTACCATGGTCATGGATCCCCGTATACGGCTCCGTTGAGCAACCACCGCTTGATACCCAAATGACCCTAGTCTACTTGAACTCTAGATGGGTGTCACCACAAAAGTCAGAAGTCCCCGTATCTGGCTCACCATGGGCACCACCACAAGACTTAGGTGTCGTTTGTTTTTTAAGAGGTCTAAAGTCTGAAGTCTTATTTTAGTTATGATTAATAAGAGGTAGTGAGTAAAAACGTCTGAACGATTCAGACTTAAGAGCCATTAAGAGGTTTTTTAAAAAAAACAAACAAACCTTTAGCTCCGTATACGACTCTGCAGAGCACCACCGCAAGCTTACATAACAACATGACTTGGGGACCACTCACTAGACTCAAACATGGACATCAAAAACTCCATGATGAACATAACGACTCATATGCCTATGGATCCATTTCATTACTGTCTAAACATTACATGACTCCAAATGAATGAACTAATGCATTCAAACATTTAATAACCAACATTTCTATAATATTTACCTTTCCATAAAATGCTCCATTGAGCCATTTAAACCGGACGACGTCCCAAAACTCATTTGAGTAATAAGCAAGCCATAAGGTATCATAAGATGTTGGCAAAATAATAAACCCATTATGGATACATGAGCCAAAGTTCAACTTTTTCAAAAATGACACTTTCCAAAGTATGGTTGGCCGAAGGCCAAATCGTAAGGCTTACAATTAACCAATATTAATAAGGTCAAGAATGACCGTTCCCAATAACCCAAGTAAAAGCCATTAAGTTCCAACATTCAAAACTCGTTAGTTTGGTAAAATCAACAAATAAACCGTAATCAAATAATTACCCATAAGTTTCCAACTCTTAAAATCAATCCATCAAAACCCGTTTGTAATGCCAAATTGCACATTTAAAAAGCAACGAATTATGTTATTAAAATCCATCAAAAACCCCATAAAATGTTTACTAATAGATCAACACCCCTTTGGTGGCCAAAACGCCTAATATCACTTTATAAGTTATTTATAAACATTTAACAACCCAATATACTCAAGAATCCCAACACCATCAAAACCCATTTGAAAATCAAGTGAGCATATAATTGTATGTTTAAAACCCAAAACATTTATATTTTGACATGTATATAGTTTTGTAAAACAACTAGAACTCACCTGACTAGATTTAGACTAAATTTAAGTTTTAACTACAAAGCTTGAGCTTCTAGAATGAGATATGCAAATCCCTTCACTAGCTCCAAGTTTTCCACAACACAGCTTAGTCACAAATAAACCTAAGTTAAACCAATCCCCAATAAATGGAAAGAAGAGATAACCTTGAAACCCTAATTTCTTAGATGAAGGAAAAGAAGGGGTTACCTTGATTGCAACGTGAATACACCAACAATACAATTCTAGGTCACTAATGTGAGCTCAAATCCCAAAGCACTAAAGGATTGAGAAAAGGGTTTGGTAAAACCCTAAAAACTTGAGAATCCTAGAAAGGGGGAAGAAGATGAAAAACTCTTAGTGTAGCATTCAAATCTCACCATTGATGAGGTCCATACAAGAAGAAATAGGGAAGATGGAGTCTTGGATGAACCTAGATCGATATTGGGAAGGTTTGAGGAGTTGAGAGAGAGTTTGGGGTGGGAGGGTGAGAAGTTATGAAGAAAACCTCTCAAAAATTGAACTTAAGAAACTCCTGGACCCTTCGGGCGACATTGCCAAGTGCACTATTGTAACACCCTCAATATTGGTAATAGCAACTAATTTACAATTTTCTAAATACATCAATAATTGCTTCATCTACAATCACAATTTAAGAGTTAACCTTAATACACATGTATCATTCTATACATATAATCTATAATAAGGACGGGTGTTACTAAAACCCAATAATACTTACTACCTCCAAGCCGCGGAAGACTTCACCAACTACTTACACTTGTGTTTCTAGAATACAAACCCCCAACTGGAACCTGATGCACATGCCGACAAATAAAAAGGTTAGGCTTAACGCCAATGAGCTCAAGAGTTTTAGCATGAATGAATATATCTTTAAAGAAAGGAATTCAGTTCAAATCTAGATCTTTTGAAATGGTTTACTTTAGGAATGGAAACGACTCGTTTTCAAATCTAGTTCAAATCGTGATGTGATCCACATGGTGATTTTTTGGAAACATGAGAAATAATCGATGCAATTTATTTCAGAAATACATTTCGTGCATGGATTTGATCGACACTCAACACCTCGAAACCACGCTCCTCGATTTCTTAGTTACACTATCGTCATCCAGATGCTCAACATCTTAAGGCGAAGATCAAAGATTTCATAGGTTTACCTCACAATTTCTCCTCGAAATAACATCGGTTCTAAGAGTCTATGGTTCTAATCCAACCAATCAATCCGACCAGAAACGGTCCACTTAATCCAATCACCAGGCTTATCGTCACTCCAAGTGACGAATACTAAAGTCATCAACCTCTCATAACGGCTACTCAGTTAGAACTTCTTCACTACCCCAACGGTCATCACATCAAAGTAGTCCAAGTATACACATGTAGCTCGTAGGTTCACCATAACACTGGTCAGGTGTAATTATGAACGTACTGTACATGATCATCCTTGTTACTCTTGAAGTGATTCCTGCTCCTAGCGACCCCAATATCCTCAAAAAATCCAATCTTATAGTGCTTATTTGTGCAATTTCGCTTTCAATCATTCAAAGGTACGCTGGCTTGAGTCTAGGCATAAAAAATCAATACCTAATTCTTTCAAACTTAAGCTCTGATACCAACTTGTAACACCCTCAATACTGGTAATAGCAACTAATTTACAATTTTCTAAATACATCGATAATTGTTTCATCTACAATCACAATTTAAGATTTAACCTTAATACACATGTATTATTCTATACATACAATCTATAATAAGGACGGGTGTTACTAAAACCCAATAATAATTTCTATCTCCAAGCCACGGAAGACTTCACCAACTACTTACACTTGTGTTGCTAGAATCCAAACCCCCAACTGGAACCTGATGCACATGCCGACAAATAAAAAGGTTAGGCTTAACGCCTAGTGAGATTAAGAGTTTTAACATGAATGAATATATCTTTAAAGAAAGGAATTCAGTTCAAATCTAGATCATTTGAAATGGTTTACTTTAGGAATGGAAACAACTCGTTTTCCCCACAACATGCATCTTTAAAGACAACGCTCCAAAACAAACATTATTTATAAAACGATGCAACCCATAACTCACCCAAAACGGGATTATAATTCGACACCAAATTTGTAAAAACGTGAATGGCACTTCATATCCCAAAACACCCAAAACCCGGGCGGGGTATAATTCTCGACCAATAAATAAAGGAAAATAAACCATATAGGTATGATACGTTATCGACAGCATGGAACTGAAACTTAATACTCACCTGACCGTAAAATGGAATGAAATCCAAACATTCAAGTAAGAACAATTAAATATCCAAAATACTACGGGCCGACAGCGGGGGATACCCGCACCCGTTGAGAGTGGAGGAACACAAAAGTATGCCACTCATACACCATTAATCATATGACACTTCACGACACACAAGACCAAGTGTCCCTACGACTTCCTTTAAGCTACACCAAAAGAAACAACTGACCTTAGCGAATATTATCAAGAATATCACCAAAGGCTCGACATGGGGACACAACCATGGCATTGCCCCAACGTGGCGGAGGCCCCAAACGCCCATCATGACTTACCCATTGTCACAATAACACAACCGGACTCAGCTCTCCTAGTGTACACTTGAAAGGACAAGGTCATAAGACATGAGTCCCGTACCCCGTACCACCTACTAGACCATCAAATAAGACTAACTTACGTACCTATGGATCCACTGCAACACAATCTAAGATTACATGACTACACATGAATGACTAAAACACTCGAGCCTGTAATTATCATGAATATGAAATAAGATGCATTAAGATGCATATTGAATCTGGGTTCTTCAAAGAGCCCTTAAAACTGGGATAAATGTCCACGATACTCTTTTAAGTCAAAATCGAGTTTAAAAATGCTCGAAACCCATTTGACCAACAATTAACTTTTCCCCAAATAATACAACGTATCTAAACAACGTTCATGTAGACACATACTTCAAAGATGTGATTAACCCAAAAATCTACGCGGATTGGGACATATCATTTCCAAAGGGGTTTACGAAATCAAGTACACTAAAGATGCATATATCATGAATTAGGCTTCATTTGTACAAAATCACTAAAGAGGTATAAGTCATAAAATAGACTTTATTTGTACAAAATCACCAAAAATGCATAAATACCACTATTACTTGTCAAGATATCAAAATCCCAAATATGGGCATTTTACGAGATTAAAACAACACAAGTTTATCGAATATGAAAACTTATCAAAATACCCAACACATTGACAATTACTAAGTAAAGCATATTTTACTTCAAAATACTCATTTTGGCATGTACATAGTTTTCACAAAGCAACTTGAACTCACCTTGCTAGATTTTGGCTAAATCTAGGTTTTACCCCCAAAACTTGAACCACCATTGATGAAGGCTTGAAATTTCCAAGAAATCTCCCTATATCTAAGATCCAACACATCTACAAGATCACCTTCACCATACAAATCATCAAAATCAAACCCAAGATGAAGGATTAAAGGAAAAAGGGTGAAACCATCAAACCCTAATTTAACATTGAGAGAGATAAGGAACTTACCACCATAAAATACCCTTGGATCTTCCAATAGACTTCCAATATCTTGATAAATTCTTGTAGAGCTCTCAAAAACGAAACCATGGCAACTTGAATCACCCAAATCGGAGTTATGGAGCAAAAGTTATGAAGAAATGAAGTTCTAGGGCTGAAAATCGGGTTTTATGCTCGACCACGGGAATTCGCAACTTACCACGCGACCATAAGTCGCGGAATAAGTCACCCTCTTCTTCTAAGTCGTGTCATAAGTTCTAAGTCGCGGCATAAGTCGCGAGATGCACTGTTCGCCCGATTTTCTTCTCGTTCACTGTTTTGGCCATAACTTC
This sequence comes from Arctium lappa, assembly GCA_023525745.1. Taxonomy (NCBI): domain Eukaryota; kingdom Viridiplantae; phylum Streptophyta; class Magnoliopsida; order Asterales; family Asteraceae; genus Arctium; species Arctium lappa. The sequence goes on from CM042047.1 coordinate 6,771,337, forward strand.
TTCGTTATAGCTCCGATTTTGCTCCGGAAAGAACCGTTGAACTCGTATTTGAATCCTTCATCCAACAAGACTATAAAATCTAGGATTCAAGTCCAAAATCCTATATCTTATTTTTCCCTTACAATTACCAATTTCTATATTAACTTGAAACGATACTTTTCGAAATCGGGTGTTACAACTATCGTCAGTCACAATCGTCGCGCTTGTACTGTGGCACTCTCCCTTTTAGAGACTATGCCCTACGATAGTGAACATTGTCACAGTCGCGGGATATTCGCCTGACTTGTACCGAGCGTCTTTCTTCTCCCGCGACTATGCCCTAGTGACTATGCCCTTTGGTACTGTCGCCGAGCGTTGTCGCCAAATGCTTTCCCGACCCGAAATCGATTCATTTCACTTTTGAAGGTTTTCGATCCGATGAGCGTCACCCTCAAGACGTTAGTCCGTCCTTACCCATTATTTAAGGCATTTCGAGGCTCAAAACACTTGTTTATTTTTGGTAAAATTTCTGGGTGTTACATATACCTCCACCATATCAACCACAACAACCTTCTGCACCACCACTATCCACTATCTTTCACGTTCTTCACAACTATCGTCCTTTACCGGCCACCCATCGCCTTTATCTTTACCTGTCGCTGGAACTATGCATCCACCAATTCATTAAGATCTTCCAAATTGAGTCAAATATTATATTTTCTTTATACGAATTGGATTTTTTTTCGAACTACCATCAATTATTTCAGATTCTTCATTCAAATTTCCTACCATTGTTTTTGTATGTATGAAAATCGTGTGAAAAAATAAAAATGTTTTTTAATTAAATTATTTAAAATATGTATTTCATTTGTGTTATTTATAACTATTATATGACATATAAAATCATCAAACAACTTTTAAGGAAATTTGTTCAGTCCTGTCCTATTCAGTCCTAGTCGTACCATATATAAGACAGACATTTGTCTTGTCCAGTCCGGTCCAGTCGTAGCCTCTTGTCTTGTCCTGTCCTGTCCAATCATGTCTACATACCAAATGTTACCTAAATGTAGAGACTATGAAATATATGTTGTAATATAAAATATATTACATATGCTATACAAGATTAAATAATAAAAAAAAAGGCCAAGACTTGGCTCTTAAGTTTTGGTTACTTAACCTCCATCTTCTCATCTCCAAGACTTAGTCACCCTACTTCTCCCACTAGTATAAATAGAAGTCATCCCCTTCATTATTTATCATCCATTTCTTAAGCTTCTCTAGCTAAACACCAAATACTCTCCCTAGTATATTCCTTCAATATACTTAGTTTATGTGAGGTCGAGAGTGTTCTTGATATTCGGTGGTGTTTCGTGAAGTTTTAGTTAGGCGACCGTGGATCTCAAGATCCTTGTACAAGTACTTTGTAATCTTCCTTGGTTGGTAATAATATTCTTGCTGTCTCTCTTTGGTGGATGTACACTATCACACCGATAGTGGAACAACGTTAAATCCTGGTGTTATTTGTTTTGAACTTGCTATAATTATAGATAATAACATTTTTGTTACTATCTATATGTAGGTTTATTATTCTACGTTAGAGAATCATTGTGCAACATTTAGATTATTGTTATCCAAATTCGTTGTTATGTTAATTGTGCACTTGGATTTCTATCCGTTTGGGACCTTAGAAATCACTCGCTAGCATTTGCATTTGTGAGACAAACAATTTTCCTTAACAATATAAATAAACCAGGAAAAAAAAACTTAGTAGCTATGTAGACAATTAAATAATAAGGAATAATTAAATAATCAGGAAAAAGTTGAACAACTTTAAGGCCAGACACGTGGACTATTCGCATGGCCTAAGGCGCGAGGATGATCGTGGGACTCCGTTTGATGCAGGCGACTTTCTGGTCGGCGTAAGACATGAGGATGGTCGCATGACTCTCTGTTTGACGCGAGTGACTATTAGTGTGGCCTAAGGCGCGTGGATAACCGTACTCTCTGTGTGGGACCCGAGCTGTGGGAAAGGTCACGTGCAAGCCTGTTTGGCTGATTTCGGGAGGATTTTGCATTGGTCGATTTTGTCTTCGATTTCAGTTGTAATCCTCTCTATATCACTAACATTGAATCTTATTAATCAACAACAAGCTTATAATATAACAATTAACTAATTATGAGTAGCATTAATGATTAAACAATAATAAAATGGATAGAAATTGAAAAATCGAAAACAAATATTAAAACTTTAATCATGAGAAAAATAAAAAGTAAAAAAAATGTTTGACCACTTGAGCCGTGGCCAATGACGACTAACAGATTCCATGGTGGCAATACTCGATCCCCAGTTTGGGGTTTCATATATATATATATATCTTTAATTTATTTATTTATATTCTTTTACAAAAATTTTATTCAAATAAAATATTTATATGAGTAAAAAAAACAGTCAATCATTCATCGTGGCAGGTTTTACGAATCTTGAGTTGCTTTCATTTTCTATATTTTGGTATAATTTTATTTCTTTATTTATTTAAAAAATACAATTAATTAATCATGGGGCTTCGATGGAAAATTTGGGTTTTATAGGGTTTTTTTATCCGATTTAGACCTAAAAATATACTTGAATCCATGTTCGAAACGGAAAGATTTTTATGGATTTGTGTACTCCTTAGTAACGACTTCGTTTCGACACATTGTACCTATAAAATGGAGTTAATATAAATACGAAATTGATTATCGAAATAATGAATAAAGAATAGATGTTGGGAAGTGGGAAATGCAAATGGGTTGTCTCATAGTGGTGGAAAAATGAAACTTTCATGGGTTTATAAGTGACTCCATGGTAAGGGGTCGTTTACCAAAATACTTACCAGGTAAGTGCTTAGTTCGTGCTTACCAGCAAGTACATTACCATCACTTATCTTATAGTATAACATTCTAGACCATCAAAATTGATTGTTTTGTAAATATCTTAAATCCAGTAAGCGTTAAAGAAACTTTGAAATTTATGAGAAAACTTGAAATTGTTTTTATCTGCCTTTCTCGATGATGTGCAGATTCATATATATACACAATTAAGATGGAATCCTAGTCTACCACAAACTACTAAAACTAATCTCAAACACCACTAAGACTTATCTCAAATACAAAGAAGGACTTATCTTTATCTTATAATATAGGACTTATCTTTATCTTATAATATATTCTCCAATACTCCCCCTCAAGATGGAGCGTGAAGGTCACGAATGCCCATCTTGGACAGCAAGAAAGAAAAACCAGGGTTGCACAAAGCTTTCGTGAGCAAGTCAGCTAACTGGAACTTCGTTCGAACATGAGCAGTTTCAATCACCCTACGAAGGAGGAGTTCTCGAACGAAATGACAGTCAATCTCTATATGCTTAGAACGTTCATGAAAAACGGGATTTGTTGCGATGTGAATCGCAACTTCATTGTCACAAATTTAACGGACATGTTGTTTATGATGAATGCCAAGAGACGCCATGAGATAGCGGAGCCATTTAATTTCAGCACAAGCATCAGCCATGGCTCGATATTCGGCTTCGGCAGAGGAGCGGGACACCGTTGTTTGCTTTTTGGTTTTCCATGAAATGGGTGAGTTGCCGAGAAGAACAAAGTAACCACTCACAGAACGGTGAGTCACTGGGTAACTATCCCAATCAGAATCACAATAAACCGAGAGCTGCATATCGCTATCAGCACGGAGCATTATACCTTGTCCTGGATGACCTTTTAAATACCGTAACACCCGTATTGCGGCATCGAAATGTGCTTGCCTAGGAGACTTCATGAACTGAGATAGTACATGAACCGAATACGCAAGGTGCGGGCAAGTGATCGTTAGATAAATCAATCAACCAACAAGTCGTCGATACTATGAAGGGTCGTGATACATCGGTCCTTTTTCCAATGCAAGTTTATGATTAGGTTGAATAGGTGTGTCAACCGGTCGTGATGCAAGAAGCCCGACTTCTTGTAGGATGTCTAAGGCATACTTCCGTTGGCACAAATACATTCCGTCAGGCGAGCGGACACATTCGATCCCGAGAAAGTATTTGAGCGGACCCAAATCTTTGAGCTGGAAACAATTATCTAAGTATTTCTTAAATGTAGTACACATATTTGGATTATTTCCAGCAACCAAAATATCATCAACATAGATAAGGAGAGTCAAAATATCCGCCCCTTTCCGTAGAGTGAACAATGTGTGATCCGCATGAGATTGTTGAAACCCATACCTACGCAATGTTGTTGTAAGCTTGGCGAACCAGTTACGTGGAGATTGACGTAGGCCATATAACGACTTACGTAAACGACATACTTTTCCTTGTAGAATAGGAACGCTAGGTGGGGGACGCATATATACCTTTTTATGCAAATCCCCATGGAAGAAAGCATTATTAACATCTAGTTGGTGCACCTCCCATCTTTTAGCGACCGCTACCGCAAGAAATGTACGAACACTGACCATTTTTGCAACAGGAGCAAAGGTTTCTGTAAAGTCTTCTCCCTCAGTTTGATGGTTACCAAGGACAACTAGACGAGCTTTATCTCGTTCAATGGTACCATAAGACTTATATTTGGTTTTAAAGACCCATTGACAACTGATTGATTTCCGGCCAGGAGGAAGGCGACAATCTCCCATGTTTGATTTTTCTCTAGTGCTTGAAATTCTTGTAGCATTGCATTTCGCCACCGTTCATGTTGAACTGCTTCTCTAAATGACCTGGGTTCAAAATTAGAAGTGACAGCAGCAACATATTTTCTATGGGTAGTTGAGAAACCATCATATGTGACATAGTTAGCTATAGGATATGGAATACCTGAGGAGTCTGTGGATGCGGGTGTTGATGGGACGGGGTGTAATACTCTGGCCGTGTGACAAATATAATCAGAAAGATAAGCCGGAGGTCGCCGTTCACGATGAGAAATACCAATATCAGTAGAATTTGTTGCTGTCGAGGATTCTGGAGTAACTACCGGTGGTGTGATAGGCTCATCAGAGTGGGTCAGATGATCAGGAGTGCCATGCGGGATAGAAACCGTGGGTGATCCTGGAGGGGAGTTATGATGAGTCGGTAGCTGATGTTGTGGGGTAGGATCACTAGTCTCGTCGTCTATTCTCCCCCTCTCGCTAAATGGCGGTTCGAAGTCGACAACCGGGGCTGGATGGGTTATCATGTTTGGTTCATTAGAGGCAATGGATAATGTAGCAAATGGAAATTCATCTTCAATAAAACGGACATCTCGAGAAACAAAAACTTCATTGGTCTCGAGATCGTAAACTTTCCAGCCCTTTTGACTAAATGGATAGCCTAAAAATACACAACGACGACTACGTGACCCAAACTTATCCTTGTGTCTTGGTTTGTTATGGGCATATCACAAACAACCAAATACTTTCAACAAATTATAATCTCGTGAAGAACCAAAAATAACCTCATATGGAGACTTTCCATTGAGTAGGGTTGTTGGTGTCCGGTTAATCAAATGCACGACAGACAATACACATTCGCCCCAAAATTCTAGTGGGAGATGTGCTTGAAAGCGGAGAGCCTGAGCCACTTCCAGAATATATCTGTGTTTTCTCTCGACACGCCCATTCTGTTGCGGAGTACCTACACATGAGGTTTGAAATAACATAACCTTCTCGGAAAAAACTCTTTTATTGGATCAGAAGTGAACTCACAACCATTATCAGATCTGACAACTTTGACAGACTTGCCAAATTGGGTGTGAACCATGTTATAAAATCTTCTTAAACATCCCAAAACCGCAGTTTTTGCTTTGAGTAAGTACACCCACACCGCTCGAGAATGGTCATCCACAATAGTCAAAAAATAATGAGACCCACAAAAAGTACTAGTAGGATAAGGACCCCAAATGTCACAGTGGATCAAATCAAATAAAGAAATAGCTTTATTAATACTCAAAGGAAATTTGGTACGAGTATGTTTGGCACGTAGACAGACATCACAAGAAGCTAGCAATTGTTTTGTTTTATTATTGCAACTACTATTTGGAATATAAGATAAATGTTGACTTGCAGGATGACCCAGACGACGATGCAAAAGAATAGTAGTGTCTGCAGATATAGCGGAAGATAAAATCTTTGAAGTCATAGGCCGAAATACGTACACCCCGTCTTGAAGATTACCCGCTCCAATCAGACACCTCGTAGCTCGGTCCTGGATAATACACAGATTAACATCAAAAGTCACAATACAATGAGAATCAACTACTAGTTTGCCAATAGAAATTAAATTGCATTTAAGATTTGGAACATAAAGAACGTTCCGGAGAACCAATCTGGAGCTCAATGTCATGTTGCCTTCCGAAATAGCATTTGATTGTACACCATTTGGAAGATTAACAGGAGACGGGGGTATCTTATGGCAATCAAATAATAAGGTTTGAGTGCCTGTCATATGGTGAGAGGCGCCACTATCAAGTAACCAATGTCCAATTTTATCTGGTGGCTTACCCAACGCAGGTTCTGTGGACGAGTCAAGGAAATTCAGCAGCTTTTGCATTTGATCAGCAGTTAAACCTGGGATAGGTGCGATATTTGAAGTGTTGGTTGACTGGTCGGACGAACGGGGTGCATGAGTAGTATGTGTGGTGGCCTGTTAAGTAGATGACATTGTTGTAGCATGTGTGATCCCTCAACCACTTCCTTGTGGAATACCCCCTCGTCCACGGGAACCACGTCCCCTGCCACGACCACGCGTACTCGACGGATAGCCAACTCGTTGATAACATCGTTCATAAGTATGACCTATCCGACCACAAAAAGTACAATTAGGTGGGGCAACATTCGAGCTATTTGACCCATAATTTGGGGGATTTGACTGTATGGCGAAGCTCATAGCGTCGGTTTTGGTGTCACGAGTCCGAACGATAGATTGATGTCGCTCTTCTTGGATAGCCAAAGAGAAAACTTTGTTAAGGTTCGGAAAGGGATCCATACTAAGAATTTGAGTTCTCAAAGCTCCGTAAATATCGTCCTCAAGCCCCATAACGAAGTCATGAGTTTTATCATTTTCTACACGAACACAAAGCTTAGCGGCCGCTGCACAGACACATCCGCAGGTAAGGTCCTCCGACCCGTATAATTCGTCCCACAAACTTTTAAATTTGTTGTAGTAAGCGACAATAGTCATTCCCTTTTGTTGAAGAAGATGATACTCAGATTTTAACTGGTTGATACGAGGGCCATTCACGATAGAATACCAGTCTTTTAGATCTTGCCACATTGCGCTTGCAATTTTATGTGACACAACACTAGGTTGAATGGTGGCATCAACAGAGTTAAAAATCCAAGCACAAATGGTGGAATTGTTGGATTTCCAAGCAGAAAATTCAGGCGTGTTTTCGTCATCCGGTTTAGCAAAAGCACCGTTGACAAAACCCAACTTTTTACGTCCTTCTAATGCGTTGATAACAACTTTAGACCAGACATCATAGTTGTCGCCCAACAATAAATATTTAGATAAAGCCATAGTAGAACCTTCAGACGGGTGTAGGTAATATATTGACGATGGATCGTGAATTAGTTGTGGTATTTTCTTACCGTTGCCGTTACCATTACCTTGACTGGTACCTTCTGCCATTGTGAAAATAGAATCACCTCACAACTGTTGAAAGAGGCTGGAATGTTGGCAAAAAAAAAAAACCCAGATTATTGAGCCTTTGGCTCTGATACCATAAAGAAACTTTGAAATTTATGAGAACTTGAAATTGTTTTTATCTGCCTTTCTCGATGATGTGCAGATTCATATATGTACACAATTAAGATGGAATCCTAGTCTAGCACAAACTACTAAAACTAATCTTAAACACCACTAAGACTTATCTCAAATACAAAGAAGGACTTATCTTTATCTTATAATATATTCTCCAATACGTTTACCGGGTAAGAGTCGTTTTTCTCACTTACCGGGTAAGATTCTAGGTTCTTATTATGGCTCTTACCGGATAAAATTCTAGGTAGATTCAATTCTCAATAGATAAGGATCTTAAGGTGAGTGATACTGGTAAACACTTACCCGGGTAAATATTTTAGTAAACGACCCTTAGACCGGACTGAGAAATTCATATTTTGAACTCGAATTTCGGAATCAAATTAATACTTTCCTTCGTTACTTTTCATAATCAGGAAAACCTTCAATTATTTCCTTTAACAACACCGTTTTCAGCAGTATAAAAAGGGAGTCTAGGTTCCGTCAATACACACCGTATATTACATTCCCACGTGACCATCTTCGTTACGTCACTGCTTTCCACAAGCTGTTTTCGGCCGTTGTATCATAGGAAACTGACGCACTGTGTGGGGTGAATCTTTTTTTAATGAAACCATGTCAAACATCTTCCTCGACTACCTTTATCATTTTAATTTTCAATTGCGAATACATTAGTTCATACATATATAATCATGAATAAAAATCTCTTGTCCCAAATTATCATGTCCCATTCATGTCCATCAACAGTGGCGGATCTAGAAACTCAGTTGATTGGGGTCAGACTTAGGAGTGTTGAAATTTTTTCCAAAACCGAAAATAACCCACCTGAACCTAACTGGTTTCGGGTTATTTTGTTTTTCGGGTGAAACGGTTTAATTTCAGTTATTATTTTGTTATAACGGTTAAACCCAATAGCAAATTATACCATAATTTTATATATTTTATATCTAGATAATTGGTTTGAAGCTTTGAGCATATAAAACAGTTAATATATCATAAACCATTTTATATTAAAGCTAAAATAACAAGATATTGAGATGTATTTGATAAGACGATACAGAAAAACTAGATATTGAGATGCCTAATCTTGAAATGGATTTTGAGATGAACTTATTCCTTTTGGTTTTGGTAGAAAAAAAAATCAAATATGTGGGGCTTGTAAAAATCGAATGGGTTCTTCAAGTATAAAACTAAACCATTTGTTAAGGGCAAATCTTTTTTAATTTTTGACTGGGGTCAAGAGACCCCGTTGAGTTGTATGTGGCTCCGCCACTGTCCACCAATCACATTAATACACGTCATCGAGAGAATATAAACTTGAATTAAATAAAATCAAAAATATATAAAATCTTATGTGTCTTAATTTCATTGGTCGGACAAGAAAGGGACATACGAATTTGGGGCAAAAGATTTTTATTTATATAATCATACCTTTGACCCATAGATATTTCTTACAAATCTTAATTCGATTTAAAACAAACCCAAAAATATAACTTCAACACAAAACAAAACCAAAACGTACTTCTGAACAAGTTGGTGATTCAAAGACACTACTTCTTGGGTGTCTTAATATACGCCAAATTCGTCGAATTCCCAACTCTAGTCAACGTCTTCAAATCGTAAGCGATCCAACACCTCGATCGATCCGTATGATAGAAATACCCCATACACTTGCAATCCTTACTACATTTACTCTCACAATCACTTTGTTTCATCCCCCCATCTCCCCTCGTGTACTTGATCGTAAAATGGTCAACCCCTTCGAGCTTATAGTACCCAAACTCACCACTCTTACAAGATGTCACCTTTTTCGACTCGCAATCTTTACTCCACCCAATTAGCCCATTTGGTGTCGGGCAAGCCACACACTGGCTATCCTCACACAACCCAAACTTCCCGCATCGTTCCGGTAATTGGCACTCACCTTCCATCGAACGCCGATCGAAGAATGTGTATATAACCTCCCAAGAATTTTCTTCAACGTTCGGGTTAAACGTCAAGAACCTGAGGTTCCCATCGATTCCTAACCGTAAGTACGAGTAGGTGTTGTTGTATTGTGAATACGCCATGTTGCGATTCGAGTTCGACGACGGGTTCGTTACGAAATACTCGAACGTCAGGTAATAAAGAAACCCCTCGTCCGAATCCGCCTCGGATTTAAGAGTTAAATTCGATAAACCACCTTTGTCAATGGTAAACCATTCGGAAGACGTCCAATACACCATCGGACGAACCGAATTCGGGCTCGTGTAATACATTACCAACCCTTTTGGCTCCATCACCAAACTGTATGCTCCATCGACGTTATTCGACTCGGAGAACCGGCTCACGAGCCGACTCGGACCACCGGCTCGGAGAGATTGTCCGACTAAAAGTGTATCGGTTGGTGAATCGAAGCTTTGCCAAATGAAATTACCCTTCCCATCGTGAAGAACCATGTTCCCATTTGGGAGGATCTGCAAACCAACGACACCCTTGTTGGCGGTGTTGGTTTGCCATGCGATCCGGCCGTCGGCGTCGGCTAGGACGAGGTTTCCGTCGGTGGAGAAGGTGAGGGTGGCATTTTCGCGAACGGGGTTGCCACGGTTGGCTTCCCAGACCCAACGCAGGACGGGATCGGATCGGATCGTGCCCATGCGAAGAGCTAGTGTGAATGCAGTTGGTGTGGTGTTGTAGAAGCAGAGTAGGAATGGGCTATTGGAAAGAGGAAGAGCTTGATAATAGGCGTCGTATTCGACTGTGTAATCGCCGAAATCGCCTTCGTTTACGTACTTAAATGTGTCTGAAGCAGGCACAACAGCTAAAGAGATGGTGGAAAGGAGTTGAATGGAGATGAAGAAGAAGAAGAGAAGTGAAATGGAAGCCATTGTTGGTGTTGAGTTTTGAGAGGTGGATAGAAGGGGTATATAATGTAGATGAAAGTGGGGGTTGGATATATAAGGATAACTGATGGTATTATATCATGAATGCATACTTTATTGATAAATTCACTCAAATACTATGTCCGCAATAGCAATATTAATTCAGGTTTGTAATTCACTCAAATACTATGTCCTCAGGTTTGTAATTGTAAACCTAGGTCGAAAATATGAACTTTTTTATTTATTTATTAATAATTTGGGTACCATTTTTAAAGTAAAAAACGTCTAGATTTGATTTTGTTTATATTGTTTAGCGGCAAATATTAAAGAAATAATGTTGTTTGTATAAAATCGAAAAAGAAAATGACAAATTTATTTATCTATTTTAATTATTTAATTGAATTTCCCTACTTCATTTGATATTATTTTGGATCTCTACAACTGGGGCGGCACATTTGAAACAATACCATACAAATCATCTTTGGAAACTATGGTCAATATATATTATTACTTTATTGATTATATATTTTTTAAATTATGGATTAAATAATAATGTATTTATATAATATGACTACAAGAGTAATGGATTAATCAAAAATAAATAAATATTATTGCAATTTGCACATGGTATCGTGCGTTGGTCGAAGGAAAATTGCAATTTGAAAACAAAAAAGTTAAGCGAATGGTTTATATATAGGTTTGGGTTTTAGTGAGAAAATAAGTTAACGGTAAGAAGTATGAGAAATAGTTATTAATCGTTGGATGAGAAATGGATGCACATAAGAATGAGATGCACTGTTTGTTTAGTAGTGAAATGACCGAGATGCAGCAGATCAATTACTTTCTAAGCCGCAATTCATAGGAGATTTTGAAATTAAAGAAGATCAACGGTTCAGATCCATTTCTCACCTGTTAACTCAACTTCTCACACGATCCTTAGTTTATATATATATATATATATATATATAGATATATATATATATATATATATATATAGATATATATATATATATATATATATATATATAGAGAGAGAGAGAGAGAGAGAGAGAGATAGAGAGAGAGAGAGAGAGGGTTGGGTTCACATGATAACAATATCTATTTGAGAAAACACAAGAACAACTGAGTATATACAAAATAATATATGATTTACATACAAAATCATATATGATTCACGCGACTTTGCTCACGCCTTTGGGTTGCGTCCAAAGTCGTCCGTGTCGTTTTTTTTGGGTTAAAGTAAAATCTCATATAATTTTGTACTCTCTATATATTATTTATCATCGAAAATTTATTCTACACATTGCTGAAGTTATATATTGTTTATACTAGATTCGACCCCATGTATTACACGGGGTAATTTAAAAAAATTAAATAATGCCAAAAAACATATATTACAGATATGAATGATAATCGAAAGTACGATACTGCTTTTTCAAGCTTTTTTCCTTTCAGAGTTGTTTTCTGTTTACAAAATGTCCTTGTTTTAGGCAGTTTTCACAAAGGATGTTTTGCAAAAAGTTAATAAAAAATATGAATAAATATTAAGAATTTTATAAAACAAAATTTATAATAGAACGTAAATAAAATTATAGAAAAATACATAGTTAAAATATTAATAAAATAAGAATAATGTATCATAAATTATGATATTTAATTATATAATTAAATCCAAAAATATTCAATATTGGACTCATTTCGAAGGTATTATTGAAACGATTACAATGGTATAATTGTAAAAAATAAAAATGTTTTTTTCAATGCAATTTAGTTCATATACATTATTTATGTTTATATGATAAGAGTCTAAAATGAAAAATAAAAAAGTAAGAGATTAAAAGTAAACTACCTACCTAATTAGAAGGGTAATAATTGTAAGGTATAAATTAAAAAAATTGAATTAAGAAAAGATTAAATAAGGAATGAATATAGATTTGCTAAATTAACTTATAGTGTAAAATGCGTCCATGTTCGTGTTTAAGCGGGAAAATGAAAAAAATGGACTCACCAGAAGCCGACATGTGTCTCTCTAATTACTTATTTATTATATGTATAGATTTTTAGAGGAAGTTTTGTCGATATTTGAGTATTTTAATTGAATTTCTTTATTTATGTTATTATTACTATTATTAAAAAGTTTTTAAGAGATGCATGTCGACGGTTGATATGGTACGTCATATCACATGATTTGTCTCCAACATTAAATTAAGGTTGTTTACCTCTTAATAGTTTCATTAAGAGATAACATCTGAATTGTTAAGAGATTAATTTTGTTTGTTAAAAAAACATGCCTTTTAATGGTTATAAAACCTTCCGAATGGTTTTATATCTTGGCCTCTCTTAACTATTCAGTGCCCTAATTTCATCCTGAACAATTACCATACAACTATATTTCATTTTAAAATATATCATAAGAGTTTTTTAATCATCTTGTATCAAATCATTCAACAACTGCCAAACAACCCCAAAACGTTGTGGTTCATCATGGCTTGATATTAGGGATGAGAAAATCGGACCGTTTTTCCGAATAAAACCGGGACCTTACCGGTACCGAAAATGGTACCATATATTCGGTCCGGTTTTAGTTTCCAAATAAAATGCAAATTTGGGATTCGGTATTTCGGTATTTGGTAGCGGGAATTTCCCGAAAATACCGAAACCGAACCGGGAATGTTAAGGTAGCGCTAAATGGAAATTAATGAATGTATTTTGGTTTGCGATTGGTTCGGTACCGATTCGTTACCGGTCCGGTCTCGTTCTCATCCCTAGTGCTAAATGGAATTTTATGAACGTATTTTGGTTTGTGATTTGTTTTAATACATATTTGATACATTTTAAAACTTTCGATATTAAGTGGTCCAAGTACTGATTTTCCCGTCCCGAAACCGAAACCGAACCGGTACATACGGTTTGGTTTTCGGTACCGGTTTTTAGTCCCAAAAATGTTCGATACCAACCGGTCCGGTCCCGATCTAATCCTACTTGATACATGTGTTTTTGTAATATGCTATATGATTTTTTTTATATTTAGTATTTCAATTTCTAGTCTTTACATTTTTGTACGTATATAATCTAAAATTTTGTATATATATATATATATATATATATATATATATATATATATATACTATATTATAAGGCAGGTATAAAAAACTTTAAAATACAAATTATTAGACACAAGGTATCATCATTTTATGCAAGATTTAAAAATCTCTTAATTTACGAGTATCAAAGCACAAGATACATATTACTACTGCAGGCTTCTAACACCCACCAATTTGGTATGTACAAGACCTTCCTTTTATGCAGACATTTTCATGTATCACTATTAATTAATTCATTATATTACTATAAATTTGTTTTAATTATATTATTAAATATGTAATTGGTTATTTTTTCTAGATGTCATTAAAATATATAAGATAACCATTGAATTCTAACAAAATACTTAATTTTTTTATAAAAAAAACTGTTGGTCCCAAATAGCAGTAAGTAAATAAGAAAAATATTGTAGATGGGGGTTGAATATAATACACACAGTTTTTCACTTAATTTAATTCTTATTGATTTCAAATCAAGAATTACACATAGAAAACTTTTGATTGTTGCGGAAGAGAACAGATGAATCTGCTCAAACAATCTAACACCAAGAGAAATGAAGAACAATTGTAAAACACTTAGAAAACAATAAGAACTTCGTATAGAGGAGAAAGCCAGTCACTTAGAGAACTTGAAGGTTGTGGAACTGGTGATCTTGCATGTTGAACCATCCTCCATATTTATAGTGCCTTATGCATAAAATGCAAAGGACACTTGTCATCTTGGTATTGGATACCAAATATCTTCTTGCAGCAATAAGATCTTGATGTGAAGTAAAGTAGACTACATATCTTTTTTCTGATATTTTGGAGAAGGTCTCCATCAATGCAAGATATCCCAAATATACTTTGTCAGAAAAGTACAATGTGTAAGAGAGATCTTCGTGCTTTGAAGATTAAGAATCTTCGGCTCATGAAGATTGAGAAATCTTCGGCTTCCTCCGAATAAGTCTTCGGCTCCCGAAGAGGTCTTCGGCTCCTGAAGACTGAGAGGTCTTCGGCTCCTGAAGATGAGAGGTCTTCGGCTCCTGAAGACTGAGAGGTCTTCGGCTCCTGAAGACTGAGAGGTCTTCGGCTCCTGAAGATGAGAGGTCTTCGACTCCTGAAGACTGAGAGGTATTCGGCTCCTGAAGACTGAGAGGTCGGCACCATCCTGGCCAATGGTGTTGATCAAGTAGGCATACTTGGCTTTAGGCTGAGGAGTCTATCTTCAATCCTCTTTGAGAGATATTCTCCTTCTTTGTCTTATTCGGCTGATCTTCGACTTCATCGAACATTTGTATAGAAACCAAGCTTCTAAAAGAACCTCAAAATATTCTAAGTATGATGATATAAAATGGAAGATCAGGAGGTCATCTTCAAATTTTCAGATGACCCAACAATCTCCCCCTATTTGAGGATGACATCCTATACTTAGAAAATTTGAGTAAAAACATGAACAATACGGTTTAACCCTGTTTTACTCTTTTGGGTTCTTTTTCACATAGTCCTCTTTTTTTTAATTTTTTTGATTTATTTATAAAGTATATCTGACATTTACAAAAGAATAAAAGAATGAGTAAGGAAAAAAATATATACAAAGATACAGAAGACAGTAGCCGGGATTGTTTGAACTTGAGTGGTTGATTGCTCCCCCTCAATTCATACTTCCCCTCAACTAATGTCTGATGGGTTTGATCACACAGTCCATCGCAAAATAGGTTTTAGTAGAGTTTAAGCATGAGTGGTAAGTTGCTCCCCCTCAAAACAAACTCTCCCTCAACTAATTCACGGTGTCGGAAAGTAATAAGTCAGAAAGTTTTTGGGATCCTCTGAACCTGCTCCTGGAAAGACATATTCATCCTTGGATCGTGCAGAATCATCAGGACTGAGAATGTCGGGTGATAGGCTGTAAGGTGAAGAAGAAGCACCTTGGATTGGGGAGGTGTCCAAGTCATCCCTATCAACCAAGAAAAAGGTTGATGGGGGAATAATAGGGGTCCCCGATTTTACAATTGTATCCTTTTGTGAGGATACAAAAGAGGTGGCTTTGTGTTTAGCAGAGTCCCCGGGCCCAGATGAGAAAATTTCAACACTTGCCGATTTTGAAGAACCGGTTGATGGAGTAGGTGGTTTGGCCCTTGAAACCTTCCTCAGCCTCTTGAGAGGAGAGGGAGGGGAAGAAGGTGAGTGCCTCCGCTTTGAGGAGAGAAGTGTGACCGGGGAAACAACCGAAGGTTCTTTCGGTCGTATGGTCATCTTAGCTAGTGCGGAGGTGCCGAAATCCTTTGAAGAGATTTATTTTTGCTAGTCGGCTTCACTTGGGACAGGACAGATGGGTCCACTACAAATGAGGGAGCTTTGGACACCGAAGTGTTGCGAGCATCACCCCATTGTAGATTGGGAGAATTTATGAAGGAAAACATACCTGGGTTGAGAGCTTGATTGGTGGATAGAGAGCCCTTGTTGAGAGAGATCTTCTTGAGTTTCTAAGTGTTGGTTGGAGAGTCATCACCAAATCAATTTGTGACACAACAATTTTTCTCCCACTATTTGATGATGACACCAACACATAGAAAAAAAATGGTACCGACACGAAGAAAAATTACAAGACACGAAGAACTCATAAATTTCAGTGGCCCATTTTTTTTTTCGGGGGGCTCTTTTTTTTAACAGGAAATTAAAAGAAAAGAAAGAGACAGGGGGTAGAAAACGGTAGGTAATTATGGTGAGGGATTGTAGGGATAAGGAAGAAAATATAGAATGTGATGGGAGAGTTGGGGAAATTATGGGGAAAGGAGAAGAATAGATGATTGGAAAAGAATATGAAAGGATTTGGAAGGAAGGTGAGAGATGATAGGAGGTGTAAGAAAAAGGAGAAAAGATGGGATGGGGAGTAGAGGGAAAGGGAAGTCTTGGGAAGGGAAAGGTGGTATGGGAGGAAAAGGTGTCGGTCCACAATATATCAAGTTCTTATCAAAACAATAACACATATGATTACCAACCTGTTTGATTAATAATCAATGGATTACAAGGTTTGATCTCTTGAAGTTCTCTCTGTGTTTTACACCTTTGTGTGTGTGTTGTGTGTTTTCTGATTTGCGATTGATTAGATCAAATTTCTCCCTAGATAGCTTTTCTAACACACTTCCTATCAACTTGCAAAACAACTTGCAAACTAATAATAATATTAAACTAAACTAATATCTAAATAATAATATCTAGATATTTAAGATAATAATAAAATACTAAAAACAACTTTGACATTTATTACAAACTGACATTAGACTTATGTTAAGAGTTGACTTTCCGGCTTTAGCTTCAGATTGGATCTTCAGATTGGATGATCTTGAATCCAATAGATCTGTGCGCTAACAATCTCCCCCTTTGGATCAAGATCATTACTAAAAAGATTTTAGCAATTCAGTCTTCTTTTTCAGCTCAGAAGATACAATCTCCTTCTCTGTCTTCCATTTGTAATAATCTCCAGGTTTTAGCTCAGAATGCTTTAGCAAAGTATCTTCAAAGAAAATTTCTCTAAAATCAGCATGTCTTCAGAATACTTTGATCTTTCGCATTTCTTGGTTAGCTTTTGTCTTTTTCAGTCTTGTAATGTAGTGAACATTTCTTCAAGCTTTAGGTTCTCCCCCTTTTTGATGAATAGAGAAACGACTTCATCAAAACTGTGTGTAACGAATACACGTTGTAAAGGAGCTTTGTGATGTTCACTCCCCCAGGGCTTCCATTCAATCATCGAAACACCACAAAGGCAATTTCTATAAACGTTATGACAAAGAAACAAATTCCTTGTGTGTTCGTGCTAGTGATAGAAAGAATTAAGCACTTTGATGATTGCTTTTAAGGCTCAAATTGTGTAAACCACTAAGACAACAGTAAGTTAAACACAGACTCAATGTGCATGATTGAAGTACGAAGGTGGGGCAGACTTCCTTCTTTTCAATATCTAGATTTTCCAAATGAAAATCAGATAGCAAATGTGTTGTTTCCCCTTTGAAAATGTGAAACACTTTCTTGTTAAGAAGAAAATGAGTAGCTAGTGGGGTTAATCAGGAGTTGGCATGGGCTAGTTGCCTGTTTCAATAATGATCACCAAAGAATTGTGAAACATTAGAATTGTGGCTGTCCGACTCAGAAAAAGTTCGTGCAGAGTTCTGATATTCTTTTAACTTTGTTCTCACACCCTCTTTCTTTTAAACATATAGCTCACTCTAACCACACTCATTTCTTTTTACTTATCACACTCAATCACTATGGATTAACTTCGTGGGTAGAAATCACTGGTTAAGGTGATTCCATAGAAGTTGTGTTAAGTCCTAACACAATGAAATTATGTTTTCCTAGAAATCATGTGATGCTGAGATTGGTTTAACTATTTCAGTTAAAGCACAATGTAGATCTTGAAACATTTAAAGTCACACTTCCAATTCATGAAATCGGTTTGAGATTCAGGAAGTGGTTTGAACATTTAATAACAATGTTTTCAATGAATGAAAGTTATCCTTCTTTCATCCATATATGAGATTAAGATAAATGATTATACCTTTACGTGCGATCTTACATCTCATGAAGCTAAGCTTAAAGTCATAAAGATATGATCTTGTAAGCATCTCTTAAAAACTGCAAAAGTCTTATGTCATAGTCAAAGCAAATTTATTCACTTAAATTAAAATGACAAAAAGCAGAAAAACAAATTAAAGTACGAGTTCTGATCAGAAATAATCAGAAGTCATCACCTTTTTACTCCCCCTGAAATTATGCATCCAAAAATATGTCAGTTAAAAAGATATGCATTGAAATTTCAGTCAAATATGTACTCCCCCTTGAAGGTTGATTTCCTCATTCGAGTATTGGAGTACAATCTCTTATCAGCACAGGAGTAAGGTCTTTTGATCATTGAAGTGCGAGTCCTAAACTGTTGTGTTTAGAAGTCAAAACTTCGTTGTAGTCCGGGTTCTAAGCTGAAATTGCTTAGAAGCCTCCATCTTGACATTTAAGTCCGGGTTTTGAACTGATTTTTTCAAAAGCCTAGATGCTATGCTCCCTCTTAAACTTTGAGTTCCTACAACACAAATTTAGCTTTTGGTACCCATTGGAATTTGGGTCCAACTGTGTTAGCACAAGATTTTGGTACCCATTGAAATTTGGATTCGTTTTTCATTGGAAATTCATTGGAAGCATTAGAATGATAAGAATGCACATGATAAGTTCCAAACCAGACAACAGAATCTTTACGAGAAGCATAAGCATGTTTATCATAATTGGAAAACTTTCTAGCAGATAAAGATAACTCGAATAATTGCTTCATAGAATATATCTTGCGATAAACGACAAGTTTTGGTTTCAAAATAGTAGCAACATTCGCTTTCAAAACATCTTTACTAGACATAGTCTTATTACAATTAACACTTGAAAAAGATTTTGCATTCTTGTCTATCTTCTGTTTTGGTTTCCATTCAGACTTAACTCCCTGCCTTTTCTGGCTCAAATCTGAAACATTTGAAACTTGTGAGTTAGACTTTTGAGCAACAACTGAATGCATCTTCTTTGGGTTACCAGTAGTGACCGGTTTATGTGAATGCTGAGATTTCTTCTTACCTTTCGCATTCTTAGCTTTCACAGAAGCTGATTTATCAACTTTCGTTGATGATTTGCCTTTTTCAGACATACTGGTTAATCCAAAGGATTTTACAACAAAAGATGAATGGTTAGGAAGTTTGGCATGAAAATCAAATTGATCAATACACTCATCTAAAACACGATCGGAGTTTAGAAAATCAAATCCGTCATCAGTTGAACCAAACATGTCATCAGATTTTGAAGCCTTTGATGATTTAGAAAGAACAGAATTCTTAAGCACAATTGTAAAAACGTTTTGTTCAATATCAATCAAAAGTCTTTCATCTGTTAAAGAAGTCTCAAGTTCAGAAATTTTACTTTCCAACACGAGAGAAGGGACATATAGTTTACCTTTAATAGGCTTCGCCTCCATTTCTTTGACAGAATAACTCTGAAAGAAGTCATTTGAAAGAGATTTCTTTTGATATATTGGATCATCATTATAACTATTATTCAACTTCGCATAACGAAATGGAAGTTGAACATTAGATGTGTTCTTTCGTTTTTCTGTTTTCTTAGCTTCATCCTCTTTTGACAGTCCAGTCCAGAAAACTTTAAGCTTATGGATTCGACGAGCTAGTTTCATAAAAGTAAAATCATAAAGTGCAGACACTTCAGATTTAGCATTTTTAAGATAATGAGGATTCTCGTATTCGAGTCCCCAACTCTCTATTTCCTCATTGGGTTTGTTCAGATGAATGGTTTGTTCAGTTTGACCCATTTTGTATAACTTCTCTTCCAAAGCTTTTAATTTTGCAAGTAAAGATTCGTTCTCTTTGGAACACGAAGAATACATTTTCGTAAGCTCTCTGAAATCATACTCACTTTTTCTCAATTTAGAATTTGTTTCAGTTATTTCTTTGAGAATTATTGTCTTTTCTTTAGCGTAGTTATCAAAGTTTTTATGCATTGTCTCAATCAATACATTCTTCTCAGCAATATCCTCGATAAGTTTCTGTATTGATTGGTTTTTGTCATTGATAACACCTTTTTCTCGCTTAAGCTTTGACTCTAACTCTTCGAGTTTAGTCAACATGGCATGCATTTGATTTAAGAAATCTGAATGAGTTAAATCACATACCTCATTTTCCTCATCATCAGAATCATCTTCAGCTTCTAATTCCTGCTTGCCCATTAAGCACATGTGAGTTGTTTCATCCTTCTCTTCATTCTCATCATCTGATTGATCAAGCCAGTACTCATCTTCTGCCATCAATGCCTTTCCAGCCTCCTGTTGCTTGGCTAGAAGCATTTTATTCTTGTAGTAGTCTGAGTTTCTGACTTTGGGTCTTCGGCAGTCTCTGGCAAAGTGACCTATTTTGCCACAGTTGTAGCATGTTGGAGGTTCTGACTGACTGGATTCTTCAGCTTGATACCGTCTCTCTTCCGGTTTCCTTTCCTCTATTCTCTTTCCTTCAAACCTCTTTCCTTCAACCCCCTCCTTGTAAACATAGTTGCTCGGACCAGAAGAATACCTCTGACTGTTTGAACTTGGCTTTTTGTAGAACTTCTTCTGAAAAGCCTTTGTCAGCATAAGCATAACCTTCTTTAGTTGTTCACAGTCGTCCGAGTCAAAGTTCGCTTCATATTTAACCTCTTCTGATTCAGACATAAGCATCTTCTTCTTCTTCTTTTTCACAACATGAGCAACTGAGTCAGCAACTGTCTTCTCACCATGTCTCTTTTCATCCAAGATTTCATCCACCTCTTCTTCATTTTGTTTGAGGGTTTCATACACCTCATGAAGTGGAATCTCGATTAGATATTTGATTTGCTTCATTTGTCTAGCAAACCTCTTCCATTCAGGCTGAAGAATGCTTAGGAATTTGACATTCAACTCTATTTGCGATTTATTGACCTTGTTCTTGCTTAGTTCATTCAACAAGGTCACAAACCTGTCATAAGTTTCTTCTAGAGACTCTCCAACTCTGCCTTTGAATTCTTCATAGTTTTTTTAGGCAGTTGGATATCTTGAGCTGGTTCCCAACCTTTGAACCTAGCATCATCTTCTCTAGCTGATCCTACATCTATTTGCCTGAAGCCTTATAGTTGTCTATCTTCACGTATATTTCATTTAGAATGCCTTGAAGAATATAAGACTTTGCTAGCCTATCACCTTTTGCTCTTCTAAGGTTATCACCTTCTAGATCTTCATCCTTAAGTTGAAACTTTGTTGCCACAGTTCCCTCCGTACGAGTCTCATAAACTGGTGCCATAACTCTCTCTTCTATTGATTTCCTGATGAATACTCCCAAATCATGTCTTTCAATGAAATCCATGAACCGATCTTTCCACTGTTCATACTCTCCCCGGAAGAGTACTGGTGGCTTTGAGTCAGTTCCGATCGCTAGAGCTTCTCTTGAAGTCATTCTTTTTGAAAAAGACTAAGTCAAGATTCTGGCACAAATTGCGCTAATAAAAGGTGGAGCAAAAGTCAGGTTTGCGCTAGACGAAGGTGGCGCAAAAATCAAACTTTGCGTGATAAGAAGCTGGCGCAAAAGAGTTTTGCGCGAGAAGTGGGTCGCACGATACCAATTGTCGGTCCACAATATATCAAGTTCTTATCAAAACAATAACACATATGATTACCAACCTGTTTTATTAATAATCAATGGATTACAAGGTTTGATCTCTTGAAGTTCTCTCTGTGTTTTACACCTTTGTGTGTGTGTTGTGTGTTTTCTGATTTGCGATTGATTAGATCAGATTTCTCCCTAGATAGCTTTTCTAACACACTTCCTATCAACTTGCAAAACAACTTGCAAACTAATAATAATATTAAACTAAACTAATATCTTAAACTAATATCTAAATAATAATATCTAGATATTTAAGATAATAATAAAATACTAAAAACAACTTTGACATTTATTACAAACTGACATTAGACTTATGTTAAGAGTTGACTTTCTGGCTTTAGCTTCAGATTGAATCTTCAGATTGGATGATCTTGAATCCAATAGATCTGTGCGCTAACAAAAGGTCAAAAAAATGTAGGGGAGGGGGTGGGTTCGGTGGATAGGGGGAGGGTGAGGAGGGGCTTCGGTGGGTGGGAGAGGGATTCGGTGGGGTGGGGGTGTTTGGTTTGGCTTGGAAGGGAGAGAGAGAGATAGAGAGCCGAAGAAAGAGAAAGAGGGGAGGTAATAGAGAGAGAGACACCGAAAAGAGGGGAAGAGAGAGAGAGAGACAGACAGACAGATAAACCGATTTTTTTTAAATGTTCGGCTATGAACAGTAGTTTGGTGGCTATGAACAATACCCGCCGATTTTTTTTTGTAAAATGTTCGGTTATGAACAGTAGTTCGGTGGCTATGAACAGTACTTCGACCGATTTTTTTTATAATGAACAGTAGTTCGGTGGCAATGAACAGTAGTTCGGTGGCTATGAACAGTAGTTCGGTGGCTATGAACAGTACTTCGTAGGTAATGAACAGTATCGGCGATGAACAGTAATTCGACCGAATTTTTTTTTATAATGAACAGTGCTTCGACCGATGAACAGTACTTCGGCCGATTTTTTTTTAGTTTTCGGCTTTGGCTTGAAAAAGGAAAAATTGGTTGAATTTACGGCTTGTGGGAGGGGCCGAAGAAAAATTGGGGAGGGGTGAATTTGGTGGCAAGTTGGGGCCGAAGAATAGAGAAAGGAGGTATAAGGGAGGTTTGTTCTTCGGTGGGTTTAAGAGGCCAAAAGAGAGAGATGAGAAGAGAGAGAGAGAGAGAAGCCGAAGGAGGGTAGAGAGAGAGGTTGTGAGGGTGTGAAGAAAAGAAGAATTGTGTTGTGTTGTGGGAAAAAAATGATGAAGTTGAGAGAGGTGGGGAGTTTAGTGTGTGAAAAAGCAACTAAATGGAAGGGGTGAAAGTAGGAAAAAAAATGTTTAGGGGAAGGGAGTGTTTTGGTTCGATGAGAGCCAAAGGTAGTGATAAGGGAGTCTTGGGTGGTGAAATGTTTCGGTGGGAGGGGGGGGGGGCGATCAAAGAGGAGCCTAAGGGTAGGGGGTGGTGGTGGATTTGGCTTGTGAGGGAGGCCGAAGAAAAAGAAAATGTTTTTTTTATTAAAAAAAAACTTTCGGTGGCAGCCGAATGATTAAAAAATTTATTTTTTTTGTTTTTTTAATTTTCTATTTTTTTCTCTCCTTTTTTTTGTGTTTTTGTTTTTTTAAAAAAAAAAATTAAATGTCGGAATTTAACATACCGAGTTCTCCGATTAGGAACTTGAACCGAGCTTCGTCAAGAGGCTTGGTGAAGAGATCCGCCAGTTGGAGGTCGGTAGAAATGAAATGTAATTCGATATCACCTTTGGAGATGTGATCCCGAATGAAGTGATACCGGATGTCGATGTGCTTGGAACGACAGTGCAACACCGGATTGTTTGCGATTGCGATCGCACTTGAGTTGTCACACAGAATCGGGATGTGGGAGAACAGTTGATTGTAGTCTCTCAATTGGTTCTTCATCAAAAGGATTTGAGCACAGCAACTTCCAGCAGCTACATACTCAGCCTCAGCAGTAGAAGTGGAGACTGAGTTCTGCTTCTTGCTGGACCAGCTAACAAGCTTGCCACCAAGGAGTTGACAGCTGCCAGTGGTGCTCTTCCTATCAATCTTTGATCCTGCAAAGTCAGAATCTGAATACCCCATTAGATCAAAACCTGAGTCTTTGGGATACCAAAGACCCATATTCATGGTACCTTTCAGATACCGAAAAATGCATTTAACAGCAGCCAAATGAGATTCTTTCGGATTGGCTTGGTAATGCGCACACAGGCAAGTAGCAAACATAATGTCTGGTATACTGGCAGTAAGATAGAGAAGGGAGCCAATCATGCCTCGGTAGCTGGTGATATCCACAGATACACCATCCAGATCAGCATGGAGTTTCAAAGGTGGTGCCATAGGAGTTTTCACGGGGGAGGAGTTTTCAAAATTGAACTTTTTCAGAAGGTCACGAATGTATTTACTTTGATTTATTAAAATCCTTCCGAAGATTGTTTAACTTGAAGTCCTAAGAAAAAGGTGAGCTCCCCCATCATACTCATCTCATATTGACTTTTCATGAGAGAGGCAAACTCATCACACATTGACTCATCGGTTGTACCAAAAATGATATCATCCACATAAATTTGAACAAGAATAAGATTACCTGAGGTTTGCTTGATGAACAGAGTGTTGTCAATTTTACCTCTTGAATACTTGTTCTTCAGGACAAAGTCAGCAAGAGTGTCGTACCAGGCACGAGGAGCCTGCTTTAGACCATAGAGAGCTTTGTCTAACCTGTACACATAGTCAGGATGGACTAGATCTTCAAAGCCAGGGGCTGTTTCACATAGACTTCTTCAGCTGGCTCCCCATTCAGAAAGGCACTCTTGACATCCATATGGAAGACTCTGAAGTTCTTGTAGGCAGCATGAGCAAGGAAGATTCTGATGGCTTCAAGTCTTGCAACTGGAACAAATGTTTCATCATAGTCAATTCCTTCCTTTTGCTTATAGTCTTGTGCAACCAGACGGGCCTTGTTTCTGATCACTGTGCCTTCTTCGTCCATTTTGTTCCGAAAGAACCACTTGGTTCCTATGATGGTTTTTCTGGAAGGACGAGGAACCAATCTCTAGACTTTGTTCCTTTCGAACTGAGAAAGTTCGTCTTGCATGGCAGTGATCCAGCACGGATCAGCTAGAGCTTCGTCAACTTTCTTTGGTTCAATGAGGGAAAGGAAGTTCACATAGAGACAGATGTTTCCAATACCTCTTCTGGTCTGAACACCAGCTTGTTGATCACCGATGATTTGATCAATAGGGTGATCTTTTGTACACTTTAAGGCTGGAGGTAAAGGAGGAGGGTAAGAAATTTGTAGAGGAGAGTTGGAAGGGATATTTTCAGGAGAGATGGATGGAAGATTGGCATGTATAGGTGAGGAATGAATGTCAGATTGAGAGACTGGGATGATTTGAAGTGTATTTTGAGGTTGAGGAGGTTGAAGATCATCCTCTTGATGAGAGGAGGGATTGTGAGATGTAGAAGGATAGTTGTTTTGGTAGAGAGAAGTGAGAACTGTATAGGGAATGTCTGATGATGTTGGAAGAGGACCATCACCAACACAAGAGGATATCCAACGTTTCAATTCTTCATCATCACAAGAGAGTGATGAAGTCTTGAGGTCATCAAACTTGACATGGATGGATTCATCAATACACTTCCTTCTGAGGTTGTAGACTCTGAAGGCTTTGGAAGTGAGAGAATATCCCACGAAGATTCCTTCATCAGCTTTGGGATGAAGACACACCTAAAGACATGAAGAAAGTCGATGTTGGGTTTTCTGCCATAAAAGACTTCATAAGGAGTCTTATTATGTATTTTCACAATGATGGACCTATTTTGGGTAAAACATGCAGTATTGATTGTTTCGGCCCAAAAATAGGTGGGAAGGTGAGATTCACATAGCGTTCTGTTCTTTCTCTCCACTACACCGTTCTGTTGTGGAGTTCTGACGACAGAGAAGTTCTGAGAGATTCCTTTTTCATTGAAAAAGTCATCCAACATACTATTTTTGAATTATCTTCCGTTGTCACTTCTTACAGATCTTACCAGCTGCCCATTCAGCATTTCAGACTTCTTGATGAACTTTATATTTCTTCAGTGGTGTCACTCTTATACCTGAAAAAAAAAACCCAGGTGTAACGAGTGAATTCATCAATAATAACAAGAATGTACCTTATACCACCAAGGCTTGGGGTACTGACTGGTCCACACAGATCCATGTGTAGCTTCTGAAGAGGCTGAGAGATGGAGAAGCATTGCTTAGACTTGAAGGAAGATTTTGTGAGTTTCCCTTTCTCACATGCAACACACAACTTTTCTTTCATGAAGGATAACTTTGGCATGCCCGTAACAAGCTCTTGGTTTGAAAGGACATTCAAAGTTTTGAAGTTGAGGTGAGAGAGACGCTTGTGCCAGAGCCAGCATCTTTTTGCAGAGTTTTCTGAGACAAAGCAGATGTTTGTTCCGAAGGATGAACTATGCCCCATGTCTATGACATAGACATTTTCTTTGCGGTAGCCAGAGAGTACGGTTTCCATCTTTTTGTTGAAAATGATGCATGAAGATAATTTAAACATCACTTTGAACCCCAGATAACACAGCTGACTTATGCTTAGGAGATTGTGCATCAAGCCTTCAACATAAGCTACTTTATTAAAGGTGATGGAACCATTTAAGAGTGTTCCATAACCTTTAGTACTTCCTCTAGAGTTATCACCAAAGGTGACAGAAGGACCTTTGGTAGGCACGAAGTCAACAAGAAGAGATTTGTTGCCGGTCATATGTCTTGAGCACCCGCTGTCGAGATACCAGATTTATTGTTGTCCTAGACCCTGCAATCACAAGGAAATCAGTTCTTTGGTACCTATTTGGAAATGGGTCCTTTTGAGTTAGAAGAAGAGGAAGAATCCTTGGAAGCATTTTTATCAAATCTTTCCATAGGACAATCCTTAGCAAGGTGAAAGGTATTACCATAGTTATAACATTTTCTATTGATAAAAACCTTTTTGGAGATTTGATCATCTTCCTTGTGATGATTGGTCACATTGACTTTCATGGCCTTTGAGGATAGAGAAGTGTCAAGAGGCTTAGGACCCAAGATACCTTTACCAGAGTTAGCTGAAGGAATAGAAGATACCTTTGAGTTTTTCTTGGGATATTTCTTTTTGGGAGGAAGATCGGCAACCGATTTTCCTTTTTCGGAGGAAGATAATTTATTTGAAGAAGGCTGAGGAGCTTTGGAAGGTTTAGGTTTAGAAGAGGAAGGCTCATTTATTTTTAAGGAGGACATAGACTCAAGAATGGGTTTAGGAGAGTCTTTTGAGTCTTGGGCTTTCTTATTTTCATGAGGAGAGTCAATTTTCTTAGATTTGATGAACATTCCAAACTTGAGATCTTTAGAGAGGTTAGAAGGGTCCAAAGGTTCAGAGTTGTCACAGTTCTCTTCAGAAGATTCATAGAATGAGGGAAGAGAGAAAGGAGCATGGGTGTCAGAAGGAGGTTCAAGGTCAGATTTCCTAAAGCCTAGTCCAGACCTGTCATCACAAGGTATTTGATCCTGGAAAATCCTTTCTAAGTTTTTGGAGGAACTTGTCCACCTTTTCACAATTTCTTGCTCCTTTTTAGATCTTTTAAGAAGTTTATTTTTCTCTTTGGCAAGAGTGAAATTTATGGTTTTCAAATCTTCAAGCTCAGCCTTGATTTTGTCAAAATGTTTTAACTGAGAAAGACAAATTTACAGTTGAGAAGAAAGAGATTTTATCTGTGCATTTGTCTTTTTCTTTGCGTCTTTGGCTTCATAGAAGTCAATGGTCAAAGAGTCAAAAACTTCAATTTTCTCAACATTAAATAGAGAAAAGAATGGATGTACCTGAGTAGAAGAGGTGGAGCTCTCAGCAGTAACAAGAGCCATAGAGGTGGAAGAAGTTTCACAATCATCAACATTATCTAGTTTAGCCATGAAACAAAGGTTGGCCATTTCCTTGTCACTTTCGGAAGTTGGTTCATCTGCCCAATAATGAGATTCAGCAAGAAGACATTTTCCTTTGTTGGCTAGAAAATCATTTCTTTCCTTCTCTCTTTTGTATTTGGCCTTGTACTTTTCAGCACAGTCAGAGTTCGAAGGAACAGAAGTGTTTGGATTTTGAAAAGAGGGTTGGTAGGAATCAGACTTGATTCTGACAGACCTAGAGGATGTACGGTTAGAAGAGGACAAACTAGATTTATCAGAGGACCTGCTTCTGCATTCAGAAGCAAAGTGTCCCTTCCTCCCACACCTGTAACGTTCCTCATTTGATTTGTCAGATGAAGTGGTTTTAGAAACAGTAGAAGAGGATCTTCTAGAAAACCTGGATTTTCCAGAAGAGAAACGAGGCTTGCCTTTTGAAAAGCCAGCCAACACGGCAACACCATCTGTTAGCCGAGCTATAGAGGTTTCCTCTCCTTCATCATCAGCCTCACTAAGATAGGTTTCTGAAGGGTCATTGGGGTCCTCTTGGCTATTGTTGTCAGAATCAGAGGAATAGGTGATCCTAGGAACACATACAGTATTTTTGGAAGAATCACTGACAAGAGCTAGAGAAGTGCCTTTGATGTCTTTTGTGATAGACTTCCTAAGCAGTTTAGTCTGCTCATAGTTGAAGAGAGTGCCATACAAGGCAGTGAGAGGCATGGAATCAAGATCCTTGGTAGACTTGATACAAGTACAGATATTTTCCCAAAACTCAGGAAGACAGTCCATAAACTTGCACAAGACTTCCTCATTATCATATATGTGACCCACAAGTTTTAGATCGTTAAGAAGAATGTTAAAACGATTGTAGTAGTCTGAGAGAGATTCACCCTTTTCATGAGAAAAGAGTTCATACTTTCTTACAAGAGCAATATATCTGCTCTTTTTCACCTCAGACGTACCTTCATAGAGAACACACAGAGTAGACCACATTTCTTTTGCGGTAGTAAATTTAACAAGAGAATGGTAGACCTCATCAGGCAGAGAGAGGGCAATGATGACTCTGACTTTAGTATGAAGAGCTATAAGACGTCTGTCTTCATCATTGTATTTACTGGGGTCCTTTACAATGTATCTCCCAGTAGCTGGAGTTCTTTCTTCCTCAGAAGGGTCCTCATCAACATTTCCGTTATCTGCCTTTTTGGCATTGTACCAGTCCCAAACCCTAGGAATAAAAGGACCTTCATGTAAGATAGTAGGATATCTGCTGTCAACTCCTTCTAAGAAGAGTATCATACGACTTTTCCACAAGAAGAAGTTATTGGGGTTAAACTTTGGTGGTTTGGCTATAGAGCCATTGTCGTATGAAACAGCAGTGGTGTTTTGAGAGGAAGCATTGTTTAAAGAAGAAGAGGAAGAGGTTGCCATTGCGGATCTAGTTTATTGAGTTAAACTAAACCGCTCTGATACCACTTGTTGGTCCCAAATAGCAGTAAGTAAATAAGAAAAGTATTGTAGAAGGGGGGGGGGGGGTGAATACAATAAACACAGTTTTTCACTTAATTTAATTCTTATTGATTTGAAATCAAGAATTACACATAGAAAACTTTTGATTGTTGCGGAAGAGAACAGATGAATCTGCTCAAACAATCTAACACTAAGAGAAATGAAGAACAATTGTAAAACACTTAGAAAACAATAAGAACTTCGTAGAGAGAAGAAAGCCAGTCACTTAGAGAACTTGAAGGTTGTGGAACTGGTGATCTTGCATGTTGAACCATCCTCCATATTTATAGTGCCTTATGCATAAAATGCAAAGAATACTTGTCATCTTGGTATTGGATATCAAATATCTTCTTGCAGCAATAAGATCTTGATGTGAAGCAAAGTAGACTACATATCTTTTTTCTGATATTTTGGAGAAGGTCTCCATCAATGCAAGATATCCCAAATATACTTTGTCAGAAAAGTACAATGTGTAAGAGAGATCTTCGTGCTTTGAAGATTAAGAATCTTCGGCTCATGAAGATTGAGAAATCTTCGGTTTCCTCCGAATAGGTCTTCGGCTCCCGAAGAGGTCTTCGTCCCCTGAAGACTGAGAGGTCTTCGGCTCTTGAAGATGAGAGGTCTTCGGCTCTTGAAGACTGAGAGGTCTTCGGCTCCTGAAGACTGAGAGGTCTTCGGCTCCTGAAGATGAGAGGTCTTCGGCTCCTGAAGACTGAGAGGTCGGCACCATCCTGGCCAATGGTGTTGATCAAGTAGGCATACTTGGCTTTAGGCTGAGGAGCCTATCTTCAATCTGCTTTGAGAGATATTCTCCTTTTTTGTCTTCTTCGGCTAATCTTCGACTTCACCGAACATTTGTATATGATATAAAATGGAAGATCGGGAGGTCATCTTCAAATCTTCAGATGACCCATCAAAAACATTATGTTATTAAGCCTAAATTAAACAAATTTATAAAAAAAAAACATTATTGCTTTCTCAAAATCATCCAAAATCGTACTGTAAATCAACAAAAAAACAAAAAATAAAATGAAACATTAAAATCATGATGTATCTCACTGCATTACGTTGGTACGCTTCTAGTATATATACATGATATCAATATATTTGATATTCATTTAAATTGTTCAATATTATTGACCCCTTGGAATAATATAGAAAATATATGTATATAATCAATATACACATACAAATTTGTCGTAATAAATCATGCTTTAAAAATGTGTGACATGGCCGTAGTTCCTAAGAATTAAGGTTGAACATCGTTACCATGCCACTTTACCAAGTTGTTGTTTTTTTGTTTAAGATAAAGTTGTTTAACACGTTGTGTTTAACATATTACAAATAGTTCATATTGTGAAATCAAACATCATATAACAAGGTTTGTAGCTTTGTATTCACTTGACAACATCAAACATCAAACTCCGGGAGCGTTCAAAACCAAACAACTGTAAATACACAAAGAATATACGAAGATATAACTAGCATTTGGCCTAATGGTATCCGGTAACGCAACCTTTCTAGAGGTCAAAGTTTCTAAACCTCGTCAAAGATGGAAGTGTAATGTCTTCATTTCCCATATATAAAGATAAGAAGGAAAAACTTGAATATCAACAATCTTTTTGGGGGATCTCGTTAAAGGTAGTATAGACAAAAAATAATTTGTTTTCTTTTTTAAGATAAATGAAAATTGTCGGTTTCAAGATCTTCATCCATAAGAAAGTTAAACAATAGTTCAATTTGGTCTTTGTCCCGTTTTTTTTAAAGGTTAATGTTAAGGATGTCTTAGATGAACCTATTTTTACGTTTAATTGGATACAAATTATAAACTAAAATTTCAAAACTCTAATGGTATAAGCATAAGAAGTTTTTTTTTTAAATTTTATTTTACTGAACTTTTCGACTGGTTATCTAGAGTTGTTCCTCTATTTAGAAATTTCGTAAGACTCAAGGATGCATATTTGTATAGAGTGTGTAGAAAGAGTATGTTTAGGATCGTTGGGATATGGAAGGATTGCATGAAGACATAACCAAAGTGGAGAAGATAGACAAGTTAAGAGGGTATGCCGTATATAAAACAAGAATTACTTGAAGAGTAAAAGGATATATGCCGAAAACATAAAAAAGCTCAAGTTTTAATATATTCACTAATGAAGAGAACTCATATGTATATCATTTATATCCAGGGGCGGAACACAAGCTTCACAACTGCAGGGGTCGGAGACCTAATGTATTATATAATTTTTAGTCCTTACCAACAGGGATGGACCCAAGAACTTTTTTATAGGGTGTCTGTTGGGAACTGAAGAAAAACTTAAGTATGGTTAATGCTGCTGGTTCAAAGATTACTACTGCTAGTGTTCTTCAAGGTTAGTACTGCTGAGTATTACTACTGCTAGTAGAATTAATACTGCTAGTCAAAGTTAGTGCTGCTTGAACAAAGTTAGTACTGCTTAGCTAGTTAGTACTGCTAGTGGTTAGTGCTGCTAGAAGAAGTTAATACTGCTGGAACAAAGTTAATGCTGCTGAGCATGGTTAGTACTGCTAGAGTTAATACTGCTCAGAGTATTAATGCTGCTGAAGATTAATACTGCTTATATGATGAAGATTCGCATGAAAGGATAACAGCTGGATAATCTGAAGATATACATGGAAGCTTAGAGATATACATGGAAGATATACTGAAGATATTTTTATTTCTTGTAATTATCTTTTTGATTATTATATGTATAGAATAGATAGATAAGTTTTTGTTAACAATTTTATTCTAAGTTCTAGAGAGAAATCAACCTCAAGGCATAGATCCTAATTCTAGAGAAGTAGAATTCGTCTTGAAAGAGTCTGTTCTTCAAGATTGAGGTTGAGTGTGTAATATTGTGATTTCAATTGTTCAATACAAGTTTACTGTTTGTTCTTCATATTTACTGTTTGTGATTACTGTTTCATTGAATATCAAAGTGTTATTCCGCAAACTTCTTTGATATTGTTTCTGAGAATTAATTCTTGTTGAGAATTCGATCCTGACAAGTGGTATCAGAGTTTACTAATTGCATTCTTGTTCTTTTCTGAGAATTAATTTTTTGTGCCCCTCTCTCATTGCTCACATTCCACCATAGCCGCCGTCAAATTAAGCTTACTGCTCCACCTTCCGTCGACTCACGCACCAACTTCTACACTCTTGATTTCGAACAAACAACAAATGCTATTGGAGGATGGTATTGAAAAACTAGAAGTGCCTGTTCAGGGGGTACCAAGTATGCATGAAGCTGACAAAAATCAGGAACCATGTGAGGATATGCAATTTGATTCAGAAGAGGCAGCGAGAGCATTTTATAATGATTATGCAGGGCAGGTGGGTTTTGTTACTCGTGTTTTATCTTCTCGTAAGTCAGAGAGGGATGGAACAATAATTTCCCGTGGACTTGGATGTAGAGGGGATTCAGAAAATCATAAAAATGAGAGTATTATGGTTCAGAAGAAGAACAAGGGCAGAGAAGGTTGTATGGCAATGATTTTAGTGAAGAGAGAGAAACCCGGGAAATGGGTTGTTAGGAAATTTGTAAGAGAACATAACCATCCACTTCGTGTTTTAATTTCAAAGAGACGCCCAACTTTTGATGAGAAAGACAAGAGAATTCAGGAACTAACTGCTGAATTGCGTGTAAAGAAGCGGTTGAGTGCAGTATACCGAGAACAACTTCTTGCACTAATGAAAGATGTTGATGGTCACAATGAACATATATCCACGAAAGTTCAAGTTGTACGTAATAATCTAAGAAAACTTGAAGCAGGGAATGGGCACATCCAACACAGATAGGCCAACCACCATATGTTTGGAAATATATTTTGGCATGCTCGTTGCATAAAGGTAGCAGTAAACAGAGCTTGGCTCGTATAATTGTAAGTATACATCGTCAGAGCTAGTGGATCAGTAGGAAAAGTTAGTAGAGTATCCACATCCACAATGATGCCCTTGGAGGGTGGTGTTTATGTATATATATAGGTAGCAAAAGTTATAAAGAAGTGTCGAGAAAGCTTATGGCATATTGTCAAGGACATCCATTGGCTCTTAAAGTTTTGGGTGAGTCTTTGCATAAACGAGAAGTAGCTGAATGGGAGGAGCGCATAGAAGGGCTAAAGGAAGAAACGGATTCCCATATTCAGAAGGTCTTGCAAACGAGCTTTGACTCTATGCCATCTAACAATGATAAGGAATTGTTCAAGCATATTGCTTTTTTCTTCGTTGGAAAAGATAGAAACTACACTGAAACAATATTGAAGGCGTGTAGTATCCGAACACTACATGGGATCACAAATCTCATTGACAGATGTTTTCTTACGATAGGACCAAAGAATGAGTTAGAGATGCATCAATTGCTTAAGAGATGGGAAGAGATGTAGTACAACAAGAATCACCAAACAAGCCATGGAAGCGTAGTCGATTATGGTGTCATGAGGAATCATTCAATGTGTTGGAAAAAAAAAACAAGGTAAGAGGCTATGTATACTTGTCATAATTGTGCAAATTGCAAGTAATTTGTATTATCTATGTACACTTATATAAAATAAGTGGAAGAGGTAATGTCACCAAAGGTAAGATAACATTTGAGGATGTCTACTATGTTGATCAGTTGAAGTACAACCTGTTAAGTGTATCACAGGTTTGTGACAAACAACATAGTATATTATTTACAAATACTGAGTGTATGATCCTTGCTCCAGGGTTCAAGGTAGTTGATGAAAGCATGATACTACTTAGAACTCCAAGAAAGGACAATGTTTACTGTCTAGATATGGACAATGTTGATAGTGATTCATCTCTGAATTGTCTTGTTTCAAAAGCTTCAGTAGATGAATCCTCTCTATGGCACAGAAGGATGTGTCACATGAACTTCAAAACTATGAACAAACTTGTTAAAAACAACCTTGTAAGAGGTTTACCTTCAAAAGTATTTTCATGTGATGATCATTGTGTTGCATGTCTTAAAGGCAAACAGCACAAAACTTCTCATAAGACCAAAGAGATAAATTCAATTTCTTCTTGTCTCCAGTTATTGCATATGGATCTGTTTGGTCCTACAAATGTTATGAGTATAGGCAAGAAATCTTACTTCTTGGTTATTGTTGATGATTACTCTAGATTTACCTGGGTATATTTTCTAAGGACTAAGGATGAGACAAGTGGACTGATCAAATCCTTTATCCTAAGAATTGAAAACCAAACTAATCAAAAAGTAAAAGTCATTAGATCAGATAATGGGACTGAATTCAAAAATCTTGATCTAAACACCTTTTGTGAAGAAAAAGGCATTGAGAGACAATATAGTGCTCCTAGGACTCCTCAACAGAATGGTGTTGCTGAAGGGAGAAATAGGACACTAATAGAGGCTGCTAGATCTCTGTTGGCTGATTCAAAACTGCCAATTACCTTATGGGCTGAAGCAGTTAATACTGCTTGTTATGTTCAAAACAGAGTTCTAGTGATCAAGCAAAAGAACAAGACTCCCTATGAGCTTTTAAATAAAAGAAAACCCTTTATTGGATTTTTCAAACCTTTTGGGTGTCCTTGTACCATTCTCAATACCAAAACTCACTTAGGTAAGTTTGATAGCAAAGCAGATGATGGATTTCTTGTTGGTTATTCATCTCAGAGTAAGGCCTACAGAGTGTTTAATTCTTCTTCTAGAATAATTGAAGAAAGTGACAATGTCAAATGCAATGAGAACACACCAAATCCTATTGGGTCTGGTCCTCAGTGGCTATTTGACATTGATTCACTATCTAACTCTTTTGGTTTCAGCAGTGATGATTATGCAGGTTCAGGATGTGGAGGATCAGGGACTACATAAGTTCAAGAAACTATACCTAAATCTGTGATCTTTCCCATACCCACAGTGGATTCTGTTGAAGACTGTGACAAGGAACCATCTGCTGGATCAAGTCAGAGTGAAGAAGAAAATAGAGATGAGGAGACCCAAGAGAATAAAGAATTAGAAGTGGTTGCTGAAAACACTTCAGTTGAGTTAAATGACTCTAATCTAGAGGTAGGACGCAATGAAGAACCTAGTCATAACACCAGAGTTCAAAAGAATCATCCTCCACAGCTGGTAATAGGAGATATATCTTCTCCTATGATGACTAGACATCAAAGCAGGCTTCAAGA
The DNA here is from genome assembly GCA_023525745.1 of Arctium lappa. Classification (NCBI taxonomy): domain Eukaryota; kingdom Viridiplantae; phylum Streptophyta; class Magnoliopsida; order Asterales; family Asteraceae; genus Arctium; species Arctium lappa. The sequence goes on from CM042047.1 coordinate 6,806,807, forward strand.
AATGCAAGATCAACAGCATACAGTGCTTTCTTGTTTTCTATCCCAGCTTGAGCCTAAAAAGGCACATGATGCTATGAAAGAATCCAGCTGGATATAAGCAATGCAAGAAGAACTGTTACAGTTCAAGCTACAAGATGTATGGGATCTAGTAAACCTTCCTAAAGGTCACAGAGCAATTGGCACAAAGTGGATTTTCAGAAACAAGAGAGATGAAAGAGGAATTGTCATAAGGAACAAAGCAAGGCTGGTGGCTCAAGGGTATACTCAAGAAGAGGGTATAGATTATGAAGAAGTTTTTGCACCTGTGGCTAGGATAGAAACAATCAGATTATTCCTAGCCTATGCTTCTTACATGAACTTCAAAGTCTATCAAATAGATGTAAAAAGTGCTTTTCTCTATGGTTCTATTGAAGAAGAGGTATATGTCTGTCAACCTCCAGGGTTTGAAAACCCAAACTATCCAGACAGAGTATACAAATTGAAGAAAGCTCTTTATGGACTGCATCAAGCTCCAAGAGCATGGTATGACACTCTGTCATCCTATCTCTTGGAAAATGGCTTTGAAAGAGGAGTCATTGATAAGACTCTATTTATTAAGAGAAAGAAGAAGGATATCTTGTTGGTCCAAATCTATGTTGATGACATTATCTTTGGATCTACAAGAGACAACATGTGCAAGGAGTTTGAGGAACTAATGCATCAAAGGTTCAAAATGAGTTCCATGGGGGAACTTACTTTCTTCCTTGGACTCCAAGTTCAACAGAAGTCAGATGGTATCTTCATCTGTCAATCCAAGTATGTGCAGGACATTCTAACCAAGTTTGGTTTCTCAGAATCAAAACCTGCCAGCACACCTATGGAGACACACAAGCAGATAACAGCAGATCTTGAGGGGGAGGATATGGATGTGCATCATTATAGATCCATGATTGGCTCTCTCATGTATCTCACAGCATCAAGGGCAGATATAATGTTTCCAGTCTGTGTATGTGCAAGATTCCAAGTTAGGCCAAAACAATCTCACTTTCAAGCTGTTAAGAGGATATTCAGATATCTCAAAGGGCAACCCAGATTGGGACTTTGGTATCCTCATGACTCACCCTTTGACCTAATAGCATACTCAGACAGTGATCTAGGTGGGTCAAACTTGGACAGAAAATCTACTTCTGCAGGATGTCAGTTTTTTGGTGCTAGACTAGTTTCATGGCAGTGCAAGAAACAAACCACAGTGTCCACATCTACAACAGAGGCAGAGTACATAGCAGCTGCAAGTTGCTGTTCTCAAGTTTTATGGATTCAGAATCAAATGCTGGACTATGGGGTAACCTTTCTACACACTCCCATTTTTATTGATAATAGCAGTGCTATCAGCATTGTGAATAATCCTGTCAAGCACTCTAAGACAAAGCACATTAAGATCAGGTATCACTTCATAAGAGACTGTAATGAAAAGAAACTTGTTCAAGTTGTAAAAGTTCATACTGACAACCAGTTTGCTGATCTATTCACCAAAGCTTTTGATGTGGGTAAATTCACTTTCGTGGTAACAAGTGTGGGAATGATCAACTCTGAATAAGCATCCTCTCAAAAAGTGGTTAAATATCTGAATATTATAGATTCTTGGTGTTACTAATCTTCCTTTGCAGGGCATACATAGCAGTACTCAATTCAGCCTAAGCTTCAAAGAGTAAGTACGGTTAATACTGCTAGTGGTTAATACTGCTAGTAGTTAATACTGCTCGCGGTTAATACTGCTAGTTAGTTAATACTGCTCGCAGTTAATACTGCTAGTTAGTTAATACTGCTCGCAGTTAATACTGCTCGCAGTTAATACTGCTCGCAGTTAATACTGCTCGCAGTTAATACTGCTCGCAGTTAATACTGCTAGTAGTTAATACTGCTCGCGGTTAATACTGCTTGTCCGTTAATACTGCTCTAGGTTAATACTGCTTATGTCCCGAATACTATAAATACCCTTTGCCCGCCTAAACGTTCATAACGACTCTTTGCATACCGTTCACTTGCGCTCTAAACCCTTTCTCTTTCAAAGATTCAAAGGTTTCAGGAAAGCTTTTCTCAAAGATCAATGGCATCCATGGCATTCATCGATGAACACAATGAGATCGCGATGCTACAAAAGCCAAAGCAAGCTGCAGGATTTCACCAGATTGTGGATTTCCTCAAGTCAAGCCATATTGCTCATGCTCTTACTATATCACCTACAATCTATATCGAGCATCAAAGGCAGTTCTGGGCTAATGCCACCATTGTTGCTGAGAATGGTGTGCAAATGATCAAGACAAGGGTGTGTGACAAACCCTTAACGGTTACTGAAGAAGTTATTCGCATCAGTCTACGTCTAGACGATGCCTCTGGTATAACTTCTATCCCAAATGATGAATTGTTCTCTTCTCTTACAAGAATGGGGTATGGAGGCCCATTGGGTGTTTTCAAATTCTCTAAAGCCAAATTTTCACCCTAATGGCGTTTCTTTGTCCATACCCTTATGCACTGTATCTCCAAAAAGACTACTGGATGGAGTGAGTTCAGCAGCACCATTGCTTATGCTTTGGTGTGCTTGGCCACTGCCAGAAAGTACAATTTTTCACAAATGATTTTCAATGATCTTGTTTCAAACATGGGAAACAAAAAGAGCTTCTTTATGTACCCCAGGTTTGTCCAAGAAGTTATTACTCATGAATTGACGGATATACCTCATCCTGTTGGGGTATATGTACCTAAACCCCCCAAAGGCAAGGTTTTCTCAAATATGAGAAGATCTGCTGGGGACTCGGAAGGAGTTGACACCCCATTGTTCTCTACAATGATGGTGGTGTCCCAAACCAATGAAGGTATGGCAGCAGGGTCAAGGCCCCCATTAGACCATCCTACTGCTAGCCAATCCCAACCTTCCCACTCGAAATCTATTCCCCAGTCCCTTCTTGCAAAACCAACCTCTCCTATCACCCAAACATACAAGAGGAAACAGGTAAAGAAGGTTCCTTCCCTTCTTGTACCATCATCCCCCAAGCCTTTAAGCCCTCTAAGGGAGAATTCTCCTTTAGGGAATATCCATAGGGAAACCAAAGGGGTGTCTCCCAACCCCAAGGAGGTGCTCTCTGAGGAGGAGGAAGAGCATATGGGTGATGAGGCTGCCATTACTCCTGCTAGCACAGAGGAGGAAAGTGGTAACATCAATAAGACCTCCCCCATGGCAACTTTGAATGAGAAATCATTCAAAGGTCCCTGGTGCCAAGAAACCACGGGGGTGGACAGTGCTTCTGCTAGGCAGAAGACTTCCACTAATAAAAGATCCCATGATCCGTCAATAGGGGGTAACACTCCTGGAGAAGGTGAGGACAGATATAACTACCAGGAATTGATGGATACAATGGGTAACATCAACCAAGATGTCATCAAACAAGGCAAAGAGATAGAAGAAATGAAGCTGGTAATTCTGTCACAACAAGTACAGATTGCTAAGCTGAAGAAGATGGTGACCAGGCTAGTACAGAGGAAGAAGAGGAAGCAATTTGTCTTAAAGAAGAGATCAAATGTTCAAGATCCTTTCCACAAGGGGGAGAAGCCAGAGGGAGAAAAAGAGAAAGAAAGCTCAACTGTAAAGGAAGTTGAAGTTGAGGGGGAGACAGAACATGGAACAACAGCAGAAACTGTTAATGCTGCTAAAATACAAGAAGCAGCAGAAACAGAAGCAGAAGAAACAGGGCTTTCTATAGAGGAAATGGAGATAGCTGAAACTTTGGTTAAAGCCAAGAATGATACTCCTAAGGCTACTCAAAAGGCCAAGGGAGTAGTCATTAATGAAGAAGGGATCTCAAAGAAGCATAAAGAGAAGGAAGTCTTAAAGGATATAAAGGGAAAAGGAAAAGAAAAGATGGTTGAAGAAGCTGAACTGCCTACAAAGAAGAAGTCTCAGATTGAACTGGATGAGGCAATAGCAAAACAGCTTCAAGACCAAATGGAAAAGGAGGAAATGTTGTAAACAGAAACAGACAGGGAACTTGCAAAAATCATGGCCAGAAAGTTGAATGCAGAATATCAGAAAAGCTTAAAAGAAGCATCTCAGACCAAGAAACTTCAAGTTAAAAAGATGCCAGTGATGAAGCAGAAAAGACAACCCTCCAAGACCTTTTTGGCCAATCAGGAAAGAAGAAAGATGATAAATTTCCTGAAAGGTGCAATTGGAGTCAAGGGGGAGATGTTCACCAACATGGCATTCAGTCAAGTTGAGGAGCTCTACAGGAAGGAAATGGCAAAACTCCAAGGGGATTCCTCTCAAAGGGAAGAAGCAGAAAGAAGGATGAAAGAGAGACATGATCTCAACATCCAACAACCATTCCCTGAGGAGACCACACCCTCAAAAAAAGAAGCAGAAGAGAAGAAGGAAGAACCTGAAAGTGTTGGTATAAAAGCCAAGTCTGGAAAGAGAGTGAAGTCAATTGCTTCCAAAAGGCAGTTGAAAAAGCCAAGGGTGGAAGAAACTGAAAAAGAAGCAGAACCTTCAGTCACATCTCCAACAGAGCCTGTGCAAAGTCCAGAGCAGGTCACTAAGCAAAATGATGAGAGTATGGATCCGTACATGACAATAGTGGAACCTTTGAAGGCTGTTACAATCTCTATGCAAGCTCCAGAGATCATATTTTGGATATTCTAAGAGACAGTAGAAAGAATTTCTTCAGAATCAAGAGAGTTGATGGTTCATTTGAAGCTTATTCAACATGGGGGAAAGTTATCAGAAGTTGCTCCAGAGCTGATATGGAAGAACTATACAAAGTGGGGATGAAACTTTATGAACCTGTGTTGAAAGGTACTGAAGAGAATCTTCTCAAAGTGACATTGGAATACTTGTGCATGATGTTTGATCCAGAAAGAGTGAACTATCGGATTAAAGATCATAAGCATGAGTTCATATTCAAGAAGATTGACAAATGGATTCTGTTTGAAAACTGTGGAGTATACATGATTACTATTGACAACTGTTATCATGAATACTACCTGGTGGACAAAATATATGAGCATAGCAAGGAGAAGTTGGAAGGGATGCTTAAAGCTACACTGGTATGTACAAAGGATTCAGAGATGACCAAGATTGTGGTGAGAAGAACTGTAAATCAAAGCTTGGGCCTAGATCCAAATTTGGGAAATTGAACCTGAGGTGTTGAAAGCATCTTGAAGATTAATTATGAAGAACTTGACTTCTTGTCCTAAAAGTCAAGTTAGGGGGAGATTGTTGGGAACTGAAGAAAAGCTTAAGTATGGTTAATGCTGCTGGTTCAAAGATTACTACTGCTAGTGTTCTTCAAGGTTAGTACTGCTGAGTATTACTACTGATAGTAGAATTAATACTGCTAGTCAAAGTTAGTGCTGCTTGAACAAAGTTAGTACTGCTTAGCTAGTTAGTACTGCTAGTGGTTAGTGCTGCTTAATAGTTAATGCTGCTAGAATAAGTTAATATTGCTGGAACAAAGTTAATGTTGCTGAGCATGGTTAGTACTGCTAGAGTTAATACTGCTCAGAGTATTAATGTTGCTGAAGATTAATACTGCTTATATGATGAAGATTCGCATGAAAGGATAACGGCTGGATAATCTGAAGATATACATGGAAGCTTAGAGATATACATGGAAGATATACTGAAGATATTTTTATTTATTGTAATTATCTTTTTGATTAGTATATGTATAGAATAGATAGATAAGTTTTTGTTAACAATTTTATTCTAAGTTCTAGAGAGAAATCAACCTCAAGGCATAGATCCTAATTCTAGAGAAGTAGAATTCATCTTGAAAGAGTCAGTTCTTCAAGATTGAGGTTGAGTGTGTAATCTTGTGATTTCAATTGTTCAATACAAGTTTACTGTTTGTTCTTCATATTTACTGTTTGTGATTACTGTTTCATTGAATATCAAAGTGTTATTCCGCAAACTTCTTTGATATTGTATCTGAGAATTAATTCTTGTTGAGAATTCGATCCTGACAGTGTCACAGTCTTTTTTCATACGGTTTTTATTAACGTGTCTTCATCTTTACGTTCAATATCGTCCGATGTGTTTTCAGGCTAATTCCGCCGTTTCAAGGGATTTTTAAAGTTTTTTTGCTTGATTTCGAGGGATTTTAAAGTTTTTTTTTATCGATTTCGAGAGACTTTTTCGGTATTTTTTGTGGATTTCAAGAGTTTTTTTGGTTGATTTCAAGAGTTCTTTTTGGTTTTTTTGGTTGATTACGAGCTACGGTTGCACATTCTAAAACGAAACGATTGCACCTTTTACAGGCCTAAGGCCTAACTGTTATGTAATAGTTAACTCAAATTAAGGGATAATAGACAATAGTGAACTCAAAATCTCAAATTAAACTCAAATAAGTTAACTGTTTGAGTACTGACCTGTTGTGTTGTGTTGTGTAAGTGAGTCCATGAATGTGTTCCTTTTTCCCGTTGGTCGTCGTTGCACACCCACTATCAAAATAAACCATGAATTGTATTATTATAATTTATAAATACATTACAAACAAAACATAAAGCATATTAGCCTAAAAAAATTAAAACTTACTGACATAAATAACAATGTTAGCCTAAAACAGAAAAAAAAACATACATTACTGATTGCTGTATGTGTAAAAACATACAAGTGATAGGAGGAAAAAAAAATAAAAAAACATACATATCTCATTCATTGACCATTTGACCTAATCACCTAAATCAAAATGGCACACCTAAATGAAATAATGAAACACAATCACAAAGGGGCGGCAGTGCGGTGCGGCACTGCACGTACATATCTGAATCACAGAATCAGAAATTCAGAACGGCAATCGCAAGTTCGCAATACTTACAGGTTGAGGTACGTATACGTCGTCGTTGGCAAATGGCAATCGCAATCGCAGCCTCCCTCGCAGGTCTGTCGACACCGTAACTCTGTAAGTCGTAACCAGGGCGTCCAGGCGGCAATCGATTTTGATTTTGATTTTGAGTTTCAATTTCAAGTTGTATTCAATTTAGGTTGAGTCGACCGGAAGAAAATTATAAACGGATGATTGAGTAATGGACTGAACCTTATTAAATTTTTGTTTGGACTTCTCTTATTGGACTAACATATTATTAGTGGAGGGGCCCAAATAATTTTTTTGTTTGTTTATCACTACAAAACATATGGTTGCTTGCTGCAGATTTGTAAAGTCCAGGGGCCCTGGCCCTGGTAGCCTCCTTTGGGCTCCGCCCCTGTTTATATCTAATTAAAGGACTAAAGAGATGATAAAACATAAGTTTCGACAAAACATGGGTTTTAATTAGTTTTAGAAATCCTATGTAGAGTTTCCGGTTCGAGAAAACATAGAGTAATTTATTTGGAATTCCAACACTACTTTGCCCATCAAAACTAATATTACGTACCTGAGTAACACGTTATTAACAGGGTGTTTTGATGTACATTAAGAAATTGATTATCTAATTATTGCGATTTAATGTTGCATAATTAGTTTTTAACGTTTAGATAAAATGATTTTACTTAAGTTCATCTCAATATTTATGGTCAATAATCGACTTTAAGAGAATATATATACAACCAAACCATATAACACAACACAAAATAACGTTTTACTTCCAATAAAATAGTATAATACAAAGCAGTAACAATTTATGTGTGATATTTTGTTTTTTAATTGATAATTTGATTTTAGCCTATAGTTAAATTAAAAAAAAACCTAAAATAATAACAATCTATCACAGTTTTAATATTTTATTTTATCAATGTTATGATTGAAATTGGTCTAAATTAAAAGACAAAAATATAATTTTTTTATCAGAAAATAAATAATGATATAAGTTTGACCAGTAAACTTTTAAAGGATTATAAAAAGATTTTTTTTATATGCGAAACTATATTAACAGGAGCTGCAAAAAGAAATTGATATAATTAAATGAGATTGCCACTCACTTAAATAAAGAAATGAAAATTAGGGGTGTAAATGATGCGAGTCGAGCTCGAGTATCATTATACTTGACTCGACTCCTTAGTATATCGAGTCGAGCTCGAGTTCGAGTCGAGCCTATTCAAGTCGAGTGTTGACCGAGTTTTGACCGAATCAATCTCGAGTGAGTCGATCTCGAGTAGCTCGCGAGTTGTCTTATCTCATTTATACCCCTACGTAGGCTCAAGCCCTTAGACTCAAGCCATTTAACAAAGGCAAAAGATGTAAAACAAGGGAGAAGAAATGTCTATATATAATGGAGATCAAATCATTGGGTTCTATATCCCGCCAATATGGGATGAATTAGACACACCATCAAGAGTTTAATAATGTCTTTTACACCATCGTTTCCAAAAAAAAATCAAAAAACTTGAGTTTTTTATTATTATTATTACTATTATTAAAATTTTTATTATTATCAATTAAATTAAAATAATATTACTAATTATTATTATTATTTTTCTTATCGAGTATCTCACGAGCTTATCGAGTCGAGTATCAGGTCGCTTGACTCGACTCGTTAGTATATCGAGTCGAGCTCGAGTTCGAGTCGAGCCTATTCGAGTCGAGTGTTGACCGAGTCGATCTCGAGTAGCTCGCGAGTTGTCTCGTCTCATTTACACCCCTAATGAAAATCACGTAAGTTGCTAAATAAAAATACAATATAAAAACTATAAGAACATCTCTAATGCAAGATTTTTATAAGCAAAAAGTGTAATAGCTAGTAAAAACTAGCATTGTGAAAAGATCTTATAAGAACCCAAATCCCTCTAGGTTAATAAAAACATTGGTTCTTACCAATGTTCTAAAAAACTCGTCGCACAGCCGCCATGGCGCGCCGTGGCACCAAGGCTTGTGTGTCACGCCATGTTAAGCCCATGTCACGCTATGACCTAATGCACGGTTATTGTAATGAGATATTTGATTTTCTTTACGTTTTTAATATCTTATTTGCAAGTTTTTTATATATACAACCTAAGTTAACTTCCCTATTACTATTAACTTACTGAATAACACTACAAAACATACGTTTTTATATATAACATTATATATGAAATAGAAATTTGACGTCATAAATCACGCCTTGAAAACGTCATGGCTCGCCGTGGCTCCTAAGGCTTGAGGCTTGGCCTCGCCGCCACGCCACACCTCATGACATTTAGAACCTTGGTTCTTACTATAAAATTTGTGAGATGTGACATTATCTTTATTTTTTTTATTTTTTTCTTGACTTTATCATTGTGGACTTTTATGTGAATTTTTAATTTGATGAGGTGGAAATGAGGTGGCACCAAAAAAATACAAAAATGAGGTTTTTAGAGCATCCACAATCATGGACCTTGTTGAAGGTTCATAACTTTGCCACATCAGCTTTCTCTCTCTGCCACATCAGTTTTTTCTTTTCTACACATTTCATAAACCTTTCACACCCAATCATGGATCAGTCCATGATAATTTAATAAAAAATATAATAATATAAAATTATGATGATAAAAGACAATGATTAAAAACTAATTATTAATTAAAAGACAATAATTAATAATTACAATAACAAAAATCATAATAAATTAAAAATTACAATAAGGTGTCGTTTGTTTTTTAATAAGAGGTGGTGTGTAAAAATGTCCGAACGATTCAGGCTTAAGAGGCATTAAGAGATATTTTTAAAAAAACATACAACCCATAACTGTAAGTTACATTAAGTTAAAATAAAAATAGAATTCTAAAATAAATTATAATATTTCATTTTTAATTAATTAAATTTGATAAATATAATTTGGTTTGATAATTAAAAGAAATTTTAAAAAAACCTGAAATCTAATTTTTTATTATTATTTTAAAGATGAGACCCACCATGATTTGAGAAAGAATTGGTCCTCACAGAGGAACCGATTCATGAAACATGGCAAAAACACTTTCTCTCTCAATGGGATAAACTTTTAGAAGTCCATGAGCATCCACGTGGCCTCATGAACCTGCCGCTGTGGATGCTCTTAAAAGAATTTGCATTGAAGATGCTCTAAGAACCTCCTTTTTGTACTTTTTAGTGCCACCTCATTTCCACCTCATGTCCTCATCAAATTAAAAAGGGCAATGTTAGTGGCACTCTTACTAATGTCAAAATCAGGTCAATTCATGCATTGTGAATGTAAAAAACAGGTTTTGATGTTGATGTATGTGACGAGAAAATCATTTATAAGAGTGTCATTAGCAAAGCATATGGTGCCATTAGCCTCCCCCATTAAAAATTCACATAAAAGTTTACAATGATAGTTGTTATAAGAACCTATTTGTTTGGGTTCCATATATATAATATTAATAATTATTATAAAGTCAAGAAAAAAATAAAGATAATATCACATCTCACAAATTTCATAGTAAGAACCAAGATTCTTATTTAAGAATCTAGAGGGATTTGGGTTCTTATAAGATCTTTCCACAATGCTAGTTTTTACTAGCTATTACACTTTTTACTTATAAGAACTTTGCATTGGAGATGCTCTTATAAGAACTTGCATTGAAGATGCTCTAATTAACAAAAAGAATCTTGTGAGTTAGATCTGGATCTCTAGATGAAGAAATCCATGCCTAGAACGTAGACCAAACCGCCGTACTTTATTTTGAAAATGTCCGGATTGTTGCAAGCTTTTTGTACATATCTTGACGGTAGAGATGGTCAAAACTTGAACATGGGCAGGGACCGGTGATATCAAATCAGTCATTTCAGAATCGAATCAGTCAACCCTGGTCCTGACCAAAAATCGTAGGACAAATTCTAGGCCAGGTAACCAACCCCGGGTCTAGCCCGGTTACTTTTAGAAAAAATATATTTTTTAATTTTTTTACACAAAAATGTTTTAATGCTCTTTTAATTATGATTTTTGAAATTTGGAATTGAAACATACTTTAAATAATGCGTTCACTTAAATATATCTTGAGAATTTTGACAAATTTAAAAGGAAAAAAAAATCAAAATCTTGTAAAAGATCTTAAAAAACTTATATTCTAATAATAAAAAGCTTATAAAAATTGGAAAAGTAGTTCTACAATAACCCATGCCGGCTTGGGCGAGTCTTGTAAATTTTCATAAAATTTGTAATTGGTTTGGATGTTCGGGCCAAAACTGGTCCCAATTGGTTCTTGGTGGGGCCACACCTAGTTTGGCCATCTCTACTCTCTACCCGAGAGTCCCACAACTCCAAGCAGATTTAAAGTTATGGCTTTTTGAGTTGGGCTTCTTTCAACCGTTTGATTTGATCTTATTGCAAGAACGAATCCGCTAATTTTTGGTTCCGCCACACATCAATTATTATAAATTACCGTCCTTCATCGTCAGTTATTACAAATCCGAAAAGTCGATGGCCAAATTTGATCCCCCAATAATACAACCGACAACGACAATATAATTAAGGTAAAAAGACCATTGAAATTACAATTTTACCGCATAAACAAAGACAATCATGAAATATATCATGAAATAGAAGAAATATCAATTATTTCTTAATCATAATCAATTCTATGTCGACGAAAAATATAAAATAAGTTTTATCATCGTTAATTTGTTTTCAAAATTAAAATTGATAATGACATATGCCATGTGTAGACTTTTGAGTCCGACTTTGTTTGCAATGATTGAAGTAAACCCCTTACTCGACATAGTCGAGATGTTGCTTCTCAAGATAGAAAAACCCATGTCCTTTTCATCGTGGTTGCTTTCAATTCATTTATTTCAAAATATAAAAATCTCATTAATTTCTGGGATCCACATAATATATATAATACAAAATTTAATTTGATTCGCATCAAACAAACGAAATAACATTGTTAGAAAACGTAAAAAGATTAAGAAGTGTTGTAGAGATAACGTGGAGGAAACAGAACTCAAGGAGACAAATATGTCGGGCTACCAACTTCGGTTAGTGTTTCGAATTGTAAGTAGTAAAACACATTATCCTTTTTGTGTGATGGAAATTATCCGAGCACTTATGGCAATATTGTGTGCAATTTATGTCTACTTACCATTCATACGACCAAAACCAATATTTTCGATCAGTACCACCATTGTTATTAGGAACTAAACTATATATATGTTAAAAAATTCGAATTAAAACTATGATGGAACATTTGTAGAATTTTTGTTTTTTTAATTAGGTCATGTTTAGCAATAATAAATTGTATTATACATTCATATCTCATTTTTTAAGCTTATTAAAAAAGTTATTTTCAAATAATGTTTCAATAAATTCTAGAAGCTTCTTATCCACTTTCTTTTTTATTATCAATTAAACACTTATATTTTTTTCAAAGTGTTTTTTATGTCATTTTACATTGTTATTTACTTTAGCTAGTTTTTTTTTTATATCAAACATAAATGCTTCAACATTTATATTATCAAATAACAATTAGTTTATTAGCTAACAACTAATTTTTCAACTAATTGATTCAGCGAGAAGTACGGAAATATATGTTTGACAGACATCTAAACCAAAAAACGATAACGAGCTTACAGATGTAAAACTCGTAAAAATATGAGAAATTTTTCAAAAAGCTTTATTAATTATTCAAACATCGACAACCTTCATTTGTACTATTTCTCCCTTTTTCGTGCTCCGACTCCGATTCTTTATTCTTTAGAGAGAGTGAGGAGAGACCTTTTTTTTTTTGGGGGGGGGGGGGTAATGTCTGAAGCTTAATGGCTTTAATTGAGGGTTATTGGGTAAATGGTGGTGGTGTTTTTGCGTGGAGCATGATTCTCCTTGAGTTAGAGTGATCAAGAGTGTGTACGACTAGGGGTGTAAATGAGACGAGACAACTCGCGAGCTACTCGAGATCGACTCGGTCAACACTCGACTCGAACTCGACTCGATATACTAACGAGTTGAGTCGAGCCATCTGATATTCGACTCGATAAGCTCGTGAGATACTCGAATACATTTTTTATGTAATTAACATTATATTATAATTTATAAAATATAATGTAAAAATTTGACAAATTTATCTTTATAACTCTATATATAATAGAATGTTAAAATGAGATGTAAATTAGTTATGGTGATTATGATTTTACATATTAATAAATTTTTATTTAAAAGAAAAAAATAAGTCAAAGACAATATTAAAATAAAACTTCTTAATATTAAAAATAGGTATAAAAAAAGTATGAACTTCTCCTTCTCCACTCCTTATTCTAATCCCACCTCGCCTACACAAATCTAACTTACCACTATCACATTTCTATATAAATGAATTCTATCCCACATCGCCTAGTAAAAGAATTCTACCTCATGGCCACTTATATAAATTGCAATGTAAGGTTGGATGTTTTTGACTCATCTTGTTATTTTAACCTTTTAGTTTGAAATGTTTTGGAACACCCCTTAAACTTAAGTGGGTGCATATTTCAAGTTCTTCAAAGTTTTGTATTGAAATTTTTTATTGAGTGGGGACCTCCTCATTTTAAGATTTTTGTTTATGCTTGTTTATCATTTTATCGAGTCGAGTTTGATTCGTGTTCGAGCTTGATTCGAGCTTAAAACGAGTCCGAGTCGAGTTCGAGCTTGAGTATTAGCTTTCGAGCCGAGCTTCGAGCTTGGGTTTTCACAACTCGCGAGTTTTCGAGTTGAGTTCGAGCTTTATTTGAGTTTGAGTTTGAGCTTGATTCGAGCTTAAAACGAGTTCGAGCTCGAGTATTAGCTTTTGAGTTCGAGTCGAGCTTGGGTTTTCACTACTCGCGAGTTTTCGAGTCGAGTTCGAGCTCGAGTATTAGCTTTCGAGTTCGAGTCGAGTATAATGATACTCGAGCTCGACTCGCATCATTTACACCCCTATGTATGACAGTGCTAGTGGGTTAGAGTTGTGCTCTTCGGGTAGGGTGGTAGTTTTAGAAGAGTCTGAGTAGATAAAGTTGTCTGTGTGGATTAATCTGTCTGTATAGATTAGAAAGGTTTTTGTTTGGGAGGGGTTTTTCGTAGATGGAAAACGGTGTGTGTTTTAATCGGGAATGACAGGTTTGGAGAAAACTTGTCTTTCTGCATAAAGTTCCCACCTAAAAGCTTACTTAAGTCACTTTCTATATCATTAAGCCACTACCAAACAGTCATGTATAGCTGATTGAATAAGCTATGAGTCACATTAAGCTCATTAAGCTGCTAACAAATTGGGAATCAATTTTTAGGAGTCTTTTGGGAAGAAGGTTAGAGATGGTGGATCTACTTCTTTTTGGTTGGATAAGTGGTTAGGCAATTTCAAACTTGGGGATAGGTATCCTAGGCTTTTTCATCTTGAGAGTGATGTGGGGGTGTTGGTCAAGGACAGATTCGTGGAGTGAGGAAATTTCGGTCTAGGGTTTGGAACTGGATTAGGGAACCAAGAGGGAGGGTGTACGGCAAGTTGTTAACTTGGGGGTCCTCATTGCATAAATTAGTAGTGAGTGCAACAAGTGGGTTTAGCTCCTTTTGGTGGATGGTAAGTTTTCGGTTAGGATCTTGACGTCGCTAATAGATGCGAAAATTCTTGGTAGTGGTACGGAGAAAGGGGTCTCTCTTGGGTGCTATATAGTTCTTAAGAAAGTTAATATTTGTAACACCCGTAATTTTCGGCAGTAAAGGTCACCCGAACATTTTTGGAACTTATAACGACGAGACTTTTGTTGGGAAATCATTATCTAAAGTCCCTTGGAGTATCGGGAGTGTTGGCATTGAAAAAGTTGAGTTTCGGGGCCCCAGAAAGGTCCTGCTGTCATAGTCGCATTGTCACAGTCGCAGAGAAGGAACAGAGGCCAGGGGAGTTTGGAGACATTTCCAGGCGACATTGCCTTGGTCAATGTCGTTGGTCAATGTCGCACCAGGGTGCAGAGGTCTGTTAAATCTCGAATTTCAGCCTTTTTCTCATTTCTCACTTCTCAAATCCCATCATTTCTCTCCCAAACCGATTCCCACCTTCTTGGTTCAAACCCTAGCCATTCCTATGGCCATTCACTTTGATTTTGAAGCATTTCCATCACCATCTAAGTCTTGGAAATCTAGGATTCAAGAAGCTACCATTCCACCATCTCCATTGAAATATTTTTCAAGAAAATCTAGGGTTTTGAGTTCTATCAAAACCCACTATTGTAAGTTCATCCATTTTCTTTCTAACACTTTAATCAAGTTACAAATGCTCCATCTTTGACCTCATAGTGTTTCTATTTATCAACTTTGGGTTGGTTGATTTTGGGGAGATTAGGTCAAATTAGGGTTTTTGACCAAAATAGAGATTTTGATATAAGATGTTTGGAAATCGATTATATATATGGTTGAATATGCATATTTATGGTTGGAAATTTATGAATCTAGGTTTTTGAAGAATTTTGTTTGTGGACTCGGATTTCTTCAAGGAAACTTAAAACAGGGTAAAATCTAGATTTAGCCTAAATCTAGATTTAGCCTAAATCTAGCAAGGTGAATTCAAGTTGATTTATGAAAATGGTGTACATGCCAAAATATTTATTTTAAAGTGTTTATGTTTTACATTAAATTGTTAACTACTGATAAATTTTTGGTTATTTGGAAGTATTTAACTTTATAAGCTTACATAACCCATATCTTTGGGATTTTTGGGTATTTGATAAATAAATTATTTCGATATGTTTCTTTGATGATATAATATATGAATGGAAGTTATTTTATATAATTGCCCATTTGGTGCATACGATTTTATAAACCGTTGGAAAATGCATATCTTTGTGTTAGGAGTCATTTTGGGAAACATAAAGGGGTGAGTTGTAACACCTGGAAAATCTAAGGTAAGTATTCCCCTCGTCTCTTAACTTGTGCTAAATTGAGAACCTCTTTGTACGCTTATTTTAGTGTTTTATAAATCTGTTATGAGGATGTTAATTTGTCTAGTTAGCCTCGCTCTAACGAACCTCGGTCAAGGCAAAGTTTTCAGTGTCTAAGGGGGTGGACACGATTGTGACATCGTGATAGTGCCTTGGCACAATCGCCTGACACTATCGCTGGGATTGTACCGAGAGGTTGAGAGTGGTCGCGAGTGTGCCATAGCGATAGTGCCCTTGGCACAATCGCCAGGCACTATCGCCTAAGATGTACCGAGGGTTTTTGAATGGAGCGATTGTGCCCTCGCGATAGTGCCATGGGCACAATCGCCGGGCACTATCGCGACCGATGTCTGAGGGTATAAAATCCAACCTTGACCTATTTTGACTTCACTTCTCATCTCAAAACGTTTTGGAGCCGGTTTGGAGCTAGATTGGGCGATTCTTCTCTACTTCTAAGCCTACTAAACATTTATTGAAGCCCTAGATTAGTTGGGGCCATTTATTAGTGATAAAGGGAGCTAGAGGATCATTCAAGGGGAGCATTCAAGTCTTATCCAAGTTTCACCTTCTCATCTTCCTAACCAAGTTTTCTAGGGTTTTGTGTAAAACCCTAGATAGTGAGTTTTCTCTTAATGTTTTCAAATGAGATACATATCTTGTACATTTACTTGATTAACATCTCATGCTTACATAAAAGTTGATCACCTGATAAGTTTGACCTAACTGCTACATTTGGGTTGTTGAAAGTGTAGTCTTGGTTATTATTGTGGACATTGATGAGGTAATTAATCTTGGTATTAAAGCTTGATAACATGTGTTCTGATGAGTTGTGGATAAAATTTGGGTATGTGCATATTTAGAGTTTTGTACCTAAATTATGCTTGAGATTTGTTGGAGTCTTATACATGTATCTTATGGGTATGAAATTTTGTATAGAGACGGATGTTGTACGTACATAGAACAAACCATGAGTAAGTGCTAGGAGGATGTAGTCTTAGGTGTCACCATAACGGTATACACCTAGACCTCCGCCACTTGGAGTAATGCCTGGGAGGTAGTCTTCAAGTGTGCGGGGCCTTCGGGATGTTGCTAAGACGAGTGAACATCAAGGTACATTGACTTGAGGTAAAACTCATTGGTGTGATGGGTCTCCCCCATGGTGGCCCCGTATGGACTTTGGTGATTGAAGTGTCATAATTGTTCATAACATATTTTATATAATTATGCCATGTTTTATACAACTCACTAGACCCCGTTTGGTCTAACACTTGATTATTGGTATGTATCTCAGGTTCTTGCGGCGCGAGCGCCAATGATGTTTAATCAACTTTAGTGGTGAGCTTGGGAGCATTTTTGGGATGCCTTTACTGAAGACTGTTCATGTGGACCTAGTTGACAACCTTTTTGTAATCTTATGTCTGGTTAGATTTAGATTAGGGAGTTGTCATCTAATGTCACTTCTTATTACAAACTTGTAATTGACAGGCATTGTTGTTCCTTTTGTTTTGAGCTCATTGCTTTGGCAATTATTATTTTATACCATGTTTCCAATTCCGGAAATTTTTGTTAGTCCCATTTTGGGGTGTTACAAGTTGGTATCAGAGCTCTAGTTTAAGTGAACTAGGTGTTGACCTTAATATACCTAGACTTAGACTGGTTATGCTTATAGGATCACTGTCCAATTTGGTTAGAGCAATCCTAGGTGGGGAGAGTACTAAGATTTCGGAAATTGCATTGATTGAGACGCATGATGATGATAACAAGAATTCTTGTGTAAAATACGTCCACAATCTCACTTGGCCAGTGTTGTTCTGAATATATGATTACGTAAGCATGCTTGAAGTTGTTGTTGTGATGATTGGTCTTTGTAAGTAGTACGTATTGAACCGGTTATCTTTTAAAGAATTAACCGGTATGATTTTATCATGTGAAACAGTTCACCACGGTAAACACGAGGAGTCGAGTCGGGGTGACCGAGGAGGCGAATGAGGCAAGCGTGACCACCCCGGGGGCAAATCGTCAAGCAAATCCAACGGCGGACCGAGTCATTCTGCCGATACCTCCAATGCTAGAGGGAATCGTAGATACGATTCCTCAAGGGGACTTGGAAGCTGAGAATCCAGTAATTCAAGAGGCGGACCCTCAGTCGGTCCTATTGGCTAGTATAATGCAGATGATGAACTCTGCAATGGACAAGCGGGACGAGAAACTCCTTAAAGTTTTGGAGGATCGAGATGCGAGTAACCGGAGGCATGAGACGGTGGAAGACAACGCCGTATTGGGATCAGGTGGTGCTGATAATGCAGTTGGGACAGAGGAGCATGCAACCAGGGCTGACAAGAGGAAGGAAGGGGGCTGTTCGTTCAAGACCTTCCTATGCAGTCGGGCTCCGGAATTCACTGGAACGACCGACCCATTAGCCTGCATGAAGTGGATTCAAGAGGTGGAGATGGCTTTCGAGTCAAGCGAGTGCGCGGATTCTCAGAGAGTTAGGTTTGCCTCTCAACTACTTAGGGGGGATGCGCTGAGTTGGTGGAACGTCACCCGAAGAGCACTCACACCGGAAGTTTTGGCCTAGCTCACTTGGCCAACATTCAAGAAGAAAATCATGGATAAATATTGTAACGAGAGAGCACTTGACAAGATAGAAGAGGAGTTCCGAAGTCTGAAGAAGGGTAACCTGTCGGTCGCCGATTACGCCAAACAATTCTTGGACAAGCTCAGTTTGGTCGAGCATTTGGCAACAGATGAAGGGTCTAAAATAAAGGCATTTGTGAAAGGACTACCAGCGGAGATGAAGACGGGCGTGAGGAACGCCCAAAAGGCTACTTTGCAGGAAGTGATTGAGGAATCTCAGTTGGTGGAAGATGATCTTCTACAAGAGAGGGAGGAGAAGAAGTTGCAGGGCGAAAAGCGTAAATGGGAGGGGCCAACCGGGCCCGTACGAGTTTCCAAACCCTTTAACGGGGGGAGGAGCGCTGACCCACGACGAGAGGCAAGATGGTGCTCCAAATGTAAGAGTAAGAACTCCGGACCTTGTAATCCGAGACCGTTTTCTGGAGCTATGGAATGTTTCAAGTATGGACGAAAGGACCACATGAGTCGGGATTGCCCCTCACGGGGAGTTTGTTATGAGTGCCGGGAACCGGGGAACATCAAACGCGATTGCCCTAAGCTAGCAAAGGGTAACCAAGGAGCGTCAAGTGGGGTTTTGTCAAAGAAAGAGGTCCCACCGAAGGCACCAAGTCGGGTCTTTCAGATGACGGCTGATGAAGCAAGGGACGCAGCGGACGTGGTGTCGGGTACGTTTCTAGTGAACTCTCTACTTACCCGTGTTCTATTCGATTCTGGTGCGAACCGATCTTTTGTGTCTACATCTTTTTGCAAGAACCTCACCACTCCTTGTAGTTTGTTGGATGATGCTCTATTAGTAGAGGTAGCCATTGGAGAACACATGGTTGTTCGGAGTTGTTATGTAGGATGTACGTTAGAGCTAAATGGGGAGCCCTTCATTATAGATTTGTTACCGGCAGATATTGGGGGTTTTGATGTAATAGTATGGATGGATTGGTTATCTAAGCACTACGCCGACATCTTTTGTTCTAAAAAGTTGATTAGGGTACCCTTGCCTAAAGGTCGTGAAGTGTTGGTATACGGAGAGAGGAACCGAGGAACCAATGTGATTATATCGTCACTTAAGGCACGCAAGAGCCTAGCCAAAGGTTGTGAATCGTACCTAGCCTATGTGATCGATGCGAAGCTAGAGAAGAAGAGATTGGAAGATGTGGAAGTGGTGTGCGACTACCCGAATGTCTTTCCGGACGACCTACCTGGACTCCCACCGGAACGGCAAGTGGAGTTCCACATCGACCTTACTCCGGGAGCCGCTCCGATCGATCGTGCTCCCTACCGTTTAGCTCCGAAAGAAATGAAAGAGATGATGACGCAACTCCAAGAGCTAATTGGAAAGGGATTTATACGATCGAGCTCGTCGCCTTGGGGAGCGCCGGTGTTGTTCGTAAAGAAGAAAGATGGGTCCATGCGGATGTGCATAGACTACCGCGAGATCAACAAAGTTACTGTGAAGAATAAATATCCACTTCTTCGGATCGACGATCTCTTCGATCAACTTCAGGGAGCGGGATGTTTCTCTAAAATAGACTTACGGTCTGGTTACCACCAAGTGCGGGTGAAAGGGAGCGACATACCGAAGACGGCTTTCCGAACGAGGTACGGTCACTACGAGTTTTTAGTTATGCCGTTTGGGTTGACCAATGCTCCGACCGTGTTTATGGACTTGATGAACCGAGTATGTCGACCCTTATTAGACAAGTCGGTTATAGTCTTCATCGACGATATCCTCATCTACTCTCGTGACAAGTTGGGGCATCGACGACATTTGCGAGAAGTCTTGGAAATCCTTCCCCAGGAGAAGTTGTATGCAAAGTTTTCAAAGTGCGAGTTTTGGCTTCAAGAGGTTCAATTCTTAGGCCACGTGGTGTCCAAAGACGGAGTGAAAGTGGATCCAGCCAAGATAGAGGCGATGATGAATTGGGAGCCACCGATGAGCCCAACAGAGATCAGGAGCTTCTTGGGATTGGCCGGTTACTACCGGCGGTTTATTCAAGACTTTTCGAAAATCGCCTCTCCACTCACATCGTTGACAAAGAAGAACGTCAAATTCGTATGGACCGAGATGCAAGAGAACGCCTTCCGGACTCTTCAGAAGAAGTTATGTGAAGCACCAATATTATCCTTTCCCGAAGGATCCGAAGATTTTGTGGTTTATAGTGACGCTTCTAAGATAGGCTTGGGATGCGTCTTGATGCAAAGAGGGAAGGTGATCGCTTATGCATCGCGGCAACTCAAGGATCATAAGAAGAATTACCCCACGCATGACTTAGAGCTAGCGGCGGTGGTTTTTGCCTTGAAGTTATGGCGGCATTACCTGTATGGGACGAAGTGTACATTGTTCACCGATCATAAAAGTTTAAAATACATCTTCGACCAAAAGGAACTCAATATGCGACAAAGGAGGTGGTTGGAGCTCTTAAAGGATTATGATTGTGAATTGCTTTACCACCCCGGTAAAGCCAATGTGGTGGCGGACGCTTTGAGCCGAAAGAGTTACGGAGGGGAGAGTAAAGTAACATTTGCTAGGATCGAGGTGACGTCAAGCCTTATGGAGGACATCAAGAGGAGTCAGGTAGAAGCACTTCGTGAAGAGAATCTCAAGGCCGAAGTTATGGTGAAACAACGGGAGTTGTTATCGGAAGATAGTCGCGACCTTAAGTTATTCCAAGGAAGAATTTGGTTGCCGAAGATCGGGGGAAATCGCGAGTTACTTTCGGCGGAGGCGCACAAATCCAAATACTCTATACATCCCGGTAGCACCAAGATGTATAGAGACTTAAAATTGCACTATTGGTGGCCGGTGATGAATCTCGACGTTGCTAATTATGTGGAAAGGTGCGTTACTTGCCTTCAAGTCAAAGCGGAACATCAAAAGCCTTACGAGAGTTTACAGCCGTTAACCATTCCGGAGTAGAAGTGGGAACATATCACGATGGATTTCGTCACTAAGCTACCGAAGACCTTGAGAGGCCATGATACTATTTGGGTAGTAGTGGACAGGCTTACCAAGAGTGCACACTTCTTAGCGATGCGGGAGTCGTTACCAATGGACAAGCTTGCTAAGCTATATATTGATGAAGTGGTGTCTCGTCACGGTGTTCCGTTATCCATAGTCTCGGATAGGGATAGTCGGTTTACTTCCAAGTTTTGGGATGGGTTACAAAGGGAGTTGGGCACGAAAGTCAAGTTGAGTACGACATATCACCCCCAAACCGACGGACAAAGTGAAAGGACGATTCAAACTCTCGAGGACATGCTTTGATCGTGCGTGATAGACTTTGGAGGAAATTGGGATTCGCACTTACCCTTAGTAGAGTTCGCTTACAATAATAGCTACCACTCGAGTATCGGGATGGCTCCATTTGAGGCGCTCTACGGACGGAAATGTAGAACCCCGGTGTGTTGGCTTGAGGCGGGAGAAAAGCAATTTGCGGGTCCGAAAATTGTGCAAGCGACGACAGATAAAGTGAAGAGTATTCGCAAGCGATTGAAGGCGGCCCAAGACCGGCAAAAGAGCTACGCGGACAAGAAGCGAAGACCGGTTGACTTTCAAGTGGGAGAAAGGGTTATGTTGAAGGTGTCGCCTTGGAAGGGGATCATCCGTTTTGGAAAGCGAGGGAAGCTTAGTCCCCGTTTCCTTGGGCCCTTCACGGTTTTAGAAAAGATCGGGCTTCAGGCTTATCGGTTGGACTTACCGCCGGAGATGGACGAAATCCATCCTACTTTTCATGTCTGTTACCTCCGCAAGTGTTTGGCCGAAGAGTAAAGTGTTATCCCTTTGACGGAAATTCGGGTGGACAATGGGAATCGCTGTGTAGAAGCGGAAGCTATTCTGGAGTCAAAGACGAAACAGTTGCGGCATAAGGAAGTGACGATGGTAAAGGTCCAATGGAAGCATCATCGGGGTGCTAACGTGACCTGGGAGTCAGAAGAGGACATGAAGAAAAGATATCCTCATTTATTTTAGGAAATGAGTTTTCGGGGACGAAATCCTATTAGGTGGGGAGGATTGTAACACCCGGAAAATCTAAGGTAAGTATTCCCCTCGTCTCTTAACTTGTGCTAAATTGAGAACCTCTTTGTACGCTTATTTTTGTGTTTTATAAATCTGTTAGGAGGATGTTAATTTGTCTAGTTAGCCTCGCTCTAACGAACCTCGGTCAAGGCAAAGTTTTCAGTGTCTAAGGGGGTGGACGCGATTGTGACATCGCGATAGTGCCTTGGCACAATCGCCTGGCACTATCGCTGGGATTGTACCGAGAGGTTGAGAGTGGTTGCGAGTGTGCCATAGCGATAGTGCCCTTGGCACAATTGCCAGGCACTATCGCCTGAGATGTACCGAGGGTTTTTGAATGGAGCGATTGTGCCCTCACGATAGTGCCATGGGCACAATCGCCGGGCACTATCGCGGCCGATGTCTGAGGGTATAAAATCCAACCTTGACCTATTTTGACTTCACTTCTCATCTCAAAACGTTTTGGAGCCGGTTTGGAGCTAGATTGGGCGATTCTTCTCTACTTCTAAGCCTACTAAACATTTATTGAAGCCCTAGATTAGTTGGGGCCATTTATTAGTGATAAAGGGAGCTAGAGGATCATTCAAGGGGAGCATTCAAGTCTCATCCAAGTTTCACCTTCTCATCTTCCCAACCAAGTTTTCTAGGGTTTTGTGTAAAACCCTAGATAGTGAGTTTTCTCTTAATGTTTTCAAATGAGATACATATCTTGTACATTTACTTGATTAACATCTCATGCTTACATAAAAGTTGATCACCTGATAAGTTTGACCTAACTGCTACATTTGGGTTGTTGAAAGTATAGTCTTGGTTATTATTATGGACATTGATGAGGTAATTAATCTTGGTATTAAAGCTTGATAACATGTGTTCTGATGAGTTGTGGATAAAATTTGGGTATGTGCATATTTAGAGTTTTGTACCTAAAGTATGCTTGAGATTTGTTGGAGTCTTATACATGTATCTTATGGGTATGAAATTGTATATAGAGACGGACGTTGTACGTACATAGAACAAACCATGAGTAAATGCTAGAAGGATGTAGTCTTAGGTGTCACCATAACGGTATACACCTAGATCTCCGCCACTTGGAGTAATGACTGGGAGGTAGTATTCAAGTATGCCGGGCCTTCGGGATGTTGCTCAGACGAGTGAACATCAAGGTACATTGACTTGAAGTAAAACTCATTGGTGTGATGGGTCTCCCCCATGGTGGCCCCGTATGGACTTTGGTGATTGAAGTGTCATAATTGTTCATAACATATTTTATATAATTATGCCATGTTTTATACAACTCACTAGACCCGTTTGGTCTAACACTTGATTATTGGTATGTATCTCAGGTTCTTGCGGCGCGAGCGCCAATGATGTTTAATCAACTTTAGTGGTGAGCTTGGGAGCATTTTTGGGATGCCTTTATTGAAGACTGTTCATGTGGACCTAGTTGACAACCTTTTTGTAATCTTATGTCTGGTTAGATTTAGATTAGGGAGTTGT
Organism: Arctium lappa; assembly: GCA_023525745.1. Lineage (NCBI taxonomy): Eukaryota > Viridiplantae > Streptophyta > Magnoliopsida > Asterales > Asteraceae > Arctium > Arctium lappa. Next base: position 6,830,757 of record CM042047.1, read on the forward strand.
CATCTAATGTCACTTCTTATTACAAACTTGTAATTGACAGGCATTGTTGTTCCTTTTGTTTTGAGCTCATTGCTTTGGCAATTATTATTTTATACCATGTTTCCAATTCCGGAAATTTTTGTTAGTCCCATTTTGGGGTGTTACATGAGTCCTTTTGGAAAACGTTTTGTTTCGACCAATGAGGAGTTTGGGGTTAATCACACTTTTGGTCTTTGTGTTTGCATAACTATGGGTTAAAAGTGTTTTATTGTCTGCACTGACATTTATTGTACAATAGAGGATTTTTGTTGAGTTTTGGCTCGGTTTGACTAAAATGAGTCTTGGGGACATTTGTCCAGCTATAATACCTTAAAGTGGGGCTCTGGGTATGAGATGCATTTATTGCATTTTACTTTGGGGAATACATGCTTTTGTGTGTGTGTGTCATTTATTTGGAGTCATGTATTTTAGACTGTAATGCATTGGATCCATAGGCATGTAAGTCGGTCATATGATAGTGAGAAGTCTTGATTTTCTCACCTTGGGGTTTATGTCGTGTGGACATTGTTGTATCCCGGTTGTCTTGCGGAGATAGACCTTTATGGGTTGTAGGACCTTGGGTTTGGTGTTTGATGTTCTAATTCTTGTGCACGAGGGTTAGACATCGAGAGTTATCAAGTAAGGAGCTGAGGCTCCTATCTTGAATGTTAGGGAGTAGGCACTAGGGGTCAAATGGGTACCCTGAGGATGAAACTCCGCTAGAAACCGAACAGGCAATAAGATCGCGTTTCTTGAGGTGTAGCTCGGCAGAGCAGGCAATAAGGGATACGGTATTTGGGACTTGAAATAAAGTCCGACTGGATGTGTAGCTCGGCAGAGCAGGCAATACAGTCACGATCTGAGGTGTAGTTCGACAACATGGTTATGTGGCTTAACTTTGTGTTCCGCCACGTACAATGGAATCGGGTCTCCCCCGTCACCGGAAGGTGTTAAATGGGTGTTTAATTGCGTCATTTTATTACCTATGTTTTCGGTGACATTTTGCATATGTGGAATTGTTTACTCAAGGATTACGGGTTGTGTATTATGCCCTGCCCACGTTTGGGATGTTCGAGAAGTAAAATCTTATTTCGTAATTTTTATAAATTGGGAGTCTCTCTCTATTCTTATTTTGAGTAAGCTTTGGGTTGAATCTAAATTTACGAAAAACGTCTATATCGGGATTTTAGCTCTTTAAACAATTTGGTTTGGTTAACGTATATATTGGTATCCCTTTTGTTTAAAATGCATATTATCGGTAAACGAGTCGTTTTCACATTTGAAGCGTATCACTTTGAAATATTATTATTTTAATTTGCATTTTTTCTTTTTAACGATTCAATTATAATTGTTGAAAACTCTTGAGCTCACTAGGCGTTAAGCCTAACATTTTCTTTGTCGGCATGTGCATCAGGTTCCAGTTGGGAGTTTGGTTCTAGCATGACTATGAAGAGTTGAGCCTTAGCTTTATGCGAGTGTAAGTAGTTGGTGAAGTATTCCGCAGTTTGGAGATAGTAACTGTTATTGGGTTTTAGTAGCACCCGTCCTTATTATCGATTGTATGTATAGGATAAATTGTGTGTATTGAGATTAAATCTTACATTATGATTGTAGATGAATCATTTATCGATGTATTCAGAAAATTTTAAATTAGTTGTTATTTCCAGAATTGATGGTGTTACAATATTTTTATATGGAGGCTTCGTCGCGGTAGGATTCCGGTTCGTGAGACTCTTGATAAATTGGCTGGATCTACACTCCGTTCTTTGTCCCCATTGCAACACCGAAGTCGAACCTTTAGATCATTGTTTTATGTGTTGTCTCTTTAGCTTGCAGGTCCGAGTGAGTATTTAGAGATGGTGGTGGTATGAGCCTGCTTCTTGGAGTTCTCTTGACGAGATCCTCTAATTTTCTTCAAATATTCAAGATAGGAAAATCGGAACGTTAATCAGGATGACGATTATTAGGACAACACTATACATCATTTGGCGATCGAGGAATGTCAAGGCCTTTTCAGTTTCGATCACTCCAGTTCAGGACTTGGGTGTGAGGTCCAATTGTGATACAGGGAGAATTCGAGCATTAATAAGGAATTTTAATAATAATTGGGAAAAAGGAAAATGGGATCGAAGAGAAAAACGAGCTCGAAAGATGCTTGGAATTTGGCATCAAAAGAGATGTAAAAATAAAGCACCGAATATAGAGAGAGTTGCGATAGAAATTAAAGAACGGATCGAAAACCATAACAGTGTCTCAAGCGGCTTATTACGCGAGTTCAACCCACATGCTACCCGCGTTGCTCACTGTGTTTTCCAAACTAACATCACGTGACCCCCATGCAATTTGCTTTCCTACTTCTAGTCTAATTCTTTTATTTTTATTATTAGATTAGTTTAATTAAATAATTATCTTATTTAATAAATTAGGATTAGAGTTAGTTTAATTAATTTCATAATTATCTTTTCTAGTTAGGTTAAGATTAGATTTATTTTAGTATTTATCTTTTCCTTAATTTAGATTATAAATAGGATAGTTAGGATTCCTTGTTTATCAATCAATGAAGTTTTAATCAATAAAGTTTATATTTTAGAGAGTATTCTCTTGAGTTTTCGAGTTTTACGCGTCGTAATTCTCAACCGTAAAAGGGTTTAGACGCTTGTCGATCCTTCCGCAAACCTACGCTGCGTCAGTTGGTATCAGAGCAGGGTTCGCCTGTCTTTTCACTAACAATTGCAGATCGACAGCCGACTACCAAAGCGGGTCTAGTAGAGATGAATGTGGCCTTATCCACATCACTTACTAATCTGACAGTGGCTGTTAACAGACTTCAACCCAACATCGTCAACGACAATCGTCGGAGAAGAGACAGGTTTAAAGGACCGGATATGGCGCCATGCAATGGATACCGTAACCGAGTCAATCTCTCGAGTTCCGAATCCGAAAAGGAGGAGGAAGAAGAAAAAATCCATATCGCACTTCAACGAATACTTCTTTCGTCAAAAGAAGAAAGCCAACACGAAGATCTTTTTCGATCGCATTGCTCTGTTCATAAAAAGGTATGTAACCTCATCATTGATAACGGGAGTTGCGAAAATCTAGTATCCCAAAAATTGGTCGATTACTTTAATCTACCCACTCAACCCCATGAATGTCCTTATTCTCTTGGGTGGATCAAGAACGGGTTTCAAGTTAAAGTTACAAAAACTTGTCGAGTACCCATCTCAATTGGAAAATACTATCGAGAAGAGGTACTATGTGATGTCCTTGATATGGATGCTTGCCACATTCTATTGGGCCGACGGTGGCAATTCGACAATCATGCCACTTACAAGCGCCGATACGACCTCGTACTGTTCCATTGTGGTGACCAAAAGATCGTCGTGACTCCAGTTGATAGCTTCGATGTAGGCACCAACAAGAAGAGCAACATCAACAACCATACTATCAGTTCGGTTACTTCTCTGGTCAGACAACCACCCATTCCGGAGGAGCCATCGAAACAAGACGACGAAGTCTTGCCGAACAAAGTTGAAGATGAAGTCGTGACCGAGTCACAACAAGAAATTTTTACCGAGACCAAAGTGTTTGAACCAGATCTCGGACCAGCCACCGAAGAAATTGAAAGTGAACTGGCTAAGAACAATCTCGAGCCAACGAAACCGTTGTCACAAGAAGTCAAGAACGATGATTCAAAAGGTGACACTTTCATTATTACCGCACCCAAGACTACGGTTCAAACCGAAACAATTCCCGGTAAGTTACTTTAATCTCTCACCCTTTCGAATTTGATAAAATATCTCTCGTATGGAGACGATCACGACAACTTCAGTTGGGATTTGAAGATCGGTCAGAATTTTTGAATTTTGGAGGCCAAGTTGTGAATCAATACGTTTTGAAGAAACGATTGTTTTACGGGTCGGATGAATACCTTTTTCAAGTGAACTCGAGGACGAGTTCTTTTCAAGTGAGGGTGACTGATACAGGGAGAATTCGAGCATTAATAAGGAATTTTAATAATAATTGGGAAAAAGGAAAATGGGATCGAAGAGAAAAACGAGCTCGAAAGATGCTCGGAATTTGGCATCGAAAGAGATGTAAAAATAAAGCACCGAATATAGAGAGAGTTGCGATAGAAATTAAAGAACGGATCGAAAACCATAACAGTGTCTCAAGCGGCTTATTACGCGAGTTCAACCCACATGCTACCCGCGTTGCTCACTGTGTTTTCCAAACTAACATCACGTGACCCCCATGCAATTTGCTTTCCTACTTCTAGTCTAATTCTTTTATTTTTATTATTAGATTAGTTTAATTAAATAATTATCTTATTTAATAAATTAGGATTAGAGTTAGTTTAATTAATTTCATAATTATCTTTTCTAGTTAGGTTAAGATTAGATTTATTTTAGTATTTATCTTTTCCTTAATTTAGATTATAAATAGGATAGTTAGGATTCATTGTTTATCAATCAATGAAGTTTTAATCAATAAAGTTTATATTTTAGAGAGTATTCTCTTGAGTTTTCGAGTTTTACGCGTCGTAATTCTCAACCGTAAAAGGGTTTAGACGCTTGTCGATCCTTCCGTAAACCTACGCTGCGTCAAATTGCAATCATTTTTCTGGGCTTCGAATCAGCTAAAAGATTTTGGTTTCTCTTGGCCAGAGTGGTGTTGTGCAACCTTTTAATGGCTCGGTGTGTTTTCGTTGATGTTTTGAGCATGTGGTCTTCAATTTTGTTTTCTTTTTTCTTGGGTTGCTGTTTTAGAGCTTCGGTTGCAATCCTCTATATATCACTAACACTATCATATTAATCAACAACAAGCTTATAATCTAACAATTAACTTATGAGTAGCATTAAAAAACAATAAAATGGCTATACAAATTGAAAAATCGAAAACAAATCTTAAAACTTTAATCATGAGGCAAAAAAAAAGTAAAAAGACAAGTTTGACCACTTGAGTCGTGGCCAATGGACATGTTTAGGGGGTGTTTACTTGGGGCTTAAAGAGCTTAATGACAAAACCGGTTTATTCGCGCAGACGTTTGGAGTGTTTACTTGGGGCTTAATGACAAAACCGGCTTATTCGTGCAGACATTTCCGACTTATTCACTAAGTAGGGGAAAGATGTGTTGTCCCCATTAAGACACATCTTTGACATTTCTACCATTTCCTTTAAAAATAAAGACATGCCTACCCTCCTACTCAATAATCACACAATAAAAACCTAGCTGCTCAATTTCACCTTCACTGCTTGTTCGATTTCGATTTCACCTTCACCGCTCGTTCGATTTTACTGCTTCGAGTTCATTGCTGGTTCGATTACACTATTTAAATTAACTACTGGTTCGATAAAATAAAAAACAATTTATAAAACAACTTAAAATTCATATTCAGGGATAAATTGGTCATTTCTGTTATTCAGACTGTTAATTCAGATAAAAAAATAAACAACAACATCAATTTATCCAGACAGACAAATTTATCCAGACAGACACATTTATCCATATAGGATTCAATAGAAAATTTTGATAAACAACCCCTTAGTTTATAAAAGGCTGAGTAAAAGTTGTGGTAAAAAAATGACGATTGATGGATTCGATGGTGGCAATACTCGATCCCCAGTTTGGGACTTCATATACATCTCTTTAATATATTTATTTATATTCTTTTATAAAATTGTATTCAAATAAAATATTTATATGAGTCAAAAACAGTCAATCATTCATCGTCGCAAATACTGTGAATCTTGGGTTGCTTTTATTCTCTCTCTATATATTTTTTATAATTTCATTCATTTATTTATTTAAAAGGACAATTATTCGGTCCATGGGGCTTCTACAAATTATAGGATTTTATATCCGTTTAGACCTAAAAATATAATCGAACACGTGCTTGAAATGGAAAGATATTTATGAGTCTGGGTAGTCTTTAGTGAAAGCTTCGATTTGACATTCTGCACGTATAGAACGAAGTTGATATAATAAGAAATTGATCATTAAAATAATGAGTAAAGGATAGGTGTTGGGGAGTGGAAAATGCAAATGGGTTTCTCATAGTCTCGGAAAAATGAAACATTTTGGGTTTATTAGTGATTCCATGGTTTGATGGAGTAAGTGATACAACCGAAGTGAGAAGATCAGCTCGAATTCCAAAACCAACCTAAGTTTGTGGACCAGACTTCGTCAAATAAGGAAACCGGACCAATTGTCATCAAATAAGGAAACGTTAATAGTTTTTAATCTCTATCTTGATTTATATATTTATCTTATTTAGTCTTTATCTTTATCTCTAGTTAGTAGATAGCGTAGGAAGTTAAGTATTTAAGGAGACCTTATGCTTAGTTAGGAGGCAGAAAATCAATAAACTAGTTTGCAATTCTTTAAAAGTTGAGAGTCGCAATGTGTTTTCGGTAGCTTTTCACCCCAAAAGTTATCAACATTTTGATACTCCGTCAAGGGCGTATCAGTAAGACTTGTCGAAGGAAAGACTCTCCACGTTTGTTCACAGGGTTGCGTTCCTGCGTAACGGTGTTCGCTACGTCACTGCTTTCCACAACCCGTTTTTGCCCGTTCTATCCCGGGAAACAGATGCACCTTGTGAGGGTGAATCTTTTTTTAAGGAAAACGTGTCAAATATGTTGCTCAACTACCTTTATCATTCTAATTTTCGATTTCGAATACATTAGTTCTACATACATATAATCATATCTTTCACCTATAGATATTTCCTATGAATCTTAATTCGATTTAAATCAAACCCAAACACATAACATCAATACAAAATCAAAATCAAAACCAAAACGTACTGCTGGTAGAGGAAGTTGGTAATTCAAAGACACTACTTCTTGGGTGTTTTAATATACGCCAAATTCGTCGAATTCCCAACTCTCGTCAACGTTTTCAAATCGTAAGCGATCCAACACCTCGATCGATCCGTATGATAGAAATACCCCATACACTTGCAATCCTTACTACATTTGCTCTCACAATCACTTTGCTTCACCCCCCCCCCCCCATCTCCCTCGTGTACTTGATCATAAAATGGTCCACCCCTTCCAGCTTATAGTACCCAAACTCACCACTCTTACAAGATGTCACCTTTTTCGACTCGCAATCTTTACTCCACCCACTCAGCCCATTCGGTGTCGGACAAGCCACACACTGGCTATCCTCACACAGACCAAACTTCCCACATCGTTCCGGCAACTGCATTCGTCTTGCCTCGAGTCCCTGTCAAGAAACGTGTACACAACTTCCCACTAAACGCCTTGCACGTTGCGGTTATACGTCAAGAACCTAAGGTTTCCATCGATCGCCAATCGAAGGTACAAGTAGGTGTTATTGTATAGCGAATACGCCATGTTCCGATTCGAATCGGATGACGGGTTTGTCATGAAGTACTCGAATGTCAAGTAATAAAGAAAACCCTCATCAGTCTCGGCCTCCGAAGTAAGAGTGAAATAACTCAAACTACCCTCCCCAATATTGGTTAACGGTTCGATAGACGTCCAATACAACATTGGACGAACTGAATTCGGGCTCTTGTAATACATGACTAACCATTTGGACTCCATCACCAAACTGTACGCTCCATCGACATTGTTCGCCTCCGAGCTTCGACTCACGAGCTTACTCGGACCACCGGCTCGGAGATACTGACCGACTAAAAGAGTATCGGTTGGTGAATCAAAACTTTGCCAAATGAAATTACCCTTCCCATCATGAAGAACCATGTTACCATTTGGAAGGACCTGAAAACCAACCACGCCTTTGTTGGCGGTGTTGGTTGCCAGGCGATCCGGCCGTCAGCGTCGGCTAGGACGAGGTTTCCGTCGGTGGAGAAGGTGAGGGTGGCGTTTTCGTGAACGGGGTTGTTACGGTTGGCTTCCCAAACCCAACACTTGAGGGATTCGGATCGAACAATGTCGATACGTAGTGCTAGAGTGAATGAATTAGGGGTGGTGTTGTAGAAGCAGAGTTGGAATGGGTCGCCGAAAGGGGGAAGAGCTCGATAATTGGCGTCGTATTCGACTACATAATCGCCGAAATCGCCTTGGAAGAAGAGGTATATATGGAGGAATAAGTGTCCACATTTTTATTTATGTTTGTTTTAAAATAAGTGTCCAATTTTAAAAAGTAGATAGCTAAAATTTTACATTTACCCTTAATTAAAGCACAAATATATAAGAGTCGTGAAGAAAGAAGATTAAATAAGGGTAAAGATGTCATTTGATAACAAAAATATGTATTAATTATGCATGTCTAAAACTATATGTAAAGTTTAATTAATTGTAGTCGTTTATTTTGGGACGAATGAAGTATTAACTTGTACCGTACAACCATGCAATGCAGAGTATTTAATTGGTACTATAATTTATGGGGTGGAGGTGGGGGTGGGGGTAGGGGGGCGGCGCTAAGGAAGGTAAGAGAATTTAGGAATCGAAAGCGGATATAACAACTTTTATAATTGCCAAGCCACTTGATAAAAATGGGAATTTAATAACAAGAAGGCATCAAAATACTTTTGGTTATCATTCTTATTATAATACTAGTGTTGGACCGTGCATTGCACGGGAGGATAAATTTTTTGTTGGAATATTGAATCAAGTTAAAATGAAACGTAATTTCTCTTTTAACAGTTAATGAATACAATGTGAAAAACGAATGTATTTTCATAAGTGGTTAACTTGCATATATTCTTAATCGTTTGTTGTTATGAGTTTGTGTAATAATATTGGTAATAGTTTTGTATTATATTATTTAAAACTCAAACGACATGTCTCACAACATATCACTATTATTGAAATAATTATAAATATGAACATACGTTTTTACAGATTTTGCAATTTTTATGAAACCTCCTCGACAACACTTGACAATCACTTTGAACATATAAATCTGTAGATTAATTAACAACATTCAAACCACATCAAATATGACAAAGAAAATAAATGATTTCTATCTTTTGTAACCGACAACTCAACTGGTATAGTTCAAATTCACTCAGTACCACTTGAAAATTTATCTGAGTATTGACTTCAAGACCTCATAGTATTAGTCGATAAAAATAAAGATATGTATATATATCTTATTCCCCTACTTCGAAAAATATGATTGTGGGTTTTGAAAAATATAAACAAATCCTCAGTAAATAAAATAAAATATAGAAAAGTAGTTTTTCAAATAAACAAAAATATAGTGGAATATCTTTTGTTCAGTTGCAGGTTCCGCCATTGACACTCAACCGTTCGTCTTCTTCTTGTACTCGGATGATGCATAGAGAATCTATATATATTTATAGTGATTGTAGAGAATATTTTAAAATATTTTATTTTCATTTTCGATTTTACATTTAAAAATATGTAGATAATATATTAAAAATATGGAAGAATATTTTTATATCTACATCGTTTCTATTTTATTTTCTTTACACTTGTTTAATTTGGAAAATATTGCAGAATATTTTTATTTTAAAGAATACGATAATTTATTAGTGTATCTCGTTATTTTTTATTTTTAATTCATATCAACCTTCTTTTTTCTTCTTTTAATGCTCGTAGAAAAAAATACGTGTAGATTTTATATTATAAAAAATAGGTGTAGATTTTATATTATGCTAATATAAAATACGTGTAAATTTTATAAAATAAAATAGATTTTATATTAGCAAAAAAATACTGAAGAAAAAAGAGTTTATAATACATCTCATTATATAAAAGAATTTTATAAAATAAAATATGGAAAAATCATTATGAGATGTAATATAAAAAATTCGGAAGAAAAAATATTTTATATTACATTTCATTAATATAGATTTAAATGTAAAATCTACATTTAAAATAGATTATGTTAATATAAAATCTATTTTATAAAATCCTCCACCAAAAAAACAAATATTTATATTAATAAATGAGTATCCATTCCACAAATAGATGATTATGTGAGATACTGTGCTTGGAAAGGTTGTACCAAAGCATTAAGAAATTGTAAATTCAGTAATTGACTTTAATTAGTTGTAATTTGTGCTTAAAATATTGTAATTAAGAGTTTTTTATGCCGTTTTTATAATATAGTATAGATATATAGTCTATATGTCTCTTTCCATAAGATATAAGAAAGTTGGTTTAAAGATATCTATATATTAAAATTCTTAAACGGTTCTTGAAAAAGAAAATAGTTTTTAGAAACTCCCTTTTTTCTCCCCACAATTCCACCCCTATTCAATTACATTAAATTCAATTTTACATTTTTCACCATTACAATTAATTATTTAATTTATTTTATATCTTTTTTTTTTCATTTTTCATTTTACACCATTATCATGTTAACACAAATAATCGTATATGAAAAAAATGCAATTACAAAATACGTTTCTTTTTTTACAAATTATACCATTATAATCGTTTCGTCAATACCTTCAAAACGAGCCCAATATTGAATATTTTTTTAATTTAACCGTACTATTAAAAACTATAAATATCTATGAATTAGTTTGTTTTCTATCCATACGTTTTATTTTTTTTCACCGTTAGCATATTAAAAATACATAATCGTAGATCAAATAAAATATATTAAAAATACGTTTCATTATTATTATAAATTATATTATTATAATTTTTTCGTCATTAATTTTAATATGATCTAATTATTGAATATTTTTATGCGTAGCATAAATGTGTAACATTAAATTGTTAGGATCAAGCCCTTACAACTACGCCAAAAGCAATTGCTGATGGAGAAGGCACAACTTTATTTCCATATAGCGTAGCAGCCAGCGCCACGTTTTGATTTAGGAAGATGCTGGTCAATGACCCGACAATCCCCCCCCCCCAGCATCTGACAGTACTAACAAGATCTTCGCTAGAAGTCAATAGTTGTACAACATGCCTTTGGCATTTAAATGCATTCCATGGGATTCGAACCCGTGACATGCTCTGATACTACATGTTAGGATCAAACGCTTACCACTACGCTAAAAATAATTGCTGATGGAGAAGGCGCAACTTTAATTCCATATAGCGTAGCAGTCAGCGTCACGTTTCGATTTAGGAATATACTGGTCAATGACATAAAAACTACTTTTCCTACGTGACACAACTTTATACATGTTGGGAACACAACGATTCCTTTGAAAAAGATTGTTAAAATATCTTTTGTTGGTGTCAGTAACACTTTGATTATTGCTCAAATATTTTCTGAAATAGTTCTACGCGTGTGGCGGTTGTGGCCACTTTGTACACCTACCGAGTAAAAGGTAGCATATTTTATTGAATGATTAATATTTGTAAAGCTTTTACATGTAGAGGTTTTATAAAAGTTAAATTGGCATGGTAGTCTAAAAACTTTGAACTCTTTAGAGTTATAGATGTAAGCCCCTTGTTAGAGGTTGTGCTTAAGGACTGAAGGAGTCCTCAGAGTTTAAAGTATTGGAGGACCTGGCTTATGGTCAGTTTTGGAACTATAAATCTCAACTTTGTGATCTAGTTCACACAGAAGAATTTGAGGCATTAGACCTATACTCTTTCTCAGTTAATTAAGTGACGATCTCTATGCTTCGATAAACCTTCAGATTAAAACCGTGTTCAGTCATCTGGGTATGGTTGGTTTTGAATTGTGGGCCAATGGTACGACGGCAGGCTATGTGTCGGTGGTGTACTATTTTGATGAGGTTATGGCTGGCTAGTGAAGCTGTTTGATTTGAGGTTTTATTTCCAAGAGTAGGTGTCAACCTCAAATCGACTTTGCTAATCGGGAATGGAATATTTTGTAGTAAACACACGTGGCAGTATAGTCATTCCAAGGATAGGAGTCGACACTCTATTTTGAGGACAATAATTGTTAGTGTGCTTCAGTGTACTTCCGTTAGATCTGGTGTGTCTGCAGGACAAGCGGTAACTTTAAGGAAATTAGATATTGTTAATTAAGAATCAATCATCGGTGTTTCGATAATTGTCAAGATTTTCGCTGATTTGGCAATCGATGCTTGAGTGTATGGCGGGAGTTGTGTAACCTTGGAGTTTGGGATAAGCGACTATCTGTAGAGTGTCTTGGTACGTTTCTGGGGGAAACATCAGACCAACTAGTCGTTAGGAAATTTCGATAAAGGACGATATCTCTTGGGTGGTAATGATTATTGGAGACTTTCGGTGAGAATGTGGAGGTAGACTTTAAGTACAAATCGATTATTGAGGATACCTTGATGCGTCGTAATTAGAGGTATCTAAGGGAAACGACTGTTTTGGGGTATTCTTGGTGGAAAATGACTAGATAAAGTTGTAAGTTGCTTTTGGGGTAATATGATCAATCTAAGGTTGGGAGGCAACCGAGATTTAAATGTTAAGAAAGTGAATACGCAAAGATTCAACGTTCATTCCGGTATGAGTGAGTTATATCAATCGGTGAGGTTGAGTTTGTGATGGCCCGTTATGAGAAACGCGTCGACAGCCTTAAATGGGATGCAATCGGTTTCGTATATGAGGTAAGGTTTCGTAAAGGGATTTCTTTTGGATAGGAAATCAATTGATCTTGCCAAGGGCGATGTTGGGTGATTGGTTGGTACTAAATTTCGAGGACGAAATCTCTTCTAAGGTTGGGAGGATTATAACACCCCGAATTTCGAAAATCATCATTTCAAGTTAATACTAAAATCAGTAGCTTCAAAGGGGGAAAAATAAGATATATGATTTTGGATTTGGATTTGGATTTGAATCCTAGACTTTATAGTCTTAATGGATAACTGATTCAATTTCAAGTCCAACGGTCCTTTTTGGAGCGAAAACGAGCTATAACGAAGAAGTTACGGCCGAATCAGTGAACGGGTGGAAAACCGGGCAAACAGTACATTACGCGAGTTGTGTCGCGACTTAGGGCCAACCTCGCGACTTGAGAAGGCACAGGCGACTTATGCTGCGACTTTGAGTCGCAGCATAACCCGCGAAACCCACTGTCAGGTCAAAACGCGATTTTCAGCCCTTCAAACCTCATTTTCCTCTCAACCAAACCCTAACACTCTCCCCTCTTCTCTCCCAAACCGGCCCCCAAACCCCAAAGTCAAACCTTAACCCATTTCTAGGGTTTTCCTCCTTAAACCACGTGAATCTTCATCATCTATCTAGTTGATATCATGAACCACCTTCATCTTCATCTTCTTCACCAAGTTCTTGGGGGGTTTCGTCTAAACCTTTCACCATTTGAAGATTGGAAGCTAATGGTTCGTTTTGGAGATCTACAAGTGTTTTGGTTGGTGATTCAAGCTATTGGTTGAGGTAATCTTCTCCTTCTTCAAGTATGGGAAATTAGGGTTTTTGGTATATGATGAAAAGTCCATGTAAATGTTTGGGGAACATTTCTAAAAGGGTTGATTATGATTATTTATGATTGGAAATGTGTGGATTTAGGTTTTGGAAGAATCGTGCTTATGGATTCAAGTTTCTTCAAGGAAGCTCTAAGTGGGGTAAAATCTAGATTTAGCCTAAATCTAGCAAGGTGAGTTCAAGTTGATTTGTGAAAACGTTGTACATGCCAAAATGTTATTTTAAAGCATTTATGTGTTTTACATGAAATTATCAACTATTGAGTTATTTGGTAACTTTTGGTTATTTGAAGTATTTGGCTTATTAAATCTTGTAAAATACTATATTTGGGATTTTTGGGCATATTGATAAATAAGTCATAAACGATAGTGTTTTAAATGATTTATTGTGTAAATGGATTTCTGGTCACAAATGCACTTTAGTGCTTGTTGGGTTTTTATGCATCATTCATATAAATGGGCAATTTGAAAATAAGAGTGTGTGAGTCATTGGGATGAGTCATTCCCGACCTTGAGAACATTTTGGAAATATTAACCTTTTTTGGGTTTTGGGCCGAAGGCCAATGGTGATTTGAGAAATAAAGATTTTGGGGAAAGATTTAACTTGGTTTATATAACCATATTGGCTCTCGTACTTTAGTCAAACGTTCATTATGCCTTTTGGGGCTTGGTTTACACTCAAACGAGTCTTTGGAACAATTGTTCAGTTTTGGTAGCTCGTTAAGGAGCCTTGGAAGTATGGTGTACTTAGTTGCATCTTATTTGAGAGTTACATGTTTTGAATGCGTTAGTTCATTCTTTTGAGTCATGTAACGTTTTCCACTGTAATGCATTGGATCCATAGGCATATGAGTCGTTGTGTTCATCATGGAGTTTGAATTTCCATGTTTGAGTATAGTGAGTGGTCCCCAAGTCATGTTGTTTATATAAGCTTGCGGTGGGAGCTCTGGGAGAGCCATATACGGAGCTAAGTCTTGCGGTGGGAGCTCCGATGAGCCAGATACGGGGACTTGTGACTTTGTGGTGAGACTCATCTAGAGGTCGAGTAGACACTAGGATCAGTGGTGTCTTGCGGTGGGAGCTCAAATGAGCCGAATACGGGGAACCATGGTCTTATGTGAAGCTCGAGAACATTGATACGTGGCTTAACTTTGTGTGCCCGCCACATTCGATGGAATTCGGGTATCCCCCGTCACCGAAAGGTGTTGTTTTTGGGTATTGAGTTTTATTATCCAAGTTTTCGGTGGCGTCTTGTGTAAATGGATATTATCCTTGATTTATGGGTTGAGTATTATGCCCCACCCATGTTTTGGGTGTTTCGGGATGTAAAGTTTTAACCGTATTTTCGTAAATGGAGAGTTTGATTTCTATTCACGTTTTGAGTAAGTGTGGATTGCATTACTTCATGAAATAACGTTTGGCGTCGGGCGTCCATTTATAAATTGCATAATATTGGAAACGGGTCGTTTTCACATTTAAAGCAAGTCATTTTAAAGGATCATGATTTAAGTTGCATTATTTCCGTTTAATGGTTTTTATAATCATGATGAAAACTCTTGAACTCACTAGGCGTTAGCCTAACCCTTTTTATTTGTCGGCATGTGCAACAGGTTCCGGTTGGGAATAGCTCTAATGACACTGTGTGTAGAAGAGTGCTAGTCGTGTGCTCAAGAGGAGGATATCTTAGTGAAGTATTCCGCACTTATTTCGGGAAGAGCAGCTCATAGTGGGGATTAAGTAACACCGACTTTGGTCTAGTCCTTGTATAAGACTGGGGTTTATTTCTATTGAAGCTAATTAGAAAGTTTTATTTTGAAGATTTATCCTTTTACTTGATGTAATATTGAAATTTTAATTAGTTGCTCTTACCGAATTTTGAGGGTGTTACAAGTTGGTATCAGAGCTTATGTTTGAGAGAATTAGGTGCTGACTTTGGATGCCTAGACTCAAACTAGCGTACTTTTAAGTAATTGAATGTGAGATTGCACAATTAGGCATTTTAAGATTGGGTGATTCGAGGTGATTGGAGTCACTAGGAACGGGAGTCACGCTGAAAATGGCAAGGATGATCATGTACAGTTGATAACTCTCGATTTTAAGAGTTATTTATCACTCTTTTTCTAGGATTTTGTATCGTTTTTATACCTACTTTGCTACTATTCTTTTCATTTGGTCTAAAAATGTGATAAAGAGGTGATGAATTATCAAAAGTTTATTTTTTTGGAAAAACTGCACTTTTGTGGCCAACTGTGGGCAGGACTCTACCCACTGTGGGCGTCGATGAACCACTTGAAGAAACTGTTGGACGCTGCGTTTATCCGGACGATAAGGAGCAGATTAAAATATATTTATTGGAGCATGCTTGTCTGATCTTTGAAGCATGGGTTGACAAGAGATATGGGTCTTACCCCTTGTGTTTTGAAGAAAGAAAGTCCTTTGGATCTAGTGTTTTATTTTGAAGGCTATATAAAGAGGAAGGACTTGCATTTATTTCATCAACTCATCAACTTCACCACCATCAATCACAAGACATAAAAATTCTCTTAAGCTCTAGTTCATCTTCAAGTTACTTGTTAACTTGAAGATTGTAATTTTACTTTCTAGTCCTTTACTTTCTAGCATTTTACTTTCTAGTACTTTACTTTCATAGCAATTTACATTTCTAGTCATTTACTTTCCCTTGTAATTTAATTTCCGTAATTTACATTTATGCAAGTAGTTCTTAATTATTTCTCTTCTTTTATTATGTCTTTCTTTTTAGTCATGAGCTAAGCACCTTATTGGGTGTGGGTGTGAGTAAACTTGAGACTAGTAGGATACACTTGGGTGTGTCCATAATTACTTGTTCTTGAGTTTGGTCACTTGAGTCGGGACATAACTCAATGCGGATAAGCCGATCACTTTGAAGTGTTAATATTAGATCTTAGACCTCGAGAGGGGCGGATCCGAAATACGGCTTAAGTGATGCACAAAGATTTGAGAAAGCCTTTGATAACCACGCAGAGATGCGAGTTTTGTATGATTTACTAAGGTTCAAACGTCGGTCGGGATTTATATCACAAAGAGATTTGGGTATAAATCCCCATACCGGTAGGACTTGACGCTTAGAGTCAAACTTAGATAAATCGGCAAACTCAAGTACAATAATTATGGGCACTTTATAGGTACTTTTGGGCATAATTTATAAAAATTCGTTTTCGAGAGATCGGAATTTTTATACATGGCTCTATGCACTTAAGCGCCTAACCATCTGGTAACTACAATTATCTCAAGGAAACTTACACCCATACCCAATCCTTAACTCATTGTTAAATTTCTTAATTATTTTAGATATTTCACCAACAAAACGACAAATTTTTCTCACAGCCAAAGCGTGTGCAAGAAGTTCATGAAACTCTCTGATTCTCAGTAGTCCAGTCCCTGTGGAAACGATATTCGGTATACTTACCATTTTATTACTTATAGTGATCATAGTTGAGGTGTATACTTGCGCCCCCACTGTGGGAACACTGTGGCCACTTGTGGAACTATACGGTTTTCCGCTATCAACAGTACGTTCATAATAGCACCTGGCCAGTGTTATGGTGAATTTACGAGTTACGTGTGTATGCTTGAACTGCCTTGGTACGATAACCGTTGGGGTAGTGAAACGATTTCTATATGGGTAGCCATTAGAAGGGACTGATGATTTTAGTATTCGTTACTTGGAGTAATGGTAAGCATGGTGATTGCATTAAGTGGACAGTTCCGAGTTGGATTGATTGGTTGGATTAGAACCATAGACTTTGGAACCAATGATTTTTCGAGGAGAAATTATGAGTTGAACCTATGAAATCCCTGATCTTTGCTTTAGGATGTCAAGTATTTGGATGACAATAGCGTACCTGAGAAATCGAGGAGCGTGGGTTCCAAGGCAGTGCGAGACAGACATACCATTTATGCCATTAGGGTGTGTCCCTAAAATAAGGCAGTGCGGCCCGTTTATGCCATTAGGGTGTGTCCCTAAAATAAGGCAGTGCGAGACAGACATACCGTCTTTGACGGAAATGTTGGTCAGTAGCTTAAGGTACGCTTGCGAAGCGTAAAAAGTGGTCAGTGAAGGCCAGTAGATTGAGTTATGCCTGCGAAGCATAAAGTGTTTTAAAGTTTGATTAAAAAAGCAGGTTATGTTTTGAGATATAAAGCTTTGTTTAAATGTTTTAATTAATATTTGAACTGTTGCAGTAGTGATTGGAGGTGACTCACTAGACCATTGGTCTAACCCTCGCTATTTCAAAATTTTAATCCTGTTTCAGGTTATCGAAAGGTAGCAGGTACAGATAAGGGTAAAGAGAAGATATAAGCTATAAGCAGGAGATAGAGGACTTCCTGCAGTAGTCTATCTTTTTGAACTCAGTTTTGTAGTAAGAGATAGTTGTAAACCTTGTACTATGAAAATGTAAGCCTGGGGCAGTATTTAGTAAGAAATATTATTTTATTGAATGTATAAATGTTCAGGTTGTTACAGAACCCCCCCCCCCCCTGCGCCGACCGGTCTCGGCTCGACCTGCCCCATGTGCCGACCGGGGCGCCGACCGAGGGCTGGCCCCAAGCGCCGACTGGGTCTTGGCTTGACCGGCTCCATGCGCCGACCGGGGTCTCCTATGGTCCCCGGGTTCTTAACATCGACCGGCCCCTTCTGTTCTAGGCGATTGACGGATACGAACAACAAAAACCCCAACTAATGCGAATAGGTCCATGATAAGCATAATCCCAACAAATTTTAAATCCATTTATTCATCAAATCTTAAATTGAGAAGCTATACAACTTAATAGAATCAACACCACCCAAACTTATTCCAATTAATCTGGTTTCAACCCACCCCAACATACACAGCCTTAAGGTTAATCTCATACCACTACAATCCACACCCGACACTAAAGAAAATGGAGAAGAAAAGAGTAATTACTTGGTATAGAAGATAAAACTAACCTGCGTACTCAATCTCTTCAAGAATTTTCAAAGCTTCTTCTTCAATCCCTCACTTGTTTTCTCTCTGGCGCCGCTCAAATTAGGAAAGAAGAGAGAAAGTAAGTTTTTACCCTATTTGGTCTCCCAATAACAAAATTACTCCCTTGCCCTTCAATCTCAAAATTAAACCACAAGGCCCAAAATTTTCAAAAGCCCACAATTACCAACATGGGCCTTACAACTACATACAACTTTAATGGTTGTTTTTTAAGAAAAATTTTAAGTAATTAGCATTAAATAGCGGTACATTAAGCTTTAAGACTTGTTTTTAAAAGTTTTTTTTATGTCTGTTTTATAATATAGTATAGATATTAAAATTGTAAAACGGTTATTTTCAAAATTCAATGTTACATTTAACATCTTTACAATTAGTTTTTTTCAAAAAAAAAATATCTTTACAATTAGTTATTTAATTTACTTTATATCCCTTACTTTTCATTTTTCATTTTACACATGTGTTATATTAACACAAATAATGGTATATGAACAAAATGCAATGAAAAAATATATTTCTTTTTTTTCAAATTATACCATTATAATCGTCTCGTCAAAATCTTCAAAACGAGCTCAATATTGAATATTTTTTAATGTAACCGTACTATTAAATATCATGAATATCTATGAATTAATTTGTTTTCTATCCATACGTTTTATTTTATTTTTTTCACCTTTAGCATATTAAAAATACATAATTGCATATCAACTAAAATATATTAAAAATACATTTCATTATTATTATAAACTAGGCATATACCCTCGCTCGATGTGGCGCGAAAAATCGTGAAATCGAAGGAACAGTTGGAAAATGTATGTATCCGCTCGCGAAACATTTTGAAATCAAAATGACAACAACGTTTCATTTTAAGTTTGTATTTCTTTGTCTTTATCGATACTTTAGTCTATGATTCACATATAAGTGCACCAAATGACTCAAGCACCGTGTTTTCACATACTAAAGTATCGATAAGAACGAAGAATACAAACTTAAAATGAAAACGTTGTTGTCATTTTGATTTCGAGATGTTTCGCGAGCGGATACATACCTTTGTCAATTGTTCCTTCGATTGCATAATTTTTCGCGCCACATCGTGCGCGGGTATATGCCTAGTATATTCTATAAACAAAGCTTCTTGTAAGCAAAGGTGTAAGGTGAATTTGTCCGAATACAAGGTAAGTTCTAAGTTTGAACCCATCGCATTTTCGGCTCGTCTCAGTTGTTGAGTGAATCAAATAATGCTTTCTTACATTGGTGTCCATCAGGGGGAAACACGATCATTGTAGTCCCGGGGGCCGAAATATAACATTACATTGTATGCTATGATCTAATATTAAATTTTAGAAAAAAAAATGGTTATGTAAGACTAAAACTCAAAACATTCAAATTATTAACCAAAAAATAATACTACAAATTTGTTATGCTTTTAAACTAAATGAACTAATAAAAGCAACCCTTTAGATTAGTAATATGACACTATATACCAACATAAACATTATTTCTTTATATTAGTTAAAAACTAATTTTTACATATAACTAATATTAATAATTTAATATGTAGTGGATGGAAAGGAAAAATGATAAAAATGTTTAAATGCAAATTAGTTTTTTATATTATTTGAAAACTACTAATTTATAATATATGTAGTAGATGGGAAGAAAAAATGATTAAAATGGTTAAATACAAATATTTTTTCTACATTATTTAAAAACTAACTATTACATATAATTAAATTAATATGTAGTGGAGATATGTAATGGAGAGAAAAAAAATTGATGAAAACGGGTGACAACCACTAAGCTACTGCATCATATATATTCTTAGTATGTCATATATAGTATTTGTGTCTCTCCACTGGTGTCCTTGAAATAGGGTTTCATATGAACACCGTTGAAGTTAGGGATGTACAAAAAACTGTCAATCCGAGAAACTCGTCCAACCCAAATCGCTAACAATCTAATTAAATCCAACCCATTCAACCGTCAACCCGTAAATTAAGAGGGTTGAAATTGGGTTACGCTTTGTTCAACCTGCCAATCCGCCGCTAATATATAACTTTTATAAAATAATTTATATATATATATATATATATATATATAATACAAGAATAAAAAAACAACTAGTCTATTTAGACAAATTTATAACCCAAAATATTATATATATATATATATAATACATTTTACTTAACTGAACTAACTAATGGAGGCTTGTTCGTGTTCGTTCATTAAACTTAACCAAACAAATGAATGAAAACGAACTGTAAAAGAACGGAATTTCGTTTATATGACATGTGATCAATGAAACCTGGAAAAAAAAAAAACTTAGAGACTGTTTACTAATTGCTTATCATGTCATTTAATTAACATGGTAAGAGGCGAAAATCTTATCCGATAAGAACTATAATAAAGATGACAAAGTACTCTTTATATATCTAGTAAACATTTACCAGGTAAATTGTTGCATACAATCTCACCCGATAAAATAATTTAGAGTACTTACTGTTTGAATAAACGATCTCTTAGTTTTTTAATACACATGGACTTCATTATTTAATACACACACAAGGGAATTAAGGGTGAAAATTTACAAGTGGAACAAAACAAGTGCATTTCTTCATATTTACACCGTCACTTCGATATTCTTGGTATCTGGAGTCGATTATTTGAGAAAAAGTGGATTACTGTTGATTAAATCGGTCCCACATAGAACCCAACTCCAAGACACCAATCAAACAGCCAATTATCATATGGGGGTTTTGATGTATGCCATATGAGTCGAACTCCCAACTCTCGTCAATGTTTTCAGCTCGTGAGCGATCCAGCATCTCGATCGATCTGTGTGATAGAAATACCCCAAGCACTTGCAATCCTTCGTGCATTTGCTCTCGCAATCCTTCCGATTCATGGGACCCGTCCCTGCACTGTATTTCACCGTAAAATGGTCCACCCCTTTGAGCTCGTAATAACGAAAACTACTAGCCTGACATCCCGGCAACTTTGCAACACAATCTTTGCTCCACGCAAAAACACCGTTCGGTGTCGGGCATCCAACGCATTGGCTGTCCTCACAAAGCCCAAACTTCCCGCACCGATCGGGCAATTGGCACTCGTCTTCGATCTCCTCTCCCCTCTCGCTCACCCCTCTATCCAACAAAGTGAACAACAGGCTCCACGCGGCTGCATTCGAATTTTGACGATAAGTGTACAGTCTTAGGTTCCCGTCGATCCCCAACCGGAGATACGATAACGTGCTGTTGTATCTGAGTATGTCGAGAAGTATAAACGGTTCTCCCCCGTAGGAATTACGGAACCGGATTGCATTAAAGTTGCTATCGGAATATTCAGCTTCCATAATTTCTAACGTTGCATTAACCAAATCCCCATTGGCCTTGTTGACATCGGTAAAGGAGGATGACCAGTAACGCATGTTCTTGTAATACAAAGCCAATCTTTTCGGCTCTAGTACGAAACTATAGACGCCGTTAACGTTTTCCGTGGTGGAAGCCCTGCTCACGAGCTTATTCGGACCTCCGACCCGGAGACTCTGGCCGAACAAGAGGGTATCGGTTGGGGAATCAAAGCTTTGCCAGACGAAAATACCCTTAGCGTCACGAAGCACCATGTTACCATTTGGGAGTATGGCGAACCCAACGACGCCCTTATTGGCAGTGTTGGTCTGCCATACGATCCGGCCGTCTACATCGGCCAAGACCAGGTTTCCATTGGTACCGAAGGAGAGAGTGGCGTTTTCGCGAACGGGATCGCTCCGGTTGGCGTCCCAGACCCAACGCATGAGGGATCGGTCACTTCTGACACCCATGCGTAGAGCAAGAGTGTAGGCATTTGGGGCGGTGTTGTAGAAACAGAGGCGGAAAGGGGAAGTGAACAGAGGAAGAGAACGGTAGGTTGGGTAGTATTCAAGCACGATTTCATCGGGGTCTCCGAAGAAGCCGGAGTTTTCATATCGGAAGGTTTTGGAGGGAGGAACAGTGGCTTGGGAGATGAACAAGAGGAAGCAAAACAAGATCATGAGGAAAAGAGAACAAGAAGAAGTAGTAGCCATGGTTAGTAATTGTGTGTTATGACATTTTGAACCAAAAGTGTGTACATATTTATAGGAAAAATAATGTGATTGCTAAATGCATAATAATAATGTAAAGGTAAATATGAATATATTTATTATTAATAATATAAAAATGTATTATAAAATCACCCTTTCTATTATATTTTGAGTTATGGATTTTATCTTTCAATAGTCTTTGATTTGAAAAGCATAAAAAATGGATTTAAAAATCGACATAATCCAAAGGTCCCAATTCGATTATATGCACAATATACATTTTATATTATAAAACATTTATAAAAAAACTTTTAAAAACAATTGCTAAAACTTAATGTATCGCTATTTAATGTTAATTACTTAAAATTTCTTAAAATAACCATAAAAGCTTTATTTATTACATTTAGGGGGTGTTTGGGTTTGTTTATTAAAACTCCTTATTAACTTATTGCGTTTTCACACAACAAATAAACTATTTTGAGTGTTTGGATTGGAAAAAAGAAAAAATGCTTATGACTTTCTATACCGGTAATAAGGAGTTTTTGATAAGTTAAACCATTCTGACTTATTTGAAACTACTTATTAACTTATTTAACCACATTACATATGTGCCTCTTCTTTCTATAAGTTAATAAACACTTTACAAATAAGCATAAATTAATAGGCACTTTTACAAATAAACATAAGTTGTTTTAAATAAGCAATCCCAAACACCCCCTTAATTCTATTTATTAACTTTCAATCCTTATCTCTAACCATTTTAACTCCCCTAAAATCACTTCACACTTCAACTCTCTTAAAATCATTCTCCGCATAACTAAATACAGGATAAAAATCAAATTTTAAATATAAAAAATCTAAAATATAATTAAGAAAATCTAACAGGATATTTAATGTTTATTTTATAAAAAAAACATATATTATTAAACCTAAAATAAATTACATTATTGTTAAACTATCAAATAAACTCTTAAAAATAAGTTTTTATGCATTAAGTATTGTTTATTGATACACATTACTTAAAATTCAAGATTACAAGTCATAATGCATGAACACAAATTTTAAAGCTATATGTTTGAATTCATAAATAGCTGATAAACATAATCAAAACAGGATAAATATCTCAATTTAAATATAAAGAATTTAAAATATATAAGAAAATCATTGAATTCCAACAAAATACTTAATTTTTTTATATAAAAAATATTATATTATTAAGCCTAAATTAAACAAATTTATAAAAAACCATTATCATTCTTTCAAAACCATCAAAAATCGTAGTGTAAAACTGTAACATCCCGCCTGCCTCGACAACAATATTGTCCGCTTTGCCCCTGGATTTAACCAACGTGTAGCGCACGGATTTGTTTCTGGCGACCTGGTGAGAAACTTCCCAGGGGGTCACCCATCCTAGGACTACTCCCACCCAAGCACGCTTAACCTTAGAGTTCCCAGAACCTGACGTGCTTGTGGCCCCAAAACGCGTTGTTGTTAGGAAGGCCAAGATATTACTTATAACACCCAACATCACTCCTGTCCACGGCCGATATGGGATATGCCTAAGGTGTTACAAACACCCCCCTTGGGACTCATCGTCCTCGATGAGGTTTGCCCCATATCCCGAACGGCACAGGAGTGGCTCTGATACCATCTGTAACATCCCGCCTGCCTCGACAACAATATTGTCCGCTTTGCCCCTGGATTTAACCAACGTGTAGCGCACGGATTTGTTTCTGGCGACCTGGTGAGAAACTTCCCAGGGGGTCACCCATCCTAGGACTACTCCCACCCAAGCACGCTTAACCTCAGAGTTCCCAGAACCTGACGTGCTTGTGGCCCCAAAACGCGTTGTTGTTAGGAAGGCCAAGATATTACTTATAACACCCAACATCACTCCTGTCCACGGCCGATATGGGATATGCCTAAGGTGTTACAAAAACGATAAAAAAACAAAAAAACAAAAAAACAAAATGAAATGTTAAAATCGCGATGTATCTCACTGTATTGCACGAGTACGCTTGTAGTTATATTTTAATAATTATATATGTATGTAGTATAGTAGACTCATTTGCAAGAGGACGGAGTATTGTGAGAGAAAAAAGAGTTAAGGTGAGAAGTAAGAAGTAAGAAGGGATTTGGAATATTGAACATTTTTAATCTCAAACTTGACCATGAATCGGGTTTGATACAGAGATTGATGCGTCTCGATGCATCTCATCTCATCATAATGTGCATCCAAGGGTGGTGAGTCTTTCTTACCCTTCTCACCGGAACCCAACTCTTTGCAAGAGTGCATGGCCAATACACAACTAAAGCGTCTACATTCCACTTCCAACCAATACTACCATTCCCTTCTGGCGACCGAGGTTGCACCTGCAACTCCAACGACCAATACTAGCTACACCACCCCTCTTTTCAATCTCTCTCTTCCCTTTGATTCCTCTCTAAATCGTACCTTACCCCACCTCAACTCCCCTAACCCTCGATCTCTCTCTAGATCGAATCTCACCTCATCTTTCCTCGATCTGTTCTATCCTCTTCTAGAATGAGAAAATCCTCCCCTATGCCTTGCACAATTGAAGCAACCTTTATGCCCAGAAACCTATCTCTATATCTCTGTAAATTGTAATTAGGGTTTGCAACAACTCACAGTTTGTACTGGATTATCGAAGCAAACTTTGTCCAAAAAAAACATCGTCACGCCCTGCACCACCGAAGCCCCATTGAAGCAAACTTCGTGGATTTTTGGTTTGATGATAATTTAGGTGTTTTGATTTTACATTAGAGTTTGAAAACAAATCTCAATTTTAGATATAGGTTTGATTATTGTTTTTATTTGAAGGTTCGATTAGCATTTGGGTTTGATTTTGAGTTTGAGGTTTCGATTTTAAGTTTTTGGTATGATTGGACCAATGTGTGTGTGTGCCCTAACGTTAGGCCAAAGAAGGGGATAGTAGATGGTGTTGGTAGCAACCGAAGGAGATGATCAATGGTTTTACATGGAAAAAGTCTAAACTACTATTTACAAGTTTTTTTTGCGGGCATTAAAAGGAAGAATCAAATACAAAACGCCTTTACAAACAACGATGGCCATATTATATGTCCAAAATGTTAAGACGAAAATTATTATAACCGACAAACTAGAAGTACCAAATAAAAACTTTATAGTATTCTTTAGATATTTATATGATTCCACTAGTCAACTTTTCAAGCATAGGTTGTGGATAACATTTCATATGATAACTATTTTTTAAAAGTATATATAATATATTTAAAATGCAAAATTAAATTTACATACAACATGAACTAACCAACTTGCATTGCCTTTTTTTGACGATCACAAACCATGGCTATATATTAAGAAAGGCCTAGCCCACAATATCCTTCGTTCGTCCGGTATTCATCTAAACCGTCTAACTTTATATAAATTAATATTTTGATCATTTCATAATAATAATTACTTGATATAATTGTTTTACATAGCAAAGTTCAAACAGAACACTAAGGGGGTGTTTGGGATTGCTTATTTAAAACAACTTATGCTTATTTTGAAAAGTGTTTATCAACTTATGTGGTGTTAAACCGGAGTTTTCTAAAAAGTGTTTGGATTAGCTTATTGTGGTGCAAAAACGTAATAAACTAATAAGTTGTTATTTAAAGGTGTTTGGGATTGCTTATACATATAAAACAACCAAAAAAGTCATAAGCACTTTTGAAATAAGTAGATAAGTTAGAACAAAATGACTTATCAAAAATGGCTTTTCAGCGGTTTGACACCGCTATAAGCTCTTTTTTTTTTTTTTCCATCCAAACACTCAAAAGGGCTTATCTTCGTTGTCAAATCGCAATAAGCTAAAAAGCCCCTCAAATAAGCAATCCCAAACACCCCCTAAAACACAAGAAAACAACAAATCATGTATTAAATCATATGTGACTTTTCATTAACCGGAAAAAAACAGACGCCGGCGCCTATTGGTCGCGACTTAAGTCGCGGAGAAAGTCGCGTGAATCATATATGATTTTATACGTGAATCATGTATGATTTTGCATTGATTCGGTCGTTTGCATATTTTCTTAAATATATATTGTTCTCGTATGAACCTACATCTTGTTTTATATACAACTTGTTAAGTTGTTTATCTATACAATCCGGGACGTACCCACTCTATAGTATATGTGGTACTGTTTTGTTCCTCCGTCACAATGTAAAAAGTTATAAGGTTATGAAATGTGCCACCGTATTATTTTATTGTGTACTACAGTAATATTTTGAAACTACAATGATGACATAAAGTTCTCTTGGTAGAGTTGCGTAACACCCGTAAATTGGAGATTTCCCTTGGTGTTAATTCGAGAGTCGTTTGACTCGTGGGGACGTAAAGGTGTCAAGAAATCAGGTGAGTTTTGCAATAGAATCATCGAGGATCGAATCAAGCGCGAAAACGCGAGAAAACGAGGTTTTCTGGGTGCTGTGAGTTGGCACGCGACTTTGGATCGCAACCCAAGTCGCGTAACTCACTAGAAGTGAGCCTTGGGGGAGACGGGCGACTTACGCCGCGACTTAAGGTCGCGGCATAACCCGAGAGTCGCACTGTTGAGCTAATAACCCGATTTTCAGCCATCAAGCCTCATTCCTCTCAACCCAAACCCTAAATCTTCTCCAATTTTCTCTCCCAAACCCCAAGTGTCCAACCCTAACCCATTTTGAGGGTTTTCCCCCTTGAACCACATGATTCTTCATCATCTAGCTAGTGGGATCTTGAACCACAAAACCTCCATCTTCATCTCCCTCATCAAGTTCAACATGTGGGAGCTCGGGTAGAAGAGTTGGAATGGGTATCCTCGGAAAGTCTCATCATCTAAAATGGTAAGCTTTCTTGATTTAACGTTATAAATGCTCCATTGATGTTTCCCTAGTGTTTGGTTTATCAAATCTCGGATTTGATAGTTTTGGAGAAACTAAGGTTTAGATCTCGTTGGGGATTTTAGTAAATAATGTTTGGGGAATGTTTCTAAATGGCTAAATATGGGTATTTATGGTTTGGAATGTATGGATCTAGGTTTTTGAAGTTTTCGACTTGAGGATTCAAGTGCCCTTCAAAGGAGCTCAAGTTGGGTGAAATCTAGATTTAGCCTAAATCTAGCAAGGTGAGTTCAAGTTGATTTGTTAAAACGGTGTACATGTCAAAATGTGTATTTTGAAGTAAAAGTATGTTTTACTTGGTATTTGTCGAGTGTGAGTATTTTGATAAGTTTTCAGATTTTGTGAACTTGGGTTGTTTAATTCCATAAAATGCTCATATTTGGGTTCTTAGCAATTTTGTACAAATAGAGTCCATTTCATAACTTATGCATCTTTGGTGATTTTTGTACAAACGAAGTCTATTTCATGTCATAGGCATTTTGGGGTATTTGCATTCATAAACCCTTTGGAAAACCTTTGGTCCTAATACGTGTTGAGTTTTGGGTTAATCACGTCTTTGAGGTATGTATCTTCATAAACGTTGTTTTAAGACATTTCATTAATTGTGGGGACGTTAATTGTCGGTCAAAGGAATTTTCGGGCATTTTGGCTCGGTGTTGACGTAAATGAGTATTGAGGACATTTGTCCGGTTTTAATGGCTCGATGTAGAGTCCAATTTATGATTTACATCTTAATGCATTTTATTGCATATTTATAATCATTACAGGCTCGAGTGCTTTTGTCATTCATGTGTAGTCGTGTATTTTTAGACTGTGTTGCATTGGATCCATAGACACGTAAGTCAGTCTTATTTGATGGTCAATTGGGTGGTACGGGGTTGGACTCCGGGATTCATGTTTTATGACCAAAACTTGACAAGTAGGCACTAGGAGGATGTAGTCTTGGGCGCCACTGTATGGGTGTGTGCCTAGACATCCGCCGTCAGGGAATTTCCTCAGTTGTAGTCCCTGGGTGTGTCGGGCCTTTCGGGTGTCTTTTTGGCATCAAGGTACCTCATCTCGTTGGGTGAAACTTGTCAAGGATTCGTAGGGACACTTGGGCTTTCATGTCGTTAGGTGTCATGCGATGAACGTTGTAGGAGTGGCATACTTTGTGTTCTTCCGCTCTCAACGGATACGGGTATCCCCCGTTGTCGGCCGCTGTATTTTTGATATTTAATTGTCCATACTTTAATATTTGGATTTCATTCCATTTTCTGGTCGCATGAGTATTAATTCGAGTATCATGTTTATGATGAAGTACCATATCTTTATGAATTGTTTATCCTTTATTTAAGGGTCGAGTATTATGCTCCACTCCCGATTTGGGTGAGTTATGGGTTGCATCGTTTTATAAAGAATGTTATTTGGGAGCATTGTCTTTAAAATGCATATCATGGGAAAATGTGTCATTTCCATTTCTAAAGTAAACCATTTCGAAGGATATTGATTTGAACTGAATTTCTCTCTTTTAAAGATATATTAATTCATGTTAAAACTCTTGAGATCACTAGACGTTAAGCCTAACCTTTTATTTGTCGGCATGTGCACCAGGTTCCTGTCGGGGGTTTCGATTCTAGCAAGTGCTATGAGGAGTTGAGCCTTAGCTTTATACAAGAGTAAGTAGTTGGTGAAGTCTTCCGCAAGTTGAAGATAGTGATTGTTATTGGGTTTAGTAACACTCGTCCTTTTTCACAGATGGTATGTATAGGATGAATGTGTGTATTGAGGTTGATTCTCAAGTTGTGTCTGTAGTCAATGTAATTATTGATGTATTTAGAAAACTTTTAATAAGTTGTTATCTTCAAATTTAAGGGTGTTAGAAGTTGGTATCAGAGCGTAAGTTTGAGAGATTTAGGTGTCGATTTTGAATGCCTAGACTCAAACTAGCGTAATTTTAAGTGATTAAATGTGAGATTGCACAATTAGGCACCTTAAGATTTGATGATTCGAGGTGAGTGAAGTCACTAGGAACGGGAGTCACGCCGAAAATGGAAAGGATGATCATGTACAGTACGTTCATAATAGCACCTGGCGAGTGTTATGGTGAACCTACGAGTCACCTGTGTATGCTTGAACTGCCTTGGTATGACGACCGTTGGGGTAGTAAAGAAGTTTCTAAATGGGTAGCCATTAGAAGGAGTTAATGACCTTAGTATTCGTCCCTTGGAGTGACGGTAAGCATGGTGATTGCATTAAATGGACCGTTTCTGGTCGGATTGATTGGTTGGATTAGAACCATAGACTCTTGGAACCGATGTTATTTCGAGGAGAAATAGTGGGGGAAACCTATGAAATCCTTGATCTTCGCCTTAAGATGTTGGGCATCTGGATGACGATAGTGTAACTAAGAAATCGAGGAGCGTAGTTTTGAGGTGTTGGGTGCCGATCAAATCCATGCACGAAATGTATTTCTGAAATAAATTGCATCGATTATTTCTCATATTTCCAAAAATCACCGTGTGAATCACATCACGAAATCTTGAAATGTTTAGCACACTCAAGTTTTTAGATCATGATCTTAAACATGCATAAAGTTATTTTATTGCATATGGTTGCAAGCTTTGTTGAGACTTTGTTTATTCTCATTGCTGCCAAACGCTATTTTCGATTATTGTGATGTTCGTATTTTGACATTGCGTAGAGTCTTGGACAAGTAACTACGACTTATGACCTTAACATTGGATCTCCTCTACATATGTTAAGGCCTTAGACGAAGAGCTGTCTTCCACTATTTTAGTGTTTGAGTTTTCATGGGAATTAAATTCCATGTGGGTTTTGTTAAGTTTTATGGAGTATTGTTTTACGATGTTCACGACGTTTGAGTGAACCTTGAAATGCACAGTCTAAGTCCTTTGTGTGCGTTGTTTTATGGGTTGTTGGGGAATTCATTTCATAAGAATTTTGGTGGTGTATGTCACCCCATATGTTATTTTGGTAGTTTCAAGGTCGTGTGGGTTCATTTGTGAGTTTTATGTAAATGTAGCCCGTTGTGCACAACTTGGTGGGTGAGTTGATTAAAACTTTTAGTGTGAGTAAACTTACGAAAAAACTAGAATGGGTTTGTGTTGAACTGAGACTTTGAGCATTCTTTGCCTGTCGTTTTATCATTGTTGTATCACGCTATCCGTTATATTGATTTACTCGCATGCATGACATAATAGTCACTAATCTGGGCCAATGAGCGTTTTATCCGAACGACTAGAGTCGAAGTCGATTTAAATTATTTTATGTTTGACCAAATCGCAAGCACTTCTCGTTTTACTAAATTTGAGAAAATAAATTGGTGCATGTAGGTCGTGTAGAAGATTTGACTCCACGTCATTTTGTGGGCAAATGGGGGATTTTGGAACTCGATTACGTAAATTTCTCCCTCCGGAGCTTATACAAACATTTGTTGCACTCCGTTTTAGTGCGGGAATTTATTTTTCGTACATCATAAAGTAATGCATACCCGGACCATAGTGGTCCATTTGAAAAGGTTTTTGCACATATTTTATTATTGTCGTTATTAGCGTGGGTAATGATCAAATGATTTCAAAATATTTTCTTATCTGTGGGACGTTGTGACCCTTTGTGCACCTACCAAGTAAACGGTAGTTGATTTTTACTCGCATGGTTAATTGTTATAAAGCTTATGAACTGGGAAGTTTTATAAAATGTTAGATTGGCATTGTAGCTTGAAAAACCTTGAACTCATTAGGCCTATAGATTTAAACCCCTGTCGTGAAAAGAGTTATAAATAGGGACTAAGGGAGTCCCCGGGATTTGAAGCGTCGGATGATCCGACTTGCGGTCAGTCTTGGATTTTGGGTTTCAGTTTTAGAATCTGTGCACGCATGATTAATGGAGGTAGTATAATTAAGTTCCCAGTTATTTAAGGCGTGACTTTATACTTCGGTAATCATGCGGGATTAGGTTGTATGTGATTATTTGTGTTTTAATTGGGTTCGTTTTGGTGGGTTCTGCGATTTAAGGAAATTTTGGTATTATGTTTGTTAGAAATGTAAGATTTGGAATTTTAGCACTCTGTTAGGTGTCAACCTTGGTGCAACGATCCGTCTAGAATAGAATTTTGGGCAGGATGTCCACGTTTTCGTGGCCACCATTTAGTCCTAGGCATCGACTTGTTTCCTTGAAGTCGATGGATCTTGGAATGTTTGGAAGTATCCTGATTTGATCATGGGAAATATTGACCTTTCGGTGATGGAATTTGAAAAAAGATCGAGTGTTGATGGTTACGTACCAATGTATTTAAGCATTCCCATGGTGGTAAGGATTATATTAAAGGAATATTGTGATGTGGGGTTGGAACGGAGTTGAGTGATAGCCGAATCTGGGTAACCAGTTACCTAAAGGACACATTGGTGCGCCTTGGAAGGACAACTTTATCAACATTAGGAATGGATCAGTGGGAATATGAGGATTTCGGGAGTTTGGTGACGATCATTAGCTTGGGGTTCAGAACCGTGTAGATTCGAAGTAATTTTGGCCAGCGGGAAGTTAAGGTCATAAACTACCCTGGAGATAGTAATTGTCACCTAAGGTTGGGAGACAGCCGATATCTCAGGGATAGTAAAGTAGTCGATAGAGACTCGATGTTCGTCCCATCATTGGCAGGATTTATCGGATTTTGAAATCAAGTTGTAATCGGGTCGTGCATAAGGTAAGGTATCGTGGAGGCTTTCCTTTTTGGGTAGAGAATCATTTGATCTCGTTAAAGGCTACGTTGGGTGTTTAGTCGGTGCCAGATTTCGAGGACGAAATCTCTTTTAAGGTTGGGAGGATTTTAACACCCGTAAATTGGAGATTTCTCTTGGTGTTAATTCGAGAGTCGTTTGACTCGTGGGGACGTAAAGGTGTCAATAAATCAGGTGATTTTTGCAATAGAATCATCGATGATCGAATCAAGCGCGAAAACACGAGAAAACGGGGTTTTCTGGGTGTCGCGAGTTGGCACGCGATTTTGGGTCGCGGACCAAGTCGCGAAACTCACTGGAAGTGAGCCTTGGGGGAGACGGGCGACTTAAGGTCGCGGCATAACCCGTGAGTCGCACTGTTGAGCTAATAACCCGATTTTCAGCCATCAAGCCTCATTCCTCTCAACCTAAACCCTAAATCTTCTCCCATTTTCTCTCCCAAACCCCAAATGTCGAACCCTAACCCATTTTGAGGGTTTTCCCCCTTGAACCACATGATTATTCATCATCTAGCTAGTGGGATCTTGAACCACAAAACCTCCATCTTCATCTCCCTCATCAAGTTCAACGTGTGGGAGCTCGGGTTGAAGAGTTGGAATGGGTATCCTCGAAAAGTCTCATCATCTAAAATGGTAAGCTTTCTTGATTTAATGTAACACCCTAAAAATAGGGATAACAAAAATCCGAAAAATGGACATGCGGTATTTAAAATTGACAAAGCAAGAGCCTCCCAAAAATGGGGAAAATACACAAACCTGTTTAAATACAATCGTAAATAAACGGTCATTAAATAACAACCAACTAATCTTATTTCTATAACCAGAAAAGAGATTACAAATAAGGGTGTCATTTATAAACCCAAGGGATTCTCCTACCAAAAGCAATATTCCCAAATCTCTCACCCAAGTACCAAGCCAGCATAGAACCAGTGCCGCTAAAACCTGAGATACACATCGACACCAAACAAGTGTTAGGCCAAAAAGCCTAGTGAGTTGAACAATAATAAGCATGCATGAACAGATACAATTCTTATCAGCAGTTAACTAGTGTTCAATATATGTGGAGTCATTAGGGGAGACCCAAAGCACCAATCAAGTCTCACCCAAGAGTCGATATACCTTGATGCCCTTAACAAGAAACACCCGAAAGGCCTGACACACTCGAAGACTATCGCTAAGAAAATTCCCCGAATGGCGGAGGTCTAGGCACATACCATCACAGTGGCGCCCAAGACTACATCCTCCTAGTGTACTGACTTGGTTCGTCCACATAACGCATATAGGAGGTCCTTAGGTATATTTCAACCAAATATAATTCAATACCAACTGTGGGTACAATATCACCCTCCTCATAGCATGAGTCCAACATAAGACTTAAATATCCACATAGCCACGTTGTAGATACAATATCACCAAGAGTATATTCCAAATGAAATCATCATAATATACCAAACATATATTCCTTTTTCATGTCAAATACCCATTGTGGCACACATAGTGGAAATCCCCAAATAATTACACAACATAGAGTAAATCATGGGATGATACTTCATATACATATATCTCACATAATCTCATGGAAATACCATCAAATACTTAAACCCGTAAAGATGACCATTTTGAGCAAATATGTGATAATAACAACAAATAAGCAAATATGATGTGTATCCAGTTTTAACAAAAGTTTAGTAAACTCACCTTGCTAGATTTAGACTAAATCCAGATTTTACCCACTTAGAACTTTCCTTGAAGAACTTGATTCTTCAAACCAAATCTTCCAAAACCTAGATCCACAAGGTTCCAACCATAAATATACATATTCTACCATAAACAATCATAATCAACCACAAGAATCGTTTCCCAACCTTATACATGAATACCTCAAGCGATATTGAAATCCTAACTTCCATAAATGAAGAGAATAAAATATTACATTAACCCAAGCTTGAATCCACCAACCAAAACACCTATAGTTCACCAAAATGGTTACAAACCTCAAATCTACGAAAAGGAGAATAAAGGGTAAATGAAACCCTAGAATTCTTTGGTGAAGAAGATGAATAGGGAGAGATGAGAAGCTTACCACCACAAAATGCTCTAGTATACTTCAATAGACTTCCAATATCTTTCTAGATACTTGAAGATCTTAAAAACGAAACCGTATCAACTTGAATCACCCATATCGGAGCTACGATGAGAAAGTTATGAGGAAATGAAGTTAGACCTCCAAAACTCGCGTATAAGACTCTCAGGTCCTTTACCGCGGCTTGGGCCGCGGCTTGGAAGCCGCGCATGTCCCAAACACACATCCAGAGGCTTACGCGGTCTGGGTCGCGTCCTAGGGTCGCCCACCAACCCGCGGGCCTCCGAAATCCCTATTTCACGCGTTTGATCACTGTTTTGGCCATAACTTCTTCGTTATAGCTCCGTTTTTGCTCCGAAAAGAACCGTTGGACTCGTAATTGAATCCTTCATCCATTTAGACTATAAAATAAAGGATTCAAGCCCAAAATAAAATATCTTATTTTTCTTTAATATATCGGTTTCTGTATAAACTTGAAATGATATCTTTCGAAAATCGGGGTGTTACAATCCTCCCAACCTTAATAGAGATTTTGTCCTCGAAATCTAGCACCAACCAATCACCCATTAACGCCCTTGGCGAGGTCAAATGAATCTCTATCCAAAAGGAATACCTTCACTAAACCTTAGCTCATATACGATCCCGATTACATCCCGGTTGAGGTTGTCGATGCGTTCCTTATAACGAACCATCGCCAACTCAACCTCAACTTTCCATATAACTCACCCAAAGCGGGATGAACGTTAAGTTTTGGCTTAATCACATTCTTATGACTCCAATTGAATGACCAACCTACTCAAAACATGTAATTCTCAAATGATGTGCATTAACCGCCATCATACTTGATATTTCACAATTGGGCTATTAAACCGGACCGAAGTCCTAAAGACTCATTTATTTTCAACTATGCATTTCCATGTTTAACTGCTGATAAAAATGGAAATCATAAAATGAGACTATATACATACTTTCAAATACTTCACATAAATATGCAAGTAATGCTTCATAAAACATTCCATTTCATGAATGATGCATAAAAACCGACAACCATTCAAAAGTATATTTCTTTGACCAAAGATCGTTTTATGCAATAAAACGTTAAAACACATTGATTTGTGACCCTTTAACAAAATGTCCAAAAATCCCAAATGTGGTGTTATACAAAGTTTATAAAGGTAAATACTTCAAATAATCAAAGACTACCAACTAACCCAACATTTGATAATTTCATGTAAAACACATAAACACCTTAAAATGGATATTTTGGTATGTACACCGTTTTCACAAATCAACTTGAACTCACGCTCCTCGATTTCTCTAGTCACACTATCGTCATCCAGATGTTCAACATCTTAAGGCAAAACCACGGACTTCATAGGTTCACCTTACAATTTCTCTTCGAATACATCGATTCAAAAAGTCTATGGTTCTAATCCAACCAATTAATCCGACTTGAAGTTGTCCACTTAATGCAATCACCATACTTACCGTTACTCCAAGTAACTAATAATAAAATCATCAACTTTTTCTAATAGTTACCCATTCAGAAACTTTCTTATTACTCCAACGGTCGACATACCCAGGCAGTTCATACAAGCACGAGGGTGAATAAGAAAGAGATTAACAGAATTGAACACGAATGAAACATACTACTACGTCTACAAATATCATAACATTAGTAAACTAAGCACAAGAGGACGTACTACTACCTTACCAATTGTCACAGTAACAGCACTTCGAGCACCATCACGTATAAATGTCCTCATAATAACATTAGCTAGGTGAGATTATGAACATATAATACATAAAGGTTCTCGTTACCATCGCCACAACACTTGATAACCATAGTTTCCGTCGACTCTAAGACTAACCCATCTTAGAAATTCTACCCATCTCACAATCATTGTCTAACATACTCAGTCTAAGTCTAGACATCTTATATTCATGCCTAGTTCACTTAAACTAGAGCTCTGATACCAACTTGTAACACTCTAAAAATAGGGATTTCAAAAAACCGAAAAACGGACATGCGGTATTTAAAATTGACAAAGCAAGAGCCTCCCAAAAATGGGGAAAATACACAAACCTGTTTAAATACAATCGTAAATAAACGGTCAATAAATAACAACCAACTAATCTTATTTCTATAACCAGAAAAGAGATTACAAATAAGGGTGTCATTTATAAACCCAAGGGATTCTCCTACCAAAAGCAATATTCCCAAATCTCTCACCCAAGTACCAAGCCATCATAGAACCGGTGTCGCTAAAACCTGAGATACACATCGACACCAAACAAGTGTTAGGCCAAAAAGCCTAGTGAGTTGAACAATAATAAGCATGCATGAACAGATACAATTCTTATCAGCAGTTAACTAGTGTTCAATATATGTGGAGTCATTAGGGGAGACCCAAAGCACCAATCAAGTCCCACCCAAGAGTCGATATACTTTGATGCCCTTAACAAGAAACACCCGAAAGGCCCGACACACCCGAAGACTATCGCTAAGAAAATTCCCCGAATGGCGGAGGTCTAAGCACAAACCATCACAGTGGCGCCCAAGACTACATCCTCCTAGTGTACTGACTTGGTTGGTCCACATAACGCATATAGGAGGTCCTTAGGTGTATTTCAACCAAATATAATTCAATACCCATTGTGGCACACATAGTGGAAATCCCCAAATATCACCCTCCTCATAGCATGAGTCCAACATAAAACTTAAATATCCACATAGCCACGTTGTAGATACAATATCACCAAGAGTATATTCCAAATGAAATCATCATAATATACCAAACATATATTCCTTTTTCATGTCAAATACCCATTGTGGCACACATAGTGGAAATCCCCAAATAATTACACAACATAGAGTAAATCATGGGATGATACTTCATATACATATATCTCACATAATCTCATGGAAATACCATCAAATACTTAAACCTGTAAAGATGACCATTTTGAGCAAATATGTGATAATAACAACAAATAAGCAAATATGATGTGTGACAGTGCTTGGAATACACCTATAGACGTGTGCTAATTAAACCTCAAAGCAAGTATACAATGAGATCTAATATCGTCTTTCAAGTAATAAAACGGTAAAGTACCGGATATCGTCCCACAGAGACTGGAGTAAAAGTTTAATAAAAAGTAGAAGAAAGAAATGATTTCAGATGGCGAATTTAAAGACTTTGGTTTGGTTGAGTTATCACTTTGATTTAGTTAACAGAGAATAAAGCAAGTACGGGTGTTAGACTTTCAGGTGGGATTTAAACACAATTTCCAGTGGGCCATGCTGCAGCATGAAGTTCTGCCACATCAAGATACACCATCTATTTTGAGGGTATTCCTCTCGGACTTCAATATTCACACTACTGTTTAGATTCAACTAAACACATCTTTGTGTAGTCTCCAGCTATTCATAGTGTGGAATAGAGTCCTCAAAATATATGGAGATACAAATCTCTTTGCAAAAACCGCTCTCTCGAGCCGATTCCCATATCATTCAAGTTGACGTGTTCGAAGAGGCTTATCTCTAAGTCCTCTACACTTTAACACTAATGATTAGCGATCAACTTGTCGAGAATAAATCAGTTTAGAAAGATATAAATGATAACTGTCCTTATCAGTAACTCTCTCAAGTATACTTCTTATATCATTCAAACGGACGTGCTTTTCGTGGCTTATCTCTAAGTCCACGGCACTTTAACACTTTAGCAAGTGATCGGTTCGTCAAGAAGTATTATTGATATTTATAAAACTTGAATGAAATGGTGGATCATTGTTATTGCGAAACAATGTCCACCTTTCTTTGGTTTAAAATCCCACATTTCCGTCAAACACCCATACTAATAAAATTAGCTACTCATACGGAAAGTAAATGCGTAAAATAAATGACATAAAATAAAAGACATAATGTAAATGACAAAAATGTAAATGACGTAAAAGTAAATGACGATAAAGTAAATGACGATAAAGTAAATAACAATAAAGTAAATTGCGATAAATAAATTGCGGTAAATAAAAAATGCAAGAAATAAGAACTTCAATATATTACTAAATTACTTGACTTTAATAATCAAACCAAGAGAGTGTCAATTCTCTTACTTTGATTTTTAAAGATCACAAAAGAGATTATAAAATATTCTACAACTATCTAAAATTGCAAGTAACTAAGAGGAAATTTATGTGTCCCAAATACACCTCCCAAGCTTCCTTTATATACTAGGAAAGGGAGGGTAAAAAAGACATTTTACAAAAATATAATAATAATAAAACTAAAGTTAGGTGACAAGGACAATAATTCAAGAAAAGGAGATTCAAAATATATTTTCCAGCCACAAATCAGATCCAGGAAACTCCCAAATCTGCCCAAAATATTGTTGCAAGCTGTCCACCATAAGCTCCTTTTCTTCCCTTCAAACTGCTGTTCATCGTCCGATGCTGCAGAGATGCTGCAGCATAGGTGCTGCAGCATAGGTCTGCCAAAAATAGATATAAATCAGCCATTCCAAGTCGCAAAACACGTCATTCAACACTTTAGCTCCATGAAACAAGAAAAGAGAAAATAATGAACTAAAATGACTCAAAGGTTGGGATTAAAAGGTAAAAACTATCGTAAAAGTAATAGAAAAAGAGTATAATGGCACTAAATAATTAGTGTCATCAATGTGTATCCAGTTTTAACAAAAGTTTAGTAAACTCACCTTGCTAGATTTAGACTAAATCTAGATTTTACCCACTTAGAACTTTCCTTGAAGAACTTGATTCTTCAAACCAAATCTTCCAAAACCTAGATCCACAAGGTTCCAACCATAAATATACATATTCTACCATAAACAATCATAATCAACCACAAGAATCGTTTCCCAACCTTATACATGAATACCTCAAGCGATACCGAAATCCTAACTTCCATAAATGAAGAGAATAGAAGATTACCTTAACCCAAGCTTGAATCCACCAACCAAAACACCTATAGTTCACCAAAATGGTTACAAACCTCAAATCTACGAAAAGAAGAACAAAGGGTAGATGAAACCCTAGAATACTTTGGTGAAGAAGATGAATAGGGAGAGATGAGAAGCTTACCACCACAAAATGCTCTAGTATACTTCAATAGACTTAAAATCTCTTGATAGATCCTTGAAAATCTCTTAAAAACGAAACCGTGGCAACTCGAATCACCCAAATCGTAGCTACGATGAGAAAGTTATGAGGAAATGAAGTTAGACCTCCAAAACTCGCGTATAAGACTCTCAGTTCCTTTCCCGCGGCTTGGGCCGCGACTTAGAAGCCGCGGAGGAAGCCGCACGTGTCCCAAACACACATCCAGATGCTTACGCGGTTTGGGTCACGGCCTAGGGTCTCCCACCAACCCGCGGGCCTCCGAAATCCCTATTTCACGCGTCTGATCACTATTTTGGCCATAACTTCTTCGTTATAGCTCTGTTTTTGCTCCGGAAAGAACCGTTGGACTCGTAATTGAATTATTCATCCATTAAGACTATAAAATCAAGGATTCAAGCCCAAAATCAAATATCTTATTTTTCCTTAAAATATCGGTTTCTGTATAAACTTGAAATGATACCTTTCGAAAATCGAGGTGTTACATTTAACGTTTTAAATGCTCCTTTGATGTTTCCCTAGTGTTTGGTTTATCAAATCTAGGATTTGATAGTTTTGGAGAAACTAGGGTTTTGATCTCGTTGAGGATTTTAGTAAATAATGTTTGGGGAATGTTTCTAAATGGTTAAATATGAGTATTTATGGTTTGGAATGTATGGATCTAGATTTTGAAAGTTTTCGGCTTGAGGATTCAAGTGCCCTTCAAAGGAGCTCAAGTTGGGTGAAATCTAGATTTAGCCTAAATCTAGCAAGGTGAGTTCAAGTTGATTTGTTAAAACGGTGTACATGTCAAAATGTGTATTTTGAAGTAAAAGTATGTTTTACTTGGTATTTGTCGAGTGTGAGTATTTTGATAAGTTTTCATATTTGGTGAACTTGGGTTGTTTAATTCCATAAAATGATCATATTTGGGTTCTTAGCAATTTTGTACAAATAGAGTCCATTTCATGACTTATGCATCTTTGGTGATTTTTGTACAAACGAAGTCTATTTCATGTCATAGGCATTTTGGGGTATTTGCATTCATAAACCCTTTGGAAAACCTTTGGTCCTAATACGTGTTGAGTTTTGGGTTAATCACGTCTTTGAGGATGTATCTTCATAAACGTTGTTTTAAGACATTTCATTAATTGTGGGGACGTTAATTGTCGGTCAAAGGACTTTTCGGGCATTTTAGCTCGGTGTTGACGTAAATGAGTATTGAGGACATTTGTCCGTTTTAATGGCTCGATGTAGAGTCCAATTTATGATTTACATCTTAATGCATTTTATTTCATATTTATAATAATTACAGGCTCGAGTGCTTTTGTCATTCATGTGTAGTCGTGTATTTTTAGACTGTGTTGCATTGGATCCATAGGCATGTAAGTCAGTCTTATTTGATGGTCAATTGGGTGGTACGGGGTTGGACTCCGGGACTCATGTTTTATGACCAAAACTTGACAAGTAGGCACTAGGAGGATGTAGTCTTGGGCGCCACTGTGTGGGTGTGTGCCTAGACCTCCGACGTCGGGGAATTTCCTCAGTTGTAGTCCCCGGGTGTGTCGGGCCTTTCGGGTGTCTTTTTGGCATCAAGGTACCTCGTCTCTTTGGGTGAAACTTGTCAAGTATTCGTAGGGACACTTGGGCTTTCATGTCGTTAGGTGTCATGCGATGAACGTTGTAGGAGTGGCATACTTTGTGTTCTTCCGCTCTCAACGGATACGGGTATCCCCCGTTGTCGGCCGCTGTATTTTGGATATTTAATTGTCCATACTTTAATATTTGGATTTCATTCCATTTTCTGGTTGCGTGAGTATTAATTCGAGTATCATGTTTATGATGAAGTACCATATCTTTATGAATTATTTATCCTTTATTTAAGGGTCGAGTATTATGCTCCACTCCCGATTTGGGTGAGTTATGGGTTACATCGTTTTATAAAGAATGTTGTTTGGGAGCATTGTCTTTAAAATGCATATCATGGGAAAATGTGTCGTTTCCATTTCTAAAGTAAACCATTTCGAAGGATATTGATTTGAACTGAATTTCTCTCTTTTAAAGATATATTAATTCATGTTAAAACTCTTGAGCTCACTAGGCGTTAAACCTAATCTTTTATTTGTCGGCATGTGCATCAGGTTCCAGTCAGGGTTTTCGGTTCTAGCAAGTGCTATGAGGAGTTGAGCCTTAGCTTTATATAAGAGTAAGTAGCTGGTGAAGTCTTCCGCAAGTTGGAGATAGTGATTGTTATTGGGTTTAGTAACACCTGTCTTTTTTCATAGATGGTATGTATAGGATGAATGTGTGTATTGAGGTTGATTCTCAAGTTGTGTCTGTAGTCAAAGTAATTATTGATGTATTTAGATAACTTTTGATAAGTTGCTATCTTCAGATTTAAGGGTGTTACAAGTTGGTTTGAATGTCTTTTCTTCCACCTCAGATGTGGGTTTGAATCTTGTTTGGGTCAATTTCCTAGCTTTTAGTTTTTAATTTCAATTTTATTATTTTTCTAGAAAATAAAGGATAGAACACAGAACCTCATAATGGAAAAACAATAAACTAACCAACAGATCAATAATGGTTTTATGAAAATATCCATATATTTGATTCTTATGGTCAAATTGTATTGCCATATAAAAAATTCTTAGGTCTTCCTCTGAACACAATATAATGTAATGTAAAGAAATTTGTAAGCAAAAAATTGAAAATTAATAAAGTTATTTATTTATAAAAATTATGAAATTTGTGTT
This sequence comes from Arctium lappa, assembly GCA_023525745.1. NCBI lineage: Eukaryota > Viridiplantae > Streptophyta > Magnoliopsida > Asterales > Asteraceae > Arctium > Arctium lappa. The sequence goes on from CM042047.1 coordinate 6,872,767, forward strand.
GAGAGTAAATTAGAAACTACAACAATCTTTAATAAGGGTTAAATCTAGTGAGGACCAAAAAAGGTTAAGGACTTGAGGACTAATATAATCCATTGATTATTATAAATCAAGGGTCATTAAATAAAAATGCTATTTGTAATAAAAGTAAAAAGAAAGGGTAATTTTGACAATTTGTAAGGAGATTGAAAGGGTAGTTGGGGTATTATTTAATTAAACTCAACTTTTATAACTAGATTATTGAATCCATTTGATATCTGATTAATTCTTCTTTAACGTCATTCATTCCGCCAGAGATTTCACCGTCGGCAACTTTTCAAGTTTCCACAACGGGCCGATCAACCTTCTTCTTTCAAATCATCTTCCAGATTTATTCTTTCCACAACAACATGAATTCTTCATCATCAAATTCAAACCATGGATTTCGGAATTCGAACGAAACAAATACGATTTTAGGGTTTAATTTGTCGCCTATGGCGGCTTCTATGAATCTGGGGGGAGTTGGTGTTGCTGATTCGCGTTCAAATCTTTCATGACCACAACTTATGAAGATGAGAAGACAAACTTCTCACAACCCTAGGTCTACTACTACCCTCGGCAGTCGTCGTGCGGAGGAGGCTGACGCTCCTCTATGGTTAACCCGTTTTAGACCGAATTTGAATCGGTTTTTGGGAATTCGAGCTCCGGGAATGCTCTGAAGAAGGCGTTTCATTTGGAGCAGGTAGTAGAAATAACCCGAGTTGGAATTCGGGTTCGAACTGGGAGTTTCTGTTGTGGTTCTTGATGAGATGATGAAATCAAAAGGTGATGGTGATAAAAGTGGGGCAATGTTGCATTTAAAGTTGTTTGAAAGTGAGAATAACAAAGAGCTTTGATTTATCCATGGTCTCATTTCCATGGTAAAGTAATAGATTTAGTTTTTTTTTTAATTTGTGTTTGATTTCATGTGATGAAACTAAATATATATAAGAAAATTGTGTTTGATTTCATTAGGTGAAATAATATGTAGACGAAAATTGTGTTTAAATTCATGGGGTGAAATAGGTTATAGATGAAAAGTGTGTTTGATTTCTTGTGATGAAATATGAAAATTGTATTAGATTTCATGAGGTGAAAATATAAAATAAATGAAAATTGTGTTTTATTTCATGTGAAATAGCATGGTGAATATGTGTTTCATTTGGTGAATGTTTGTTACTAAAATGACAATTATGCCCTTTTCATGTGTTGAAACAACTTTCAATTAAAACCATTGGATTAAAACTAAATAAGGGCTTAGACCGGTTCTCACGGTTTTCAATCTTTTTGTTGTTCTCATTTGATTATCGTCCATCTTTAATACATACATACACACACACACACATATATATATATATATAGACGGAGGTTGAAGGGAAAACCTCAAAAAAAGAGAAAACTGAAGAACACTTTGGTAGTCTTTCATCTGGACGGTATGCACTTGTGCATACAGATAAATTATGTTGTTTTTTGGGTTTTTATGCACAAGTGCATTATGAACTTGTGCATATGCACGTGTGCATGTCACAAATTACTTGTATGCACAAGTGCATACCATCCAGATGAAAGGCCACCAGGATGTTCTTCAGATTTCCGTTTTTTGAGGTTTTCCCCTGAACCTGACCCTATATATATATATATATATATATATATATATATATATATATATATAGAGAGAGAGAGAGAGAGAGAGAGAGAGAGAGAGAGAGCAAAGATCATTTGTTAACCAACCATTTGTTGTTAACTTTATGAACCTTGCTCAACCGATAGAAATGCATATTTGGTTGTTATTTTCATTGTTTATATATTTAACCAATAATTCATTTATTTTCTTGGGGGTTACAAGAAAAAAAACATCCATGATTATAGCGTAGGTTACAATTTGTTGGGAACTGAAGAATTTACCAAGTATGGTTAATGCTGCTAGTTCAGATTTACTACTGCTAGAAGACTTTAAAGTTAATACTGCTGAGTATTACTACTGCTAGTAGAATTAATACTGCTAATCAAAGTTAGTGTTGCTTGAACAAAGTTAGTACTGCTTAGCTAGTTAGTACTGCTAGTGGTTAGTGCTGCTTAGTAGTTAATGCTGCTAAGACCAAGTTAATGTTGCTTCAGAGATAATGTGAAGATAATGATGAAGAGATCGTGGTTAAAGATAAACATGGAAAGCTGAAGATATTCATGGAAGATATACTGAAGATATTTTATTTATTGTAATTATCTTTTATTCAGTATATGTATAGAATGTATAGAATAGTTTAGATAATTTTTTCATTCATTCTAAGTTCTAGAGAGAATCAACCTCAAGGCATAGATCCTAATTCTAGAGAAGTAGAATTCGTCTTGAAAGAGCTTGTTCTTCAAGATTGAGGTTGAGTGTGTAATCTTGTGATTTGATAATTGAATACAAGTTTATAAGTTGTTTATCATATACTGTTTTGATTACTGTTACATTGAATATCAAAGTGTTATTCCGCAACTTCTTTGATATTGTTTCTGAGACTTTATTCTTGTTAAGAAATCGATCCTGACAAGTGGTATCAAAGCCTTTTCTCTTAGAAACATCTATTCATTCATCATGGAAAACTTTGCAGAATCAAACAGTACTCTGGTCTCAAAGGTTCCAATGCTCAGACCCAATGAATTCGATATGTGGAAGATCAGAATCAAGCAGTACATACTCCTCACTGACTATTCTATGTGGGACATCATAGAGAATGGTCCTTCTGAAGAAGGAAAGATTGATGCAGATGGAAAGAGAACTCCACCAAAAACTGATGCTGAAAGAAAGATTAGACAGACAGAGATGAAAGCCTTGAGCACCTTGCTCTTGGCTATTCCCAATGAATATCAACATCAGTTCTACAACTGCACTGATGCAGAGATGCTCTGGAATGCTCTAGAGAAGAGATTCTCTGGTACCAAAAGTACCAAGAGAAATCAGAAAGCCATTTTGAAGCAACAATATGAGAACTTTATGTCAACCAAGAATGAGTCCATGACTCAAACTTTTGATAGGTTCAACAAAATTATTGGTGAACTAGCTACAGTGGGAGTACAAATTGATCAAGATGATCTGAACAGAAAGTTTCTAAGGTCCTTGAGTGATGAATGGACCATGTATACTGTGTCTTTCAGACAGAATGATCAACTGGAAGAAAAGGAACTTGATGATCTCTATAATGATCTAAGAGTTTTTGAATCTGAGGTAGAGGCTAAAAAGAGGCCTTCTGGATATATTCACAATGCTGCACTCCTTTCAGCATCAACTGATTCTACTTCCAACCCTGAATCAGTTAGTGCTGTCAATGGAGCAAACCAAGAGAAAGGCACTGAAACTGTATTTGAGGCCTTTCTGGCAAGTCATGGAAACTCTTCTCTCATTAATGATGACTTGGAACAACTCCATCCAGATGATCTTGAAGAGAAGGACATTAAATGGCAGATGGCCATGCTCTCTATGAGAGTTAAGAAGTTCATCAAAAGAACTGGAAGGAACAACTTCTCACAAAGAAGAGAAGATGGAGCAGGATTTGACAAGTCTAAGGTGGAATGTTACAAATGCCATCAAAAGGGACACTTTGCTAGAGAATGCAGAAGTGGAATGTCTCAGAATAACAACCACCAACAAGCTCAATCTAGAAGCTTCAATAATAACAGAAACTCTGCACAAGCCCTTGTCTCTCAACAAGGCATGGGGTTTGATTAGAGTGATCAAGCTGAAGAGGCCATCCAGAACCAAGCTCTAATGGCAGAGGTGTCAGATCTCCCAACAGAGGTAACTTCAAATCTTTGTTCTCAAAATTGCATTAACACTGTTAAAAGGTACAGGGATCACAATCAGACCATGAGTGATGACCTGAAGAGATTAGAAAAGGACATAAAAGATTATGTTAGGATTGTTGAGAGATTTGAAGAGCAGATTAAGGGTTTTCAAGCTAATGAGCTTCAACACTCTTATGACACAAACTACTGGAAGTGGGAGAAGAATGACTTAGAACTTCAACTGTCTAGATCCAAAGAAGAGAGTGAAAAGCTAAGAGGAGAGCTAGCTAAAGTCAAACTAGATGTAGAAAAGTTTTCCAATGCTTCAAAAGCAATGGATTCTTTGCTACAAACTCAGATTCATGATAAACTGAGAAGAGGAATAGGGTACAATACCACACCACCACCCTATAACAACAACTACATCCCTCCTAGTTCAGATTTGTTAGAAACAAAGGATAGGAAGGACCTACCTAAGGGAGCCACTGAGATAGATCCCTTAGATGAAGTAGTTGTTAAGGATAAAACTGAGAAAGAAGTTGTCAAGGATAAAGACAACACTGTGAGTGGTGAGATTCCTATAGAAAACCACATAATAACCAATGAGGGATGTGGAAAGCATTGGATCAAGTCCAATGAGATAGAGAAGACTGAGGGAAAGAACAAGAAGGTTCACTATAAGCAGACCACTGTTGTGAACCCTATCTCTTGTAAGCAGTGTGCATGCAATAAATCTGAGCCCCAAAAACATGATAAACCAAGGGAAAATCAGAGAAACTGGAATAACCAATGGGCACAAAAACAAGGCATTGATCTGAGTAAAATCAATAGACCAAAGCCTTGTTTCATTTGTGGAAAGTTAAACCATTTGGCTAAGTATTGTTTCTTTAACCCTATTAACCAACAGATGAACTTTCAAAGATTTGTGCAAAAACCTGTTGGTTATAGGAAGGCTGGAAAGAAACATGTGATAAAGAAGTCTGTTGAAAGTAAAGGCCCCATGAAGAAAAAGATTTTAAAAGAAAGTATTAAAATGTGGGTGCCTAGAAGCACTAAAACTGTTAGTACTGCTGACAGGGATAGTGTTGCTGGAAGCATTACTGCTGCTATCAGTGTTAGTACTGCTGAAAATATTAATGGTGCTAATACTGTTAGTACCTCTTCAAAGGTTAATACTGCCAACACAGTTACTGCTGTTAACACAGTTACTACTTCTAACAAGGTTAGTACTGCTAAGCATGCAAGTGCTGCTAAGGCAGTTAGTACTTCTAAAACCAGTATTGCTTCTAGCAAAAATGTTTCCAAGCCTATCATTGTGACAAAGTACTCCAGAAATGAGGAGTCAAAGTTTAAAAATCTTGTCAAGAAAGAATGCAAGTATTTTGATGAGAAAGGGGTACCCAAGACCACTTTGGCTTGGGTTCCTAATACATACTAACTGATTTATCTTATGTGCAGGGCAACCAAAAGCTCAAGGGAAAAAGCATATGGCATGTTGATAGTGGTTGCTCTAGGCACATGACAGGAAACATGTCATGCCTTCAGGATTTCAAGCATATCAATGGAGAACATGTTGCATTTGGAGATAATCTTACTGGTGGTAAAATAAGTGGAAAAGGTAATGTCACCAAAGGTAAGATGACATTTGAGGATGTCTACTATGTTGATCAATTGAAGTACAACCTGTTAAGTGTATCACAGGTTTGTGACAAACAACATAGCATATTATTTACAAATACTGAGTGTATGATCCTTGCTCCAGGGTTCAAGGTAGTTGATGAAAGCATGATACTACTTAGAACTCCAAGAAAGGATAATGTGTATTGTCTAGATATGGACAATGTTGTTAGTGATTCAGCCCTAAACTGTCTTGTTTCAAAAGCTTCTGTGGATGAATCCTCTCTATGGCACAGAAGGATGTGTCACATGAATTTTAAGACTATGAACAAACTTGTTAAAAACAACCTTGTAAGAGGTTTACCATCTAAAGTCTTTTCATGTGATGATCATTGTGTTGCTTGCCTTAAAGGCAAACAACATAAAACTTCTCATAAGACCAAAGAGATAAACTCTATTTCTTCTTGTCTCCAGTTATTGCATATGGATCTGTTTGGTCCTACAAATGTTATGAGTATTGGCAAGAAATCTTACTGCTTGGTTATTGTTGATGATTACTCCAGATTTACTTGGGTATATTTTCTAAGGACTAAGGATGAGACAAGTGGACTGATCAAATCCTTTATCCTAAGAATTGAAAACCAAACTAATCAAAAAGTAAAAGTCATTATATCAGATAATGGGACTGAATTTAAAAATCTTGATCTAAACACCTTCTGTGAAGAGAAAGGCATTGAGAGACAATACAGTGCCCCTAGGACTCCTCAACAGAATGGAGTTGCTGAGAGGAGAAATAGGACACTAATAGAGGCTGCTAGATCTCTATTGGCTGATTCAAAACTGCCAATTACCTTCTGGGCTGAAGCAGTTAATACTGCTTGTTATGTCCAAAACAGAGTTATAGTGGTCAAGCCAAAGAACAAGACCCCTTATGAGCTTTTAAATAAAAGAAAACCTTTCATTGGATTTTTCAAACCTTTTGGGTGTCCTTGTACAATTCTCAATACCAAATCTCACTTAGGTAAGTTTGATAGCAAAGCAGATGATGGATTTCTTGTTGGTTACTCATCTCAGAGTAAGGCTTACAGAGTTTTTAACTCTTCTTCTAGAATAATTGAAGAAAGTGACAATGTCAAATGCAATGAGAACACACCAAATCCTATTGGATCTGGTCCTCAGTGGCTGTTTGACATTGATTCACTAACTAACTCTTTTGGTTTCAGTAGTGATGATTATGCAGGTTCAAGGAGTAGAGGATCAGGGACTACACAAGTTCAAGGCAGTATACCTCAATCTGTGATCTTTCCCATACCAACAATGGATTTATGTGAAAAGGAACCATCTGCTGGACCAAATCAGAGTGAAGAAGAAAGTAGAGATGAGGAGAATCAAGAAAATCAAGAACCAGAAGTAGCTGCTGAAAACACCTCAGTTGACCTGAATGACTCTAATCTAGAGGTGGGACTTAATGAAGAACCTAGTCATAACACCAGAGTTCAAAAGAATCATCCTCCACAGCTGGTAATAGAAGATATATCTTCTCCTATGATGACTAGAAATCAAAGCAGGCTTCAAGAAATGCAAGATCAACAACATACAGTGCTTTCTTGCTTTTTATCCCAGCTTGAGCCTAAAAAGGCACATGATGCTATGAAAGAATCCAGTTGGATAAAAGCCATGCAAGAAGAGCTATTGCAGTTCAAGCTACAAGATGTTTGGGATCTGGTAGACCTTCCTAAAGGCCAAAGAGCAATAGGAACAAAATGGGTCTTCAGGAATAAGAGAGATGAAAGAGGCATAGTGATAAGGAATAAAGCAAGGCTGGTGGCTCAAGGATATACACAAGAAGAAGGAATAGACTATGAAGAAGTATTTGCACCTGTGGCTAGGATAGAAGCAATTAGATTATTCCTAGCTTATGCTTCTTACATGAAATTCAAAGTCTATCAAATGGATGTCAAAAGTGCATTTCTTTATGGCTCAATTGAAGAAGAAGTATATGTCTGTCAACCACCAGGGTTTGAAAACCCAAGATATCCAGACAGGGTGTACAAATTGAATAAAGCACTTTATGGACTCCATCAAGCTCCAAGAGCATGGTATGACACTCTGTCATCCTATCTCTTGGAAAATGGCTTTGAAAGAGGAGTCATTGATAAGACTCTATTCATCAAGAGAAAGAAGAAGGATATCTTGCTGGTCCACATCTATGTTGATGATATTATCTTTGGATCAACAAGAGATAACATGTGCAAGGAGTTTGAGAAACTAATGCATCAAAGGTTCAAAATGAGTTTCATGGGGGAACTTACTTTCTTCCTTGGACTCCAAGTTCAACAGAAGTCAGATGGAATCTTTATCTGTCAGTCCAAGTATGTGCAGGACATTCTAACCAAGTTTGGTTTCTCAGATTCAAAACCTTCCAGCACACCTATGGAGACACACAAGCAGATAACAGCAGATCTTGAGGGGGAGGATATGGATGTTCATCATTATAGATCCATGATTGGCTCTCTCATGTATCTTACAGCCTCTAGGCCAGATATAATGTTTTCAGTCTGTGTATGTGCAAGATTCCAAGTTAGGCCAAAGCAATCTCACTATCAAGCTGTTAAGAGGATATTCAGATATCTCAAAGGGCAACCCAGATTGGGACTTTGGTATCCTCATGACTCATCCTTTGACCTACTTGCATACTCAGATAGTGATCTAGGTGAAGCAAACTTGGACAGAAAATCTACCACTGGAGGATGTCAGTTTTTGGGTGCAAGACTAGTTTCATGGCAGTGCAAGAAACAAACCACAGTGTCCACATCTACAACAGAGGCAGAGTACATAGCAGCTGCAAGTTGCTGTTCTCAAGTCTTATGGATTCGGAATCAAATGTTGGACTATGGGGTAACCTTTCTACACACTCCAATTTTTATTGATAATAGCAGTGCTATTAGCATTGTGAATAATCCTGTCAAGCACTCAAAGACAATGCACATTGAGTGAGATCAGGTATCACTTTATAAGAGACTGTAATGAAAAGAAACTTATTCAAGTTGTAAAAGTTCACACTGATAACCAATTTGCTGATCTATTCACCAAAGCTTTTGATGTGGGTAGATTCACTTTCTTGGTAACAAGTGTGGGAATGATCAACTCCGAATAAGCCCCTTCTCAAAAAGTGGTTACATACATGTATATTGTTTATTCTTGGTGTTACTAATCTTCTTTTTCAGGATATGTATAGCAGTATTCAGTGTATCACAAGCTTAAAAGAGTAAGTATGGTTAATACTGCCAGTACAGTTTTAATACTGCCAGTGCACAGTTAATACTGCTAGTGGTTAATACTGCTAGTTAGTTAATACTGCTAGTGGTTAATACTGCTCGCAGTTAATACTGCTAGTAGTTAATACTGCTCTCAGTTAATACTGCTAGTTCGTTAATATTGCTAGTAGTTAATACTGCTCTCAGTTAATACTGCTAGTAGTTAATACTGCTCGTAGTTAATACTGCTAGTAGTTAATACTGCTCTCAGTTAATACTGCTACTTCGTTAATACTGCTAGTGGTTAATACTGCTCTCAGTTAATACTGCTAGTAGTTAATACTGCTCGCAGTTAATACTGCTAGTAGTTAGTACTGCTTGTCGTTAATACTGCTTATTAGTTAATACTGCTCTAGGTTAATACTGCTTATGTCCCGAATACTATAAATACCCTTGCCCGCCTAAAAGTTCATAACGACTCTTTGCATACTGTTCACTTGCGCACTAAACCCTTTCTCTCTCGAGTTCCAAGTTTTCAAGCAAGAACCTTCAAGGTCAATGGCATCCATGGCGTTCATTGACGAGCACAATGAAATCGCGATGCTCCAAAAGCCAAAACAAGCTGCAGGTTTTCATCAGATAGTCGACTTTCTGAAGTCCAGCCACATTGCCCATGCTCTCACTATATCTCCTACCATCTTCATAGAGCATCAGAGGCAATTCTGGGCACATGCCACCATTGTTACTGAGAATGGTGTGCAAATGATCAAGACAAAGGTGTGTGGCAAGCCCTTAACAGTTACTGAAGAGGTAATTCGCATCATTCTACGTCTAGACGATGCCTCTGGTATAACTTCTATCTCTAATGATGAACTGTTTTCTACTCTTTTAAGAATGGGGTATGGAGGCCCATTGGGTGTTTTTAAGTTCTCAAAAGCTAAATTCTCACCCCAATGGCGTTTCTTTGTTCATACCCTTATGCATTGCATCTCTAAAAAGACTACTGGATGGAGTGAGTTCAGTAGCACCATTGCTTATGCTTTGGTGTGCTTGGCCACTGCCAGAAAGTATAATTTTTCCCAAATGATTTTTAATGATCTTGTCTCAAACCTGGGAAGTAAAAAGAGTTTTTATATGTACCCCAGGTTTATCCAAGCAGTTATTACCCATGAATTGACGGATATACCTCATTTTGATGGGGTATATGTACCAAAAATTCCCAAAGGTAAGGTCTTTTCCAACATGAAAAGATCCCCTCTGGACTCGGAAGGAGTTGACACCCCATTGTTCTCTACAATGATGGTGGTGTCCCAAACTGATGAAGGTATGGTAGCAGGGTCAAGGCCCCCATTAGACCATCCCACTGCTAGCCAATCCCAACCTTCCCACCCTAAATCAATTCCCCAGTCTCTTCTTGATAAACCAACTTCACCAATCACCCAAACATACAAAAGGAAACAGGTAAAGAAGGCTCCTTCCCTTCTTGTACCAACAACCTCTAAGCCTTTAAGCCCTCTAAGGGAGGATTTTCCCTTAGAGAATATCTACAGGGAAACCACAAGGGTGTCTCCCAACCCCAAGGAGGTGCTCTCTGAGGAGGAGGAGGAAGAGCATATGGGTGCTGAGGCTGCCACTACTCCTGCTAGCATAGAGGAGGACAGTGGTAACATACCTAAGACCTCCCCCATGGCAACTTTGAATGATAAATCATTCAAAGGTCCTCGGTGCCAAGAAACCAAGGGGGTGGATAGTGCTTCTGCTAGGCAGAAGACTTCCACTAATAAAAGATCCCATGATCCTTCAATAGGGGGTAACACTCCTGGAGAAGGTGAGGACAGATATGACTATTTTGAATTGATGGACACAATGGCAAATATCAACAGGGATGTGATCAACCAAGGAAAAGATATCGAAGAGCTGAAACTAATAGTCCTGTCTCAACAAGCTCAGATTTCCAAACTCAAGACATTGGTGATGAAGCTAGTACAGAAAAAGAAGAAGAGACAATTTGTGCTAAGGAGAAGGAAATCTGGGGATGATGCTCCCAAAAAGGGGGAGATCAACATGGAAGAAGCTACAGAAAAGGGGGAGCTTGATGGGATGAAATATGGTGGTGAGGGGGAGAGACTTGATGTTGATGGGGAGCAAGGAGCAGAAAAAGAAAGAGAATCAGTGCAAGTAGAGATAAAAGAACAAGCAGCAGTAACAGAGCAAGCAACAGAAACCATTAATGTTGCTAGTTCAAGTAAAGCAGCAGAAATGGTTAGTACTGCTGAAATAAGCAAAGCAGCAGAAACTGTGAAAGAAGTTTTAACAGAGCTGGAGATTGCAAAAACTTTACTTAAAGCCAAGCATGATACTCCTAAGGTCACTTCAAAGGCCAAAGGAGTTGTCATCAAAGAAAGAGGTGATGCTGCAAAGAAATCTAGTTCTGAGAATGTGATAAGCAAAGAAAAAGATAAGGCAAAGCTAGTTGAATCTGATCAACCAAAGAAAAGGCAGAAGTTGATTGAGGCAGATGAAGCTTTGGCAAGAAAGATACAAGCTGAATTGGAACAAGCAGAAAATGTCCAAGTGGAAAAAGACAGAGAGATAGCAAAAGCAATGGCTGCAGAGCTGAATAAAGCCTATCAACAGAGTCTGGCAACTGAAATGGCTAAAAAGAAAGTCACATCTCTAAGGACGATTGGAAAATTCACAATGAGTGCAAAGAAGAAGAGACAACCCTCAAAGACATTCCTTGGTACCCAAGAGAGAAACATGATGATCACTTTCCTCAAGGGTGCTGTAGGAGTTAAAAAGGAAATGTTTTCAAAGATGTCTTTTGAGAAAATCAAAGGACTATATGATGCAGAGATGAAAAAGCTTCAAGAGAATGACACTGCCAGGGTGGAAATGGAGAAAAGGATGAAGGAGAGCAATGACTTTGTAATACAAAAGCCTTTTCCAGATGAGCAAGAAACTCCAAAGAAAGAGGCTACTCTTGGTCAAAGTCTAAGGACTTTAAAAAGAACCAAGATGATGGCAAGGAGAAAGCTTACAAAGAAGCCCAGAATAGTGGAAGAAGAGGCTGAAAAGGCTGCTGAAGAAGAAGAGGCACTTGAGTCATCTAAAATGCAAGAACCTGCAAGTACTGAGGATGTCAAAATGTACATGGTAGTGATGGACAAAGTGCATGAACCAATTCTAGCAGAACCTGTAGGGGTTAAACCTCCTGAAGTCATACACTGGGATGTCATGGAGGTAGATGGCAAGGAGTACATCAGATTGAAGAGAAAGGATGAGAAATATGAAGTGTACACCACCTGGAATAAGATTGTCAGAACATGCTCAAGGTCTGATATTGAAGAAATGTTTGAAATAGGAATGAAGTTGTATGCAGATATACTGAAAGCTCCAGTGATTTCAATTAAAAAGTTGGTAATGGAGTATCTGTGTATGATGTTCAAGCCTGATGAAGTAGAGGAGGTAATAAGGAATGTTTTTCAAACAGTGAATAATTGGACTCTATATGAAACTAGTGGAGTATATGCAGTGACTTTGGATTTAAATCACACTAAGTACTTCCTAGTGGATAGAGTGTACAATCATAGCAGATTGAAGATTCATGCCATGCTGAAGAAGAAGCTAAGATGTATTCCAGATTCAGAAATGGCTAAATATTTGATCCAAAGAACAATCAATCAGAGTTTGGGGTTGGATGCAAATACTGGCATTTAGGCCATAATGGAGTTTTGGGAGCATCTTGAAGAAAATCTGAAGAACTTGACTTCTCTTCCTAAAAGTCAAGTTAGGGGGAGATTGTTGGGAACTGAAGAATTTACCAAGTATGGTTAATGCTGCTAGTTCAGATTTACTACTGCTAGAAGACTTTAAAGTTAATACTGCTGAGTATTACTACTGCTAGTAGAATTAATACTGCTAATCAAAGTTAGTGTTGCTTGAACAAAGTTAGTACTGCTTAGCTAGTTAGTACTGCTAGTGGTTAGTGCTGCTTAGTAGTTAATGCTGCTTCAGAGATAATGTGAAGATAATGATGAAGAGATCGTGGTTAAAGATAAACATGGAAAGCTGAAGATATTCATGGAAGATATACTGAAGATATTTTATTTATTGTAATTATCTTTTATTCAGTATATGTATAGAATGTATAGAATAGTTTAGATAATTTTTTCATTCATTCTAAGTTCTAGAGAGAATCAACCTCAAGGCATAGATCCTAATTCTAGAGAAGTAGAATTCGTCTTGAAAGAGCTTGTTCTTCAAGATTGAGGTTGAGTGTGTAATCTTGTGATTTGATAATTGAATACAAGTTTATAAGTTGTTTATCATATACTATTTTGATTACTGTTACATTGAATATCAAAGTGTTATTCCGCAACTTCTTTGATATTGTTTCTGAGACTTTATTCTTGTTAAGAAATCGATCCTGACACAATTTCATAAAATTTTCATTTTTCCATAAACTTTTAATATCATATGAATATTTTCACTTCGATATCGTATGTCCTTGTTCTTTATCTGGATGAACACACCTAGCAGATGTCCTTGTTGTTTATCTAGATGTGAACATTGATGAACACATATGCTTTTGTCTTTATCTGGATGAACACACCTAGCAAATGTCCTTGTTCTTTAACAAATGAACACATATGTATGTTCAACTAAGTAAAAGAAGAAATGTAACTATTTTGATTTAAATGTAACATAACTGTTTTGAATGTGTGTTCAACAATGAACATATTTATAGGTGTTTATGAATGTTCATCATGTGCATTTGAAACAATGGGAGATTTAATTCACCATTTGAAACAATGAGAGATTAACTGTTTTTAATTTAGATGTGTAACTGTTTTAAAGGTGTGTTCAATAATGAAAATATTTGTAGGTATTCATGAATGCTCATTATGTGCATTTCAAATAATGGTAGATTTAGTTCCCCATTGTTCACTTCGGTTACAATTGTTTTCAATGGAACATTAATGAGGCGTTTAATAGCATTTAAAACAATGGAATTTTTAATTCTCCAAATTACCAACACTTTTGTTCACTTGTCCATTTAAGAAATAAAACCTCTTTTACTAATTAGAAATTTACTTTTAATCTCAACCATTCAATGTTAAGATGAAGGGTTTAGATTAGTTCACAAAGTTAACAACAAAACTATGGTTAACAAAAGAACTCAACCCTATATATATATATATATATATATATATATATATATTGCAAACCAAGCAATTTGTACAAACTATGCAAACCACTATTTTAGGAAACAATAGATATATTTATGGATAATGATTATGATTCATTAATAATGATTGTGATATATATGGAAAATGTTAAGTTTATTAATTATAATCATGATTTTAAATTAGGAAATGTTAAGTTTATTCATTATAATCATGATTTTAAATTAGGAAACATAATAAAATCATATATTCATTAGACTTGATGAACGGCTAAGATTGGTTCACAAAGTTTGCACAATCTGACTGGTTTGCAAAAGATACGTCCCCGCATAAAAGATTGGGTTCCGGTGAGAAGTTGAGTTAACGATTAGAAGCGTGAGAAGTGGTTATCAATTGTTGGATGGGAAGTGGACGCACATTAGGATGAGATGTATCAGATAAAATGCACTGGATCAATTCTCTTCTAAGCCGCAATTCATAAAAAGAGTTGAGATTAAAAGAGATCAACGGTTCAAATCCAATTCTCACACTTCTCACCATTAATTCCATTAAATTCTCTTAGTTATATTATTAATTTATTTAAATGGATAAATGGTGAGAACCCATGCACCATCAGTTTTTAATTTTTAATACTTTATAAATTTAATAGTTTTAAGTGCTTTACTTAAATGTTATATAATCCTTCGTAGATAAAAATAAGTGAAACCAAAGTTTTATACTCATTTTATAGGTATGACTAGCAGTGTATCCGTGTAATGCATCGGGATGATAAAATGTAAATGGAAATAAAAAATTAATGTAATGGCTTATCAGAAAAAAAAAAGAAAAAAAAATATATGGAGTAAATCATATATTTATAATTTATGTAGCATTAGTAGTGATAAACGCATAACTTGAGTTTTTTCAATCATGAAGCATTAAAAAATTATATTAAAGTAATCGTTAAATGTATATTTAACTTTTAAAAACATGTATTAATCAGCGATATCTAACGAATTATAATATTTTTTCAAAATACTGAAATATAGAATAGGTAAAAATAACAAATATAATGTTGGATAATATTATTTTGTATCTAAACGTATATATAGGTTCATTATTAGTTAGTTTTATAGAATTCAAAAGGCTTTAAAAACTTATATACTTAAAGAAAATACATGTACTATCATAATTAAAGAAATATGTTAATTTGAGCAAGTAAATAATTTTTCTTCTTTTAGAGAAATCCTAAATAGAAGGAAAAAAACTTGAATATGGAAGGTAGTGAAAAAGTAAAGTTTGAATTTTTTTCAAATGAGTTGTACCTTATGCATACTAAGTTGTGAATTAAGAGATTTTTGAAATGTATGCATAAAATGGTAGTACCTTATGTTTTATAAGTAGTAATTAAGAGTTTTTTATTCCATCTTTATAATATTTTATAGGTATGATATCTACTTCAACGTTGGTTATTTTACTTATGTGAGACAAATGTTTCAATTTTTTTTATTAATACATTATTAATTTATATTTAATGGCTTAAATGTTGTATTCAATTTAACACTTGATAATAATAAAATATATTTAAAAAATTTATAATTGTGTTCAATTTATTTTGTTTTTCATTTTTTATGGGTATGAAAAACTAATTTATTTGTCCTGATAAATAATTGTATGAGTAATTCTGTAATTATAGAAATGGTCTTACAGGTTCATTAGTTTGATTTTGGTATCTACAATTAGTTCGTTACAACACCAAAAACCATGTGGAATGAGTTTTATGTTTTGTTTTGGATTCTCCCATAAATGATTTATCAACTTTCAGACATCAAGTTACCTTATATGATGGCAATACGATCATATTACCCTTGAAACATGATAAGACAACGAATGGCTTATTATTATTTTGACTCACCAATACCAACCACCGTCACAAAATCCAATACCTATGCATTTGAAAATCAAGAATTTTAAATCAAAATACAAAATTCATATAAACTCATTGGAAATTTTCAAACTACAATAAAATATACTAAATCAAACTACAATCAAAACTAATGTTCAACCATTAAGGAGGAGGATATGCACAAATAGATGCATTTCCAACTACTAGTGTGTAACAATCCAAGTTAACCGTATCAGATATTGTTCGTTTTGTCCACACATTTGGACTTACGGTTTTAAAACGTGTCTGATAGAGGATGTATCAAGTCCCTTATAAGGCAAAATTTGTTCCCCTCCCCAACCAATGTGGGATCTTACAATCCACCCCCTTGGGAGCCCAGCATCCTCGTTAGCACACTAGTTTGGTTCCTGGCTCTGATACTATCTGTAACAATCCAGGCTAACGTACCAGATATTATCCGTTTTGTCCACACACCTGGACTCACGGTTTTAAAACGCGTCTGATAGATGGGGTATCAAGTCCCTTATAAGCCAACAGGTTATTTAACTTACCAGATAAACATGGTAAGAGGAGAGAATCTTATCCGGTAAAAACTATAATAAGGATGACAAGTACTCTTATGTTGGAAAATTTAGTAAAAAATATGTGTTTTTACTAACTTTGGACACATTTAAATACATATATATGTATTATATTTAATCAACTCTTACTGGTTTTGTGTTCTCCTATATGAGAGCTTCGAAACGATATATCATGTGTCCAAAACGGAGCGTGTGTGAATGAGATATTGATACTCAAAGTTGAGTACTTGGATGAACTTAGTTAAAACCAAGTGGGTGTGGGAATGTGTCCCACATAGGAATGAGTATAACTTTAATGGTTTATAACCATGGAAGTGTGAGTGGTTTACAAACTCCTTTGAATGGTTTTACTCCAACACCTACACACCCTCAGGGGGTGCCGATTGAGGATTTCGTAAGCTAAAATAGCCGAACTTGTGTGTGGGTGCGACCTGCGGATACGAATTTAAGGGAATCGTGTTACACATGAGTCTCGGCTTTTGTCTAATTCTTCTACTTTCTTCTTTGTAATCGAATTCTTAAAATCATCTGTTGATTTCTTTGTAATATTATTTATATGATTAATATACATCTGAAACTAACATCTTATATATCTAGTAATTAATTACTGGGTAAATTATTGCATATAATACCTTTTTGATAAATTACAATCTCACTCTCACCCGATAAATTAATTTAGGTTATGTTTGGCAAACTAACTTATAAGCTAGCTGGTAGCTGATATGCAAGTTTTTCAAAACGCTACTATGAATAACTTTTCAATAAGCTAGTTTATGGTCATCCAAACATGTACAAAAAAAAAACTAGCTTATAAGCTAGCTCTTTTTTACCAAACAATGCATTAGAGTATTAACTTTTACTGATAATTGTTTAGATAAACGATGTCTTAGTTTTTTATATTGTGTCCGTTGAAAAAAAAAGGCGCAAATGATCGCCTATACATGTGAGACATCACATGGACTTCATTATTTAATACACACACACAAAGGAATTAAGGGTGAAAATTTACAAGTGGAACAAAACAAGTGCATTTCTTCAAATCTCCACAGTCAACATAGATATTCTGGAAGTCGATTATTTGAGCAACGTTCGATTCACTGGACCCGTCCCTGCACTGTATTTCACCGTAAAATGGTCCACCCCTTTGAGCTCGTAATAACGAAAACTACTCGCCTGACATCCCGGTAACTTTGCAACGCAATCTTTAAAATTGCTATCGGAATATTCAGCTTCCATAATTTCTAACGTTGCATTAACCAAATCCCCATTGGCCTTGTTGACATCGGTAAAGGAGGATGACCAGTAACGCATGTTCTTGTAATACAAAGCCAATCTTTTCGGCTCTAGTACGAAACTATAGACGCCGTTAACGTTTTCCGTGGTGGAAGCCCTGCTCACGAGCTTATTCGGACCTCTGACCCGGAGACTCTGGCCGAACAAGAGGGTATCGGTTGGGGAATCAAAGCTTTGCCAGACGAAATTACCCTTAGCGTCACGAAGCACCATGTTACCATTTGGGAGTATGGCGAACCCAACGACGCCCTTATTGGCGGTGTTGGTCTGCCATACGATCCGGCCGTCTACATCGGCCAAGACCAGGTTTCCATTGGTACCGAAGGAGAGAGTGGCGTTTTCGCAAACCGGATCGCCCCGGTTGGCGTCCCAGACCCAACGCATGCTGGATCGGTCACTTCTGACACCCATGCGTAGAGCAAGAGTGTAGGCATTTGGGGCAGTGTTGTAGAAACAGAGGCGGAAAGGGGAAGTGAACAGAGGAAGAGAACGGTAGGTTGGGTCGTATTCGAGCACGGTTCCAGCTTTAATTATTTTGCCAAAAAAATATTTTGTTTTTTTTCAGAAACTTTACTTCCACGAGATTATTTAACTCAAATAAAATTTAGTGTTGATAATTTTGTTTTAATAAGTTATAAAAGTATGAATTTAAGTAATTCATTTAAACTAATTAATATACATTAAAAAAAGTTATAGTCAAATTATAATTAAAAAAAACAATATATAAAATAAAAATAATCAAAACGATGATAAACTCGTAAAATGAGATCCAAAGATACAAAATAAATTAGGTATTATAGTAAATTGACGAAGTAAAATTGTACTTTTTAATTGTGCATAAATGCATGGGATTTTTATCTATACTATATAATGAAAATTCTAAAACGGTTATACGGTTATTGTACAATCTTTTGTACAATAACATTTACCACTCTTAATCTTTTGTACAATAACATTTACTACCCTTATAACGTTACATTTACCATTTTTACAATTGCTTATTTAATTTATTTTATATCCCTTATTTTTTCATTTTTCATTTTACACCATTATCATATTAACACAAATAATCGTATATGAACAAAAATGCAATGAAAAAATACGTTTCTTTTTTTACAAATTATATCATTATAATCGTCTCGTCAATACCTTCAAAACGAGCCCAATATTGAAATTTTTTTAATTTAACCGTACTATTAATCTATATCTATACTATATAATGAAAAGTCTATTACGGTTATTGTACAAACTATTGTACAATTACATTTACCACCCTTAATCTTTTATATAATAACATTTACTACCCTTATAATGTTACATTTATCACCCTTACAATTACTTATTTAATTTATTTTGTATCTCTTACTTTTTAATTTTACATTTTGCACCGTTATCATATTAACACAAATAATCGTATATGAACAAAAATGCAATGAAAAAATACGTTCAGTTTTTTACAAATTATACCATTATAATCGTCTCGTCAATACCTTCAAAACGAGCCCAATATTGAATATTTTTTAATTTAACTATACTATTAAATATCAGAATATATACGAATTATCTATACTACTAAAACGATTATTATTGTACAAACTTTTGTACAACGGTTATTGTACAAACTTTTGTACAATTACATTTACCACCCTTACATTGTTACATTTATCACCTTTATAATTACTTATTTAATTTACTTTATATCCCTTATTTTTTTCATTTTACACATATTAACACAAATAATTATATATTAACAAAAATGCAATGAAAAAATACGTTCATTTTTCTACAAATTATATCATTATAAGAGTCTCCTCAATATCTTCAAAACGAGCCAAATATTGAATATTTTTTAATTTAACCGTACTATTAAATATCATGAATATCTACGAAATAATTTGTTTTTCTGTCCATACGTTTTTTTTTCCACCGTTAGCAAGTTAAAAATACATAATCGTAAAATACGTTTCATTCTTATTATAAATAATATCATTATAATTTTTTTCGTCAATAATTGTAATATAAACTAATTATTGAATATCTTTATGGCTTTAGGTTTCATAAGTTGTGATTTTTAGGTCATGGTTGATTATTGATGAAATGTATATAAGGAAATAGCATTAATTGTTCGCTTTTTACTTACATTCCGCTGCATCGCGCGGGTATATGCCTAGTTATATAATGAAAAAACTAAAACGATTATTGTACAAACTTTTGTACAATTACATTTATCACCCTTACAATGTTACATTTATCACTCTTACAATTACTTATTTAATTTACTTTATATCCCTTATTTTTTCATTTTTCATTTTACACCATTATCATATTAACACAAATAATCATATATTAACAAAAATGCAATGAAAAAATACGTTCATTTTTCTACAAATTATATCATTATAAGTGTCTCCTCAATATCTTCAAAACGAGCCCAATTTTAAATATTTTTTAATTTAACCGTACTATTAAATATCATGAATATCTACGAAATAATTTGTTTTTCTATCCATACGTTTTATTTTTTTTTCCACCGTTAACACGTTAAAAATATATAATCGTAAAATAAGTTTTATTTTTATTATAAATAATATCATTATAATTTTTTTCGTCAATAATTGTAATATAAACTAATTATTGAATATCTTTATGGGTTTAGGTTTCATAAGTTGTGCTTCTTAGGTCATGTTTGATCATTGATGAAATGTATATAAGGAAATAGCATTAACTGTTCGTTCTTTACTTACATTCCGCTGCATCGCGCGGGTATATGCCTAGTTTTAAATGAAAAACAAACAAACATAAATTCGAAAGAGTGAACATAACAATTGCATTTTTCAAATCTTGACATTCGGCTTCGTTATTCTCAGTTGATTGGTGTTTTGATGTATGCCATATGAGTCGAGTTCCCAACTCTCGTCAACGTTTTCAACTCGTAACCAATCCAACATCTCGATCTATCCGTGTGATAGACATACCCCAAACACTTGCAATCCTTCGTGCATTTTCTCTCACAATCCTTCCGATTCACTGGACCCGTCCCCGAACTGTATTTCACCGTGAAATGGTCCACCCCTTTGAGCTCGTAGTATCGAAAACCACTCGCGGAACAACCCGGAAACTTTGCAACGCAATCGTTGCTCCACGCAAAAACCCCATTCGGGGACGGGCACCCAACGCATTGCCAGTTCTCGCAAAGCCCAAACTTCCCACACTGATCGAGCAATTGGCAATCATCATCGATTTCCTCCCCATTATTGCTGACCCCTCTATCGAACAAAATGAATAACAAGCTCCACGCGGCTGCATTGGCATTTTGACGATAACTGTACAGTCTTAGGTTCTCGTTGATGCCCAACCACAGATACGATAACGTGTTGTTGTAGATGAGTATGTCGAGATGTAGTGTAGGTGATCTCCCGTTGGATTGATGGCACCGGAGTGCGTTAAAATTGCTATTGGAATATTCAACTTCCACAATTTAGTTGTCATTATGTTATTAATGGGAAAAGTCCAAAAAAACCCAATGGACTTTAGTGTTTTGAGTGATTAAGTTCTTGGATAATTTTTTGGAACAAATTAGTCATTGGACATTTCAAAACCTGTTAACTAAATTCTTAAACTTTTGATAACCTGTTGAATACATCCTTATTTATTATTTTACCATTTTTCACATTTATTTTTCTTTTACCATTTTTCAAAGTTTTTTTTCCTAAAATTGTCAAAGTTTGCACATAACATTTTTTTTTCCTGCGTAATGATTGTTTTTTTTTCCAAAAAAATAAAAATAACAAACATCCTCACGTAGAAAATTTTATGTATAAAGATTCACTTTCTGCTTATAGTGTTAGAAAAAATTTACACTTTGCATTCTTATAAAGTTATAATTAGTTATTTAATTTATTTTATATCAATTACTTTTTCATTTACATTTTTATTTTATTAACATAAACAATCGGATATTAACTAAAATATATCAAAAAATTTAGTTTTTTTTTACAAATTACACCATTATAGTCGTTTCGTCAATACGTTCAAAATGAACTCAATATTGTTTTTGAACTTTATCTTGTATTATTCAATATCATAAATAAGTATGAACTATTTTTAATATTTACCTTTTATAATTACAAATTAATCTTATATTATTAAATAAATAACTTAAAGGATAGAAAGTGTAAATATTAAATATAATTAGTACGTATTTATGATATTTAATAATATGAGATTATATCCAAAAAAATCAATATTAGGCCCATTTTAAACGTATTGACGAGACAATTATAATGATGTAATTTATAAAAAACGTACCCTTTTTGATATATTTTAGTTAATATACGATTATATGTGTTAATATAATAAAAAGTTAAAATGAAAATAAAAAGGTAGAAGATATAAAGTAAATTAAATAACAAATTATAAAGATGTTTTCTATTTTTTTTTGCCAAAAACAGTTTTTAAGGCAAAAAAAATAATATGTTTTGACTATTTTAAGAAAAGACTTTGAAAAGTGCTTAAAAAATTGATTTTGTTGATGAGATTGACTATTTTAATTATTTTTCTTATTTTTAGGGTGATAAAGTAGGTGACATCTTTTTTGTTTTTTTTCTTCTAATTTGTAGTTTACCTATTATTTGGGTTACAAGTTACATTTTTAAGTAATAAGAATGTATTTAACAGGTTTCCAAAAGTCCAAGGATTTATTTAGTGTGTTTTGAAATGTCTAAGGACTTATTTGTTCCAAAAAATTGTCCAATGACTTAATCAATTCAAACACTAAAGTCCATTGGGTTTTTTTGGACTTTTCCCTTTTTTAAAAAGTTAAAAACATAATTACCTCAACTTATCAATAATACTCTGCGTATGGTACATGAGACAGGACAGGAGAAAACTCACTGCCCACGTTTGGTTTGACTTGGGACAAGACAAAAATTCACTGTCCTACGTTTGATGCGACATGGGACAAGGACGGGACAGGGTGGTGGGACAAGATGAGACAAAAAGGGTCTTTTCTTGTTACTCCAAAATAGGTGGAATAACATGAGACAAAAATGAGTCGGGAACTAAAAATTACAGATCTACCGTCATTTGATATATAATCCTAATATGGTATTAGTCTTAAAGATCACCACTACCCATCGTCGTCGCCACCACCATCGATGGCCACCAGTAGCCACCGCCAACCACCATTGGCCACCTCTACCTATTCCTCCACTATAACAACCTCCTCCACCACCTCCATAACCATCGACCATTACCACCACCCATTCCCTCAACCACTATCGACGGCCATCGGTAGCCACCGTCAACCATCATCGACCACTTCCACCTCTTCCTCCACTACAACAACTTCCTCTATCACCTCCACCCATTGCTGCCACCACCACCAATGCTCACCGCGAACCTCCATTATAAGCTCTTTTACCACTGTCCACTACTATGGTCGACCACCTATATCTCTGCCACAGCAACCACAACTACCTGGTGCACCACCACTATCCAATATCACGTCTTTCAAAGGTACCGCCATTCACCAACCATCCATCACCTCTATCTTTATCTGTTACTACAACTATGATTTCTCCAAACCATAAAGATCTTTAAAATTGAATCAAATATTATATTTTCTTTGTATGAATCGGATTTTTTCGAACTATTATCAATTATTTCAGATTTCTATTGTTTTTATATGTATGAAAGTGTGTAAAAAAAATAAAAATGATTTTTAATTAAATTATTTAAAGATATTTTTTTTTATCATTTATAACTTATATATGAAATTTAAAATCAACAAACAACTTTTAGGGAAACTTGTCCAGTCCGGTCATAGTCGTACCAAACATAAGTCCAATCCTAACCTCTTGTCCTGCCCAGTCCAGCCATATCCAATTCTATCTTGTCTAGTCCCGTCTAATCATAACCGCGTACCTACCTTAATCTCTATTTTCCTTATACAAATTTTCTATTTTCAGTCATGCTTATCCCATTTGTTTGACGTTATGTGGTTCCTTCAAATCTCAATTGACCTCATTGACATTGTCCAGTTACATAATTCCTATTTATATTTTGCAAAACTATTTTTTCTTAAAGTATGTATATTGTTATATTTTTATGTCATACTTAAGTTGAAAAATATTATTATGTATTTTGAACTATATTAAAAAAACTTGTGTTAGAGCATCTCCAACTTAACATAAAAAAACAACAACAAAAACACCAAATATGGTGGGCCCATCAACACAAAAAAAACTCAACTCCAACCATCCTCTAAAAAAAACACCAAATTTGTGGACCCCATATTAAAATAATATATATACATATTTTAAAATTAATAAGTATTAATTATTAAATAAATTTTAGATTAAAATAAGCAAAAAAAAATTGGAATAGTTTAATTGATGTGGGCCCAAGAAAAAATGCCGGTCAAAATCTACCCGACATATTTGCCGTTCATTTTAGTTGGCCGGCAAAAGAAAAATAGATTTGGCGGTCGGTTGGAGGGCTCTAACCGGCAAATCCAGGATTTTGCAGGCCGGTTGGAGATGCTCTTATTATAAAATTTTGGGTTTCTTATATTTAGGCATGTTTGTCCCCGGACAAGTACTTCCCCTTTATATGACATTAAAATCAAACCTGGAAAAAAAAAACTTAAAGGTCGTTTACTAATGCTTATCATGTCATTTAACTTACTAAATAAACATGGTAAGAGGCGAGAATTTTATACAGTAATAACTATGATAAGGATGACAAGTACTCTTATATATCTAGTAACTAGGTAACAACACCGCGCCTTGCGCGGCGAATCGAACAATTATTATATGAACGTAAGTACGACGAATAGTGTAATATGTGAATATATTATATTTTGAACTTATAAATAATGTAGCAGTAGAAATAAATGTTGGTCGATTTCATAAGTCATCGAACCAAAAAAATCCAATTTATGAAATTTAAAAAAATATTCGAAAATACTTTTCATTGATATACATTGTTAGCTTATTCACTTAATATAAGTTTTGATTTATAAAAATTGTTAGGTTAGTAAGAAAATAAGATTAATGGAAGTTTTGATTTATAAATAAAAAGTAAATAAAAAATTATTTTTGATTTATAAACATTGTTAACTATTAAAAAAAACTTTATTATAAATATTATGTTAAAAATAAGTTTTGATTTATAAACATTGTTAGTTTAGTAAATAAAATAAAATTAATGTAAAGTTTAGCATTGATAGTATAACTAAAAAAATTACAAAACTTAAATAAAAGTTTTCAATTATAAGCATTGTTAACTTACAAAGAAAATTAGTACAAACAATTAATAAATTTAATAAACCTTATTAATTAAATAAAAATAATAATAAGTTTATAAATTTAAATAAAACATTTGTTGAATTCATTGAATAATTAAAATGATAGGTAATAAAATTTAAAATAATAATAGGTATATATAATGATTGATGAATTCTAATTTAAATTAAAAAAGTAAATGAAAAGTTTTAGCATTTAATGTGTTGAAATATTTTAAAAATAAATCAAAATCATGAGAAAAAAGATAAATATGAAAGAATACATCTCCTTCACTCTCTCTCCTATGCCCTCCTTTATATATATATATTGTTGTTAACTTACAAAGAAAATTAGTACAAACAATTAATAAATTAATAAATTTAATAAATCTTATTAATTAAATAAAAATAATAATAAGTTTATAAATTTAAATAAAAATTTGTTGGATTCATTGAATAATTAAAATGATAGGTAATAAAATTTAAAATAATAATAGTTATATATAATGATTGATGAATTCTAATTTAAATTAAAAAAGTAAATGAAAACTTTTAACATTTAATGTGTTGAAATATTTTAAAAATAAATCAAAATCATGAGAAAAAAGATAAATATGAAAGAATGCATCTCCTTCACTCTCTCTCCTATGCCCTCCTTTATATATATATTGATTAATTACCGGGTACATTATTACATACAATATCTTTTCGATAAATTACAATCTCACTTGATAAAATATTTTAGAGTGTTTGGATAAAAGATCTCTTAGTATTTTTTTTTGTATACATGAGAATTCATTATTTAATACACACACACACAAAGGAATTAAGGGTGAAAATTTACAAGTGGAACAAAACAAGTGCATTTCTTCAAATCTACACCTTCACCAGAAGTGGAGTTTGATTATTATTTAAGCAAAAAGTTGATTACTGTTAATTAAATTGGTACCACATCCTCCAAGACACCAATCAAGCAGCCAAATATCATATGGGCGTTTTGATGTATGCCATATGAGTCGAACTCCCAACTCTCGTCAATGTTTTCAGCTCGTAAGCAATCCAACATCTCGATCGATCTGTGTGATAGAAATACCCCAAGCACTTGCAATCCTTTGTGCATTTGCTCTCGCAATCCTTCCGATTCACTGGACCCGTCCCTGCACTGTATTTCACCGTGAAATGGTCCACCCCTTTGAGCTCGTAATAACGAAAACTACTCGCCTGACATCCCGGTAACTTTGCAACGCAATCTTTGCTCCACGCAAAAACACCATTCGGTGTCGGGCATCCAACGCATTGGCTGTCCTCACAAATCCCAAACTTCCCGCACCGATCGGGCAATTGGCACTCGTCTTCGATCTCCTCCCCTCTCTTGCTCACCCCTCTATCCAACAAAGTGAACAACAGGCTCCACGCAGCTGCATTCGAATTTTGACGATAGCTGTACAGTCTTAGGTTCCCATCGATCCCCAACCGGAGATACGATAATGTGCTGTTGTAGCTGAGTATGTCGAGAAGTATAAACGGTGTTCCCCCGTTGGATTGACGGCACAGGATTGCGTTATAATTGCTATCGGAATATTCAGCTTCCATAATTTCAAACGTTGCATTAACCAAATCCCCATTGGCCTTGTTGACATCGGTAAAGGAGGATGACCAGTAACGCATGTTCTTGTAATACAAAGCCAATCTTTTTGGCTCTAATACGAAACTATAGACGCCGTTAACGTTTTCCGTGGTGGAAGCCCTGCTCACGAGCTTATTCGGACCTCCGACCCGGAGACTCTGGCCGAACAAGAGGGTATCGGTTGGGGAATCAAAGCTTTGCCAGACGAAATTACCCTTAGCGTCACGAAGCACCATGTTACCATTTGGGAGTATGGCGAACCCAACGACGCCCTTATTGGCGGTGTTGGTCTGCCATACGATCCGGCCATCTACATCGGCCAAGACCAGGTTTCCATTGGTACCGAAGGAGAGAGTGGCATTTTCGCGAACCGGATCGCCCCGGTTGGCGTCCCAGACCCAACGCATGCTGGATCGGTCACTTCTGACACCCATGCGTAGAGCAAGAGTGTAGGCATTTGGGGCAGTGTTGTAGAAACAGAGGCGGAAAGGGGAAGTGAACAGAGGAAGAGAACGGTAGGTTGGGTCGTATTCGAGCACGGTTTCATCGGTGTCTCCAAAGAAGCCGGAGTTTTCGTATCTGAAGGTTTCGGAGGGAGGAACAGTGGCTTGGGAGATGAACAAGAGGAAGCAAAACAAGATCATGAGGAAAAGAGAACAAGAAGAAGAAGTAGTAGCCATGGTTAGTAATTGTGTGTTATGACATTTTGAACCAAAAGTGTGTACATATTTATAGGAAAAATAATGTGATTGCTAAATGCATAATAATAATGTAAAGGTAAATATGAATATATTTATTATTAATAATATAAAAATGTATTATAAAATCACCTTTTCTATTATATATATTTTGAGCTATGGATTTTATCTTTCAATAGTCTTTGATTTGAAAAGCATAAAAAATGGATTTATACAGCTCACAACCACTTTATATTGAGATTCAAAAATCGACATAATCCAAAGGTCCCAATTCGATTATATACACAATATCTATATTATATTATAAAATATTTATAAAAACTAGCTTTTTCAGACGAAATAATTAGTACCGCTGTTTAATACTAATTATTTAAAATTTCTTAAAAATAATCATAAAAGCTTTATTTATTAACTTTCAATCTTAGGCTATGTTTGGCAAACTAGCTGATAAGGTAGCTGGTATCTGATAAGCTAACTTTTCAAAACGTTACTATGAGTAACTTTTCGATAAGCTAGTTTTATAAGTTAGTTTATGGTCATCCAAACATTTACCATAAACTAGCTTTTTTTTTGCCAAACAATGCACTAATCTCTAACCACTTTAATTCCTTAAAATCACTTCACACTTCAATTCTCTTAAAATCATTCCCGCATAACTAAATACAGGATAAAAATCAAATTTTAAATATTAAAAATCTAAAATATAATTAAGAAAATCTAACATGATATTTAATGTTTATTTTATAAAAAACATACATTATTAAACCTAAAATAAATTACATTATTGTTAAACTATCAAAGAAACTCTTAAAGATAAGTTTTTATGCATTAAGTACTGTTTATTGATACATATTACTTAAAATTCAAGATTACAAGTCATGATGCATGAACACAAATTTTAAAATGTTAAGACAAAAATTAGGGTTTGTAATTAGGGTTTGCAACAACTCACACTTTTGTACTGGATTATCGAAACAAACTTTGTCCAAAAAAAACATCGTCACGCCCTGCACCACCGAAGCCCCATCGAAGCAAACTTCGTTGACTTTTGGTTTGATGAAACATCGTCACGCCCTGCACCACCGAAGCCCCATCGAAGCAAACTTCGTTGACTTTTGGTTTGATGATAATTTAGGTGTTTTGATTTGACATTAGAGTTTGAAAACAAATCTCAACTTTAGATATAGGTTTGATTATTGTTTTGATTTGAAGGTTCGATTAGCATTTGTGTTTGATTTTGAGTTTGAGGTTTCGATTTTAAGTTTTTGGTATGATTGGACCAATGTGTGTGTGTGTGCCGTAACGTTAGGCCAAAGAAGGGGATAGTAGATGGTGTTGGTAGCAACCGAAGGAGATGATCAATGGTTTTACATGGAAAAAGTCTAAACTACTATTTACAAGTTTTTTTTTGCGGGCATTAAAAGGAAGAATCAAATACAAAACGCCTTTACAAACAACGATGGCCATATTATATGTCCAAAATGTTAAGACAAAAATTATTATAACTGACAAACTAGAAGTAGCAAATAAAAATTTTATAGTATTCTTTAGATATTTATATGATTCCACTAGTCAACTTTTCAAGCATAGGTTGTGGATAACATTTCATATGATAACTATTTTTTAAAAGTATATATAATATATTTAAAATGCAAAATTAAATTCACATACAACATGAACTAACCAACTTGCGTTGCCTTTTTTGACGATCACAAACCATGGCTATATATTAAGAAAGGCCTAGCCCACAATATCCTTCGTTCGTCCGGTATTCATCTAATTTTATATTAATTAATATTTTGATTATTTCATAACAATAATTACTTGATATAATTATTTCATATGTGATTTTACATTAACTAGAGAAAAACAGACGCAGACAACTAAGGCCGCGACTTAGGTCGCAGGGAAAGTCGCGTGAATCATATATGATTTTGTATTGATTCGACCTTTCTCGTGTTTTCTTAAATAGATACTGTTATCGTATGAACTCACCTCTTTTTTTATATACAACTTGTTAAGTTGTTTATCTATACAATCACGGACATATATACCCACTCTATAGTATACGTGGTACTGTTTTGTTCCTCCGTCACAATGTAAAACGTTATAAGGTTGTGAAATGTGTCATCGTATCATTTTATTGTGTACTACGGTAATATTTTGAAACTACAAGATGACATAAAGTAGTCTTGGTAGAGTTGATTTAAATGTCTTTTCTTCCACCTCAAACGTGGGTTCGAATCCTGTTTGAGTATAGTTTTTAACTTTTAATTTCAGATTTATTATTTTTCTAGAAATTTTTGTAACAAAGGATCGAATATAGAACCTTATAGTGGAAAAAAAAAGGAACTAACTAACAAACCATTAATTAATGCATTATTAATTTATATTTGGTGCTTATATGTTGTATTCGATATAACACTTAATAATAATAAAAAATATTTAAAAGTTTTATAATTGTGTTCAATTTATTTTTGTTTTTCATTTTTTATGGGTACAAAAAACTAATTTATTTGTCTTGATAAATAATTGTATGAGTAATTATAGAAATGGTCTTACACTTTCATTTGTTTGATTTTGATATCTACACTTCGTTCATTACAACACGAAAAATCATGTTTGTTCAAGTGGAATGAGTTTCCGTTTTGTTTTGGATCCTCTCATTAATGGTTGTTAGCTTTCAGACATCAATTAAGTTCCCTTACATGATGACAATACGGTCATATTACCCTTGAAAGGTGATAAGACAACGAATGTCTTATTATTATTATTTTGACTCACCCACACCAACCATTGTCACAAAATCGAATACCCATGCATTTGAAAATCAAGAATTTTAAATCAAAATACAAAATTCATGTAAACTCATTGGAAATTTTCAAACTACAATAAAATATACTAAATCAAAACTAATGTTCAACCAGATGCATAAATAGATGCAATTTCAACTATTAATGCAGTGGTTATTTCAAGGCTAGCATAAGTATTATCCAATTTTGTGATCAGAGAAATCACTAATAGGCTCAAAAAAGATGCAGATTCAACTACCCGCTTTGAACTTCATTGAGATTGGATGAATCAACGAGGGGGTGGGGGTAGAGGAGAGATAGAGATAGAAATGGAAGGAGAAATGTGCTTAACGGTAAAAATAAAGAAAATAATCTAAAACGACTATTTTACTCTTGAGTGCCAGCCACGTGGGAAGAGTCAAGAGGAGGAGGGATAGACAAAATTAGCGAGATTGACATATATGAAAAGAAATCTTGTACCACCAAGATCGTATTTTTGTAATAAAATAACTTATAGGAATTAAAACCAAACCAATGGATTATGAATACCGTTTTTATAATTTATTCTAATCGCAATCCATTATCTATCGTAGAAAAAACATTTACTCATTATAAGATGGCTAATTATTGACAAACTTTAATTGTTCATTGAATAATCATGTTAGATGATATAAAATTGATTGTACGAAAACAAAATAAGATACTAATTATTTATCTTTTAGCAAAAGACAAAAAAATAAATACTAATTATGGCACCATTTATGGACCAATCCTTACGTAAACGGATCTTTAAAATTTCCATTTTTTATTAAAAGAAATGTAATTTTGATACAAACAATATTTTCTTTGGTAAAAATAATACCATTTTTTACATAATATATTTAAATTATACGACCGCAAGAAGGATGTGTGCTTTGAGAAACAAAGCTCCGAGGTGGCACCGACACCTGTACATCGGTGCTTGAAATATCAACCGTGAACAACTTCCACTCTGTATGATCCTCGAACCGTTAGCTTCTCTATAAATTCTAAATATCTTGAACCAATTTGTACAAAGATTTATATTCGATTAAATTTCTTGCTTGTTCCTCTTGCATATTTTATTTAACCGATTTCTGACACATCTTCAAATCGATACCATAAACATTTACCGGGTAAATTATTGCATACTATTAAATATTTGTTGTTAAAATCCAATCTTGACAATCTTATGTTTCTTTTAGGGGGCGTTTGGTTCGCAGAATCATTTCTGAAGGAATGAAATATGTCTAAGGAATTGGAATCTGAAAAAAATTGCAATGGAATGTTATCAAGTTTGATCAAGTGTTTGGTTGACAGGAATGAAATGTAATCAGTCAAATGAATTGGAATATGTCTGTTTTGTTTGCAAATGAATTGGAAAGAAATTCTAAAAAATGACAAAAATACTCTTTCTTTTATTTTTATTTTTTTAAATGCCGAGAGAGGGGGGAGAGAGAGGAGAGATAGATTGTGAGAGGGAGGGAGAGGGACTGGGTAGAGAGAGAGGAGAGAGATAAAGATAGGAGAGAGAGAGGAGGGAGAGGAGAGAGGAAAGAGAGAGGAGAGAGAGAGAGGAAACCAAATCCACATTTGATGGGTTTTAATTTTGTTAAGAGAGTATTTTTGTGATTTTTAAAAAATTGGATGAAATGGAATTCAATTCCATCACTTTTGTGAATGATTGACCAAATCCACATTTGAAGGATTTAATGAAATTCAATTCCATTCCATGGATAACTAAACATCATGATGAAATTTGATCAATGGAATTGACCATTCTAATTCCATCAGATTATGGCGGAATCCATCGAACCAAACGTCCCCTTTTATTATCTTTGAACTTTGTTGACAAGTTGTAGGTTATAAGGGCTTGAATGATTTATATAAAGCTTGAGGGACTAAAGTTGTCAATTGGTGGTTCTTATATAAAGGGTGTTTGAGAGACTATTTTTTTCATTCGATTTCATTTTTAGGGGTTGTTTGTTTTAAAAAAAACTCTTAGGGGTTGTTTTGATTCGACCATAGTCTCTCTCTCCTTTACTTTTACTCTTCCTTCTCTCTAGTTCATCTTTACAAGAGTATTTTTTTTTTTAGAAAGCAGTTAATTAGTTATATTGATCTTAAAAGTCTTCTTCATCATAAATAAAATCGTTCTATAATTTTCTCTTGATATCGTTTAATGAATTACAATCTCACTTGATAAAATAATTTAGAGTACTAAGGGGTTGTTTGTTTTTTTAAAAAATCCTCTTAATGACTCTTAAGTCTGAATCGTTCAGACATTTTTATACACCACCTCTTATTAATCATAACTAAAATAAGACTTCAGACTTTAAACCTCTTAAAAAACAAACGACACCTAAGTCTTACCGATGAATATTTGGGTAAACGGTCTCTTAATTTTTATATTTGGGTAAACGGTTACGGTCTCTTAATTTTTCATATTATGTCCGGTGAGAACAAAAAGGGTAAGGCCCGCCCGAACTCGACCCAAACATGCAATTGATCGCTTTTACATGTGAGACAATCACATGAACTTCATTATTTAATAAACACACAAAGGAATTAAGGGTGAATATTCAGAAGAGAAACAAAACAAGTGCATTTCTTCAAATCTTCACCTTCAACTCGTTATTCTCGTATCTATGAGCCAATTATCGAATGGGTGTTTTGATGTACGCGGTACGAGTCGAGTTCCGAACTCTCGTCAACGTTTTCAGCTCGTAAGCGATCCAACATCTCGATCGATCCGTGTGATAAAAATACCCCAAACACTTGCAATCCTTCGTGCATTTGCTCTCACAATCCCCCCGATTCACCGGACCCGTCCCAGCACTATATTTCACCGTAAAATGGTCCACCCCTTTGACCTCGTAATAACGAAAACTACTCGCCTCACACCCCGGCAACTTCGCAACGCAATCGTCGCTCCACGCAAACACCCCCTCCGGCGTCGGGCACCCAACGCACTGGCTCTTCTCGCAAACCCCAAACTTCCCGCACCGATCCGGCAATTGGCACTCGTCTTCGATCTCCTCCCCCCTCTCGCTCACCCCTCTATCGAACAAAGTGAACAACAAGCTCCACGCGTTCCCACGGGTATTTTGTCGATAACTGTACAGTCTCAAGTTCCCGTCGATCCCCAACCGGAGATACGATAACGTGCTGTTGTATCGGAGTATGTCGAGATCAAGAGTCGGTTCGACAACGGAGTTGGAGAGACGACACCGGAGCGAATTAAAATAGTTATCGACATATTCGGTTTCCGCAATCTCTAACGTCGCATTAACCAAATTCCCGTTGGCATTGTTGACTTCGGTAAAGGAGGATGACCAGTAACGCATGGTCGTCTTGTAATACAAACCCAATCTTTTCGGCTCTAATACGAAACTATAAACGCCGTTAACGTTTTCCGTGGTGGAAGCCCTGCTCACGAGCTTATTCGGACCTCCGATCTGGAGGCTCTGACCGAACAAGAGGGTATCGGTTGGGGAATCAAAGCTTTGCCAGATGAAATTACCGTTAGCGTCACGAAGCACGATGTTGCCAGTTGGGAGGATTTCGAAGCCAATGACACCCTTATTGGCGGTGTTGGTCTGCCATACGATCCGGTTGTCTGCATCGGCTAAGATTAGGTTCCCGTCGGAGGCGAAGGAGAAAGTAGCGTTTTCGCGAACCGGGTCGCCCCGGTTGGCTTCCCAGACCCAGGGCATGACGGATCGGTCACGTCGGGTACCCATGCGGAGAGCGAGAGTGTAGGCATTAGGGGTGGTGTTGTAGAAACAGAGCTGGAAAGGGGTGGTGAATGGTGGAAGAGGGCGGTAGTTTGGGTTGTATTCGGAATCGAATTCACCGAAATCGCCGGTGTTGACGTATCGGAAGGTGTCGGCTGCGGGAACGGTGGCGTCGGAGATGAAGAAGAATGGAAAGAGGAAGCAGAAGAGGATAAGCGAGGGGGGAGTAGCCATGGTAATGTGATGGATATATTGTAACTAATTTGAGTTTTGATTTTATGATGGAATATTCTTTTTTATTATGAAAAGCATAAGAAATGGATTTATACAACTCACAACTACTTGATATTGACATTGAAGAATATAACATAATTCAAAGGAACCCAATTCAATTACGCAACGGGTGATATTTATTGAGGGAAAAATATCTTGTTAGGTTTACTTCTAACTTTTTAGAGCACCCACAAAGGTGGGTTTTTAAAAGTCCATATACATACGTGGCAGTCCATCAAAAAATTAATACCATTAGGTAGGATCGGTTTATGCCATGTGGCATGGACCAGTTCCATACAGATGAACCGGTTTCTCTTTTTTTTTAATTTTAATTCTCAAACTATATTTGATCTTTTATAATAATGTAACTTTAATTATTACAATTATTATTATTATATCTTTATAATAAGGGAATTTAATTAAAATACTCTAACATGAAAAATCAGTACCCAATATGTCCTAAATCTTGTCATTTTTGCCAAAATATCCCATATGTCCCCGTTTTTGGCCGCATTTTTAAAAAACGCGGGGTTACATTATTTGGATCCGCGTGTTGGAAGAAACGCGGGTATGGTCCGCGTTTGGTGCTAAAACGCGGACATGGGGCTAAAACGCGGGGTTGTTCACATTTGTTAATTGAATGGTTGAAATTTAATATATATTTACATTTTATACCCCTATAATTATTTAGTTAGTTTACTTTATACCTTTTACTTTTCTATTTTTCATTTTCATCATATTCACATAAATTTGTATATTAACTAAAATACGTTTTAATTTTAACAAGTTAAACCATTATAATCGTCTCTTCGAAACCTTCGAAATGAGCCCAATATTGAATATTTTTGGATTTAATTATTAATTATATATCATATGTATTACATAAAACGTATGAAACGTATGCATATGTTATTTTTCTTTTTACCATAAAATATAAAACGTATTATATATCATATATACTACATATTTTTGGACAAATTATTCATAATTTATGTTATTCTTCTTTTTACCATTTTACTAATAACAATATTTTTAGTCCAATGGTAGAATATCGTTATTTTTACTAAAATATCGTTATTAGTCCAATGATAGAATATCGTTATTTTTACTAAAATGATAGAATAGCGATATTTTTAATAGAATAACGATATTTTTAGTCCAATGGTAGAATATCGTTATTTTTACTAAAATATTGTTATTAGTAAAATGGTAGAAAGAAGAATAACATAAATTATGAATAACTTGTCCAAAAATATGTAGTATATATATGATATATAATGCGTTTTATGTTTTATGGTAAAAAAAAAAATAACATATTCATACGCTTTATGTAGTACATATGATATATAATTAAATAATTAAATCCAAAAATATTTAATATTGAGTTCATTTCGAAGTTTCGAAGAGACGATTATAATGGTGTAACTTGTTAAAATTAAAACGTATTTTTTAAGATGAAAATGAAAAATGAAAAATAGAAAAGTAAAAGGTATAAAGTAAACAAACTAAATAATTATAGGGGTATAAAATGTAAATATATATTAAATTTCAACCATTCAATTAACAAATGTGAACAACCCTGCGTTTTAGACCCCCAAGTCTGCGTTTTAGCATCAAACGCGGACCATACCCGTGTTTCTTCCAACATGCGGACCCAAATAGTGTAACCCCGCGTATTTTTAAAAAAGCGGCAAAAAACGCGGATATATGGAGTATTTTGGCAAAAATGACAAGATTTTGGGCATATTGGACACTGATTTTTCATGTTAGGGTATTTTAATTAAATTCACTTATAATAATGTAACTTTAATTATTACAACTATTATTATTATAATAATCTTTAATTTTTATCTTTAATTATAATAAATAAGTTTTTGTTGTAACTTTAATTATTGTATTTTAATTATAATAAGTAATTCTTAACTATTATATATTTAGATTTTATTCTTTTTATAAAAGGAATTTAATTAAACTGCCCTAACTTGAAAAATTAGTACCCAATATGCCCCAAATTTTGTCATTTTTGCCAAAATACCCCATATGTCCGCATTTTTTGTCCTCGTTTTTGAAAAAAAACCCGGGATTAGTGCATTTTGGTTCGCGTATGTATGGAAACGAGGGTGTGGTCCGCGTTTGCTCCCCATATGTTCGTGTGTGTAACACCCTGAATTTTAGACCTCATTGTAAAATATTTGCTTTAAGTTTACGTTTAAGAGTTATTCTTCATTGTTTTTGAATCTGGGCGAAAACAGGTCGAATCGTCGGGTTTCAGCAGCTGGAAGGGGTTTCGGCGACTGTGCCCGCGATAGTGACAATGTCACTATCGCATGGGCAATGTCGCGAGAGGGTTTGAGGCCACAGTACGTATGGCGCGATTGTGACCGGCGATAGTGCCATGGTCACAATCGCGATGGCAAGGTCGCGAGAATGGGGGAGGTCTCGGTACAATTGTCGCGACTGTGCCCGTGATTGTGCCAAGGGCACTATCGCGCGCGGTGTCCAAACGACCAAATCTCCATTTAATGCCATTTTTGGGGTTTAGATCATTAAATGAAGTTTCATCTCCTTGAAGACATTTTCACACACTAAATGTGCGATTTTCACACACACTCTTCCCTTTCTCTCTTCATTAATTGATAGGTGGGTAAATCATTAATGGTTGGTGATTCTTAGGGTTTTGAGTTCATAGGAGTTTACTCTTTCAAGATCAAAGGGTGGAAGTCTCAATCCCATTCATTCCTCACTTCTAGGGTTTGTTCATTTAACCTCTAGGTAAGTTTCTTTAACTTATGTACATTCATACTTACACCATTACTTGTTTATATGAAATTTATGAAATGTACGACATTGACATAAAAACTAGGGTTTTGCTTATCTTCAATAAATGAGATTTTGGGGTTGGTGGAAGTGTTTAAACATATTGTAGAGTGCTTTTTACAAGTCTTATAGAAAAGGGCAAATCATGGTGTAGGTCTACATCTCTACATATTGAAATGTCAAATGCCTAAATTCTTATCAGCAGTTGGAGTTGCTATACTATTTGGGGATTTACATGTGGCTAAATGAGTTGTAGTTTCTTATGGTGATTATGTATCAAGCATGATCACACTATTTGGGCCCATAATATGTTTACATGAAGATTGTCATCTATAATTGTTCATAACTCTTGTTGGGAGTCTTATATCTATTTCCTTGTGCACGAGGATTTAGATGGTATGCATAGTATATTGCATGTTTATTGCCTTGGGCATTGCGAGTAGATAATAGGGACACAAGTCCCTTAGTTGGAACTCGGCTAGATTGGATAGGCACCCTTGCCTGTAAGACCTTGAGGTGTAACCCGACGGGGTAAGCGCTAGAGGCAGAGACGGTTTGAGGATTGTGATGTCCGGCGTGGCATGGGAACTAGAACCGGGGCTGGACGGTGAAATCCAATCTACATCGCGGGTTATCCCATTTTATTTGGAAAATATCTATGATATACATGTACAGGAAATTTAAATATCCCGATTGAGAGGTTTTGGCATTGACTTCAATGCATGGGCGCCGGTATCATTTAATTATCGTTCTTATTTACATTATAACTAGTACCGGCGCAATAACTGTTAGACTTCGTTCTAACATTGGTGTTAATGTTTAAATGGTTCACAAGTTTCTCTAGTGGTGCGAGTAGGGCCCCTTGATTCGCCGGGATCGCACTTAGGATTCCTCCGTGGACCGGGCTCTTTGGGAAATCGAGAAAGAGCGTTTTGAAGTCATAGTGACACCCACTTTAATCTGGTTGTTAATTGTTCTAGATTGAATAGGTTGTCATGTATATGTCTTATTTTTTCCGCTACTTCATTATAGAACTACCCCGGCTCTTTTGGGTTTTAGTCATCATGTTTACAGGTTTTGGATTCGCCTTATTTTAGGCGTTATATTGCAGAAATTTTAAGATTTATTTTACCCAATTTTTAGCGTGTTACAGCGTGTAATAGTAGAAACCCGAGGTTGGTCCGCGTTTGGATTCAATTCACTTAAATCACTTAAGTAAATAAATGATTCATTCCTTTCAAAATAAGACACCAAATTCCAAGTGTAGAATTCTTTCAAATATTTCATAAACCCACAAACGTACGGTATTACTTGAAATATCGGTTGTTTAATCGTAGGGGCATCTAGGTAATTTTGTAAGGATAAATAATTAAAATCGTGTCAAATATGCATTTCATAAACCCAAAGTTATTTATGAAAAATATTCAGAAAACATTGTGGCTGAAATTAAATTTCCAGAACTTTCAAGACTTTAATGAAATTTATTGAAACTTAAATATTTAATACAACTATTAATGAATTATTGTATAAAAAGAAAATGAAGAAAACGATTTGACCTACTGGTTAAGACCTGGCCCTTGCAAGCTAAGGGTCTTATGTTCGAACCCCTTCTTTGCATTTCATTTTCCTTTTTTTTATTAATTAAAATAAAAACAAATAAATGTGGTAAAACCCAGCAACAACACACGCAACCATTGCTGCGTTTTTGAGACATTTCAAGTCCAAATTGGCTCAATTCTTAACCGTTTTAATTCATTCTTTTTGCACCAAACTCTTGGTAATGTTTTTACCAACATTTTTGGATAAAAAAAACACAAATTTTCGTTAAGAAATGAGACAATTTCTCATTTGAAGTTTTGGTTTTTATTTAAAATCAAACAAACTTTAAACTTCAAAATCGACCCTTAAAACCCCAAATCTGAAACATAAAACTACTAGGGTTCGATCGGCCATTTAAAAACGAAGTTATACACATAAAATCACGAGATTTGGTTGAGTATTTTACCTTGAATCGAAGAAAAACCGAAATATTCCACTCCATGCTTTCTGGCCCGATATCTCTCTCAAAAATCACTTATTTTTCGAATGGCTTGAACCCAAACGACCTCTAGTCACTGCTCTTCGTTTATATGAAAAGTATTTTGGCGTATTAGTTGAAGAAATCATCCAAAATCGCAAATTTCCGCTGAAAGGTCGCCATCTCTAACAGAGTTGTACTTTTTTACAAAACAGGTCCTTACACTTTGAAAATGATGACG
This sequence comes from Arctium lappa, assembly GCA_023525745.1. Taxonomy (NCBI): domain Eukaryota; kingdom Viridiplantae; phylum Streptophyta; class Magnoliopsida; order Asterales; family Asteraceae; genus Arctium; species Arctium lappa. The sequence continues at coordinate 6,911,877 of CM042047.1, forward strand.
TTCGCCCCCCTACACTTTTTGATATTTACGTTCAACTCCCTCTTGACGTGATATTTAACATTTTGGCCCAAAGTGAATACAAACCATCTTATTCACTTTATTACCTTCATCAAATGACTTAATTGGCTCTTTTCAACTAATTTTCTTTACATTTTGGTCCAATAAAATAAAACCCATTTTATTTTATTTTCCTTTTCCTCCTTTTTTTTATAAATAATTATTTACCCTCACCACGACCAAAAAGGTAATTAACCCAAAACTTCTCATTGGTTGAAACAAAATGTTTTCCAAATGAATTATTTCTCTTCATGTTGTCAAAACGACCCATAGTTCAATAATATGCATTTTCCAACGGTTTATAAAATCGTATGCACCAAATGGACAATTACATTAAATGACCCCTATTTATATATTACATCGTCAAAGAAATATATCAAAATGATTTATTTATCAAAATGCCCCAAAATCACAAAGATGTGTGTTACATATGTTCATAAAGTTAAATATAACTCAATAACCAAAACTTATCAGCAGTTAACAATTTAATGTAAAACACAAACACTTTACAATAAATATTTTGGCAAGTACACCGTTTTCACAAATAAACTTGAACTCACCTTGCTAGATTTAGGCTAAATCTACATTTTACCCCAACTTGAGCTTTCTAGAAGAAATCTGAATCCATGAGCAAAAATCTTCCAAAACCTAAATCCACAAATTTCAACCATAAATTTACTTATTCAACCGAATAGAATTGTTCCCCAAAACTTTACATGAAGATCTCATCTATACCAAAAAACCCTAATTTCCAAAGATGAAGAATTAGAATCTTACTTTAACCAATAGTTTTAATCCACCACCAACACACCTCTAGGTTACCAAATACACCACAAATTCCAAATCTACAAAAGGGAGAACAAGGGTTGATGAAACCCTAGATATCTCGATGAAGAAGATGAAGATGAGAGATTATTGTTCTAACCTCCAAGTTTGCTAGATGAAGAAGAATCACTTGATTTTAGGAGGAGGACATCCAAAAATGAGTTAGGGTTTGATTTTGGGGTTTAGGGGTCGGTTTGGGAGAGAAATGGGGGAATGATTTGAGGTTAGGGTGAAAAATGGGGTTTGGGGCCGATTTTTCCCGTTTTTGTGCACCCAGCGGCTCTGCGCAGGTGGCCGCGTGGGCCCATTTGCACGGAGAGCCGCGCGGAGCACTGTCTCCCGAATTTCTTGTCCGAGCACCGTTTTGGTCATAACTTCTTCGTTTTAGCTCCGATTTTGCTCTGGAAAGAACCGTTGGACTCGTAATTGAATCCTTCATCTACCAAGACTATAAAATTTAGTATTCAAATCCAAAATTATTTATCTTATTTTTCCCTAATATATCGGTTTCAGTATTAACTTGAAATGATACCTTTCGAAAATCGGGGTGTTACATCAAAGCTGACAACATTCCATTCCAATTCAATCAGAGTCAAATTTCTTTGACATATTCCATTATATCCAAAACATTTTGCGAACCAAACGCCCCCTTACATTATGAGTTTGGGACATTAGGTTTTCAAACTTGATATCCAGCACGTATATTAATGACTATTATTGAATCACCCAATCTATTAAGGCTATGTTTGGTAAACTAGTTAATAAACTAGTTGATAACTGATAAACTAGTTGGTAACAATAAGCTAGCCGATTAAAAAGTCACGTTGACAAAAACTAACTTATAAACATATAAATTATCAAAAAGGACATCTAAACAAAATAATCAATTACAATATCTATATATCTCTATATATATATATATAATAAATAAGTAGCTAGAAGGACATGTGCCGCCTTCTAGTGAGCCCATTTTTTTCATTTTCCCGCCTAAATATGTATCTGGACGCATTTTACATTATAAGTTCATTTAACACATTCACGTTCATTCCTCCTTAAATCTTTTTTTAATTTAATTTTTTTAATTTATTCATTACATTTACTACCCTTATAATTAGGTATGTAGTTTACTTTTAATCCTTTAATTTTTATTTTTCATTTTAGACTCTTATCATATAAACATAAAAAATGTATATGAACTAAAATGTATTAAAAAAACATTTTTATTTTTTACAAATTATACCATTGAAGAAGCAAGTTTAACCAGTTCTGGTTTTTATCTACGGTTTTTATTTGCAACTATGCTGATTTCAAATAGTCTGTCTAGACCTGAATTTGTTTGGCAAAAAACATGGCAATACTTGACAAATTGGATTCTTTACAATCAATGAATTGCACTAAAGTCTCCAGGTATGTTAATTATCTATTTAGGTATTTATACAATTATTACTTAAATACCAACCAATTTATTTTTTAAAGGCTTAGAAGACGATAAAGACTCTTGGGCTTCGTCATTGATTTTGGCCGAATGATGAAAAGAAAGCGAAAAGAAGGTTATAAACCTTCTGAGATTATCAATAGCGTATCTGAATGAAATATTTTGAGTTTTTTAGAGATGGGAGAGATGATGTTGAAGAAGGAGAACAGAGGAAAGAAGCAAAACAACAATGAAGAAGGTGAAAAAGGGCTTCGTTTGATCCATTTGTTACTAGTTTCCTCTCGATGAAATTGGGGACGAGGCTTCTCATAGGCGATAAGGGGGTTGGGGGTTTAGTTAAAGAAAAAAAATGAGATAATAGGGTATTGCTTAGGTTGTGGCTTGATATAAGAGATGGTGTTTTTTTTTTTGAACGACAAGTTAACACACGCACACGTTCCCGGGGTATCCGAGTTCCCACTTAAGGGTGTCACCCGACTAATCCCCGTCGATCACGACCCAACCCAATTAAGGGTACCACTATGTGGCAGACCCATGATCATGGATGTCACAAGATGCTCACTATGGGGTTCGAACCTGGGTAGTCAGGATGGTGGTTTTTTTATCTGTCTCTCTCTATATATTTATTAATTTCATATACATATAGTTTTAATAGCAAATAAGAAAATGTTTAAAATGACTAAAATACCCCTTGTTTTATTGGATTTAATGAAAAAGTTTAACCATCGTTAAATGAAAGGACAAAATCCAAAAAAATGAAGTTAAGGGACGATATTCATTAAAAATAATAAACATTAAGGATCAAAAAGTGAACTTTACTCTTTAAGTATTACTAGTTGTGTACCCGCGCAATGCGGCGGGGTGTAAAATCATATTGTAAAATAAAAAACATAGATCTTTGAGATACATTTAAAATAGGGAAAAGTCCATAATGGAGGCGACCAAACTCGACATTTCTTGAAGACGACTGATGAAAACGAAGAAGCAAGAAACGTCTATGTATAACGGAATCGATAAATGAAGGTGATCAAACTCGACATTTCTTGAAGACCAAGTGAGTTGTAACAGACCGAACTCGAGAATGGAGGCAGCCATTGTAATAACTCGGACCGACACCTCGTTAACTTCCGACCATTACCATTGATCAAACCAACATTCTTTAGTTTCCATCTATTTATTGAACCAACACCTCGTTAAATTCCTGATTTGAACCAGCGCCTCGTTAACTCTTGTTGCAATATCCATCAATTGAGCAAAAACTTAATGCAGACATCAAACAACAAAAAAAATAACGAACAATCAAAATAAATCACCAAATAACCAACGATCAATCAAAATCCATGTGATTTAGAAAACACAATAAATCCATGTGATTCAGAAAAGTTAAAACATACGTAGAAAGATAATATTGAAACACTTATCAACAGTTCTTCTTGGTTACATCAACACCATCATCTTCTTTTCCCGTTGAGAGAAACAACCATTTTTATCCAATTATATTGCAATATTCATGTTATAATTTGTTTTAATACGAAGTTTCACATATAGGAGCTATAAATAGCAAGAACAAATATCACAAAAATGTCTTTGAGATATAATTGAGTTTGTGTACCATTTACAGATGATAGTGGGGCACTCATGATGGCTTTCCAAACACCAAACTTAAAAGATCTTAGGTTTGACTACCACTTTCTGTAATGTTTCTAAAATATGCCACTCACAATGCCTTGCTTATGGTACTCACTTTTTTAGAGTTAATCTATATTTCCTTATGTTTCAAATGTAATTTTGAAAGCCAAAAATGGATATAAAGTATGCATGACAGTAGTAATTTTTGAACAATGGCCAAAATGGCTAGACAGTTCTCATGTCTCAACTTCGTAAGATAAGTTTCAATGTTAAATAGGAATTTGTGATGGTTTCCAATGCAAGGTAAGTATTTTATAATATTAAAATTCAAATACATAAATTTAGATAATCACAATTAAACTGAAGGCCATTACTTCATTTAAGAATTATAACCGACCATACCATGGTGTAGCTGAAGCACAACAAAAACTCAATTCCACATCATCGATGCTCTCATAGATGTTCATTTCTTCACCCGGTCCAACATTCCCATTGTCAAGTTTACTGAGCTGGTAATCAATCTGGTGCTTCTCTGCAACAATTCTTATGACCAGGTCAACTGCTTCAAGAACTTTATATCCCCTGCGAAAGAAATCCAACTGCTCTTGAGAGTAGAGAGGAAAACCAAAATAGAATTCATATCCACCTCACAAAGAAGGATCAAAGATAATTACGTATAAACCGGTCATATTAATAAATAAAAACGTGGCACCTGTGCAACATGATGGCGAGTAGCCTATGTCAAAAGGCTACGACACAATCCCTCCTTGAGTGATTTTCCCGGAATGCACATAGTAATGTAACTACGACATCTCAACCTTTCCACTTTTAAACTTCCCCTTCTCGTTGTTGTGAAATCATGTATTCGTACGCCTCTCAAAAGTTAATGTATGCAGTAAACAAAGCTTCACTTCAATGACAATAATTCGAATGGGGTGAAAAATAAAATATACCTTTTTCATCACATTGAAGTTTCATCTAGTGCATCTGTAACAAAGAAACAAGATAAATGCCCCATTTTCTTGCTTATGCAAGGATAGTGGCATTTAATAAAAGATATGCAATAGTTATATTACTTCCTTCTTAAGCAATGTAGTTCAAGGAAAAGTAGGGAAGAACAACTTAAAGGGTTTTACCTCCGTTTATAAAATAAAATATGTGTTTTATCAAGTTCGGAGAGGTCATAGAAGAGAGTATCAAGAATCTGTATCTTGAGACCTTCAACCATCTTCAACAAGCTCTTTAACTCCTTTATAACCATTCACCCGAAAACAATGTTAAACAATCATATACTTATGATTTCAGAGTTAAAAACAAAATGAAAAAACAAACATTTAAAGATGAAATCTACAACTAAATTTGAATGTTTAATAATTCAACCAAAAGAGAGAAAAAAATCAATAGTGCACCCACATTAGAAGTTGTTGCCTCGGCAGTTGAGGCAACCATTCCCCTACTTCTTTTGGTTCCTTGGTTGAGGTTTCCTTGGGGTGTTAACACCAATTGTTATTTTCCTTGGGTGTTAACAACAATTGTTGTGTATTATTTGATATTTAAGAGAACATATAGCTTAATTAGTTTAGTTGTTACCTAGATGTATTTTTGAAACTGACCATATGTTGATACATTTTTATTTTATTTATTCATTATTCTGGGATTTTATTACTATATTCAGGCACACGTAAGTCATTATGATGATCTGGTTCCAACTTTATCCATCATTATATGATGTTTTAAACACTAAAAACATATTAGGATGGGGTTGACTCTACTTGGCATGGTGATCTGGTTCCAACTTTACCGAATGGTATATCTGGTTCCAACTTCAAATAGTCAACTTCCTACTCCTCGACCCTTCAAGATAAGGTAGTAAAGATTTGAACTTGAAAGGAAAATGAAAGAACAGAAACAAAGATTGTGCAGAATTTGGAAATAAATATTACTTTTTTTTTCTATCTTTTTGCTGGTTCAAATCAAAAAACTTGAAAGGAAACTGAAAAAACAGAACAAAATTCTGATGCAACCTCACTCCATCTTAAGGTCATGCTGTCTTGATGGAGCATTTTGAGTATACAACAGATGAATGGCGCAAAAATATGATAGGTGAAATAGTTTCGATCAAGCAGTATAAACCATGAATTTCACTTCATCAGATGCTTAAATCTCAACAAAAAATATCCCTTTAAAAGAACATATAAGAAAACATGAGAGGATGAGATAAGCAACCAAAATGAAGAAGCCTCTTTGAATCCTTTAGAAACCTAAAACTTGAAACATCAATCATTTATTCAAAATATCACTGATATAAAGAAAATCCTTTGAACGTCCTTCTCAAAAGAAGTGTGGATGGGTGCAATGACTCACGACCACAAATAACCTCATGTTTTTCGTAGATTGCAGACTAAACAACATTCATTAGTTTAAAATGTCTTATCACATAAACACCAAGATTTCTTACACATGTTACGGACTGTAATATAGAACAGTTGGTTTTGAAAATGTGAAAAAAACGCCTATCAACTTCCACTTCTCAAAAAAATGAACTAATATGTAATCAATCATCTCTCACAAAAGCACGGATGGCCGTCTATTAGCAACATAGACCTTGATAAAAACATAAACAATAATTACATTCACACACGATAACCTACTGAACTTCATGTAACAATGTCGAAACAAGAAGCGATCAACAGATCTACAAATACAGAAAAGTGGAAACTAACTCATAACTCCAGTAGGTGTATAGGTCGTGATAGAGGCAAGAGCACCATTCTTCACTGCAGAAGTCCCAAGGTCTGGATTCAGAAAGCAGATTATATCTTTCAAAAACCTAATTTCAAACACAAATCTCAGTCCTCAAAAAACTAATTTCAAACCCAAATCATAGTCCCCAAAATTCTAATTCTGAAATCAACAAAATGACAAACCCATAAATCGACAACTCACCTTTGATCGATAACTAAAAAATGACCACCACGAAATCAGTAGACATTCCCAACATAGCTATAAGCTATTTATTACATTAATGGTCAAATTTAATGGTAACCCTTGAGCCCAAATTTTGAAAATAGAAACCAGAAACCTATTTGAATCAAATAATACACAATCACATTGTCAATATAATGCAATATATCTTCTTTTAGTAATCCACTTAATAAACCCTTTGACAATCAAATTCCAACAGTAGCAAATCAGTATCAAAAAATCGACAATAACAACAAATTGAAAAGAAAGACGACAGCAAATCGAGAAGAAAACAAAAAAAAAGCTCAAATCAATGGTGAAATCGTACCAGTTAATAAAGAAAGAAACCCAAATCTTTGAAGAAACAGAGAAATCAAAGGTGAAACCTTTGAAGAAACCATGAAAGTAAAAAAAAGAAACTAATGAAATCATACCTAAGAAGAATGATTTTAAAACCTTGTGCAAGCAGAAATCGTAACTGGTTTGAAGAATCGATGGTGAGAAATCGATTTGAGAGGAGCATTTAATGATTTGAAGCGTGATATGTATTTATGAGAAGAGCATATTTCTGTCTGCGTCTTGGAGGATAAAACGACGTCTTGGAGGATGAAACGGTGTCTTGGAGAAAGAAAGAAATTATGAATCGGTGCCTTGAAAGAAGAGTTGAAGCTGATACGTATTCAGAGATGGAGTTGTGGATTACATGCATTAATGGTGTTGTACCTTAGCAATGAAAATTCGTAAAGTTGAAAATTAAATAATTTGGCATTAGGAGGTAGTACATAAGACTTAAAAGGTTGTAACGAAGAAAAACAACCTAAATGCGTAGTATATATTATAATGTTTTTCTAATTTTAACCAAACCTTGTTTCAACGGTCAAAAAGGTTTCATGATTAGCATTCCGCCGCATATGTCGCCATGTCATGTTTTGATTTTATCTTGATTTAAGATATTTTAGATGAAAACACGTGTCTTCTGTTCCAACCATAGGTGTGCTGCAGTTGTTATCCTATGTGCTTTTATCCAAATACTCTCAAATAACCTACTACTACAAACTTCGAGAGATAGAGGAACAACCTAGCATGCACATATTTTCTTACCCGGGTCCTATTATTTACACCCCACATTGAGTAGGAACATAAAAAGTTAAACATATGGAGTTAAGTATGAAAGGTAGATGGGATGAGGTGTATATAAGGATTTGAGAGTGTCAATAAGTTTTCCTGTTTAGTCTTCTTATTTAAAATATACTCTGATAAAGAAATCACATTGCATTCACAAAAAAAATACATAATAACACACAGATTAAGGAAGGATAAAGATTTAGAGATCTTGATCTTCGTTATACCCATTTTCGAGGAATAGCGGATCTTATTTTTTCCAATTTCTCATGCTTTAACTAGATTTTATTTGCCGGTTGATCAAATTTAACGAACGGGTGTTTTGATGTACGCCATATGAGTCGAGTTCCCAACTCTCGTCAACGTTTTCAGCTCGTAAGCGATCCAACATCTCGATCGATCCGTGTGATAGAAATACCCCAAACACTTGCAATCCTTGGTGCATTTACTCTCGCAATCCTTCCGATTCACCGGACCCGTCCCCGAACCGTATTTCACCGTGAAATGGTCCACCCCTTTGAGCTCGTAATAACGAAAACCACTCGCCTCACAACCCGGCAACTTTGCAGCACAATCTTTGCTCCACGCAAAAACACCTTTTGGCGACGGGCACCCAACGCATTGGCTGTCCTCGCAAAGCCCAAACTCCCCACACCGATACGGCAATTGACACTCGTCTTCGATTTTCACCACGTCATTGCTCACCCCTCTATTGAACCAAGTGAACAACAGGCTCCACGCGGCCGCATTCGAATTTCTACGATAACTGTACAGTCTTATGTTCCCATCGATCCCCAACCGGAGATACGAGAACGTGCTGTTGTATCTGTTCGTGTCGAGATACAGAGTAGGTTCGACATCGGAGTTGGCGACACGACACCGGAGTGCGTTATAATTGCCGTCACTATATTCAGCTTCCGCAATTTCTAACGTTGCATTAACCAAATCCCCAGTGGCCTTGTTCACTTCGGTGAAGGAGGATGACCAGTAACGCATGGTCGTCTTGTAATACAAACTCAATCTTTTAGGCTCTAATACGAAACTATAAACGCCGTTAACGTTTTCCGTGATGGAAGCCCTGCTCACGAGCTTATTCGGACCTCCGATCCGGAGACTCTGGCCGAACAAGATGGTATCGGTTGGGGAATCAAAGCTTTGCCAGACGAAATTACCCTTAGCGTCACGAAGCACGATGTTACCATTTGGGAGTATGCCGAACCCAACGACGCCCTTATTGGCGGTGTTGGTCTGCCATACGATCCGCCCGTCTACATCGGCCAAGACCAGGTTTCCATCGGTACCGAAGGAGAGAGTGGCGTTTTCGCGAACCGGATTTCCGCGGTTGGCGTCCCAGACCCAACGAAAGAGGGATCGGTCACTTCTGACACCCATGCGTAGAGCAAGAGTGTAGGCATTGGGGGTGGTGTTGTAGAAACAGAGGCGGAAAGGGGTGGTGAATAGAGGAAGAGAACGGTAGGTTGGGTCGTATTCGGTCTGGCGTTCTACGGAATCTCCGAAAAAGCCGGAGTTTTCGTATCGGAAAGTGTCGGAGGGAGGAACAGTGGCTTGGGAGATGAACAAGAGGAAGCAAAACAAGATCATGAGGAAAAGAGAACAAGAAGCAGCAGTCGCCATGGTTAGAGGTAACTGTTTGTTATGATATAATTTCCTTGCCAAAAGTAGATACATATTTATACACTAAATACAATCATCGTAAGTTTTCAAAAACAAGTACTCAGTAATCACATCTCTAACTTTAACTACTAAAAGGGAACATTAAAAAAACCATCTAGACGATATGCACTTATGCCTACAAGTAACTTGTAACATGCACATGTGACTAAAGGGTCTTTGGCTTAACGGTATCAGAGTATTTGCCCTTCTAGGAGGTCAAGGGTTTAAACCTCACCAAAGGTGAGCAGGGTGTGTAAGTTTATTTGTTGCATTTGCCGTATATAACTATTTAAAAAAAAATACATGCACATGTGTATTATGTTCACATGTGCATTATTTACACACGTGCATAAAAACCATAAAACAAATAAATTACTTGTTTGTACAAGTGCATACGTCCAGATCAAGGGCTACCATGGTTGTTCCTCAGTTTTCATTTTTTTGAGGTTTTTCCTTGAATCTCTCTCTATAATATTAAATATTATATATAATAATTCGTGTAAACTTTGCAAACCAATCTTAACCGTTCATCAAGTTTAATATACAAGAATATATTTAAGCTACCCATTATATAAAATCACATTTTTTATTATTTTGAGTTTGGAGATTATCTTGGAATAGTCTTTGATTTCGAAAGCACAAGAAATGGATTTATACAGCTCACAATCACTTGATAGGTGATATTGACATTAAATGATCGACATAATCCAAAGGTCCCAATTCGATTATGAAAATTTGGGATTGAAGTGGAGGACCCAACTCGATTTTATATATTTGAGTAAACTATAAATTTGGTATATTTGATTTGTCGGTTATATTTCCCCCAATAGTTTCAAGAATGCAAGATGGTCATCATGGTTAATAAAAACGTACGATATTCCATCCCTTCGTCTAACAGTTATTAAAAGACTGTTAATAAGAGGTGTTTTTGACTTTTTCCGATTCTTTTTCTCATTTTTCTTTAAAAAGTAAAATAAAATAAATATATATTAGTTATATAATATAACATCCACATAACATATATACAAGGTTTATCTACCCAACTAAACTACGAGGGATCAATAGTTTGTCAATGGAAAAGCTATGTTAATAGTGGCGGATCCATGATTTTTTTCTGGTGGGAGCACCTTTTAAGGTAGATTAAATGTCCGTAAAGTTGTCCGGTGTATTTTAGCCTAAATCCACCGCTTCGAGGAATTTTTAAAGTTTTTTTTGGTTGATTTCAATGTATTTTTAAGCTTTTTTGTCGATAATGAGGGACTTTTTCGGTTTTTTTAATTGATTTCGAGAATGTTTTTTGGTATTTTGGTTGGTTTAGATGCATTTTTTTTGATTGATGGGGTCTCAGATAAAAAATTACTGGGGGACTGAAGGTATAAAGTTAAAAAAAACATATTTTTACTTAAGAAAATCCTCATTTTTTCTCATTTAATGGGGGACCATCCCCCTACTAATTGCTCACTACATCCACCCCTGCATGTTAATAAACTTCTATTGAATAACACTATCAGTTCTGTTAGCCGATTAGCAAGTGATACATGAGGAACAAGCTTAGTTAGAGATGCAAAGAGTTAGGGGCCGTGATTCTCCTTAACATAGTCGGAAACACGAATAATATACTATATTATATTCTAATAATTGTATAGAGGGAGGATCTTATGTTAACCTAAGCATTGTTAACTTTACAAATCTTGATTGACCAATGAGAATGCATCTTCAATCATTGTTTTGTATGGATGTGCAATTAATGTCTAAGGGTATGCATGAAATTTCATATTAAGTTGTTTTGTAACACCCTTTAATGAGCAGTTACAAAAGTATCACGATCCTTGATTTTAACTCTATTTTTTTTAAAAATGTAGTACATATTCATGTTGATGGTAGAAAATTAGTGTATGAACGTAGTGTTCATATGTGTTCAAGCATTTTGATTATTCATATCCCCATGTACTTCATTTGTAAATTTTTTGTGTTCATATGTTCATAGTTGTTCATGTATCAATGATATATATCATAAAAGTTGTTGGGTCCTAGATGAACCTGACAGTAAGGTATCATATGTATGAACTTAGTGTTTTTTTTTAAGTATATAATATTTATATACGACAAATACAACAAAAAAACTCACACACATTCATCACCTTTGGTGAGATTTGAACCCCTGACCTCCTGGGAGGCCAGAGGCTCCGATAACGCTAGGCCAAAGATCCTTTGGTGTTATGAACTTATTGTTCATGTGTGTTTATGTGAACACATATGAACACGTGTGATTTAGGTTTTGATTATTTGGAGAATTTTTTCAGAGAGTTATTAAATGTAAAAGAAATATTTGGGATACTTTCTTCAGTTAACCTAAATCGCTATTTTTGGTATTGATTGGACTAGTGGGTGTGTGTGCTCTCACGCTAGGCCGAAGAAGGGGATAATAAATGGTGTTGGACTGTTGGTAGCAGCCTAAGGTTTTTGGTTGCCGAACGAGAAGGGGAGGGGTGAGGGAAGGGGTTGAGGTCATTAATAATAAAAATTATTTAATAAAATAAATATAAAAAGACAATAGGGTTTATCTTTTAAAGAAAACTAACATAAAATGGAAAAAGTCTAAATTGTCATTCACTTAACAAGTTTTTTAACGGTCGTTAGAATGAAAGACAAAATCCAGATGCTTTTGCAAACAACAATATAATGGCCATATTGTCTTTTCAAAAATGTTGGGAGGAAAAGTGTTATAACCGACAAATTACTAGTACCAATTTGTAGTGTACTCTAGATATTTATATGATGCCACCTGTCAACCTTTCCACCATAGGTTGAGGATAACGTTTCAGACAACAACTGTAAAAGCAAAGTCACACACAACATGAACTAATCAACTTGCATTGCCTTTTTTGACAATCATGAACCATAGATATATGTTAAGAAGGGCCTAGCCCACAATACCTATCAGTTCACCAAGTTACATGACTCATATTTGCGTACATGGTATAGTTTTTTATTTATTTATTGTTATCTGATTTGGTCTAGATTCATTGAAACAAACCCCATATATTTGTGAGTATGGGACGCAAACATTTGTTATAGGTGTTTCATGTACTCTAAATTAGTCAAGTTCCCATTATCCCATATCTTGTCAATGTTTCTAGTTGTAGCAATCTAACACCTCAATCAATCTGTGATAGAAATACCCTTACGCACTTGTTGTCATATGTCTACTTTGTTGATGCGAAAAATATTGCTTATCAACGGATCACAATGCCCATACCAAACAAGTGTGATGCCATGATATAATGTTTCATAACTAATTATATGAAAGCAAAATAAAGAACACAAGCATATAACATGGTACCACAACTATGCAATTGTGTATATGACGCCTACAAAAACCAAAATGTATCTGAGTTGATTTAGTTTGTCTTAAGAAGAAATTAGCCATAATTTTCTCTTTACTCCATTTAATGTCGAATACAACTTTGTCGGCGAGCAACAATTCGACAAGTGCAACTTGTCCGATCTTCAAACAACTACATGCGACTTCCACTAAACGGCTCGAGATTGCACACACAAGTCACAAGTACATATATTTGTGCGTGTAACTTTTATTTGCTTTGAAAATTCAGATAATTCAAACAAATTGAATTAAAGAAAATCTATTTCTCTAGTCAATGTCCTACCTCTTTATTATTTTCGTTCTTTTGTAATAATTATACCTACTCTTATTTTTATTTAATATTCGTATTATATAATTTCAAACTAAAAGATATCTTTTAAAAGGATTTCATGGTTAGCATTTCATCGCATATGTACCACGTCATGTCTATATTTTAATTCAATTTTAGGTATTTAATTATGTGATATCACTTTTCCACCACAAGTTAAGGATATTGTTTGCGATCTTCATTTGTGATGATATAGTTATGGTGCGCTTTGGTACAATACCAAAATTTTTCTTCATATACATGTGCTAATAAATTATATTTGATATATGTAATTTTATTTTGTTTATTAATTAATTGTATTTGATACCAACTCTGTTTGTATTGGTTTTGTATCAATTCAAGTTATATATATATATAGAGAGAGAGAGAAAGAGAGAGAGGGAAGATCAAACGAGAACAATAACTATTTAAAAGAACACGAGAACTAACAAAATCATTAGTGATTTTACATTAATGCGCAAAAAAGTCACGCGGGCCTGAAACCGTGGCCAAAGTCCATTTTTTAGTGTGTTTATGTAAAATCACTAATGATTTTGTTAGTTCTTGTATTCTTTTAAATAGTTATTGTTCTCGTTTGAACCCGACTCTCTCTCTCTCTCTCTCTCTATATATATATATATATATATATATATATATATATTTATATGAAAACTTGTTATTTTATTTAAGTTTTAATGACATTTTAAGTTTGCAAGTAAGACATATCATGTTTAAGGGTTATTAATTGTAAAGTTAAAGCTTATAAACGTTAAAATACTTAAACTAAAAAAAGAACATATATTATTTAATATTCAATACATCAAAAAGTGAAAAACTAATACAAGCATTTAATAAATAAGGGAGTGTTTCCTAGGATATTTACAAACCGAAGTACCAAACAATGTTATACTTTGGCATATCCTTTTGCTTAGATAAAGATACCTTCTTCTTCTTCTGTTTTTTTTTTTGTTAAATTGCTATTTTCCTTCCTTTTCTTTAGAATTTAAAGTTTTTCATCCATATGGTTTACAATTATCGTTTTTTTATTCCCGAAGTTTATAATTTATTGTTGTTTTTGTTCCTCATACTTAATAGTAAACCACTAACGGAGTTAGCTTCATAGATGAAAACAACAATGAATCACAAACAACATTGACAAAAACCGTAATCTAAAAAGCACAAACACTAAAGTCACGAATTTTAAAAGTCTAAATGGTAACAAATACGCTACTTCAAATATCAAGAGAGATGAACAAACAAACTGTATTTGATGCACCCAAAAGCCATGTCATATCTCAATTTAACGTCGCAACAAACGTAAGACAACAAGTTTTTGCTCAAACATTATAAAACTCGTTTTAAACAAGAAATTTTAGAAATTGATGTATTTTCCAAGTTTCCACTCGAAAAGCTTTTATGGAGAAGGTGGAAATGAATTTAAAGTTGTTTTCAAGTAAAAAAAATGTGAAGGTAAAAAAAAAGAAGACAAAAGCTCGGAAAAATTGGAATAAAAATGTTGATACTTATTTTAGAACGATAGAGTACAAAACAATAAATAAATTAACAATGGCTAAAAAATCAGACTTGATCTTCATTATTCCCAGTTTCTCGAAGACTAGTGGATTTTCATTATTTCTAGTTTTCCGATTGTTTCGATCATAATTTTATCACATTTGATGTTGCACAAAATCAAGTTCAAGATTTGAAGGACAATGGCTACAGAGAGTTTGTCATTAGTTTAAAGTCTCCCCAAACTAGCGGTGGTTTCTGTTTTGAAGCTTTCAGTGCAGAGATATCCAGTGACTACCGCGACTTTCATGCTAGTCTAAACTAACGTGAAAGTTGCACGAGATTTTTTAGGCCAACGACTTTGTGAGACCATGCCATCATTTTCCCTGTTTTTGACATACCTCATTTCCTACCCTTTGTCCTTTATATTCTAATTTATATAGAAAGCTTGCCATCATCGTCACTAGAGATTTTCTTTGCTTTCTTTATACTCTACACCAATTCTTCTCTCTCTAGAAAACTTTCTTTAGTATATGTGAGTTTGAGATTGTGATATCGGTGTTCTTGGTGTATCTTGAAGATTGGTTGTTGATCTTGATCTAAGGATTATTGTACAAGCACTTGTAATCTCTTTGGTGGTAATATAACAATTGCTCTATCTTCTTTGGTGGATGTACACTATTACATCGATAGTGGAACAACGTTAAATCCTTGTGTTATATGTTTGTGATGTTGTTATATGTTTAGATCATATCATATATTGGTTGTTATTTAGTTGGTCAATGTTTTCTCTTTCGATGCAACATCAAGATCATATTATCTGCATTGTTATTTGGGTTTATTGTGCATTTGGATCTCTACAAGCATTAGGACCTTAGAAATTACTTGGTATTAAGTTCCATTACACATATTTTTCCCTACACTGATACCTAGCCTTGATTTGTTGTTTGAGTTGTTAGTGAAAATAGAAGTATTGTTAGAAGTACCTTTGCTCTGCCCAACCATTTCAGGTTATAAATATAATCAGGGTCAACCCTAGCCACGTGCATCTTGTGCGACCGTATAGGGCATCAAAGCCCGAAGGGGCATTAAGTTGTCATATATTACTAGTTTTTGGTTTAATAACTTGGGAATTGGACAACTGGAAACTCTAAAAATAGACCAAAGGCCTGGTAGTGATGGATACTGAATGTGCATCTTGAACCGGTGAAAGCCCAACATTTCAACAACTTAAGCTGATTTTTATTTAACTTCTTAACGAACAAACAAAATTTCTTAATGAATGAATTTGATCACAAAAAGTTTCGTTCTTTTACGTTCGTTCATTTAGTATTTTAATGAGCGAACATTAACGAACACATTTTCCTTAAGAATGAAAAAGAATACAAAAGATTCCATTTGTTTACTGTTCGTGTTCGTTCGTTTGTTCGGTTAAGTTAAACGAACAAACAAGAAAACAAAAACTTTCATTCGTTTATCATTCGTGTTAGGTTAAGTTAAACAAACAAAAACGAACAAGGCTCCGATTGTGTTTGTTTGGTTCGTTTTGCATATTGAAATTTGCAATGCACATGATCACATCACTGTATTAGCACAGTTGGAGCACCTTGTACGACAATAACAACATATTGTGATATGCCTCATTGGGCACTTGTTCTTTGCAATGCACAGTAGCATAAATTATGAACTTTATAATTTATTATTGTTCTTTTGACTCTTGTTTAATTTGAGGTTTGACATTACCACATTAGATTTACGCTTTAGTCTTTAGACTGTAACCGTCTGAGTTTTACTCTTTACTTATTATGACATTAACTTCGATATAATTTACTATTTTAGTTAAAACTAATTATAGTTTTCTTCATCTTTTAGTATTAAGTTCCATATATCGAAGTAAATATTCTATTTTGCTAATTTCAATTTGGAAAAAGGAAAACTTAAAAAGAAGGAAACACGATCTTAATTCATGTTTTATCCTTTTATCATTCCATATTTTGTAATTTGGGATTTTTGGTTTTTATGTTCCCCCTTTTGAATTTTTTTGTAATTATAATTAATAAAAATCAATGTGAGGATGAGTCACCTAGCTTAACTAGGTTTCAAACTATTTAAAAAAATCGTATGTTTCTTCGTTTCATTTGCCTAAAAAATAGGTAAGGGAATTTTTTAAATATTTTTTAAGAGGCAACCTTTGAATCGCTAAGAGGTGAATCCTATTTGGCAAAAAAAAAAGTTTGTCTCTTAATGGTTCCAAAACCCTCTGAATGATTTTGTATCTTGGGTCTCCCTTAACCATTAAGCGTCCTGATTTTATTCTGAACAATTACCAAACAATCATATTTCATTTTGCAATATATCATAAGAGCCTCTTAATCATTCTGACTACTTAATCATTCTGCACCAAATTATTCAGCAACTGTCAAACAACCCCTAATTCTTTTAGACATGTTGGTTTTGAATATTTTATTATAAAAAAAATATAGCATTTAAAGGTCTTAAAATTAAAGGGATCCGCTTGAAGCCATGAATCGACAAACTTCCCCGGGCCTTGGACAATTGTTAATAAAGGCCCAACCCATTTCACCCTACAATGGCCCAGTTACTTGACTCGTATTTGCTTACAATTATTAAATCGTTGTAGCTTCGGCAAATTATAATAGTTTTAGAAGGTGTTCGGGATTGCTTATTTAAATGACGTATTTGCTTATTTCATTTTATCATTGCAGATAAGTTATTTTTAGTGTTTGGATTGGGGAAAAAATTGTTTATGACTTTTTGTCACTGCAAATAAGTTGTTTTTGATTAGTTAGTCCATATTGACTTATCAACTTATTTAAAACAACTTATTACTTTTTTGGTTATTTTACATATATAAGCAATTTCAAACACCACTACACAACAACTTATTAACTTATTACGTTTTTGTACCACAACAATAAGCTAATCCAATTATTTATTTATTTATTATTTTTATTTTTTTTGAAAGGCAGCAGAAAATATATTAAAAACCAAGAGAGTATACAGGTGAAAAAAAACAAGACTGCGAGGTGCAGTAAAAAACAAAACCAAAAAGGCTCAACTGCCAAAACAACCCAAGTAAAACAACAACATAAGGAAAGGTACCGAAAGGAAACGAAGAATCCTTCAACGCGGATTATCCATTAAGTGTGAGAGCGGACGGGTTCTCAATCCACCGTTCCCATGAGATGGAGCCCTTTTTAAACCTTCTCGATACCCACTCGAACCGGGAGTCTTCCATGCATTGTGCGCCAAACGAATACGTTGATCTTGATTGGAATAAGACTGTTCCACATGGTTACTGGACTTGAAGAGTCACCTCCAAGACATCTGTCTTCAATTAAGGCCTTCAGTTTCTTTACTTCAAGACTCCCGTTTTCGGATAGGTTCCACCACCATTTGTCCCTGCGATGAATAAGAGGATAAACATGTTGCAATAATAAGAGAAGATCCGTCAATTCAGTTGTGGCCCGACCCCTAAGTGTTCTCGACCAGTCCCACTCTCACTCCCAATGATCTTGAACCCACACGTCCCTATAAAGAGAAAAGGAGATAATGGATCACCCTGTCTAACTCCTCTCGACATTTGGAATTCCTCAGTAGGAGATCCATTGACAAGGATAAAGATTGAGGCAGATCGTAGGCACTTTTCAATCCACTTGCACCTTTTCTCTCCGAAGCCCATAAGTCTCATAGTGGTAAGAAGGAAATCCCAGTTAAGGCTATCAAATGCCTTTTCAAAATCAACCTTGAAAACAAGACATTTTTTCCTACCCTTTTTTAAGAAATCAATTGATTCATTTGAGATCAGCACCCCGTATAGAATATACCGATCCTTGATGAAAGCATTTTGGGATTCTCCAATGACCTTACCGATCACTTTTTTGCAACGTTCGTGTAACACCCCGATTTTCGAAAGGTATCATTTCAAGTTTATACAGAAACCGATATATTGAAGAAAAATAAGATATTTTATTTTGGGCTTGAATCCTTGGTTTTATAGTCTTTATGAATAAAGGATTCAATTACGAGACCAACGGTTCTTTCCGGAGCGAAAACAGAGCTATAACGAAGAAGTTATGACCAAAACAGTTTCGGTACGTGTTAGGCTATAATGCCCGGCGATTGTGACAGTGTCACAATCGCCTGTCATGGTCGCCAGAGCCCGAAAACTCTCGGTACAATCTCAGCGATTGCGCCCGGCGATTGTGACATTGTCACTATAGCCTGGCGCAATCGCCTGGGTGTATCAGAGTGTTAAAATCGCGATTTTCAGCCCCAAACTTCATTTCTTCATATCTCTCTCATTTCAACTCCGATTTTGGTGATTCAACTTGCTACGGTTTTGCTTTTGAGAGAGTTTCAAGGATATGGAAAGAGATTGGAAGTCTATTGAAGTATACTAGAGTATTTTGTGGTGGTAATCTTCTCATCTCTCCCTATTCATCTTCTTCCCCAAAGTTTTCTAGGGTTTCATCCACCCTTTGTTCTCCCTTCTATAGATTGAAGGTTTGTGATCATTTTGGTGAACTAGAGGTATTTTGATTGGAGGATTCAAGTTTGGATTAAGGTAATCTTCTACTCTCTTCATTTATGGAAGTTAGGGTTTTGCACAAAATAGAGATATTAATGTTAAGTGTTTGGGGAACAATTATTTATGGTGGAATATGTATATTTATGGTTGGAACCTTGTGCATCTAGGTTTTTGGAAGATTTGGTTTGAAGAATCAAGTTCTTCAAGGAAAGTTCTAAGTGGGTAAAATCTAGATTTAGTCTAAATCTAGCAAGGTGAGTTACTAAACTTTTGTAAAAACTGGATACACATCAAATTTGTTTAATTGTTGTTATTATCACATATTTGCTCAAAATGGTCATCTTTACGGGTTTAAGTATTTGATGGTATTTCCATGGGATTATGTGAGATATATGTATATGAAGTATCATCCCATGATTTACACTATGTTGTGTAATTATTTGGGGATTTACATTATGTGTGCCCACAATGGGTATTCGACATGATTAAGGAATATATGTTTGGTATAACATGATGATTTCCATTCGGAATACACTCTTGGTGTTATTGTATCTACAACGTGGCTATGTGGATATTCATGTCATATGATGGATTTACATGCTTAGGATGGTAATATTGTGTTCTTGGTTGATACCCGAATGACTAACGGGTTGAAACAC
This sequence comes from Arctium lappa, assembly GCA_023525745.1. NCBI lineage: Eukaryota > Viridiplantae > Streptophyta > Magnoliopsida > Asterales > Asteraceae > Arctium > Arctium lappa. The sequence goes on from CM042047.1 coordinate 6,931,995, forward strand.
ATCTTTGAGACCTCCTATATGCATTATGTGGACGAACCAAGTATGTGATTCACTATAGGAATGTAGGTGGGTGACATTTGGAGAATTTCCTAAGGTGGTGGTCTCCCATGTACCTAGACCTCCGCCGTCGGGGAATTTCCTAAGCGGTAGTCCCTGGTGCGTGTCGGGCCTTTGGGTTGTCAGTGAAAGTGACTTCAAGGTGCATTGCCTCTTTGGGTGAACCGGATTGGAGATATGGGTCGCTCCCGTTGACTCCACATCTACGTGATTATTTGGTTATTTGCTGATAAGAGTCATGTATGTTCTACCATGCTATTTCTTGTTCAACTCACTAGGCTTTTTGGCCTAACACTTGTTTGGTGTCGATGTGTATCTCAGGTTTTAGCGGCTTCGGTTCTAAGCTGGCTTGGTGCTTGGGTGAGAAATTTGGGAATATTGCATTTGGACTTACTTTTGGTAGGAGAAGCCTTTGGGTTTATAAATGACACCCTTATTTGTAATCTCTTTTCTAGTTATAGAAATTAGATTAGTTGGTGGTTATTTATTGTCCGTTTATTTACGACTGTATTTAAACAGGTTTTTGTATTTTCCCCATTGTTGGGAGGCTCTTGCTTTGGCAATTTTATATACCGCATGTCCGTTTTTTCGGATTTTTGTTATCCCTATTTTTAGGGTGTTACAGTTCGGCAAGGATTTTGGCAATTATTTTATAATAGCAATCGATAAGGCTAATTGGCCTATAATCGCGAAGCTCTAAAGGGTTGGTCGATTTGGGGAGTAGAGTTATGAACGAGGAGTTGCATCCATTACTAATCAGCCCCGTCTCCCAAAACCAGTTGATCGCCTTCAAGAGGTCCTCTTTGATGACACCCCCAGAAGGATTTGATGAATCTGAAATTAAATCTGTAACACCCCGATTTTTCGAAAGGTATCATTTCATGTTAATACAGAAACCGATATATTAAGGAAAAATAAGATATTTGATTTTGGGCTTGAATCCTTGGTTTTATAGTCTTGATGGATAAAGGATTCAATTACGAGACCAACGGTTCTTTCCGGAGCAAAAACGGAGCTATAACGAAGAAGTTATGGCCAAAACAGTTTCAGTACACGCGAGGCTATAGTGCCCGGCGATTGTGACAGTGTCACAATCGCCTGTCAAGGTCGCCGGAGCCCGAGAACTCTCGGTACAATCTCAGCGATTGTGCCCGGCGATTGTGACATGGTCACTATAGCCTGGCACAATCGCCCGGGTGTTTCAGGGTGTTAAAATCGCGATTTTCAGCCCCAAACTTCATTTCTTCATATCTTTCTCATCGTAGCTCCGATTTGGGTGATTCAAGTTGCTACGGTTTCGTTTTTGAGAGCTTTTCAAGGTTATGGAAAGAGATTGGAAGTCTATTGAAGTATACTAGAGTATTTGGTGGTGGTAAGCTTATCATCTCTCCCTATTCATCTTCTTCACCAAAGTTTTCTAGGGTTTCATCCACCCTTTGTTCTCCCTTTCATAGATTGAAGGTTTGTAATCATGTTGGTGAACTAGAGGTGTTTTGATTGGTGGATTCAAGTTTGGGTTAAGGTAATATTCTATTCTTTTCGGTTATGGAAGTTAGGGTTTCGGTATTAGTTGAGGTATTCATGTATATGGTTTGGGAAATGATTCTTTGTGTTTGATTATGTATATTTATGGTTGGAATCTTGTGGATCTAGGTTTTGGAAGATTTGGTTTGAAAAACCAAGTTTCTTCAAGGAAATCTCTAAGTGGGTAAAATCTAGATTTAGTGTAAATCTAGCAAGGTGAGTTTACTAAACTTTTGTTAAAACTGGATACACATCATAATTGTTTATTTGTTGTTATTATCACATATTTGCACAAAATGTTCATCCTTACGGGTTTAAGTATTTGATGGTGTTTTCATGAGACTATATGAGAAATATGTTTTAACAAGTATCATACCATGATTTACTTTATTTTGTGAAAGTATTTGGGGTCTTCATTATGTACACCAACAATGGGTATTTTGGGTTATCTTTTATGAGTATTTACCATGATTTGCTCTATTGGTCGGATATTTGGGACTTGTTCCATGAATGTACATTGTTGGCATTTTGGCATGATATGGATTATATGTGGTATAGTAGATGATAAATTCTACTTGGAATGCCTTCTTGGCGATTTAATTATTGAACATTGAATATGTTGGAATTTGAGTCTCACATTGGACTTATGTGAGGATGGTAGCATAGTACCCATGGTTGGTATCGAAATGCATTGGTAGATATATACCTAAAGACCTCCTATATATATTATGTTGGACGAACCAAGTCGGTAGACACTAGGAGGATGTAGTCTTGGGCGCCACCGTGTGGGTATGTGCCTAGACCTCCGCCATTCGGGGTAATGCCATGGTTGTAGTCCTCGGGTGTGCCGGGCCTTTGGGTGTCACTCTTAGTAGTTGGCACTAAGGTACATTGTCTCTTTGGGTGGAACTGATTGGTGCTATGGGTCTCCCCTATTGACTCCACATTGTTGAACTCTGGTTAACTGCTGATAAGAATTGTAACTGCTCATGCATGCTTATTATTGTTCAACTCACTAGGCTTTTTGGCCTAACACTTGCTTGGTGTCGATATGTATCTCAGGTTATAGCGGCGCTGGTTCTAAGATGGCATAGATGCTTGGGTGAGAGATTGAGGGATATTGCATTTGGACTTACTTTTGGTAGGAGAACCTTTGGGTTTATAAATGACACCCTTATTTGTAATCTCTTTTCTAGTTATGGAAATTAGATTAGTTGGTTGTTATTTATCGTCCGTTTAATTACAACTGTATTTAAACAGGTTTGTGTATTTTTTTTCTCCATTTAAGGAGGCTCTTGCTTTGGCAATTTTTAGTATACCTCATGTCCGTTGTTTTCGGATTTTTGTTATCCCTATTTTTAGGGTGTTACAAGTTGGTATCAGAGCTCTAGTTTAAGTGAACTAGGCATGAATGTAAGATGTCTAGACTTAGACTGAGTATGTTAGACAATGATTGTGAGATGGGTAGAATTTCTAAGATGGGTTAGTCTTAGAGTCGACGGAAACTATGGTTATCAAGCGTTGGGGATATGGTAACGAGAACCTTTATGTATTATATGTTCATAATTTCACCTAGCTAATGTTATTATGAGGATATTTATACGTGATGGTGCTCGAAGTGCCGTTACTGTGACAATTGGTAAGGTAGTAGTACGTTCTGTTGTGCTTGGTTTACTAATGTTATGATATTTAGTAGACGTGGTAGTACGTTTTCTTCGTGTTCAATTTTGTTAATCTCTTTCTTATTCATCCTCGTGCTTGTATGAACGGCCTTGGTATGTCGACCGTTGGGGTGGTAAGAAAGTTTCTGAATTGGTAACCATTAGAAAAGGTTAATGTTTTATTATTCGTTACTTGGAGTGACGGTAAGTATGGTGATTGCATTAAGTGGACAGTTTCGAGTGGGATTGATTGGTTGGATTAGAACCATTGACTTTTAAATCGATGTATTCGAGGAGAAATTGTAAGGTGAACCTATGAAGTCCGTGGCTTTGCCTTAAGATGTTGAGCATCTGGATGACGATAGTGTAACTATAGAAATCGAGGAGCGTGAGTTCAAGTGGATTTGTTAAAACGGTGTACATGCCAAAATGGTTATTTTAAAGTGTTGTACATTAAATGGTTAACTATTGATAAGTTTTGAGTATTTTGAAGTAAAAATGTATTTTACTTAGTATTTGTCAAAGTGTGAGTATTTTAATGAGTTTTCATATTTGATATACTTGGCTTATTTTAGTTCCATAAAATACTCATATTTGGAATTTGGACATCTTAATAAATAATAGCATGATTATAGCATTTTGGATTTTGTACAAATATAGTCCATTTCATGACTTAAGCATCTTGGTAATCTTGGTACAAATGAAGTCTATTACATGTTGTATGCATTTTTGTGTATTTGCATTCATAAACCCTTTTGAAACTCTTTGGTCCCAATACGTGTTGAGTTTTGGGTTAATCACGTCTTTGAGGCATGTGTCTTTATAAACGTCGCTTAAAGACATTTCATTATTTGGGGGACCGATAATTATTGGTCAAATGGATTTTGAGCATTTTAGCTCAGTGTTGGCTTAAAAGAGTCTTGTGGACATTTGTCCGGTTTTAATGGCTCGATGTGGAATCCAATTTATGACGTACATCTTAATGCATTTCATTGCATATGCATAATCATTACACGCTCGAGTGCTTTTGTCATTCATGTGTAGTCGCGTATTTTTTTTGGCTGTGTTGCATTGGATCCATAGGCATGTGAGTCAGTCTTATTGGATGGTCAATTGGGTAGTACGGAGTTGGACCCCGGGACTCATGTTTTATGACCAAAACTTGACAAGTAGGCACTAGGATGAGGTAGTCTTGGGCGACACTGTGTGGGTGTGCGCCTAGATCTCCGCCGTAGGGGAACTTTCTCAGTTGTAGTCCTCGGACGTGTCGGGCCTTTCGGGTGTCCTTTGTGGCATCAAGGTATCTCGTCTCTTGGGTGAAACTTGTCAAGGATTCGTAGGGACACTTGGGCTTTCATGTCGTTAGGTGTCATACGATGAACGTTGTAGGAGTAGCATACTTCGTGATCTTCCGCTCTCAACGGATACGGGTATCCCCGTTATTGGTCGTTGTATTTTGTTATTTAATTGTCCATTTGGTGCATACGATTTTATAAACCGTTGGAAAATTCATGTCATTGAATTAGGAGTCGTTTTGGAAACATGAAGAGAAATAGTTCATTTGGAAAACATTTTGTTGCAACCAATGAGAAGTTTTGTTTATTTTGAAATGTTTAGTTTTATGAACATGTCGAGTCATCCATTTTGGAATCTTTGGGTATTTTGGTAAATAAATCATGTTGAGATGTTTCCTCGATGATTTTACATATATAATTGGAGTTCAATTGACGTAAGTGTCATTTTGTGTATTTGATCTTATAAACCTTTTTCAGAAAATACATATTATTGTGTTATGAGGCATTTTAAAAACATAAGAATATGAGTTCCTTTGAAAAAATGGTTCGTCTCAACTAGCAATGAGATTTTAGTTAATTATACTTTGGGTCATGTATGCATATCTTATTGGAAATTTCCGTCATGGTATTTTAGCCAATGTTTTAGAACGATGAGAGCATGTTTATATTTGGCTTTGAACTCGAAAATGACATAAATTATTTTATGTTTTAGCCGGGTGCATACGCATGTCAATCTACTAGCTTTGTGAAATAAACGGTCACATGCAAGTTTTGTTGTGAAATCTTATTTCGTACCGCATTGTGACTAAAAGAGAGAAAACTTTAAGAGTTTGATATTGAGCATGTGGTCTTGGGTTTTGCAAACATTTTATTTATACAGTTTGGAATTAAACTAAATTACTCTTACAATTGCTCAAATCGCATGCATATGTCTTTACTAAATTTTGGGGAATAAACCGATGTATGCGAGTCACAATGGGAAGTTTTATTTAACGATATTTCATGGTTCATTTGCAGAAATTTTGGGGTTCGATTTCGTGAATTTCCTTTCTGTAGTTTTGTATGAAAGTCTTGTCATACACTGTTTTAGTACATGAAACTATTTCTCGTTCTTTACATAAATTATACTGTTTGTGTGAGTAATCGTATAAAAGATTTATGTTATTTCGGATGGAACTTTTGCCCATAACATATTTCAGTTATTGATTTTACTGATAGGAGTTTTCTGTAATGCATGAAATGAATTTTCGGTTGCACGTTGTTGTAATTACAATTTTGGGTATATATGTTTTATTGGTGCGGCCCAAATTTGAAACGCGTATAATATATATATATATATATATATATATATATATATATTTATTTATTTACCTTCCTATTGTGTTGTTACATTTGGGAAATGATTGGACGTATATAGGCCTTGTTGGAAATTTTATCTTCCGATGTTTTGTGTTAAAGTAAAAGATTTTAAAGTTGAAGTGGTGAAATCCTCTTTTGGGGAGTTGTACAAACTTTTATTGCACATGTTATGGAACGGAAAGTTATTTTCATACGCATAGCATAAATTGATGCACACTAAGACCCTGGTAGTCCATTTTAAAATTTTTCTACGCATCTTTCGTTATCGTTGTATTAGTGTAAGTAATGATCAAATGAGTTTTGAAAATGATTATATGTGTGGCATTGGTGATCAATTTTGAAACCTATCGAATGCACGATAGTATATTTTCACCGCACGTTTAATTGTTATAAAACTTATGTATTTGAGAGTTTTATAAATATCAAATTGACATAGTAGTGTGAAAAACCTTGAACTCATTGGGCTATAGGTGTAAGCCCCCTCGTGTTAGAAGTCTATATTAAGGAATAAAAGAGTCCTCAGAGTTTGAGGCGTTAGGCATGTGCTTTCTCCCAGTTAGTTAAGTAACGACCTTTATGCTTCGTTAAACCTACGGACTAAAATCGTGTTAGGTTGTTTGGGAATGGTTGGTTTTGGAATTGTGGGAACTTGGTACGACGGCATGCTATGTGTCGGTGGTGTACTATATTGTTGGGTAATTGTGAATAATGATGATGTTATGGTTGGCTGGTAAAGAAATTAGATGTTGATAATTAAGAATCAATCATTGAAGAGACCTTGATGCGTCATATTTAGAGGTATCGAAGGGAATTGTTTGCCTTGGAGTATTCTTGGTGGAAATGACTAGATAAGGTCATAAGTTGCTTTCGGGATAATATGTTCAATCTAAGGTTGGGAGGCAACCGAAAATTTCTTGATGGGGAAAATGAATTGATAAAGACTCGATGCTCTTTACGTCGTCGGAAAGGTGCATTGAACCTTATAATTTGAGTTCATGGCAACTTGTTATGTGGAATTCAGTGGCAACGTCAACGGGATATAATTGGGATCGAATATGAGGTCAAGCTTAGTGAAAGCATTCCTTTTGAATAGAAAATCAATAGATCTTTCCAAGTGCTATGTTGGGTTCTTGGTTAGTGTCAGATTTCGAGGACGAAATCTCTTTTAAGGTTGGGAGGATTGTAACACCCCGATTTTTCGAAAGGTATCATTTCATGTTAATACAGAAACCGATATATTAAGGAAAAATAAGATATTTGATTTTGGGCTTGAATCCTTGGTTTTATAGTCTTGATGGATAAAGGATTCAATTACGAGACCAACGGTTCTTTCCGGAGCGAAAACGGAGCTATAACGAAGAAGTTATGACCAAAACAGTTTCAGTACACGCGAGGCAATAGTGCCCGGCGATTGTGACAGTGTCACAATCGCCTGTCAAGGTCGCCGGAGCCCGAGAACTCTCGGTACAATCTCAGCGATTGTGCCCGGCGATTGTGACATGGTCACTATAGCCTGGCACAATCGCCCGGGTGTTTCAGGGTGTTAAAATCGCGATTTTCAGCCCCAAACTTCATTTCTTCATATCTTTCTCATCGTAGCTCCGATTTGGGTGATTCAAGTTGCTACGGTTTCGTTTTTGAGAGCTTTTCAAGGTTATGGAAAGAGATTGGAAGTCTATTGAAGTATACTAGAGTATTTGGTGGTGGTAAGCTTATCATCTCTCCCTATTCATCTTCTTCACCAAAGTTTTCTAGGGTTTCATCCACCCTTTGTTCTCCCTTTCATAGATTGAAGGTTTGTAATCATGTTGGTGAACTAGAGGTGTTTTGATTGGTGGATTCAAGTTTGGGTTAAGGTAATATTCTATTCTTTTCGGTTATGGAAGTTAGGGTTTCGGTATTAGTTGAGGTATTCATGTATATGGTTTGGGAAATGATTCTTTGTGTTTGATTATGTATATTTATGGTTGGAATCTTGTGGATCTAGGTTTTGGAAGATTTGGTTTGAAAAACCAAGTTTCTTCAAGGAAATCTCTAAGTGGGTAAAATCTAGATTTAGTGTAAATCTAGCAAGGTGAGTTTACTAAACTTTTGTTAAAACTGGATACACATCATAATTGTTTATTTGTTGTTATTATCACATATTTGCTCAAAATGTTCATCCTTACGGGTTTAAGTATTTGATGGTGTTTTCATGAGACTATATGAGAAATATATTTTAACAAGTATCATACCATGATTTACTTTATTTTGTGAAAGTATTTGGGGTCTTCATTATGTACACCAACAATGGGTATTTTGGGTTATCTTTTATGAGTATTTACCATGATTTGCTCTATTGGTCGGATATTTGGGACTTGTTCCATGAATGTACATTGTTGGCATTTTGGCATGATATGGATTATATGTGGTATAGTAGATGATAAATTCTACTTGGAATGCCTTCTTGGCGATTTAATTATTGAACATTGAATATGTTGGAATTTGAGTCTCACATTGGACTTATGTGAGGATGGTAGCATAGTACCCATGGTTGGTATCGAAATGCATTGGTAGATATATACCTAAAGACCTCCTATATATATTATGTTGGACGAACCAAGTCGGTAGACACTAGGAGGATGTAGTCTTGGGCGCCACCGTGTGGGTATGTGCCTAGACCTCCGCCATTCGGGGTAATGCCATGGTTGTAGTCCTCGGGTGTGCCGGGCCTTTGGGTGTCACTCTTAGTAGTTGGCACTAAGGTACATTGTCTCTTTGGGTGGAACTGATTGGTGCTATGGGTCTCCCCTATTGACTCCACATTGTTGAACTCTGGTTAACTGCTGATAAGAATTGTAACTGCTCATGCATGCTTATTATTGTTCAACTCACTAGGCTTTTTGGCCTAACACTTGCTTGGTGTCGATATGTATCTCAGGTTATAGCGGCGCTGGTTCTAAGATGGCATAGATGCTTGGGTGAGAGATTGAGGGATATTGCATTTGGACTTACTTTTGGTAGGAGAACCTTTGGGTTTATAAATGACACCCTTATTTGTAATCTCTTTTCTAGTTATGGAAATTAGATTAGTTGGTTGTTATTTATCGTCCGTTTAATTACAACTGTATTTAAACAGGTTTGTGTATTTTTTTCTCCATTTAAGGAGGCTCTTGCTTTGGCAATTTTTAGTATACCTCATGTCCGTTGTTTTCGGATTTTTGTTATCCCTATTTTTAGGGTGTTACAAAATCCGTCCGGTACCGGGGCTTTTGAACAACCACACATATTGATTGCATTCCAAACTTCTGTTTCCGAGAAAGTAATCTCTAGTGAATCAGCTTCCTCACGAGATAACTTCTTAATTTCATCGCTGTAAAAAGATGGTCGGTGGGGAATTTTTTCAGCAAAAATATATGAAAAATAGTTAAGGAAAGCATGTTTTAGAGTCGATGGGTCTTCACATCCTTTGCCATTCACCATCAGACCACGAGTGTTATTTTTATTATGACGACTTCGAAGCGTATAATGAAAGAAACGCGTATTTTCGTCGCCTTCAATGTCCCATCGAACCCGAGATTTTTGCTTCACCATCTGCGATTTTTTGTGCTCTTTCTTGAACCAATTCCTTCTTGCCTCCCTCCACTTTAAAATTTCTCCCTCGTTCAGATCCTTTAGTTCCGCTAAGGTCTCCCACTTACATGCTTCCTTTTTGCTATCTTCAATTTCGCCATCCAGATTGCCCATTTTATTTTTTCTCCATATTTTAAGGCATTTTTAACATTTTTTAATCGATCTCGGAAGATGAAATCTGGGGTGGTGGATTGAACTTGTGTGTGCCAGGCCTCAATAATGATTTCCTGAACCGTGGAGTCTTCGAGCCAAGTGTCAAAAAAACGGAAAGACTTGGGTCCAAAATCAACAATGATATCCTTTAAAAGCAACGGGACGTGATCGGAGAATTTTCTTTCAAGAGGAGTGACGCTTAGGTTGTTCCATGTTTTTAGGAAACCTTCAGAAACTAGGAAACGATCTAGTTTGCTTAACTTTAACCCGTCGCCGCTTATCCTCATGAAAAGTTTTTTCCCCATTGGCACCTCGAACAAAAGAGAATTACGGATAAAGTTATTGAACTCGATTGCCCCTTTTTCTTTAAAAACGGAATTTTTTCATTCTGAGGGTTTTCTAACCTCGTTAAAATCTCCAAAAACACACCATTTCGTCTCTAAATTATCGATCACAGTAGCCAACCAGTTCCACATAACAGATTTCTTGTCGTCGGTTTGAGGCCCATAAACATTAATCATACAGATCTCCCCCTCAATTCCTTTCCAACGCCCTTTTATTGCAAGGAAATTGTCGTATCCTACAGCTTGATTACCCACGAAAATGGATGAGTCCCAAAATGATAAAATTCCCCCTGATCTGCCTTTTGCGGGAACATAAGCGAACCCAACGTTTTCAGCACCCCAAATTTTTTCTATATCACGATCGATAAAAGAATTGCATTTCGTTTCATGTATTCCGAAGAAAGTAGGTCTTTCCTTGTTGCATATACTATGTAACCAACCTATTTTAGCCGCCGAACCCATACCACGAATATTGAGAGACAACATTTTCATAAACATAAGACTAATTGAATCGACGGAAGATACCTGGATATTTATCGGGACCCTCCTACACCTTGCTTGTCTTTCCAAATGAAACCAATTTGCGCTCCGACTTCTTGTGCTTTCTCCGAATCATGAGCACTTAGCGAGTCGAGGACGTGATTTCGTATGCTTGCTCCTCCCGAACTGACCGATATTGAGGATGAAGCTTTCTGTCCTGAAAACTTGCGAGACCCAAGATCACATTTTGTCGAAGATTTTGAACCGTATTTCTCCCTAGCCATTTCCTTTAGCATACGCATACTCAATTTACCTCTTCGGAGATCGTATCCTCTTGAATTTACACCTTTGACTTTGGTGTTGATCTTCGTGTTTTTAAATAAAGAATTATTTTCGAAAGATATTTTTTCAGAAGAGGAAACACGGTGTTCAGAACAATGACTATGGTTCTTGGGCTTTTCCTTCACGGTCGTATTTTGTTTTGGCCCAACTGAGGTTTGAAACCCAGAAATGGTTTCGTCAACGTTATCAATTTTTATTGAATTTTCTGTTGGCCCAACATTAAGTGAGGGTCCGTCAACCGAGTTGATGTTGAGGCATTTGGGGACACCAAATTCTGCAGGAGACTGAGAGTCGGTGACTTTTGAGCTTCCCATGCATGTCTGATCGGCGGGAATCGGAGAAGCTTGATCGGTGGGAGCCGAAGATGAGTGATAATTTTCACTTCTATCTGGATTGTTTTTCAGCTGAACTTCCGGTTGCCCGATAGGTGAATGGGAATCCTGAACATCCTCCAACTTTTTACCCATGCTACCCACCTCAAGATCGTCATCCCAATCTTCTGCGTCGAAACCTCCATTGCCGAATTCGTCCTTTGAATTACATGTTTCACCATCACTATCATATTCGGAGGAGGTTTCCTCCGAACACATTTCCAAGATCTCTTTTGCGTCCTCGGATACTCTAATTTTAAAGGTGCAATTTCCGTGTTTAATTTCGAGAGATTCTTCTATTGGATTGGTGTCGATAGCATGAATGCAGACTTTCCCCATTACTAATGATTGAGCTTCTAGAGCCGAGCAATTTCGAGTTTCTATTACAGTACCCCACCATTCCGCGATACTGATGAAAACGCTATTTGTCCAGCATTGGACCGGAACCCCAAGGATATTGATCCAAGTTAGTCTCCCTTCCGACTTGTAACTCGAATCCCATTTCCTTAAATTCCATATCCACTGACGAATTCCATGTTTCGGTACTTCAAGAATGTTGTTTACTGTTTCCTCATTCTCCATGACAAGAAGCACTTCCTTTCCTCCTAAGTACTTGAGATCGAAACTTGATAGGCCCTCCGTCTTACAGAGCTCTGATATATCCTCCATGAATTCCAACTTTTTTACCTCCCCGATAATGCTTCGAGATAGCATCTCCTGTAGATTTGGATCCGTAATAACCTGCAGAGACCTTTCTTCCACGTATGGAAACGATTTATCTCCCGGTACCTGTTTTTCACTGAAGCTACAAGTTGTTGACGCCCCTTTTACCACCTCACTGTACTTCCGAGAGTCCCTTCTACCTTCGATATCTGGTATACGGTTGGGGCGAAAAACATTTTGCTCCTTCTTTCTTGCTGCACCTGCAACTACTTCTTCTCTTGATTTGGCCTTGTAAACCATTAACTTCTCCTTTCCGATGAAGATGGATTTTAACAAATTTTCAAACTCCATTAAGTTTGCAATGTTATTGAACCTTACAAACCCGAATCTTAAACCGTTACGTAATCGTTTTCTTGCCAAGTATACATCCGCTACCAGACCATATCTTTTGAACATCTTCCATAGATCTGCAACACTCCAGTCCTCCGGAAAGTTTAAAAAGAGAAACGAAGTCACTCCATGGTGATTAAACCTGTTATTGATCCTATGTGCAGCCTTCTGATTGTATTCCCTTCTAGTTCCTAATGTCGCCGATGTTGTCACTCGCCGGAAACCTTTCACCTCCCTCACTCTCCACTCGCCTCTCTCTCTCTCACCATTTTTTATTAAGGGTATAAAATATGGGTCCCAACCAATATTTTTTTTATTTATAAAACTCTTTTTTGTCACCACATAAGTTAATAAGCACTAAAAAGAACATAAGTTGTTTTAAATAAGCAATTACAAACACCCCCTTAATTGATAGATGGATGCTTATTACGTATCTTTATCTAATTCAGATCATATCTAAAGGCACACTCACAAGGTGTCCTTAGAGTATAAAGTTAGAGAGCTCCACGTTACGACTACTAGTTGGGCGTTTTATGTACGCCAAACACCTTGATCCGTCTTTCCGCACTTGGTTAGGGAGAAATTTTCATTTACCCTAACAAGTTATAATGCTCATACCAAACAAGTGTGATGGCTAACAATCAACAATCACAACGAAATTATCAGATTCTAAAGATATAATGTCTCAAGACAAATTAAACTAAATGAAAGAAGGTTAAACTACACAAGCATGTTGTTTGAGTTTTAAAATCATTTATAACCGCAAGTGTACGGTGTCATAGCATACGAGTCGAACACGGGGAGACAATGGAGTAAACACAGATTTACTCACGATATTAGCAAGTTGCGCGCAATCATTTTCAAAGATTTGATTAACGCTAAAAATCGAATAAATACAACTAAATACTTAAGGTACGCTAAACATAACGAAACTAAGAGTCAAGCAAGACTATGCAAACATACGAAAATAGGAAACAAGTAAGACTAGATTAACAACTAGAACAAGAGCCGAATAACAAACTAATTAACATTAGGAACTCAATTTGAAAAACATTAAATTCCACACTAAGCTATCTAAAATGGTGAATATCGGTTTGGACCATTCAAAGTGGGATTTGTCAAATTCAAACATTACTTTTGCCCCTCTTCCAAGGCGACAAAAACTTTTCTTAATTGAAAACCGATTATTTCCATATCGATTAATTCTAAGAAGAAGCTTTAAGCAAGACAAATTATTCCCAAATAATCAAAACATCTATTTTCATGATGTGATAAAAAACACCAATTGATTAACCCAAGTCAAAACCAAATTTCCATTTAGATTTCAACGGTTAAATTCAACAATTATCGATTAGTGATTATTTAACAACCCCTAACCTCCGTTAGTCGGCTAACTAAACAACCATTTTATCGATAAATCATTTACTTAAAAACAATCAATCGATACAAATCAAGTCCTTAGTTACCAATATTCATCCTAAACTATGAATTAACCAAACATAAATTGAAGAAACTTGAAATTACTAAGAATCAAATGAACAAAAATTAAGAAAGCAAGATATTAAACTAATAAGAAGATTAAACAAGAACTATTTTATGAAGAAAACAATTTAGAAATGATAAAACATAAAAACCCTAAATCTAGATTATCAAGAACAATAAATAATGATAAAATCTAATCTAGCAAACATGAACTATAGTTTAAGATTGAAGAAAAACAAGGTAATAAAGCTATATATCGATTGAATAGACTAGACAAGGCCAAAATCAAGGAAAAAGGTAGAAACCATGAAATTACTTGGATAATCTAGATCTATGAACCAAATATGTGCAGGAAATTAAAATCAACAATCCAAACTCAAATATCTAAGCTATAAACACAAATTAAGAAATAAAAGAAAGCATAAAAGGGAGAATGAGATACAATTACTCTCTAATTCATAGATTCATGCTTAAAATCGAGTTCGATCCATGGCCATAGCTGCAAATCCAGAGTTTGTAATCTCCCTCTCCATATTAAAGAGGCAAAAAATCTACTCCAATATGTAAAGGAAACCCTAAAATTGGTAGAGAGTATAATGGGGGCTTCATATCTAAAACATAGCACCAAAAACCTTAAATATCCAGGCCCAAATGACCGAAATAGCCCTATCCAAACACAAAAATTCGGGACAGCAGTGCCGTTTGCAAACGCGCTCTTTAATGTTTACGGCCGCGAGCAGTGCAAAATTGACAAGTGACAACATCCATATTTCCTCTAGCTCGCGGCCACGCACCTAAATGCTCGCGGGCGTGAGTAGTTTCCAACTTCTTCTCCATCTTTTCCGCTTTCTACACCGCTTTCACTTCCTTCCTTCTTCTCTTTCTCGAGTCCACACACACCTACACACTGAAAATACTCGCAAAAATATGAATATGCCTGCGACAACATAATAGGCATCGAAATGAGAAAAACTAAACAAAAAGGTAAGAAAAATGCATGAGACACGCTAGAACTGGACACCAAAGCAATGCAATCTATGCTATAAAATGAGAATAAAACGTACAAAACACATGTAACCTGGTTCTACAACCTTGTGATCTGTAGAACGCCTACAAAACCCAATATATGATGGTTACAATGGTTGTAACTCTCTTAATTATTGTTTATTCATTTTTTAATGAAATAGTATTGACAACCTATCCACTTTTGGTTTATCTATATCTATACTATATTATAAAGACGACATAAAAAACTCTTAAATACATTATTTTATGCATAAAGTACCACTAATTCAAGCCAAATTACTTAATTTACAAATTTTTAATACATTATTTCCCGTTGCAACGCACGGGTACACAACTAGTTATATTATAAAACACGGATAAAAACTCTTAAAAATAATTGTTAATGCTTAATGTACCGTTATTTAATGTTAATTATTTAAAATCTTTTAAAAACAACCATTAAAGTTTTATGTACTACATTTAATGCTATTTATTAACATTCAATCCTTATCTCTAACCACTTTAACTCCCCTGCATAATTAAATACATGATAAAAATCAATTTTTAAATATAAAAAATCTAAAATATAATTAAGAAAATCTAACATAATATTTAATGTTTAATTAAAAAAAGCATTATAGTATTAAATCTAAAATACATTATATTATTATTAAACTATCGAAGAAACTTTAAAAACAAATTTTTATACATTAAGTATTGTTTATTGATACACGTTACTTAAAATGCAAGACTACAAGTAATGATGCATTAATACAAATTTCTAAAACTATATGTTTGAATTAATAATTAACTAATAAACATAATCAAAACAGGATAAAAATCTCAAATTAAATATAAGGAATTTAAAATATATAAGATAATCATTGAATTTTAACAAAATACTTAATTTTTTATATATAAAATATTATACTATTAAGCCTAAATTAAGCAAATTTATAAAAAAAAAAATCATTATCATTATCTCAAAACCATCCAAAATCGTACCATAAATCGATAAAAAAAATAAAAGAAAACATTAAAATCATGATGCATCTCGTTGTATTGTATGAAGTACGCTTCTAGTAATTTTTAATTCATTAATAAATTGTATTTAAGGTTGTAAGATTTTTAAACTCCGTAAATCTAATAGTTTTAAGTGGTGGTTTACTAAAATATTCATAGATAAAAAAAAAATTATAATATAATGAAACCAAATTAGTTTTATACTCATTTTATGGAAATGATATCCATTTCACCGTTTGATTGTTCTACTTATGTAGTAGGACAAATGTTCGATCATGTTTTTCATAAATACATTATTATTAATTTATACTTAATATTTAAAATATACTAATACAATAAAAACTAATTAATGTCCAACCATTAAGCAGAAGTATATGCACAAACAAATGTAGTTTTAATTCCAATTTTTTAGCATATTCAATTACTTGCTTCGAGCTTTTATTGGAGACATAAGAGAAGAGAAGAGAAGAGGAACAAATTAAACAAGCTGATGTGCATTTGGTTACTCATTCAGATGGGCGTTTTGATGTACGCCATATGAGTCGAGTTCCCGACTCTCGTCAACGTTTTCAGCTCGTAAGCGATCCAACATCTCGATCGATCCGTGTGATAGAAATACCCCAAACACTTGCAATCCTTGGTGCATTTTCTCTCGCAATCCTTGCGACTCACCCGACCCGTCCCCGAACTGTATTTCACCGTGAAATGGTCCACCCCTTTGAGCTCGTAGTATCGAAAACCACTCGCCTGACATCCCGGCAACTTTGCGACACAATCTTTACTCCACGCAAAAGCCCCGTTTGGCGTTGGGCATCCAACGCATTGGCTGTTCTCGCAAAGCCCAAACTTGCCGCACCGATCGGGCAATTGGCACTCGTCTTCGATGTCCTCTCCCCACTCGCTCACCCCTGAACGGAACAAAGTGAATACGTGGCTCCAAGCGACTGCATTGGCTTCTTGACGATAACTGTACAGTCTGAGGTTCCCATCGATGCCCAACCGGATATACGATAACGTGCTGTTGCATCTGAGTATGTCGAGATGTAGCGAAGGTACCGACTCATTGGTGAGACGAAACTTGAGTGCGTTAAAATTGCCATCAGAATATTCAGTTTCCCCAATTCCGAATGTTACACTTACCAAATTCTTGTTGGGGGTGGACAAGGGTGAATAGTAAAGCATGGTCGACTTGTAATACAAACCCAATCGTTGAGGGTCTATTACCAAACTATAGACGCCGTTAACGTTTTCGGTCGTGGAAGCCCTGCTGACAAGCTTATTCGGACCTCCAATCCGGAGGCTCTGACCGAACAAGAGGGTATCGGTTGGGAAATCAAAGCTTTGCCAGATGAAATTACCCTTAGCGTCACGAAGCACCATGTTACCATTTGGGAGGATTTCGAAACCAACGACACCCTTATTGGCGGTGTTGGTCTGCCATACGATCCGGGCGTCTGCATCGGCCAAGACCAGGTTTCCATCGGTGCCGAAGGAGAGAGTGGCGTTTTCGCGAACCGGGTCGCCCCGGTTGGCGTCCCAGACCCAGCGCTTGACGGATCTATCCCTTCTTCTACCCATGCGTAGACCAAGAGTGAAGGCATTGGGGGTGGTGTTGTAGAAAGACAGCCCAAAAGGGGAAGTGAATGGATCAAGGACACGGTAGGTTGCGTCGTATTCGGACCAGTATTCATTTGAATCTATGAAAGGGCCGTCGTTGACGTATCGGAAGGTGTCGGAGG
This sequence comes from Arctium lappa, assembly GCA_023525745.1. Lineage (NCBI taxonomy): Eukaryota > Viridiplantae > Streptophyta > Magnoliopsida > Asterales > Asteraceae > Arctium > Arctium lappa. The sequence goes on from CM042047.1 coordinate 6,949,495, forward strand.
GAGGAACAGTGGCTTCGGAGACGAAGCAAAACAAGATCATGAGGAAGCAAAAGAAAGCAGTAGTAGCCACCGCCATGGTTGATTAATTAATTACTACCAACTGTTTGTGTGTTATGTATCAAAAGGAAACCTCTATTTATACAAAATAATGGATGTTAATTAATTGTTAAACAAATGCTACTATTAATTAATTAATTATTACATTCTTCTTTTCATGCTTAAACCAAACACCATCAATAATTTAACGAAAATATTACACTTGATTAAATTTTTGTAGCATTTTCGCCAACACCTTTACTTACTTTATCGGATAATTAACATTTTCGTCTATCAATAATAGATTACTGATTCTGCAAATTAAAAATGATAAAAATGAAAAATATATTATTTTATTCTTTTTATCAATAAACTAAAATCCTTAAAATTTAATGTTTACAAAAATATATTATTTTATGTAAAACTTTAGTCCATCATGTATGCTTCCAAAATGGATGCATGATTATGGGTTTGGACACCTCAGGGAGTGTGTGTATAGTATGAGTGTATCAGCTTAAAGTCAATAATATGGTCAAAATTGGTGGCTATGAAAACAGTGAAAAAAATACATATGTTCTAATTGTATATTAACTATTGAGACTTGATAAAATTATTAAGGGAAATTGGCTGAAATAGCCACGGTACTCTGCCAATTACATCTCTTAGTCATTTCTTTTCCAGATTAACCAAAATAGACCTAGGTCTGCAATGGTGGACCTGCAGGTCCTCTACCTCCGCCATGGCGGAGCTGTCGTTGAGTGAGATCGTGACACATAACGAAATGGCGGACCTACCGACCCGACCCGTTGCGGACCTGGCTTGGACCAATAATTTTTTTTGTCTTTTCCTGCATGATAACGGACATGCAGGTCCGCCATTGCGAATCTAGGTCTATTTTGGTAAATCAAAGAGAGAAATGGCTAAGAGATTCAATTGGTTAGGTAATATTGTTATTTCAGCCAATTTTCCCAATTATTAATACTGTATAATAGAAAACATGAATTTTAAATTATTTTTTAAGATCACATGGAATATAATTCCTATCAACAAACAAGATTATTTAATTAATTGGTTCACACATAAAACCATAACCTTATATATTTAAATGAAAAAAATACGTGTTTAGAATCTTTTTAAGATTTTGAGATATGGTTTGTTCTTTATATATTTATTTATATCAACAGATAGACCAATCAAATTGAAATGATAATAAAAAAGTTGGAGAATTTTGGAAACCGGTTTTTATTTATTTTATACTAGTTATTTATCCGTGGCGAGAAGCATCTTGAAATCGAAACGGATAACTTAAAACAACAATCATGTTTTATTTTGTGTTCTATTTCCTTCCTTCTCGATTATAACTTTATGGATCTATATGGTTTTATACCGCAAATTGGATAGTGTATAAATTGAAGGTTAATATGGTTGATCTCAAACATGATTTGTGATTAAAAGCGCCAGAGTCCCTGATAGCAAAAGAATAATATCTTTTATTCATTGGGAAGAAATGAGCATTTGAGCAATCCTAAAAGAATTATCACCATAACTGTAATGACTTCATATGAGTACTTAAAGATAATGAATTCAACCATATAACAAAATGATAAGTTTAATCAAGGGAAAGTTGATAAAGAAAATAAGGCAAGTGAAAGAATTAGAATGACTTCTTAAAATGAGATTAAAATAAAAGGATTGTGGAACAAATATCAATCATCTTTGTCCTCTGTCAATGTCATTAACCCAACTTTGACAAAACAACATAATATATAATAGACATTGAAAAATGAAGTTAACATAAAATGATGCAAGCTACGTATCTTCAAAACGACATCCAAATGCATGTATCAGAAACATTTTCTATGCACGATTGATGGTTCAGACACGTCATACTCGGCCAGTCGGCCTTGGCAATCCACATCTGCATTTAAAAAAAAACAAGCAAAATCCCAAAATTAGAGATCTTTCAAGATCAACAGTCGGATAAACATCAAACTTGTCTAGGTTCTTTTGATTTCAGGTCATGAGTTTGATCATAATTGTTTCCTTTACATGTTCACTGTGAACTAAGTTGCAGATTGCATTTTTATCTTAACTCTAGCAAGCACATGCCTAGGTTTCAATCAATTATATCAGTTCCCTATGGATACGTTTGGCACGCAGACAAAATAGGTGAGAATGAGGTAGGCGGGTGAGAGAATTGTTGAAGGTTTTAAGGTTTAATTTGACATGGTTAGTTTAGTAATTTACCAATCTTGTTTCCATCTCCCTGTTTTTCGTTCCATCTTTTTTTTGTAGAACAGAAAAATGCATTTTTGTGCCACTTAGGTCCCTATCCTCTCAGTTTAATATTGTGCCAAACGTGGGACAAGTTTTTTGTACCGTCCTTTCTCGTATGTCAAATGTACTACACATTCTTCGGTATCCATTTTGTGACTCCCATCCCAATTGCTCTAAAATGAACCCCAAAATCACATCTTTAGTCAATTAGCTATTTATCATTTGAACAAAAAAGACATAATAATATTTTGAGACAATTGTTGATTGTTTTTTTCATAAATAATAACAATAGCATGGATGTTTAAAAAACAAACCTGCTGGAAGGTGCTCAAAGATGCCATGATGGATCCTCCAGTCCAGACATTATACTTAACTATTAGCTTTATGATTGCCACAAAATATTAGAGTTACTTGTTTACTTTTCACCATCAAACTCATCCAATCCAAGATCCTCATCCAAGAAGAATCCATAAATGCTTGAACCGCCTCCTTAGTTGGTCCAACCTCTTATGACAAATCTATGTCCATGGTCCTAAATTTTAACAATTCAAAATAATATATCAAAATTAGAGAATCGCCATCATTTCATGTCCATGAAAGTTACCAGAAACTGGTTGTTTGTACATCAGGTTTTTATTTTTTTCAATGATTTTTTTTAAATCAAGCTAAAAAACACCATCCGTAAACTGATTACATGCCTAGCTATAGAAAACATGGAATCTGTAGATTGTTGTTAAGCAAAGCTTAAGATTAAAACAACACATTTATAGCATGGTAAATTCATTAAGAAATCTCAACAACACTTGTCATGTAAAAGCAATTTCAATGGTGTGCCTAGAATGAGTCAATACCGGGCTTCATGGGGGATAAATACAAGATAAATTCAGCTATCCACTGATAAAAAGATCAATCATAAAAAACATACACACCTTGGAAACCTCCTTGACAGGAGCAACTTCCACCGATGTAGCTTGGGCAGCGATACTCACTCCAAAAGCTTGACCAGGGAAACTGCATAATTCAATTGTATACTGTAAGTAAGATATATAACGTAAGCGTCATAAAGAATCAGCAAAACAAACCAAATGAAATGAGTCAAATATATCCCACCCAGAGGTGGAGTCTCGGGATGTATGTAGACCAGACCTCTACACAAAATAACCATCATCTCAAGTAAACTAATATATCTCTATACATAGGCACAAACACAACTCCTGTTTCAATCCTATACAGGCCTACAGTAATACCGACAATTAGCTGTAGAATTGCCAGTCAAATTAAACTATCAACATAGAATAAAATTCAACAATTTAATCATATAGATCACAAGTTAACCATTTAATTACAACGCCGAATGCCTAAATTACTAATAAACACAAACAACATATGAAAAAAGCATACAGAAGGCATATAATATTGAAGTAAACGCATGGATTTCAAACCCTCAATTCTTCTTCGTTTTAAGCATGGCTTCTTTCCATCTAATTCAAGATGCTTTATTTTCCAGTCCTCTTGATTTTATTGGTTTTTGCGGTTTTGAATTGCAAATCAACATATATAAAATTTCAAAGTTAGTATGATTTAGATGGAATGAGATTTTGGAAAACAAATGAGAGCAATAATAGATCCTTACTCATATTAGGCCATGGATGGGGCTCCACATGGTAAAATTTAAAACCATGAAATGAAGAGAATGCTTCTTTTAATGACTTTTCATCACCTGGCCATGATAAACCTTCAAAGTCCCCATAAAAATAAGTGTCCTCCCAATTCTGTCAATGTGCAAGTGTAGCAATTTCACAATTTGCTATCAAAAGTGTGTTTGGAACGCTACCATCAGTCTGAACATAGAAGGTTTGAAAGAATGAGAGAGCAAAAATACACATGCATTTTGTAGTTAGGAGAACAAAAATATAACAAAAAACCTAATTTTGTAAATCGAAGAACAAGATCCCAAATCAAATTTAGCTATAAGAATTTAAACACCCATTTGAAGACATTATAAAATTCAAGCTTTTGAAAACACTCACCAGGGCTAGAAATCTTCCAATTTGCAATTGGAGGTGGGGAGGCAGTTTCATCAACCACCGCCGACAATGGAGATCCTGGCGACTTTTGTTGTTCATCAAACCAATTCAAGCTGTAACACCCGGAAAATTAAAGGTAAGTATTTACTCTTGTATTTCAATCTTGTATTATACGGGTGACTGTGGAAATCTTGGGTTTATAAAATGCATGTCTGATGGTAGTTTATGTTATACCTTTTAGAATGCCTATTTGTACTTGAGCGTCGTGTTGAAAATCAAGTTTTTCGGGGTCTCGGGGGTGTGGCGCAATAGTGCCACGCGACAGTGCCCTGGGCACGGTCGCAGGTCACTATCGCCGAATGTGTACCGAAGGTGGTGTGTGTTGAGCGATTATGACACCGCGATAGTGACATGGGCACTATGTAACACCCCGATTTTCGAAAGGTATCATTTCAAGTTAATACCGAAACCGATATATCAAAGAAAAATAAGATATTTAATCTTGGACTTGAATCCTATATTTTATATTCTAGATGGATGAAGGATTCAATTACGAGTCCAACGGTTATTTCCGGAGCGAAAACGGAGCTATAACGAAGAAGTTATGACCAAAATAGTATCGAGAAGAAAACCAGGGGAAGCGGGCGACTTATGCCGCGACCCAAGGTCGCGAGACAAGTCGCGAAACCCCCTAGACGAGCTTAAAACCGATTTTCAGCACCCAAACTTCATTTCTTCACATCTCCTTCATCCTAGCTCCGATTTGGGTGATTCAAAGTGCTACAGTTTCGTTTTTGAGAGCTCTTCAAGGATCTAGCAAGAGATTGGAGGTCTATTGGAGTATACAAGAGTATTTTGTGGTGGTAAGCTCCTCATCTCTCCCACTTCATCTTCTTCACTAAGTTTTCTAGGGTTTCATCCACCCTTTGTGCTTCCTTTTATAGATTGGAGATTTGTGGCCATTTTGGTGAACTAGAAGTATTTTGGTTGGTGGATTCAAGCTTGGGTTAAGGTAATCTTCTATTCTCTTCAGTATGGAAGTTAAGGTTTCGGTATTAGTTAAGGTATTCATGTATATGGTTTGGCAAACGACTCTTTGTGGTTGATTATATTTATTTATGGTTGAATATGTATGGATTTAGGTTTTTGGAAGTTTTGTCTTGAGAATCCAAGTGTTCTTCAAAGGAGCTCTAGTTGGGGAAAATCTAGATTTAACCTAAATCTAGCAAGGTGAGTTCAAGTTGATTTGTGAAAACGGTGTACATGCCAAAATGGTTATTTTAAAGTATTTTACATTTTACATGAAATTGTTAACTGCTGATCAGTTTGGTTATTTTGAAAGTATTTAACTTTATAAACCTGTATAACACACATTATTGTGATTTTGGGCATTTTGATAAATAAGTCATAAATGGGTGTGTTTGGTAACTTATTGCATACATGAGATTATTTGGTTAAAAGGCATTTTAGTGTTGTTTGGGGTAAAAGGTTCAATTTTGTGTTATGGAACGTTTTGAAAGGATAAGGAGCCTAAATATGTTTGGAAAACCTTTTGACCCAACTTAAATTGTGTTGGAGTCCATTCGAGTATTTTGGAGCATGTGATTTCACGGTATGGGTTGGGTGAGTTTATTACTTGCAAAACGTAATATTTGGTCAAAAGAGGTTTTGAGCATTTTGGCTCGATGTTGTTTTAAAGGAGTTTTGAGGACACTTGTCCGGTTTTATATGACTCAATGTAGAGTCCGATTATGACGTACGTAGTAATGCGATGTGTTGCGTATTGAGTTTGGTTACGGGCTCGGGTGCTTTGGTCATTCGTGTGTAGTCCGGTAACGTTAGACAGTGTGTAATGGATCCATAGGCACGTCGGTCGATCTGTTTTGGGATGGTCAATTGGGTATTTCGGGTTGGGACTTCGGTACCCATGTTTTATGACCGGAAACTTTACAAGTGATCGCTAGGAGGGTTGAGTCTGTAGTGCTATCGGGGAGTGAGCGCTAGGACCTCCGCCGCTTGAAGTAATGCCTGGGAGGTAGTCTTTAAGTGTGACGGGCCTTCGGGATGGAGTTCTTTGGAATGATCCATCAAGGTCAACTAACTTGGGGTGACACTTGGTAAAGAAGTCGTAGGGACACTTGGGCTGCGATGTCGTGAGGTGTCATGCGATTAACGTTGAATGGGTGGTATACTTTTGTGTTTCCTCCACTCTCAACGGATACGGGTCTCCCCCGTTGTTGGCTATCTGTATTTCAAATAAAAAAGGATGTCTTATTTTTTTGTCATTGGCTCTTCACGGTTGCGTGAGTATTGGACCTAGTGTCCATGTTTTCGGACGTACGGTGTAAATGATTTTGATAATGAATCATGAGTCGAGTAGTATGTCCTGCCCGCGTTTTGGGTACTTTGGGTTATGAATTGTCATTCATGTTTTACAAATTTGAGTATCGAACTATGACCCTGTTTTGGGTGAGTTACGGGTTGTATCGCTGTATAAGAGTGTGTGTTTGGGAACATTGTCTTCAAAAGCGCATATTAAAGGAAATTGTGTCGTTTCTATCTTAAAGTATATTAGTTCGAAAGATCTTGCTTTAAACTGAATTCTTTCTTTTAAAAGATATATTTATTCATGATAAAACTCTTGAGCTCACTAGGCGTTAAGCCTAACCTTTTTATTTGTCGGCATGTGCATCAGGTTTCAAGGTTGGGAGTTGGTTCTAGCAATCCAGTGAAGAGTAGAGCCTTAGCTAGATCTGAAAGTAAGTATTCGGTGAAGTCTTCCGCATTATGGAGATAGTGACTATGCATGTGTATTAGTAGCACCCGCCCTTTTTAGTCCGTTTATATAAGATGGTATATGTGTATTGTAGTTGAACCTAAATTGTGGTTGTAGATGATTCAGTTATTGATGTATTTAGAAAAATTTTAATAAGTTGCTATTTCCAGATTTGAGGGTGTTACAAGTTGGTATCAGAGCCTAAGTTTGAGAGAATTAGGTATTGATCGTAGGATGCCTAGACTCAAATTAGCGTTCTTATAAGTGATTGTAAGTGAAGTTGCACATTAGGAGCCTTAAGATAAGATATTTTGGAGTTGATAAGGTCGTTAGAAACGGGAAGCTTGTCGAGGGTCGCAAGGATGAGCATGTACGGTACGTTCATAATGGCGTCTGGCCAACATCATGGTTAACCTACATGCTACATGTGTATACTTGAACTACCTTGGTATGATGACCGTTGGGGTAGTGGGAAAGTTTCTAAGCGAGTAATTTAAGGAAGGATTGATGTTTCTAGCAATATGTCACTTTGGAGTGATAGTTAAGCGCGTTGAATGCACTAAGTTGACCAAATTTAGTCGGAGCTATTGGTCGGATTAGAACCATAAGCGTGTTAATTGGCTCTATTTTGAGGAGAAATTCTAAGGAGAACCGATGAAAGCGTCGATGATCGCCTTAAGATGTTTGAACATCCGGATGATAGTGGTATGACGGAAATTTGAGGAACATGATTTCGGGGTATCGAGTGTCGGTTAAATCCATGCACGACATCTATTTCTAAAATGAGTTTGCATTATTGATTTCTCATGTTTTCAAAGCATAAAGTGAGCTATATTACAAAATCTTGGTAAAGTATTTAGCATTCATCAAATTTTAAACCGTGAGTTTAAACATGCACGAAATTGTTTCGTTGTTCGTGGTTACGATTTTATTTATTGGAAATCTCTTCATCCTTGTTTTGTGTCTAACTCTATTTTTGGATATAATAAGATCCGTATCTTAATGTCATTTTGGGTATTGGACAAGTAACTGTATAATTTTTAACCTTGACATTGGATCTCCTCCACGTATGTTAAGGTTATAGAGGAAGAGTTGTCCCCATGTTCTTGAGTCGGAGTTTTCTGGAAGATTTGGTTTGTGTGAGTCGTGTTTAATTTTATGAACATAGTTTTGCGGCGTTTTGGGGTGCGTAAGTGTACTTTGAGATTGCGTGGGTTTTAATTTTATTGCGTATAATTTACGAGCTTTTAGGCATCGTGTCTCATAAAAGTGTTGTTGAAAAGAGTCACTTTATCGTACGTTGTGGTTTTAGAATTTTAACATTTTTAGACTTGTTGTCGTCTTATACTTTTATGTTGGGAAATGAAAATTTTGACACCGCTTGATTTTTTAGCGGTAACGAGTTTTATGAGAATCCAGTCGGGTCTTATGGCATTTTATGTTATGACAGTTTGAGTCACATAATAAAAAGAAATTTTGGAAACGTGTAGACCTCCATTATTGGGTGCGTCAATTTATGAGTTTTGTTTAATACTTTGTCTCATGCGAGTCTTGCACAGATATTTTTACAACCGTAAGAGGCGTTTTGAAAATCTTAATGTCGCATGACTGCATCTTGAGTTTTACACAAGTATATGTGTATACTGTTTGGGTTGAATTCGATTTACACTCGCGTGAGTAAGTATGTGAAAGATTTATGTTGTCTCGTATTAAACTTTTAATCGATACATGTTCAGTTGTTGATTTTACTATTATAAATTGTCGTAATGCATTAAAGGAGTTATCGGTATGCACGTCTTTGTAAATGCTATTTTTGGGCGAGTACATTTTATTTGCGAGGCCCGAGGTTTGAACTTGATCTGAAAATTTAATTGTGTTTGACAAAATCATGCACCCCTATCGTTTTACTAAGTCTTGAGGAATAAACTGACGTATATGGGCCTTGTTGGAGATTTTATTCTCGGACGATTTTTTTTTGTTAAGGAGGGAAAATTTTAAAGTTAAAATTGTGAAGTTATCTTTTGGAGTTGTACATACAACTATTTCGCATGTTGTGGTGCATGAATTTGTTTTCATGTTTATAGTGTAAATTTTGCTACACATCTTTTGTTACCGTTTTATTAACGTAAATACTGATCAAACGAATTTTGGAAATGGTTTTATATGTGTAGCGTCGATGATCAATTTTCAACCTATCGAGTGATCGATAGTGGATTTTACCGCACGATTAATTGCTAAAAAGCTTATGTATTTGAAAGTTTTGTATTGGCATATTAGTTGAAAACCTTGAACTCATTAGGCTTATAGATTTAAACCCCCTTCCATGAAAAGAGTTGTAATTAAGACTAGAGGAGTCTTTGGAAAATGAAGCGTCAGATGAGACGACCTGTGGTCAATCTGAATTTTGGGACTTCGGTTTCACGGATTGTCTCACGCAGAAGTAATGAGGACATAGGCTTGTGCCTTATCCTAGCTAATTAAGTGATGATATTCCCATTTCGTTAAGTCTTTGGGTTAAAACCTTGGGCGGTTGCTTATGTGGGTTTGGCTTCGAATTTATGGGTTAATGGTACGTCAACATGCTATGTGTCTATGGTGTGTCACCCTCATGAGTATCTGTGACTAACGATGATATTTGTTTCCTAATACGGTGGTTCGATTTGGGGTTAAAATTCATGAGTAGGCATCACCTTTATTCGACATGGCAACTCAGGAGCGAAATGTTTGGTGGATTACCCACGTTGCAAAATGGACCTTTCGAGGATATGTGTCTACGCACTATTTTGAGGACAATAACTATTGGTGTACTTCAGTGTACTTCCGTTAGATCTGGTGTGTCTGGAGGACAAGCGGTGGCCTTAAGGAAATTAGATGGGGATGATTAAGAATCAATCATGGGTGTTTCGGCAATCGTCAGAACTTTCGTTGATTCGCCGATCAGTGATTGATAGCGGTATGAGAGTTGTGTAACCATGGGGTTTGGGATAATCAACTATCTGTAGAGCGTAATGACATGTTTCTGAAGGAAATATCGGGTCAATGCTTGGGTCTATGGAAGTTTGGGAGCCCTTGTAGGTCATCGTGTCGGTGTCAACTTGAGGAATGGATCTAAGGTTGTGTTGGATTAGCCCAAACTTCTTGTTAGGAAATTTCATCGAAGGACGATACCTCTTTGGTGGTACTGATTATTGATGAGACCTTGATGCATCGTAGTTAGAGGTATCAAAAGGGAAAGTTTTCTTTTGGGTAGTCTTGGTGGAAATGACTTAATAAGGTCGTAAGTTACTCTTGAGGTGATATGTTCAATCTAAGGTTGGGAGGAAACCGAAAATTTATTGATGAGGGGAATGAATTGATAAGGACTCGATGCTCTTCCGTCACCGGTAAGGTGCATTGAACATTAGAATTTGAGTTTATGGTGGCTTGTTATGTGGAATTCTGTGTCAACGTCAACCGAAATGTGGTCGGGTCCGTACAAGAGGTAAGGTTTCATGAAAGCATTCCTTTCGGATAGAAAATCGATCGATTTATCCAAGTGTCATGTTGGGTGCTTGGTGGTGCCAGATTTCGAGGACGAAATCTCTTTTAAGGTTGGGAGGATTGTAACACCCCGATTTTCGAAAGGTATCATTTCAAGTTAATACCGAAACCGATTTATCAAGGAAAAATAAGATATTTAATCTTGGACTTGAATCCTAGATTTTATAGTCTAGATGGATGAAAGTTTCAATTATGAGTCCAACGGTTCTTTCCGGAGCGAAAACGGAGCTATAATGAAGAAGTTATGGCCAAAACAGTATCGAGAAGAAAACCAGGGGAAGCGGGCGACTTATGCCGCGACCCAAGGTCGCGAGACAAGTCGCGAAACCCCCTGGACGAGCTTAAAACCGATTTTTAGCACCCAAACTTCATTTCTTCACATCTCCTTCATCCTATCTCCGATTTGGGTGATTCAAAGTGCTACGATTTCGTTTTTGAGAGCTCTTCAAGGATCTAGCAAGAGATTGGAGGTCTATTGGAGTATACAAGAGTATTTTGTGGTGGTAAGCTCCTCATCTCTCCCACTTCATCTTCTTCACCAAGTTTTCTAGGGTTTCATCCACCCTTTGTGCTTCCTTTTATAGATTGGAGATTTGTGGCCATTTTGGTGAACTATAAGTGTTTTGGTTGGTGGATTCAAGCTTGGGTTAAGGTAATCTTCTATTCTCTTCAGTATTGAAGTTAGGGTTTCGGTATTAGTTAAGGTATTCATGTATATGGTTTGGGAAACGACTCTTTGTGGTTGATTATATTTATTTATGGTTGAATATGTATGGATTTAGGTTTTTGGAAGTTTTGTCTTGAGAATCCAAGTGTTCTTCAAAGGAGCTCTAGTTGGGGAAAATCTAGATTTAGCCTAAATCTAGCAAGGTGAGTTCAAGTTGATTTGTGAAAACGGTGTACATGCCAAAATGGTTATTTTAAAGTATTTTACATTTTACATGAAATTGTTAACTGCTGATCAGTTTGGTTATTTTAAAAGTATTTAACTTTATAAACCTGTATAGCACACATTATTGTGATTTTGGGCATTTTGATAAATGAGTCATAAATGGGTGTGTTTGGTAACTTATTGCATACGTTAGATTATTTGGTTAAAAGGCATTTTAGTGTTGTTTGGGGTAAAAGGTTCAATTTTGTGTTATGGAACGTTTTGAAAGGATAAGGAGCCTAAATATGTTTGGAAAACCTTTTGACCCAACTTAAACTGTGTTGGAGTCCATTCGAGTATTTTGGAGCATGTGATTTCATGGTATGGGTTGAGTGAGTTTATTACTTGCAAAACGTAATATTTGGTCAAAAGAGGTTTTGAGCATTTTGGCTCGATGTTGTTTTAAAGGAGTTTTGAGGACACTTGTCCGGTTTTATATGGCTCAATGTAGAGTCCGATTATGACGTACGTACTAATGCGTTGTGTTGCGTATTGAGTTTGGTTACGGGCTCGGGTGCTTTGGTCATTCGTGTGTAGTCTGGTAACGTTAGACAGTGTGTAATGGATCCATAGGAACGTCGGTCGGTCTGTTTTGGGATGGTCAATTGGGTATTTCGGGGTGGGGCTTCAGTACCCATGTTTTATGACCGAAAACTTTACAAGTGATCGCTAGGAGGGTTGAGTCTGTAGTGCTATCAGGGAGTGAGCGCTAGGACCTCCGCCGCTTGAAGTAATGCCTGGGAGGTAGTCTTTAAGTGTGTCGGGCCTTCGGGATGGAGTTCTTCGGAATGATCCATCAAGGTCAACTAACTTGGGGTGACACTTGGTAAAGAAGTCGTAGGGACACTTGGGCTGCGATGTCGTAAGGTGTCATGCGATTAACGTGAATGGGTGGTATACTTTTGTGTTTCCTACACTCTCAACGGATACGGGTCTCCCCCGTTGTTGGCTATCTGTATTTCAAATAAAAAAAGGATGTCTTATTTTATTGTCATTGGCTCTTCACGGTTGCGTGAGTATTGGACCTAGTGTCCATGTTTTCGGACGTACGGTGTAAATGATTTTGATAATGAATCATGAGTCGAGCAGTATGTGTTATTCCCTATTTTCTAGTTTCTAATCACAAACAATGAATCAAACAAACAATTCAATTCAATTACCTGTTTGATTTCTCTTTCAAATTCCACAATTACAACTTTCTCTCTCTAGAACTCTCTTTCTCTCTCTAAACGTATTCTCTCTAAAATTTACTGAGTTCGGTATTTTACTTTGATATCTCTACCTATTACAAAAGGAAATAAACTATTTATACCTACAACTAAAACAAGGAAACTAAAATATAATACAAAGATGTTGACTTTTATTACAAAAGACTTTGACTTTGATGAGATTTGACTTTCTCAGCTTTGACTTCTTGTACTTTGACATTCAGTCTCCTTGATCTTGTATCCAACAGATTTATGTTTTACCAATCTCCCCCTTTGGATTCAAGATCACTGTTAAAATATCTAGCAATTCAGTCTTCAATTTTAAGCTCTATCAGTACAATCTCCCCTTTTTCTTTGACTGTATTCTTTCCAAAAATATCTTCAAACAATGAACAACCTCCCCAAAACTTCCACAAGATACTTTCAGTCTTTGGAAAGAAATTATCTTCAGAATCAGCTCGAATTGCTTTAGCAAATAATCTTCAAAGAAAATTTCAGCAAATCTTCAGAAATTCTTTGATCTCCTCCAAATCTTGAAATCTTTACTTTGAACATGATATCATCTCCCCCAAGCTTCAAAACTTTAACATTTCTTGATATCATCTCCCCCTTTTTGATGATTTGAGCATCTATATCATCAAAACTTTTCTTTCCAAGAAATGTCTTTGACCAATCTAATCTGTTCAAGAGCCTCTGATTCACCGTCAATCCGAACAACGTATTCATCCAGATCTTTTCAAATCTAGACAAAATAAGAACATGTAACTCCTGAATCAACAAATGAATCAGTTAAAATGCCTGTCAGTAACACGAAGTCACTGTGTGTAACAAATACACAATATAAAGGAGCTTTTTGATGTTCACTCCCCTAGGGCTTCCATCCAATCATCGAAACACCACAAAGGCAATTTCTATGAATGTTATGACAAAGAAACAAATTCTTTGTGTGTTCGTGCATGTGTAGAAAGAATTAAGCACGAATGATTGCTTTTAATAAGGCTCAAAGTTGTGTAAACTACTGAGACAACAGTAGATAAACACAGACTCAATGTGCATGATTGAAGTGCGAAGGTGGGACAGACTTCCTTCTTTTTCAATATCCAGATTTTCCAAATGAAAATCAGATAGATTATATGTTGTGTCCCCAGAAAAATATGAAACATTTTCTTTTTGAGAAGAAAATGAGTGGCTAATGGGGTTTTAGCAAGAGTTGGCATGGGCTAGTTGCCTGTTTCAATAACGTTCACCAAAGAGTTGTGAAACGCTAGTAATGTGGCTGCCCAACTCAGAAAGTAGTTGGTGCAGAGTTTAATATTATTTTACTCTGTTCTCACACCCTTTTTCTTTTGATCAATAAGCTCACTACTCACCAATCTCTCCTTTACATTTTACCTCATCACACCCACACTCATTTCTTTTAGACTCCTCACACTCAATCTCTATGGATTAACTTCTTGGGTAGAAATCACTGGTTAACATTATTTCATAGAAGTTCATTGAAGTCCTAGCACAAAGAACCCATGTAATCCTATAAAAGCATGCGTTGCTCAAAATGGTTTAACTTTATCAGTTAAAGCTCAAAATACAAATGTCAGACGAATGTATGCTTAAAATATAATCATGAAGATATGAGCATTTTAAAAACATTGAAGTATTTTCAAACAAGTATATTGAATGAATGAATATGAATGCAAAAGACTTGTTTGAAAATCTGACATTGTATGAAAAATGATCAGAAATGAATGATATAACAATCAAAGCTTAAGGTAAAAAATAATGGATATTGTCTATACGAAACAAAAATATAGACATTCTTGAAATGACGTTTCGAAATGAAATATCGCTCAAAATTCTTTAAAGTACAAACGGGGTGTCTTACCATCGAAAAATTGGTTACAATATGAGACATGGTAAGATCATTTTGAACAAAGTCAAACCGATGTGTGTGAATACTTGAAAGTATATAGAAAAGACAATACACAAGTATTAATCTTTGGATAACACACGTTTTGTTTATCAATGAAGCACAAAAATAAAATGAAAACATTTAAAATCACACTTTCAATTCATGAAATCTGTTTAAGAATCGGGAAATGGTTTGAACATTTAAGAACATGTTTTCTATATCTGAAAGTTGTCCTTCTTTCAAATACATTTGAGATTAAGGTAAGAAATTTACCTTTTCGCTCAATCTTAATACTCATAAAGTCAAACTAAAATAAAAAATGATATGATCGTGTCAGCTTCTCTCATCCTGCATAAGTCTCAAAGTCTAGTCAAAGCAAATTTATTCACAAAATTTATTCGAAAATAAAAGACATAAAGCAGTAAAACAATTAAAGAACGAGTTCTGATCAGAAGTAATCAGAAATCATTGTCTTACTCCTTTTGACTTATAAGCTCCCCTAAAATCATGCATCACAAAAATTTGTCAGTTAAGTAAAATGCAGAAATTAGTTATGCTCCCCCTCAAATGAATGTAGATCATCTAAAACCTTCTCTTACTCCCCCTGAGATCATGAACAAACAGTTAAAGTGCAGATATCCTTTAGGCATAAAAATAAAGAAAAAGATGAAAACTAACAATTCGTAACTTTACATATGCCGGGTCTGCAAGAGAAATCAGGCAATAACAATTTTAGGTACCCATTTTAAAAACGGGTCCTAACAAATTAGCACAAGATTTTGGTATCCACTTGAAAATGGATCCGCTTTTGCTCTTTTGAAAACTTTTAAAACCATTTGATCTTGAAGAAATAACATGATAAGAGTCAAACCAATCAGAAGAATTATGAGAATAAGCAAAATCATTTCTCCGATAATGAATAGATGTAGTAGAAATAAGAGATAATTGAATCAATTGCTTTATTGAATACCTCTTGTAAGAAGTTACAAGGTTTTGTTTATTTGAAGCAAATTGATCAACTACATTAGTATCACTACTAACTGATCTATTGCAAGAATTATCAGAAACGGATCCGGCTATTTCATCATCCTTCCTTTTTGGTCTCCATTCGGATCGAGCTTTCAACATTTTCGTCCTTAAATCTGAAACATAAGATATAGATTTATTAGGAAAAGCAAATTTCCGAGATTGGATGTTCTTTTGTGTACCAGTGTATTTCTGTTTCTGTAATCGCTGTTTCTTATGTTTCTTACCTCGAGCATAATAATCAGCAGTTACAGAAACTGATTCACCAACCTTAGTTGATGATTCATCAATGTTAACACCACTTGGTAACACTTTGTCATTTACAAGACAAATAGAATGATCAGGAAGTATATCATTGGATTCAAACAAATCAATTTCATTTATGCACCCATCATCAAAATTAAGAAAATCATTTGCAGATTCAAATAAGTCATCAGAATTATCAGAGAAAGTTTGAGGTGCCTTTGAAACTTTAGAACACATTGTAGATATAGATTGAAAAATTGTGTTCTTTAATACTGTAGAAAACACACTTTGTTGAATATCAACCAAAAGTTTTTCATCAGATAAATCATTTTCAAGCTCAACTATTTTGCTTTCAAGAATAAGTGTAGGAACATAAACCTTTGCAATTGCAGGTTTTTCCTTCATCTCAGAAGCAGAATAACTAACAAAATAGTCGTTGGAAAGAACTTTTGGTGTTTCTGAAAGATAACTATCATTTAACTTTACATAGTTAAACGGTAGTTGCATTTTCTTTTTATTCATTCTATTTTCAGTTTCTTTGGCCTCAACTTCTTCTGGTAATTTGGTAACAAATTTGGGTTTTAAATGAGGATGTCTACTAGCACATGCAAGAAAATCATAGTTATAAAGTGCTGGTTGTTTTCTGATGGCTTTCTTAAGATAATGGGGGGTTTTTAAAACCAAGTCCCCATTTCTCTTTAACATCAGCCTCTTCGTTAGGTGCATTAAGAAAAATGGTTTGATCTGTTTTACCTCTTGCATAAAGTTTTGCTTCCAAACCATTTACCTTCTTGTTCAAAAGCTTATTTTCAACCTGCAGTTTATAAACAGTTAGCGCAGATTCTTTCTTCTCAAACTCATACTTAGAAACTTTAACTTCAAAATCAGAAATCTTCTTTTCAAAACAATCTACTTGAAGTTTAGAATCATAATCAGACTTGCGTAAAGAATCAATGAGATATTTGTTCCCAATAACAGACTTATTAAGCTCAAAGATCTTATCGTTTCTTTTAACAACATTTTCTTTTTCGTTTTTCAATTTATTTTGTAAAACTTGAAGCTCAATCACCATGGTTTCCATTTTAGTAATGAAATCTTTTGCAGATAAGTTTAATACCTCATCAGATGTCTCATCATCGGACTCATCATTCTTTGCTCCTTTGCCCATGAGACAGAGATGAGTTATTTATTCTTTCTCCTCGTCTTCACCTTCGGAATGATCAAGCCAAAATTCATCTTCAGCCATTAAAGCTACACCCGCTTCTTGCTGTTTTGCCAAAAGCAATTTGTTCTGATAGTACTAAGAGTTGCGAACTTTTGGCTTCCGACAATCTTTAGCAAAATGACCCATCTTGCCACAATTGTAGCATTTGATTGAGTCAGTTGCTGGCTTTTCAGCAGTAGTGTAATCATTCACGAACTTCTTCTTCTCATCGGGTTTCTTCTCCACATATCTGTTCTCTTCATATCTTTTTCTTTCCACTCTTTCACGGTGCTCATGATTCTTTGAACTTGATGAAGAATATCGTTGAGAATTTGATCCCGGCTTCTTGTAAAATTTCTTTTGAAAGGCACGGGTTAGTAAAATCATGGCTTGTTTCAGACTTTCTCCATCATCACCATCTGATGCAGATTCAGATTCAGAACTTATAAGAACTTTCTTCTTCTTCTTTTCTTTCTCCTTCTCTCCGGCTACCAAAGCAATAGGATCATAAACTTTTTCTGCTTTCTTTTTCTTAGCTCTCTTCTCTTCCACTTCTTCTTCATTCTATCTCAGAGTCTCATACACTTCATGTAACGGTATTTCATTCAGATCCTTCATCTGTTTCATTCTACGTGTATGCTTCTTCCATTCAGGTCGTAGAATGCTAAGGAAATTGACATTGTTTTCCAGCTGCTTCTTTTTCACCTTGTTCTTTGTTAATTCATTCAGAAGCACAGTAAATCGTTCATATGTGTCTTCCAAACTCTCATTCTCTTTGTCTTTGAATTCCTCGTAGCGATTGATGCAGTTAGCCACTTTCATCTGATTCCCGACCTTGGATCCCATCATCATCTTTTCCAATTGATCCCACATCTTTTTAGCATCATGCTTGTAGCTATCAATCTTGATGTAGATATCATTAGGATGCTTTGTTGTAGAAGAGATCTTGCTTGCTTATCAACTTTATACCGACTATTATGTTCTTCAGAATACTGAGATACATCCACTTTAACTGGTTTTGTCTTTTATTCTCTTTCATCATCATCATTTACATTATCAGATTCATCATCAACAGGTACTTGAACCATGATTGGTGCCATAGGACCATTTGTAATTGACTCCGGAATATTCTCCCCATTTGCATGTCGATCTATGAAATCTAGAAATCGATCCTTCCATTGTTCATACTCTCCTTTGAACAGTACAGGAGGCTTGACATCAGTGCCAATGGAAATAGCATCTTTGGAAGTCATCTTGTTTAAACCTGTTTGATAAAATATTTGCAATAAGAAACTAGAACTGATCGTTAGTCCAAAAAATGAAATCACAAGAAAAATCTTGAAATTTAAAAAAAATTAGAAATTATGAATTTTTTTTTGACTAAGTATCAAAACTCGCAAGTCACTATATAACTCGCAAGCGCTGAAACTCGCAGACACTGAGAAACACGCAGATCGAGACTTGCGCGTTTGAGAAACTCGCAAACAACTATTCAAAGTGAAACTCGCAGACTTAAGCTTGCGCGTTTGTGAAACTCGCACGCAAAGGATTGCGTGTTCTGATAAACTTGCAGATCAATTAAACTCGCAGGCCGTTGAAACTCGCAAGTCAATAATTCCTTCTGAAACTTGCTAATGCCTAAACGCGCAGGTTACTATTCACAATGAAACTCGCTAACTGAGGTGTGTGCGTTTCCAAAACTCGCTCGTCAAAGCTTGCGCGTTTTGAACAAACTCGCTAGCTATACTTGCGCGTTCCAACACTTAGAAATTTTTCTTCAAATTTCAAACTCGCAAATTGAGAGAACTCGCAGATTACTGTTCCTCTTCAAGCTCGCACCCTTCGATGAGCGCGTTTGTAGAACTCGCTAACCACTACGTGCGCGTTCTGATCCTTAGAAAAATTTCCCAACTTTTCCAAACTCGCAGACTTCGATCAGCGAGTTTCTAGAACTCGCATAAAACGCCTTGCGCGTTTGAGACCAAAATCAATCCTTCGACTTGCGCGTTCTTGCGGATGAATCTTGCGCGTTCTTTCGATGAACTTGCGCGTTTTGAAGATCTAGCGCGTTCTTCAGAAAGTCGAACCAAAACTTGATTTTTCCATCTGTTTTCGATCCAAACTTTGTCCAATTTGCTTGAAACTTTGTATGGATGCTCGATTACAATACTAGAACATATTACAATGCAAGAATATCAAAAATCAACACAAAATGATACACTTTCGCTCGATTTATAGTGCATTAAACTCGTGAACAAAACTATCAACTAAATCCAAAAATACAAGTCTATTACAATGCAAATCTGAAAGTAAAGTACATAGACTCGATCAAATATACTCTACGACCATATCCTGACCAAAATCAACATCTAATTCGCACAAAATCTTGAAATTTGATTTTCGGTTCAAGAACACAGTACCGAACACTTTTCTTGATCTGATTTCACTTTTGGATCTGCTCTGATACCAATTGTTATTCCCTATTTTCTAGTTTCTAATCACAAACAATGAATCAAACAAACAATTCAATTCAATTACCTGTTTGATTTCTCTTTCAAATTCCACAATTACAACTTTCTCTCTCTAGAACTCTCTTTCTCTCTCTAAACGTATTCTCTCTAAAATTTACTGAGTTCGGTATTTTACTTTGATATCTCTACTAATTACAAAAGAAAATAAACTATTTATACCTACAACTAAAACAAGGAAACTAAAATACAATACAAAGATGTTGACTTTTATTACAAAAGACTTTGACTTTGATGAGATTTGACTTTCTCAGCTTTGACTTCTTGTACTTTGACCTTCAGTCTTCTTGATCTTGTATCCAACAGATTTATGCTCTAATAGTATGTCCTGCCCGCGTTTTGGGTACTTTAGGTTATGAATTGTCATTCATGTTTTACAAATTTGAGTATCGAACTATGACCCCGTTTTGGGTGAGTTACGGGTTGTATCGCTGTATAAGAGTGTGTGTTTGGGAACATTGTCTTTAAAAGCACATATTAAAGGAAATTGTGTCGTTTCTATCTTGAAGTATATTAGTTCGAAAGATCTTGCTTTACACTGAATTCTTTCTTTTAAAAGATATATTTATTCATGATAAAACTCTTGAGCTCACTAGGCGTTAAGCCTAACCTTTTTATTTGTCGGCATGTGCATCAGGTTTCAAGGTTGGGAGTTGGTTCTAGCAATCCAGTGAAGAGTAGAGCTTTAGCTAGATCTGAAAGTAAGTATTCGGTGAAGTCTTCCGTATTATGGAGATAGTGACTATGCATGGGTATTAGTAGCACCCGCCCTTTTTAGTCCGTATATATAAGATGGTATATGTGTATTGTAGTTGAACCTAAATTGTGGTTGTAGATGATTCAGTTATTGATGTATTTAGAAATTTTTTAATAAGTTGCTATTTCCAGATTTGAGGGTGTTACACACTATCGCCGGTTACTATCGTTGGGGTTGTACCAAGAGGCCCCTGAGGCTCGTGATTGTGACACCGCGATAGTGCCATTTCACTGTCGCCGTCGAGGCTGTTTTTTTTAAATATCACCCTTTGACCAATTTTGACTTCATTTTCTCACCTCTCTCGTTTTGTTGGACGATTTTGGAGACCTCAAGAACAATTTTCTCCTCTCAAAACCCTAACCCTCATTATTATCAACCTACTTCTTGTTAGGGTTTTGGGATTGCATTTATTTCTCTCAAAGGAGCATCCATTAGAGTTATCAAGTCAACCAACCAGTTCATTCAAGTTCAACCTCTTCAACCTAGGGTTTTCTATTTTCTAGGTTTTAATCAAAAACCTAGATTGTGAGTTTACTAAATCTTTGTTAAAACTAGATACACATCATAATCTATTTCAATTATTATGCATCTTTATTTGAGTTATTTATTCCTAATATTTTATTTGCTTGAGAGCTTTCTTTATGAATATATCCAAGTCCTATTTACCTATGTGGAAGAACTCCCTAATGGTATTATTGGTACTTCTTGGCTCATAAGAGGTGGGAAATATATTTGGTTGAGTTACTTTGGACACCATATCATAAGAGTGGTTTGACCTAACTTTTGGATGGGGGATTAAATGTAGGAAAGAAAAGAAAAGAAAAGACAAAGTATAAGGACTATAAATGTAATTTACTATGTAATCTAATGGTTCGTTTGATACGCAGACTGAATGGGACAGGACGGGACAAAAAAAATAGTCCCATGTTTGGTATGCCATGGGACAAAAATCACATGGGACAACATGGGACAAAAATCAGATTTCATGGGACAAAACTTAAGTTTTTTAGTTCCACTAAAATAGGTGGAACAACATAGGACTACATGTAGGATTACAATATTACCCTCTTTCAAACATATGATTTTAAACCTAAACTAAACATGGGACAGACATTTAGTCTCGTCCTATCCTGTCCCGTCCCATCCAATCCAGTCTGCGTACTAAACGTTACCTAATAAAACAAAAGATAAAAAAGACAAATAAAAGATGAAATGACAAAAATACCCTTAATTTAACTAAATTTTTTAAATAAAGTTGGTTAGAAGGACCAAAAGTAAAATAAAATACCAACAACAATGACCAAAATTGTAATTAGTTTGAAATAGGGACCAAACTTGATAATAGATGGCAACCACATGAACAAAAAATGTAATTTACTCTAATTATGATTACATACATTCTCATTTTCCCACCCTTTTTATTGTAACTCCCCCAACTCAAGGTAGATAACTCAAAAATACTATATTTTGATAAAAAAACAAACTAGATAAAATTACCTTATTTTATTGGGTAATCTTTATTTTCTGTTATGAAAATTGTATTGTTGTTAAACATTTTTTACCCGGTGACTCGATAAGAGCATCTCCAATAGATTCTCTGAATATTTTTGTTTTAATAGATTTTTCAAAACCTAAAAGGAGAGAGTCGTAAATGAAGAAAATGTCCAAAAATTATTATTTTGGAAACGGAAATGATTCTTTTATTCTTTCTACGAATGAGAATCCTTGAAATTTAATGTTTAGGAGAGAGTAATAATAATATTTTATAAATTTAATTGAATATTTCAGTAATATAAATAATATTCTAATCTAAAAAATGAACACATTGAAGATAGATTTAAGGCTATGTTTGGCAAACTAGCTGATAAGCTAGCTTTTCAAAACGTTACTATGAGCAGTTTTTCAATAAACTAGTTTATGATTATCCAAATATGTACAAAAAAAACTAGTTTTATAAAACTAGTTTATGATATAGTTTTTTTTTTTGTCAAACAATGCCTAAATTTTTAAAAATATTTTGAACTTTTTAAAAATGTTTTAAGAGTTTTTCTTCTCACTTGATAATATTATCGATGCTTATTATATATCTCATCGGATAGATTCTAATTTCACTGTTTTCATCAAAAAAGTAAGTTTAAAAAACGTGAGCTTTAAATTGTTTTTTAAGATCACATGGACATATTTAATATAATTCCTATTAATAAACAAGATTATTTAAGTACTTGGTTCATATTAAAATATGCGTGAATACGTGTTTGGAATCTTTTTATGGATTTAAGAGATGTGTTATTCTTTATTTATTTACATCAATATGCGAAATAAAAATCATAAAAAGGGTTAAAGAATTTTGAAAATATGTTTTAATGTATTATTAGTTATGATTCACATATGAACCCGTGTGATTCATAAATTAATTATTTAATTAATCATACAAATTCATATGTGAATTATATAGGTTCACATATGAACTCGTTTGCAGTCAATTTGTAAAAGTCACGAAACTAACCCCCTATTTTTTGCATAGCCGCAAGTTTCGACTAATCATAATCGCAAATCTTGACCAACCAAATCCGCAATTCTTAACCAATCTTGACTGTGTGAATGTCTAGGATCACTTCTCCACTTTTCACATATTTATCACTTCTCATTTGAACATCTCCCTATGTATGTGTATATATATATATATATATACACATATCCAACGGTTTATATCCACTTCTCACGTTTCTCACGTTAACTTCAGTTTTATATATATATATATATATATATATATATATAGGGAGAGGTTCATTTGAGAAATGATAAATATATGAGAAATAGAGAAGTAATCATATCCATTCATTTGGTCAACATTTGCGGCTTTGACCGTGAACCACCGGATAATTCCTTGTGTGGTCTATAGAAGATAGATGGGTAGTTCCGTAAAATATGCGAGACGAATTCATATATGAACATGTATGATTCGCATATGAACTGTACGTTCATATATGAATCAGTTAATTAGTTCATATATGAATCTGTTAATTAATTCAAATGATTTACATATGAACTTACAGTTAATTAGTTCATATATGAATAAGTTAATTAGTTCTTATATGAATCTCAAAGATTCATATATGAATCAGTTAAAAAAGTTCATATGTGAATTACACTAGTTCAGATATGAACATATAGTTCATATGTAAATAATGCAGGGTTCATATATGAATTCAGCCTGTGTATCTTGTACAAATTACGAAAATGTCCTTCTATTTTTGGAATAGCCGCAACTTTTGACCAGTCAAAGTCGTAACTTTTTCCCAGTCAAAGTCGCACGATTTGACCAGTCAAATCCGATCTTGACCGTATGAATAGCTAGAATTACTTCTCTAGAAGTGTACTCGCACAATGCAGCTAGATACATCACGATTTTAATGTTTCATTTTATTTTCTGTTTTTTGTCGATTTAAATTACGATTTTGGATGGTTGTGAGAGAGTGATGATGATTTTTTTATATAAATTTGTTTAATTTAGACTTAATAATATAATGTAATTTATTTTGGTTTAATAATATAATTTTTTTATAAAATATTCTGTAAGATTTTTTAATTCTATTTTAGATTTTTTATATATAAAATATCCTGAGAGTTATTTTAGGGGAGTTAAAGTGGGAAATAATTTTAGGGGAGTTAAAATGGTTAGAGATAATGATTGAAAATTAATGAATAACATTAAATGTAGTACATACAGCTTTTATGGCTGTTTTTTAAGTAATTAGGCTTAAATAGCGGTACATTAAGTTTTAAGACTTGTTTTTAAGAGTTTTTTATGTCATCTTTATAATATAGTATATATATATATATATATATATATATATATATATATATGAGTGAATTACATAAATGGTCCCTCGTGAATGCCTGGATTTCACTTTTCGTCCCTCCAGTTCTGAAAGTACATTGGTGGTCCCTAAAGCGAGTTTTGAAGCCCAAATTCGTCCATGTTGCTAACGCCGTTAGTCTGGGCTCTGTTAACCCATCATGTGCACCTCACGTGAGGGGCATTTTGGTCACTTTACATGTCTTCTTCTCCCACCTCCTTCCTCATCAACAACTTCATCCATAGCCACCCTCAACCACAATCAAACCACCGCATTCAAACACAAAATTAATAACAAAATCAAATACTTAAAATTAAAACTCAAAATCAATTCCTTAAAATTAGAACCCCAACCTTTGGTTTTAATTACATTCACAAAATCAATTCCTTAAATACATTTCCTTAAACTCAAAATCAATTCCTTAAATAATCAAAGAAAAAATTAATGTCATCAATCAAAATATCAAACCTTTCCCCCTTGGTCTCGTGAATCTCTCCATCTACCTATTAACCTACAAAAATTGGTCCTTCAAATGCTCCCCCAACCCCATGGGCTTCCTTTCTCCAGCAAACCCACAACCTTTTCTTCTGCATCGTCTTACTTCTTCTGCAAATCGACCATCGTCTCATCCTTCTTCGGCTGCAGATCCAGATTCAAATCCACAAGTACGGTTTCTTCTACAACTCTACAGGCATGGTTTCTTTTGCAAATCCACGAGCATGTTTTCTTCTGCAAATCTACAAGCATGGTTTCTTCTACAAATCCATGAGTATGGTTTCCATGTCTGATTTGAAGGCATTCAAGTATGTCGAAGCATCTGAATCCTTGAGTATGAATTAGGGTTTTTATTTTCTTTTTTTCTTAAGATTTTGATTTTGATTTAAGAATGTTCTTGATTAAAAATCTGGAAGCCAACAACTTTTTTGTGTATAAAGTTGATTTTTTATTGTTTTTGAATGTTTTATATGAATGTTCTTATTATTTGAATGTCTTGTTTTCTTATGAATGTTCTGTCTTTTAATGTGTAAATTTGATTTCATTTGATCTGTATGAATGTGTTCTTGATTGTTCGATCAAGATTGGGTTTTGATTTTTCGATCTGGATGATGGATGTAAGGGTGGTTATGTAAATTTGAATCTTGATTTTTCGATCTGGATGATAGATGTGAGGGTGACTATGTAAATCTTTTAGTGTGTAAATCTAATTTCATTTGATTTGTAAATCTGAATCTTGATTTTTTGATCTGGATGATGGATGTGATGTGAGGGTGTCTATGGATGAAGTTCTTGATGAGGAAGGAGGTGGGAGAAGAAGATAGGTAAAAAGACAAAAATGCCCCTCACCTGAGGGGCAAAGGACCTACTTAACGGAGCATGCCTAACAACGTTAGCGACAGGGACGAAATTGGGCTCCAAAACTCGATTTTAGGGACCACCAATGCACTTTCATTACTGGAGGGACGAAAAGTGAAATCCAGACATTCACGAGGGACCATTTATGTAATTCACTCTCTCTTTCTCTATATATATATATATAGGAAAGTTCAAATGAAAACTCATTTTTCATTGTGCACGTGAGGACAAATCTCAGCCACTCGATCTCTTTTGATCCACCAACTCATATTAAATAGATATTTTAATTTTAAAATGCTCAGGGGTAAAAATGGAAGAAAATTTAAACACACGTCTACCATATTTGACTTTTTATTTTCTTTTTTAATTAAAAACATTTTACCCAATTAAAGTTTAAAATAAATTATCTTAAAAACTACTAATATTTTAATCAAACAAATTACATCAAAAAAACGAGAATTTCGTGCTCTTCGATATGACATCCATCTCGATATAGTTTTTTTTTTGTTTTAACCTTTTTTTACGTGAAATGCTATATATGTGTTATATTCATTATGAATATTTATGTACGTTCAAGTTTGTACAACGCCTCGACACCGTAAGTATGTAACTCGACATCACCTTCTTCAACACTTTCTTCAACGTCGTAAGGCATCACGTTTCGTCAGTACCGTAACCCAACACCCATTAAGATGAATCGAGAAACTATCGAGTAATTCGGTTGTGAATCGAGGAACTAAAGAGAGTGTGTCACGTCTCCACATCTTCACGGGCCATTCATGTGTTATTCATCATGAATAATGTATCATTCAGAATGAATAATACAACATTCAGGGTGAATAATTCATGATTCATGAATTTGTGTATTATTCGTCATGAATGTTGTGTAATTCATCTTGAATACTATATTATTCATCATGAATAATGAATGAACGTTCACATTTGTTATTTATACTGAATGTGGGACGTCTAGGGATGTACATACATATTCATAATGAATTAAACCAAATTTCGGTTGTGAATTGGGAAACAAAAGAGAGTGCGCCATGTGTCTACACTTTCAGGGGTCATTCATATATTATTCATCATGAATAATGTATTATTCAGGATGAATAATACACGATTCATAATAAATAATACATGAATCATGGATTCGTGTATTATTCATCATGAATATTGTATTATTCATCCTGAATAATGTATTATTCATCATGAATATTGTATTATTCATCCTGAATAATGTATTATTCATCATGAATACTGAATGAACGTTCACCTTATTCATCCTAAATATTGTATTATTTATCATGAATATTGTATTATTTATCATGAATACTGAATGAACATTCACCTTTGTTATGCATATTGAATGTGGACACCCGAGGATGTGCATGTATATTCATAATGAATATAACACATATATAGAATTTCACGTAAAAACAGTTAAAACGAAAAAAAATCTGAATATTGTATTATTCATCCTGCATACGGTATTATTCATCATGAATAGTGAATGAATGTTCACCTTTGTTATTCATACTGAATGTGGACACCCGAAGACGTGCATGCATATTCATAATGAATATAACATGTATATAGAATTTCACGTAAAAAACTATTAAAACGAAAAAAAAAGCTATATCAAGATGAATGTCATATCGAAGAGCACGAAATTCTCGTTTTTTTGATGTAATTTGTTTGATTAAAATATTAGTAATTTTTAAGATAAATTATTTTAAAGTTTAAGGGGCTAAATTTTTTTAATTAAAAATAAAAATAAAAAGTCAAAGATGGTAGGCGTTGATTCAAAATTACAATTTTGTCCTTAATCACTTCCTAATTAACCTTATTATATATTAACCATTGATTAGTTTTCTAAGTTTTGATCAATGGTTAAGATTTGTCCTCATGTGCACAATGAAAAATGAGTTTTCATTTGAACCCACCCCTCTATATATAACGGTTGATAACCACATCTCATGTTTCTCATGCTTTTCACGTTAACCTCAACTTCTCACTGGAACCCAACCTTATATAAATGTCATATGTTCAAATGAGAAGAGTTAAATATATGAGAAGTAAAGAAATAATCTTAGCATTTCATAAGATCAAAATCGGATTGATTGGTCAAAAATTGCGGCTTTGATTGGTCAAAATTTGCGGCTATGCCAAAAATAGAGGGGTAGTTTCGTAACTTTTATAAATAGACGGCAAACAAGTTCATATGTGAACCCACTGATTCACATATGAACCTTTGTGATTCACATATAAACTAATTAACTGATTCACATATGAATCGGTAGATTCATATGTGAATCATATGAACTAATTAACAGATTCACATATGAACCCTTGTAATTAACCTTTGAACTAATTAACTGATTCTCATATGAACTAATTAACCGACGTTCATATGTGTTAATAGTTCACATGTTAACTAATCAACGGGTTCACATATGATCATATAGTTCATATGTGACTCACACAAGTTCACATATAAACTTGTTTGTCGTTTATTTGTAAAGGTTACGAAGCTACCCCTCTATCGTCTGCAGACCATGCGAGGATTATCCAGTGCTTAATATTAATCAAAGCCACAAATGTTGACCATATGAAAGGATAGGTTCACTTTTCTACTTCTCATACATTTAACATTTCTTATTATATATATATATATATATATATATATATATATAGGGTCAGGTTTACGTGAGACCAAACTGTTTCCGTGAGACCACGTGAGACCAAGCCTTAAAACATGAAACTTCACACCGAAACACTATGAAGGTACAAAACATTCGAACCTTCATAATGTAATCACACTATGAAGGTAAAAAAAACCTAAACCACGTTAAAAAAAAATCAAACCTTCACAGATAAAAGACTGTGAAGGTATATCCGAACCTTCACAGTGAAGACGCTGTGAAGGTAAAAAAACGAACATTCACAGCGAAAAACACCGTGAACGTAACATTTACGGTGTTTTCCCTATGAAAAGTTCAATTTTTTTTTACCTTCACAGTTTTTTGGTGTGATGTTTCATGGTGTCATACTCGCGCCGGTCCGAGGGGTCTCTCGGTACATTTTTGGCGAGAGTGCCTGGTGAGAGTGCCAGTGTCACTCTCGCGAGGGGTCTTTTTGGGCACGAGGTCGAAAGTTACGGTACATTCTTAGCGAAAGTGACCGGCGAGAGTGCCATGTCACTCTCGCATGGCACAATCGTGGTCGGGGTAAATAGCATTAAAAACCTGATTTCTTGAGGAAAGTTCATTTATTATTATTTGGGGTTTTGGCAGCCGACTTTTAACTCTCAACCAGGTAAGGTTCTTCCTCTCAATCTTCATCTCTTCCACATTTACTCCTCCC
This sequence comes from Arctium lappa, assembly GCA_023525745.1. Classification (NCBI taxonomy): domain Eukaryota; kingdom Viridiplantae; phylum Streptophyta; class Magnoliopsida; order Asterales; family Asteraceae; genus Arctium; species Arctium lappa. The sequence continues at coordinate 6,978,536 of CM042047.1, forward strand.
TAGGATCTTGTTGGGTGTATTAAGTGCTAACCTAGGGTTTTTTTTCTTTGGTGGTCAAGTTCTAGCTATCTTGGTAAACCAAGGTTCTCATCACCCACTTCTCATCTCCTTGGACTTTCTAGGGCTTGTTCATCTAACCTCTAGGTAAGCTTTCTTACTTATAAATACTCATACATGCTCCATTATTTGCTTATTTGTGATTTATGTGGTGTAGAATGTTAACCCAACATCTAGGGTTTTGTATGTTTTGGGTTGAATAATCTTGAGGTGAGTGTGAGGGTATAAACATCTTGTGAGGAATCATTTATGTAAATTAATGGATGAAATATGGATTAGAATAAATGACTACACTTCCAAGGGTTCAATCCAAAGGCATATATTTCTATCAGCAGTTGGAGTCAAATTATTATTTGGGGATTTATATGTGGCTAAATGAACTTTAGTTATTATGAGAAACATGTACCAAGTATGATTGTGCTATTTATCGACAATATGCTTGCATGAAAGGTGTTATCCCTACTTGTTCATGATCTATATGGGAAGTCTTATGTCTACTTCCTTGTGCACGAGGATTTAGATGGTATGCATGGTATATTGCATGTTTATTGTCTTGGGCATTGCGAGTAGACAATAGGGGGCGCAAGTCCCTTAGTTGGAACTCGGCTAGATTGGATAGGCACCCTTGCCTGTAAGACCTTGAGGTGTAACCCGACGGGGTAAGCGCTAGAGGCAGAGACGGTTTGAGGATTGTGATGTCCGGCGTGGCATGGGAACTAGAACCGGGGCTGGATGGTGAAATCAAATCTACACCGCGGGTTACCCCGTTTTATTTGGAAGATATCCATGTTATAAATGTACAGGAAAATTCAATTGTAACACCCTCAAAGCTGGAAATAGCAACTTATTTAAAGTTTTCTAAATACATGCATAAATGAATCATCTACGACCACAAATTCAGATTTTGCTACAACACACACCTTCTATCTATACATACAGTAAACGATAAGGACGGGTGCTACTAAAACCCAAAACATGTCACTATCTCCAACTCGCGGAAGACTTCACCAATTACTTACGTTTGCAAGGCTAAGGCTCAACTCTTCATAGCACCGTTAGAACTGAACCCCCCGCTAGGAACCTGATGCACATGCCGACAAATAAAAAGGCTAGGCTTAACGCCTAGTGAGCTCAAGAGTGTTAACATGAACGAATATATCTTTAAAAGAAAGGAAATCAGTTTAAATCAAGATCCTTTGAAATATTATACTTCAAAATGGAAACGACACATTTTCCATAAAATACACTTTTAAAGACAATGCTCCCACACATGCATTTCTTGTAAAACGATGCAACCCGTAACTCACCCAAAACGGGGTCATAGTTCGATATTCAAATGTGCTAAAATGTAAATAATACTTCTTATCCCCAAAACACCCAAACCCGGGTGGGACATAATACTCGACCCTAAAATACCGGAAACAATCCATATAAATATGATACGCCATTAAAATATGGAACTGAAACTTAATACTCACACGACCATAAAAATTGGATGAAATCCAAATATTAAAGCATTGACAATTAAATATCCAAAATACAGCGGGCCGACAACAGGGGATACCCGTATCCGTTGAGAGCGGAGGAACACAAAAGTATGCCACTCAACAACGTTAATCGCATGACACCTCACGACATCGCAGCCCAAGTGTCCCTACGACTCCTTTAGCAAGTGTCACCCCAAGTCAGTTGACCTTGATGGATTGTCAGGATCGAATTCTTAACAAGAATAAATTCTCAGAAACTAATATCAAAGAAGTTGCGGAATAACACTTTGATATTCAATGAAACAGTAAACAAAACAGTATATGATCAACAACTTGTAAACTTGTATTGAATGCTTGAAGTTACAAGATTAAACACACAACCTCAATATTGATGAACAGGCTCACCAATACGAATTCTACTTCTCTAGAATTAGGATCTATGCCTTGAGGTTGATTTTCTCTAAAAACTTAGAATGAATGAATCAATCAGTCTAAAACTATTCTATCAATTCTATACATATACTAAGTAAAAAGATAATTACAAAAAATAAAATATCTTCAGTATATCTTCCATCATTATCTTCAATCTTTACAGCTGTCATCCTTTCCATCTGAATCTTTAAGTCATAAGCAGTACTAACTATGCTCAGCAGCAATAATTTCTTCAAGCAGCATTAACTTGGTCTTAGCAGCATTAACTACTAAGCAGCACTAACCACTAGCAGTACTAACTAGCTAAGCAGTACTAACTTTGTTCAAGCAGCACTAACTTTGACTAGCAGTATTAATTCTACTAGCAGTAGTAATACTCAGCAGTATTAACTTTGAAGTCTTTTAGCAGTAGTAATTCTGAACTAGCAGCATTAACCATACTTGAGCTTTTCTTCAGTTCCCAACAATCTCCCCCTAACTTGACTTTTAGGAAGAGAAGTCAAGTTCTTCAAATTTTCTTCAAGATGCTCCCAAAACTCCATCATGGCCTAAATTCCTGTATTTGCATCCAACCCCAAACTCTGATTAATTGTTCTTTGGATCAAATATTTAGCCATTTCTGAATCTGGAATACATCCTAGCTTCTTCTTCAGCATAGCATAAAGCTTCAGTCTGCTATGGTTGTATACTCTATCCACTAGGAAGTACTCAGTGTGATTCAAATCCAAAGTCACTGCATATACTCCACTAGTTTCATATAGAGTCCAATTATTCACTGACTGAAAGACATTCCTTATTATCTCCTCCACTTCATCATGTTTTAACATCATACACAGATACTCCATGATTAGTTTTGTAAGTGAAATCACTGGAGCTTTCAGTTGATCTGCATATAACTTCATCCCTATCTCAAACATTTCTTCAATATCTGATCTTGAGCAGGTTCTAACAATCTTGTTCCAGGTGCTGTAAACTTCATATTTCTCATCTTTTCTCTTCAGTCTGATATATATTCCTTTCCATCTACCTCCAAGACATCCCAGTGAATAACTTCAGGAGGTTTAACGCCAACAGGTTCTGCTGAAATTGGTTCAGGCACTTTGTCCATCACTACCATGTACATCTTGACATCCTTAGTACTTGCAGGTTCTTTCATTGTAGATGACTCAGGTGCCTCTTCTTCTTCAGCAACCTTTTCAACCTCTTCTTCTTCTATTCTAGGCTTCTTTGTGAATTTTCTCTTTGCAATCATCTTTGTTCTCTTTAAAGTCCTTAGACTTTCACCAATTGTTGCTTCCTTCTCTGGAGTTTCTTGCTCATCAGGGAATGGTTTTTGTAAGAAATCATTGCTTTCTTTCATTCTTTTCTCCATTTCTACCCTTGCAGTATCATCCCCTTGGAGCTTGATCATCTCAGTATCATACATCTTCTTGAGTTTCTCAAAAGACATCTTTGAGAACATCTCCACCTTGAAACCTACTGCACCCTTGAGGAAAGTAATCATTTTCTTTCTCTCTTGAGCACCCAGGTATGTCTTTGAAGGTTGTCTTTTCCTTGCAGCCATTTTGATCTTGGTAGGCTTCTTCAAAGATGTGGCTTTCTGCTTGGCTTGTTCTGTTGCTAAGCTTTGTTGATAGACTTTGTTTAACTCTGCAGCCATTGCTTTAGCTATTTCTCTATCCTTTTGCACTTGCATTGCTTCTGCTTCTTCTTGTTCAGCCTGTATCTTCCTAGCTAGAGCTTCATCTGAATCAATCAACTTCTGCCTTTTCATTGGTTGATCATATTCAACTAGCTTTGCCTTACCCTTTTCTTTGCTTATCACCTTCTCTTTACTTGAAATCTTTGAAGCATCACCTCTTTCTTTGATGACAACTCCTTTGGCCTTTGAGATAACCTTGGGAGTATCATGCTTTGCTTTGATTAGAGTTTCTGCTATTTCAAGATCTGTGAGCACTTCTTTCACTGTTTCTGCTGCTGCCATAGGTTCAGCAGTATTAATCATTTCTGCTGCTAAACTTGTACCAGCAGTAGTAATGTTTTCTGCTGCTTGCTCTGTTACTTCTGCTTCTTGTGCAACATTTTCTACAACTACTTGCTCCCCCTCAAACTTTGCATTCTCTTGCTCCCCCTTAGCTTTAGCATCTTCCATATTGTCTTCAGATTCTGACTCCCCCTTTTTGGGAGCATCAGGCACTGGTTTCCTTCTTCTGAGTAAAAACTGCTTCTTCTTCTTTTGGAGAATCAATTTCCTTACCATTTGCTTCAATTGGAGGATCTGTTCTTGTTGTGACAGAACTATGAGTTTAAGCTCTTCAATCTCTTGGCCTTGTTTGATCACATCCATATTGATGTTCCCCATTGCATCCATCAATTCTTGATAGTTATATCTGTCCTCACCTTCTCCAGAAGTATTACCCCCTTTTGAAGGATCATAGGATCTTTTAGTAGTGGAAGCCTTCTGCCTAGCAGAAGCACTGTCCACCCCCTTGGTTTCTTGGCACCGGGGACATTTGAATGATTGCTCATTCAAAGTTGCCATGGGGAAGGTCTTAGAGATGTTACCACTATCCTTCTCTGTGCTAGCAGAAGTAGTGGCAGCCTTCTCACCCATAAGCTCTTCCATCTCCTTATAGAGCACTTCCTCAGGGTTGGGAGACACTCTAGTGGATTCCCTTTGGATATTCTCAACTGGAGAGTGCTCCAATAGAGGGCTTTGAGGCTCTTGGTTAATAGTAGGTACACCAAGGGAAGGAGCCTTGTGTACCTTTCTCTTGACATAAGTTTTGGATATGCTGGGAGTGGGTTTAGCAGCAAAGGACTGAGGGAAAATTTGAGAGAGGGAAGGTTGGGATTGGCTAGCAGTGGGTTGGTCTAATGGGGGCCTTGATCCTGCTACCATACCTTCATTAGTTTGGGACACCACTATCATTGTAGAGAACAATGGGGGTGTCTACTCCTTCCGAGTCCCCGGCAGATCTTCTCATATTTGAGAAAACCTTGCCTTTAGGGGGTTTTGGTACATATATCCCATCAGAGTGAGGAATATCCGTCAATTCGTGGGTGATAACTGCTTGAACAAACCTGGGATACATATAAAAGCTCTTTTTGATTCCCAAGTTTGAGACAAGATCATTGTAAATCATTTGAGAAAAATTATACTTTCTGGCAGTGTCCAAGCACACCAAAGCATAAGCAATGGTGCTACTGAACTCACTCCATCCAGTAGTCTTTTTAGAGATGCAATGCATCAAGGTATGAACAAGAAAACGCCATTGGGGTGAGAATTTAGCTTTTGAGAACTTAAAAACACCCAATGGGCCTCCATACCCCATTCTTGAAAGAGTAGAAAACAGTTCATCATTAGAGATAGAAGTTATACCAGAGGCATCGTCTAGACGTAGACTGATGCGAATAACCTCTTCAATAACTGTTAATGGCTTCCCACACACCTTCGTCTTGATCATTTGCACATCATTCTCAGTAACGATGGTGGCATGTGCCCATAATTGCTTCTGATGCTCTATGAAGATTGTAGGAGATATAGTGAGAGCATGGGCAATGTGGGTTGTCTTGAGGAAATCCACAATCTAGTGAAATCCTACAGCTTGTTTTGGCTTTTGGAGCATTACGATTTCGTTGTGCTCGTCAATGAATACCATTGATGCCATTGATCTTGAAGGTTCTTGCCTGAGAACTTTGAACTTGAGAGAGAAAGGGTTTAGAGCGCAAGTGAACAGTATGCAAAGAGTCGTTATGAACTTTTAGGCGGGCAAAGAGTATTTATAGTATTCGGGACATAAGCAGTATTAACCTAGAGCAATATTAACTGAAAGCAGTATTAACCACTAGCAGTATTAACTAACTAGCAGTTTTAACTGAGAGCAGTATTAACTACTGGCAGTATTAACTAACTAGCAGTATTAACTACTAGCAGTATTAACTAACTAGCAGTATTAACGACTAGCAGTATTAACTACTAGCAGTATTAACTGTACTTACTCTTTTAAGCTTATGATACACTGAGTACTGCTATGCATATCTTGAAAAAGAAGATTAGACACACCAAGAATAAACAATATACAGGAATATAACTACTTTTTGAGAAGGGGCTTATTCAGAGTTGATCATTCCCACACTTGTTACCAAGAAAGTGAATCTACCCACATCAAAAGCTTTAGTGAATAGATCAGCAAACTGGTTATCAGTGTGAACTTTTACAACTTGAATAAGTTTCTTTTCATTGCAGTCTCTTATGAAGTGATACCTGATCTCAATGTGCTTTGTCTTTGAGTGCTTGACAGGATTATTCACAATGCTAATAGCACTGCTATTATCAATAAAAATTGGAGTGTGTAGAAAGGTTACCCCCATAATCCAACATTTGATTCTGAATCCAAAAGACTTGAGAACAGCAACTTGCAGCTGCTATGTACTCTGCCTCTGTTGTAGATGTGGATACTGTGGTTTGTTTCTTGCACTGCCATGAAACTAGTCTTGCACCAAAAAACTGACATCCTCCAGAAGTAGATTTTCTATCCAAGTTTGCTCCACCTAGATCACTATCTAAGTATGCAAGTAGGTCAAAGGATGAGTCATGAGGATACCAAAGTCCCAATCTGGGTTGCCCTTTGAGATATCTGAATATCCTCTTAACAGCTTGATAGTGAGATTGCTTTGGCCTAACTTGGAATCTTGCACACACACAGACTGGAAACATTATATCTGGCCTAGAGGCTGTAAGATACATGAGAGAGCCAATCATGGATCTATAATGATGAACATCCATATCCTCCCCCTCAAGATCTGCTGTTATCTGCTTGTGTGTCTCCATAGGTGTGCTAGCAGGTATTGAATCTGAAAAACCAAACTTGGTTAGAATGTCCTGCACATACTTGGACTGACAGATGAAGATTCCATCTGACTTCTGTTGAACTTGGAGTCCAAGGAAGAAAGTAAGTTCCCCCATGGAACTCATCTTGAACCTTTGATGCATTAGTTCCTCAAACTCCTTGCACATGTTGTCTCTTGTTGATCCAAAGATAATATCATCAACATAGATTTGGACTAGCAAGATATCCTTCTTCTTTCTCTTGATGAATAGAGTCTTATCAATGACTCCTCTTTCAAAGCCATTTTCCAAGAGATAGGATGACAGAGTGTCATACCATGCTCTTGGAGCTTGATGTAGTCCATAAAGTGCTTTCTTCAATTTGTATACCCTGTCTGGATAGCTTGGGTTTTCAAACCCTGGTGGTTGACAGACATATACTTCTTCTTCAATTGAGCCATAAAGAAATGCACTTTTCACATCCATTTGATAGACTTTGAATTTCATATAGGAAGCATAAGCCAGGAATAGTCTAATTGCTTCTATCCTGGCCACAGGTGCAAATACTTCATCATAGTCTATTCCCTCTTCTTGTGTATACCCTTGAGCCACCAGCCTTGCGTTATTCCTTATCACTATACCTCTTTTATCTCTCTTATTCCTGAAGACCCATTTTGTTCCTATTGCTCTTTGGCCTTTAGGAAGGTCTACCAGATCCCAAACATCCTGTAGCTTGAATTGCAGTAGCTCTTCTTGCATTGCTTCTATCCAACTGGACTCTTTCATAGCATCATGTGCCTTTTTAGGCTCAAGCTGGGATAAAAAGCAAGAAAGCACTGTGTGTTGTTGGTCTTGCATTTCTTGAAGCCTACTTTGATTTCTAGTCATCATAGGAGAAGATATATCTCCTATTACCAGCTGTGGAGGATGATACTTTTGTATTCTGGTGTTATGACTAGGTTCTTCATTAAGTCCCACCTCTAGATTAGAGTCATTCAACTCAACTGAAGTGTTTTCAGCAGCTACTTCTGGTTCTTTATTTTCTTGAGTCTCCTCATCTCTACTTTCTTCTACACTCTGATTTGGTCCAGTAGATGGTTCTTTTTCACAGTCTTCAGCAGGATCCACTGTGGGTATGGGAAAGATCACAGATTGAGATATACTTTCTTGAACTTGTGTAGTCCCTGATCCTCCACTCCCTGAACCTGCATAATCATCACTACTGAAACCAAAAGAGTTAGTTAGTGAGTCAATGTCAAATAGCCACTGAGGACCACACCCAATTGGATTTGGTGTGTTCTCATTGCATTTGACATTGTCACTTTCTTCAATTATTCTGGAAGAGGAGTTAAAAACTCGGTAAGCCTTACTCTGAGATGAGTAACCAACAAGAAATCCATCATCTGCTTTGTTATCAAACTTACCTAAGTGAGATTTGGTATTGAGAATAGTACAAGGACACCCAAATGGTTTAAAAAATCCAATGAAAGGTTTTCTTTTATTTAAAAGCTCATATGGTGTCTTGTTCTTTGGCTTGACCACTAGAACTCTGTTTTGGACATAACAAGCAGTATTAACTGCTTCAGTCCAGAAGGTAATTGGCAGTTTTGAGTCAACCAACAGAGATCTAGCAGCCTCTATTAGTGTCCTATTTCTCCTCTCAGCCACTCCATTCTGTTGAGGAGTCCTAGGAGCACTATATTGTCTCTCAATGCCTTTCTCTTCACAAAAGGTGTTTAGATCAAAATTTTTGAACTCAGTTCCATTATCTGATCTAATGACTTTTACTTTTTGATTAGTTTGGTTTTCAATTCTTAGGATAAAAGATTTGATCAGTCCACTTGTCTCATCCTTAGTCCTTAGAAAATATACCCAGGTAAATCTAGAGTAATCATCAACAATAACCAAGCAGTAAGATTTCTTGCCTATACTCATAACATTTGTAGGACCAAACAGATCCATATGCAGTAACTGGAGACAGGAAGAAATAGAATTTATCTCTTTGGTCTTATGAGAAGTTTTGTGTTGTTTGCCTTTAAGACAAGCAACACAATGATCATCACATGAAAAGACTTTTGATGGTAAACCTCTTACAAGGTTGTTTTTAACAAGTTTGTTCATTGTCTTGAAATTCATGTGACACATCCTTCTGTGCCAAAGAGAGGATTCATCCACAGAAGCTTTTGAAACAAGACAGTTCAGGGATGAATCACTATCAACATTGTCCATATCTAGACAATACACATTATCCTTTCTTGGAGTTCTAAGTAGTATCATGCTTTTATCAATTACCTTGAACCCTGGAGCAAGGATCATACACTCAGTATTTGTAAATAATATGCTATGTTGTTTGTCACAAACCTGTGATACACTTAACAGGTTGTATTTTAATTGATCAACATAGTAGACATCCTCAAATGTCATCTTACCTTTGGTGACATTACCTTTTCCACTTATTTTACCACCAGTAAGATTATCTCCAAATGCAACATGTCCTCCATTGATATGCTTGAAATCCTGAAGGCATGACATGTTGCCTGTCATATGCCTAGAGCAACCACTATCAACATGCCATATGCTCTTCCCCTTGAGCTGTTGATTGCCCTGCACATAATATAAATCAGTTAGTATGAATTAGGAACCCAAGCCAAAGTGGTCTTGGGTACCCCTTTCTCATCAAAATACTTGCATTCTTTCTTTACAAGATTTTTAAACTTTGACTCCTCATTTTTGGAGTACTTTGTCACAATGATAGGCTTGGAAACATTTTTTCTAGAAGCAGTACTTGTTTTAGAAGTACTACCTGCCTTAGCAGCACTTGCATGCTTAGCAGTACTAACCTTGTTAGAGGTAGTAACTGTGTTAGCAGCAGTAACTGTGTTAGCAGTATTAACCTTTGAAGAAGTACTAACAGTATTAGCAGTATTAATATTTTCAACAGTACTAACACTGGTAGCAGCAGTAATGCTTCCAGCAGCACTATCCCTGTCAGCAGTACTAACAGTTTTAGTGCTTCTAGGCACCCATATTTTAATGCTTTCTTTTAAAACCTTTTTCCCTATGGGGCTTTTGGTTTCAACAGATTTCTTCATCACATGTTTCTTTCCAGCATTCCTATAACCAACAGGTTTTTGCACAAATCTTTGAAAGTTCATCTGTTGATTAATAGGGTTAAAGAAACAATACTTAGCCAAATGATTCAGCTTGCCACATATGAAACAAGGTTTTGGTCTATTGATTTTATTCAGATCAACTCCTTGTTTCTGAGCCCATTGATTATTCCAGTTTCTTTGGTTACCTCTTTTTATACCAGAATTTAGGCTCTTAGCTTTATTGCAAGCACACTGTTTACAAGGTCCAGGATTCACAACCGTGGTTTGTTTGTAATGGACCTTGTTATCCTTTCCTTTGGTCTTCTCTATCTCCTTGGACTTGACCCAGATTTTCCCACATCCCTCATTGGTGATAATGTTGTTTTCTAATGGTATCTCTTTACTCACAACATTATCCCTATTCTCACTGGTTTCTTTCTCAGTCAAATCCTTAACTACTACCTCATCCAAAGGATCTATCTTAAAAGCTTCCTCAGACAAGTCCTTTTTCTCCTTGGTCTCTAACAAGTCTGAAGTAGGAGAGATATAGTTGTTGTATCCAATACCAGGCTTCATCTTATCATGAATTTGAGCCTTTAGAAGAGAATCCATTGCTTTTGAAGCATATGAAAACTTTTCTATGTCAAGCTTAACTTTAGATAGTTCCTCTTTCAGCCTATCATTCTCTTCTAAGGACTTAGACAGTTTGGTTTCTAATTCATTCTTTTCCCACTTCCAATAGTTTGTGTCATAAGAGTGTTGAAGTTCATTAGCTTGAAAGCCTTTGATTTGCTCTTCAAATCTCTCTACTATCAACACATAGTCTCTTCTGTCCTTTTCTAATCTTTTGAGGTCATCACACATGCTTTGGTTGTGATCCTTGTACCTTTTGACAGTGTCTGTGCAAGATTGAGTGCAAAGATTAGAAATTACCTCAGAGGGAAGATTAGACACTTCTGCCATAAGAGCTTGATTCTGAATGGCTTCCTCAGCTTGATCACTTCAGTCAAATCCCATTCCTTGTTGAGAAACAAGGGCTTGAGCAGGATTCTTGTTCTGATTGTAGCCTCCATTCTGAGCTTGTTGGTGGTTCTTGTTTGGAACACCACTTCTGCACTCTCTAGCAAAGTGTCCTTTCATGTGGCACTTATAGCATTCCACCTTTGTCTTGTCAAAACCAGGTCCATCTTCTCTTCTTTGAGAGAAGTTGTTCCTTCCTGTTCTTTTGATAAACTTCTTCACCCTCATGGATAACATGGCCATCTGCCATTTAATGTCCATCTCCTCCAGGTCATCAGGGCGAAGTTGATCCAGATCATCATTAATCAATGAACTGTTGCTATGACTGGACAAAAAGGCTTCAAAGATAGTTTCAGTGCCTTTTTCTGAATTTACTCCACTGGCAGTACTAACTGCTTCAGGGTTGGCAGTAGTATCAGTAGATGCTGATAGAAGTGCAGCATTGTGGATATAACCAGTGGGCTTCTTCTTGGTTTCTACCTCAGTTTCAAAAACTCTTAGATCATTATATAGATCATCAAGTTCCTTCTCTTCCAGATTGTCACTCTGCCTATATGAGACAGTGTACATAGTCCATTCATCCCCAAGAGATCTGAGAAACTTTCTGTTGATATCATCTTGCTCCATCTTCACTCCTACAGTAGCCAGTTCACCAATGAGCTTGTTGAACCTATCAAAAGTTTGAGTCATAGACTCATTCTTTGAAGAAGTGAAGTTCTCATACTGTTGCTTGAGAACATCTCTTTGATTTCTTTTGATGCTTTTAGTTCTAGCAAATCTTTTCTCTAGAGCATTCCAGAGAATCTGAGCATCAGTGCAGTTGCAAAATTGATGCTGATATTCATTGGGGATGGCCAAGAGCAGAGTGCTCAATGCCTTCATCTCTGTCTGTCTGATCTTCCTCTCACCATCTGTCTTTGGTGGAGGTCTTTTCCCATCTGGTCCAATCTTTCCTGCTTCAGAAGGACCATTCTCAATGATATCCCACATTGAGTAGTCAGTGAGAAGAATGAATTTTCTAATTCTGATCTTCCACATGTCAAACTCACTGGGTTTGAGCATTGGAACCTTAGAGACCAGAGTACTGTTTGATTCTGCAAGGTTTTCCATGATGAATGAATAGATGTTTCTGAGAGAGTTAGGCTCTAATACCACTTGTCAGGATCGAATTCTTAACAAGAATAAATTCTCAGAAACTAATATCAAAGAAGTTGCGGAATAACACTTTGATATTCAATGAAACAGTAAACAAACAGTATATGATCAACAACTTGTAAACTTGTATTGAATGCTTGAAGTTACAAGATTAAACACACAACCTCAATATTGATGAACAGGCTCACCAATACGAATTCTACTTCTCTAGAATTAGGATCTATGCCTTGAGGTTGATTTTCTCTAAAAACTTAGAATGAATGAATCAATCAGTCTAAAACTATTCTATCAATTCTTTACATATACTAAGTAAAAAGATAATTACAAAAAATAAAATATCTTCAGTATATCTTCCATCATTATCTTCAATCTTTACAGTTGTCATCCTTTCCATCTGAATCTTTAAGTCATAAGCAGTACTAACTATGCTCAGCAGCATTAATTTCTTCAAGCAACATTAACTTGGTCTTAGCAGCATTAACTACTAAGCAGCACTATCCACTAGCAGTACTAACTAGCTAAGCAGTACTAACTTTGTTCAAGCAGCACTAACTTTGACTAGCAGTATTAATTCTACTAGCAGTAGTAATACTCAGCAGTATTAACTTTGAAGTCTTCAAGCAGTAGTAATTCTGAACTAGCAGCATTAACCATACTTGAGCTTTTCTTCAGTTCCCAACATGGATCATTCCGAAGAACTCCATCCCGAAGGCTCGGCACACTTAAAGACTACCTCCCAGGCATTACTTCAAGCTTGGAAGTCCTAGCGCTCACTCCCCGATAGCACTACAGACTCAACCCTCCTAGCGATCACTTGTAAAGTTTCCGGTCATAAAGCATGGGTACCGAAGTTCAGCCCCGCAATACCCAATTGACCATCCAAAACGGACTGACTCACGTGCCTATGGATCCATTACACACCGTCTAACGTTACCGGACTACACACGAATGACCAAAGCACTCGAGCCCGTAACCAAACTCAATACGCAACACCGCGCATTAGTACGTACGTCATAATCGGACTCTACATTGAGCCATATAAAACCGGACAAGTGTCCTCAAGACTCTTTTAAGCCAACACCGAGCTACAATGCTCTAAATTCATGTGACCAATAATTATCGGTCCCCCAAATAATGAAATGTCCTTAAACAACGTTTATGAAAACACATATCCCAAAGATGAGATTAACCCAAAACTCAACACATAATGGACCAAAGGTTTTCCAAAGGGTTTATGAATGCAAATACACCAAGATGCATATAATCATGAAATAGACTTCATTTGTACCAAAATCACCAATATGTATAAGTCATGAAATGGACTCCACTTGTACAAAAATCCCCAAGATGCATAAACCATGATATTACTTATCAAGATGTCCAAATCCCAAATATGAACATTTTATAAAACTAAAATAAGCCAAGTTTACCCAATATGACAACTCATTAAAATACTCACTCTTTGACAAATACCAAGTAAAATACATGTTTACTTCAAAATCCTCCAAACTTATCAGCAGTTAACCATTTCATGTAAAACACTTTAAAATAACCATTTTGGCATGTACACCGTTTTCACAAATCAACTTGAACTCACCTTCCTATATTTAGGCTAAATCTAGATTTCACCCAACGAGCTCTTTTGAAGACCAGTTGAATCCTCAAGCCGAGAACTTCCAAAACCTAGATCCAAACAATCCAAACCATAAATAACCATATCCGACCATGTAGAAACATTCCCCTAACAATATACCAAGAAACCCCAAATAATAACAAAACCCTAGTTTCTCCAAAACTACCAAATCTGAGATTTGAGAAACCAAACACTAAGAAACCATCAATGGAGCATTTATAACCTTAATACAAGAAAACTTACCCTTAAAGATGATGAGGCTTCCGAGAACACCCAATCCAACACTTCAACCCAAGCTCCCAACCGTTGAACTTGATGAGGAAGATAAAGATGGAGGTTTTGTGATTCAAGATCCCAAGTAGCTAGATGGTGAATAATCATGTGGTTTGAGGAGGAGAAACCCCCAAAATGGGTTAGGGTTCGGTTTTGGTGTTTAGGAGAGAAAAGGGAAGAAGATGGAAGTGAGAAATGAGGAGAATGGTGAAAATTCGGACATTTAGAGGACCAGACGCCGCGCGCGACCTTGCCACGCGATAGTGACATTGTCACTATCGCGAGGGCACTATCGCAGAGAATGTACCGCGAGTGGTACACCCCTGGCGATTGTGCCATGCGATAGTGACACATGTCACTATCGCGAGTCACAATCGCGCCACACGTACCGAGCCCCGAAAAAGGTCGAAACTCAAGATTCTCGCATAGGTCGATTCAAGGTTCGAAAGCACAACATTTACCACTCAAAAGATAGACGGAAGGAGGAGAGATAACCAACGAAGGATGGAACTTGCTTTACGAAAAACCGGGTGTTACAATCCTCCCAACCTTGGAATGATTTCGTCCTCGAAATCTAGGTTCCCATGGAGCCTTGTTCATAGAAGGATTTCTCTTAACCCTTATTCCAACACCTCTAACATGCCATTTGCACTGATACACACGCCAACTGCCCCTCATGGGCACATTACACTCATGACCGATCGAATACTTAACTCACCCAAGTAGGTTTTACCCACAACGTTACGGTCGTCTCCCAACCTTGGTTGGCAATTACTACCTCCAGGTAGTTAGTGACCCCAAATTCTTGTTGACCAAACTCTCATTCGGATCTACGGTTCCGAACACAACATCAAAGATCGCAACCAAACTTCCAAGTTCCTCAGATCTCAACTGATCCATTCTTAATATCGATAAAGATATTCTTCTAAGGAGCACCAAAACGTCCTTCAGATACTACTTAGCCCAGATTCGGTCAACACTCAACTCCGTTCCAACACCAATCCCTACAACAATCCTTTAACACAAGCTTTACTGCCACGGAAATGCTTAAACACATCGATACTTAATCCTCAACACCCAAACTCCTTCCAAATTCCCTCACGGAAAGGTCAATATTTCTCATGGTTCGACCGGGATACATTCAAACATTCCCAGCTCCACTGACTCCAAGAAAAGAACTCGACACCTAGGGCTAAACGGTGCCCTTGAAAACATGGACATCCTGTCCAAAATCCTATTCTAGACAGAAAGTCGTACCAAGTTTGACACTTAACTGAGTGCTAAAAATCCCAAATCTTACATTCTTAACAAACAGATCGCCCAAAATTTCCTTTTAATCGCGGAACCCACTAATACGGTATACCGACATCATAACCCATGATGTGACACCGACTAGCAATCCATCACAACGAATCCCAAAAGAAGCGCAGATAGTCACATAAGACCTTATCCCGCATAATTACCGAAGTATAACATCACCCCTTAATTAACTGGGAAGACTTAAATCTACTATTTCCAATAATACAAACGCGCGCAGATTCGAAAAACCCAAGTCCAAAATCCACAACTGACCGCAAGTCGGATTATCCGACGCTTCAATTCTCAAGGACTCCCCTAGTCCCTTAATTGCAACTCCTTCCCACGACAGGGGTTAAACCTATAAGCCTAATGAGTTCAAGGGTTTTCAAATAATATGCCAATTTAAACTTTTATAAAACTTTCAAATACACAAGTTTTATAACGATTAACCGTACAGTGACAACACACTATCGCCCAACCGATAGATTTTCAAAACTGGCTACCAACACTATGCATATAAAACCATTTCCAAAAACTCGTTTGATCAGTGATTACGTTAATAAAAACGGTAACAAGAGATGCGCAACAAAATTTTCAAGCGGACTACCATGGTCCTAGTAATGCATCAATTTATACTATGCATTTGAGAGATAATTTTCCGCACTATTACATGTGCAATAAAAGTTCGTACACTTCCCAAAAGAGACATTCACAATTAACTTTAAAGTTCTGGCTTCCTAACCCAGAAGTCATTGCGACCTAACATTTTTAACAACTCCATATGCAACAATTTATTCTCTAAAGTTCGGTGAAATGATAAGAATGCAAATAATTCTCAAATCGAGTTTAAAACTTTAAGTCGCCTCGATAAAACACATTTGACCAAGATGGTAACTACAACGGTATGCAACTCGAAAATTCATTTCATGTATTGCGGAAGATTTATAACAGCAAGGTCAATAAACGAAACACGTTTAGATTAAAATTAATTTAAGACAACATAAATATTTCGCATATTTACTCACGCGAGTGAAAGTCGGATTCAACCCAAAAGTATGCACATATACTCGTGTGAAACTCAAGATGCAATCATGCGACATTTAGATTTTCAAGGTGCCTCTTACGTTTGCAAAAGTGTAGATGCAAGACTCGCATGAAACAAGGTGTCAAACAAAACTCGTTAATTAATACACACAATAATGCCAATCTACACGTTCCAAAATTTCTTTCTATTACGCGGTTCGAATGGTCATAAAATAAAACGCCATAAACCCAACTAAAATTTTATAATTTTATTGATGGAAAAACCAAGCGGTGTCAAATCTCTGTTTCCCGACATAGAAGCGTAAAACGACAATAAGTCCAGAAAGGTTAAAAATTTTAACACCACCACGTAAGGTAAAGTGACCCTTTTTAACAAAACTCTCATGAGATACGACACTCAAAAGCTCATAAATTATATGACATAAAGTTAAAACTCACGCATCTCAAAATACACTTACGAACCCAAAAAGATCGCAAAACTATACCCCGTAAAATTAAACACGACTCATACCGACTAAAATTACACAGAAAATCCCGACTCAAGAACAGCGGGACAACTCTTCCTTTAAAACCTTAGCATACGTGAAGGAGATCCAATGTCAAGGTTAAAAATTCCACAGTCGCTAGCCCAATACCACATGCGGTATAAAAATACGGACCTTAAGATGTCCAAAGATAGCGTTAAACACAAAACAGGGACGGAGAGATTTTCAATATGAACTGTAACCACGTGCAACAAAACTATTTCATGCAAGATTAAGCTCACAGTTTAAAATCCGATGAGGGCTAAATGTTTTACTAAAAGTTTATAATCCAAAACACTTTAAGTTTGGCGAACATGAGAAACAATTTATGCAAACTCATTTTAGAAATAACTTTAGTGCATGAATTTGGTCGGCATTCACCCCTCTGGACTACGTTTCTCAACAACCCGACATACTGATACCATCCAGGTGTATCAAGCATCTTAGGACAACAATCTCAATTTCCTACTATTGTCATCCGGATACTCTACATCTTAAAGCAACACTCGGATATTTCATCGGTTCACCTTACAATCTCTCCTCGTATAACGTCAATTCCATAAGCTTAAGGTTCTACTCCAACCAATTATTCTTACTCACGACGATCAACTTAATGCATTCAACGCACTTAACTATCACTTCAACGTGACATTGCTATAGACATCAACGTTTTCCTTAGATTACTCCCTTAGAAACCATCTCACTACCCCAACGGTAATCATACCAAGGTAGTTCAAGTATACACATGTAGTATGTAGGTTCACCATAACACTGGCCAGGTGCCATTATGAACGTACCACACATGCTCATCCTTGTGACCCTCGACAAGTTTTCCGTTTCTAGTGACTCGATCAACTCCATAATATCTTATCTTAAGGTTCCTAATGTGCAACTTCACTTACAAACGCTTATAAAAACGCTAGTTTGAGTCTAGGCATCCTACAATCAAGACCTAATTCTCTCAAACTTATGCTCTGATACCAACTTGTAACACCCTCAAAGCTGGAAATAGCAACTTATTTAAAATTTTCTAAATACATGCATAAATGAATCATCTACGACCACAAATTCAGATTTTGCTACAACACACACCTTCTATCTATACATACAGTAAACGATAAGGACGGGTGCTACTAAAACCCAAAACATGTCACTATCTCCAACTCGCGGAAGACTTCACCAATTACTTACGTTTGCAAGGCTAAGGCTCAACTCTTCATAGCACCGTTAGAACTGAACCCCCCGCTAGGAACCTGATGCACATGCCGACAAATAAAAAGGTTAGGCTTAACCCCTAGTGAGCTCAAGAGTGTTAACATGAACGAATATATCTTTAAAAGAAAGAAAATCAGTTTAAATCAAGATCCTTCGAAATATTATACTTCAAAATGGAAACGACACATTTTCCATAAAATACACTTTTAAAGACAATGCTCCCACACATGCATTTCTTGTAAAACGATGCAACCCGTAACTCACCCAAAACGGGGTCATAGTTCGATACTCAAATGTGCTAAAATGTAAATAATACTTCTTATCCCCAAAACACCCAAACCCGGGTGGGACATAATACTCGACCCTTAAATACCGGAAACAATCCATATAAATATGATACGCCATTAAAACATGGAACTGAAACTTAATACTCACACGACCATAAAAATGGGATGAAATCCAAATATTAAAGCATTGACAATTAAATATCCAAAATACAGCGGGCCGACAACAGGGGATACCCGTATCCGTTGAGAGCGGAGGAACACAAAAGTATGCCACTCAACAACGTTAATCGCATGACACCTCACGACATCTCAGCCCAAGTGTCCCTATGACTCCTTTACCAAGTGTCACCCCAAGTCAGTTGACCTTGATGGATCATTCCGAAGAACTCCATCCCGAAGGCCCGGCACACTTAAAGACTACCTCCCAGGCATTACTTCAAGCTTGGAAGTCCTAGCGCTCACCCCCCGATAGCACTACAGACTCAACCCCTCCTAGCGATCACTTGTAAAGTTTCCGATCATAAAGAATGGGTACCGAAGTTCAGCCCCGCAATACCCAATTGACCATCCAAAACGGACTGACTCACGTGCCTATGGATCCATTACACACCGTCTAACGTTACCGGACTACACACGAATGACCAAAGCACTCGAGCCCGTAACTAAACTCAATACGCAACACCGCGCATTAGTACGTACGTCATAATCGGACTCTACATTGAGCCATATAAAACCGGACAAGTGTCCTCAAGACTCTTTTAAGCCAACACCGAGCTACAATGCTCTAAATTCATGTGACCAATAATTATCGGTCCCCCAAATAATGAAATGTCCTTAAACAACGTTTATGAAAACACATATCCCAAAGATGAGATTAACCCAAAACTCAACACATAATGGACCAAAGGTTTTCCAAAGGGTTTATGAATGCAAATACACCAAGATGCATATAATCATGAAATAGACTTCATTTGTACCAAAATCACCAATATGTATAAGTCATGAAATGGACTCCACTTGTACAAAAATCCCCAAGATGCATAAACCATGATATTACTTATCAAGATGTCCAAATCCCAAATATGAACATTTTATAAAACTAAAATAAGCCAAGTTTACCCAATATGACAACTCATTAAAATACTCACTCTTTGACAAATACCAAGTAAAATACATGTTTACTTCAAAATCCTCCAAACTTATCAGCAGTTAACCATTTCATGTAAAACACTTTAAAATAACCATTTTGGCATGTACACCGTTTTCACAAATCAACTTGAACTCACCTTCCTATATTTAGGCTAAATCTAGATTTCACCCAACGAGCTCTTTTGAAGACCAGTTGAATCCTCAAGCCGAGAACTTCCAAAACCTAGATCCAAACAATCCAAACCATAAATAACCATATCCGACCATGTAGAAACATTCCCCTAACAATATACCAAGAAACCCCAAATAATAACAAAACCCTAGTTTCTCCAAAACTACCAAATCTGAGATTTGAGAAACCAAACACTAAGAAACCATCAATGGAGCATTTATAACCTTAATACAAGAAAACTTACCCTTAAAGATGATGAGGCTTCCGAGAACACCCAATCCAACACTTCAACCCAAGCTCCCAACCGTTGAACTTGATGAGGAAGATGAAGATGGAGGTTTTGTGATTCAAGATCCCAAGTAGCTAGATGGTGAATAATCATGTGGTTTGAGGAGGAGAAACCCCCAAAATGGGTTAGGGTTCGGTTTTGGTGTTTAGGAGAGAAAAGGGAAGAAGATGGAAGTGAGAAATGAGGAGAATGGTGAAAATTCGGACATTTAGAGGACCAGACGCCGCGCGCGACCTTGCCACGCGATAGTGACATTGTCACTATCGCGAGGGCACTATCGCGGAGAATGTACCGCGAGTGGTACACCCCTGGAGATTGTGCCATGCGATAGTGACACATGTCACTATCGCGAGTCACAATCGCGCCACACGTACCGAGCCCCGAAAAAGGTCGAAACTCAAGATTCTCGCATAGGTCGATTCAAGGTTCGAAAGCACAACATTTACCACTCAAAAGATAGACGGAAGGCGGAGAGATAACCAACTAAGGATGGAACTTGCTTTACGAAAAATCGGGTGTTAGATTGGATAGGCACCCTTGCCTGTAAGACCTTGAGGTGTAACCCGATGGGGTAAGCGCTAGAGGCAGAGACGGTTTGAGGATTGTGATGTCCGTCGTGGCATGGGAACTAGAACCGGGGCTGGATGGTGAAATCAAATCTACACCGCGGGTTACCCCGTTTTATTTGGAAGATATCCATGTTATAAATGTACAGGAAAATTCAATGTCCCGATTGGGAGGTTTGGCATTGTTCTCAATGCATGGGCGCCGGTAATATTTAACTATTGTTCTTATTTACATTATAATTAGTACCGGCGTAATAACAGTTAGACTTCGTTCTAACATTTGTGTTCATGTTTAAATGGTTCACAGGTTTCGCTAGTGGTGCGAGTAGGGCACCTTGATTCGCCGGGATGGCATCTAGGATTCCTCCTTAGACCGGGCATTTTTGGGAAATCGAGAAAGAGCGTTTTGAAGTCATAGTGACACCCATCTTAATCTAGTTGTTAATTGTTCTAGATTGAATAGGTTGTCATGTATATGTCTTAATTATTCTGTTACTTCATTATAAAACTACCCCAACTCTTTTGGGTTATAGTCATCATGTTTACATGTTTTGGATTCGCCTTATTTTAGACGTTATATTGCAGAAATTTTGAGTTTTATTTTACCCCAATTTTTAGGGTGTTACACTTTTGGAACCGGAACCACTTCGAAACTATCGGTTCCGGAACCTTCTGTGATTGGTTCCGATTCCTAAAATATGGAACCGATAGGGACTAGTACAAAAAAGGTCTTTAGTGACGGTTAAAAACCGTTACCATAGGTATTCTGTAACGGTTTTCATGGACATAAAAATTGTCACCTTATCTGCCGTCACTTTTGGTACACTTTTGGTTACGTTTAAAAAATGTTACCAAATCACATCAAAAACCGTTACCATAAGCTAAAACCGTCACCTTAGGTGTATAAAAAAACCAATTTTTTTCCTAAAACCGTCACCTTAGCATGACATACGACAATGTTTATTTGTTAAAACCGTCACCGTAGCATGACATACGAAGACTTTATTTTTCAAAAATCGTCACCATAGCATGACATATAGTGACTTTATTTTTCAAAAATTGTCACCTTAGGATGACATACGGTGACATTGATTATTCAAAATCATCACCGTAGCATGATATACGGTGACGTTTATTATTCAAAATCGTCAACGTAGCATGACATACAATGATGTTTATTTTTCAAAACCGTTGTCGCAACATGACAAACAATTACGTTTATTTTTCAAAACAGTCACCGTATCATTACATTCGGTTACGTTTATTTGTCAAAATCATCACCATAACATAATATACAACGACGTTAATTTGTTAAAACTGTCACCACAACATGACATATGGTTACGTTAATTTTTCAAAACTGTCATCATAACATGCATACGGTGACGTTTATTTGTCGAAATCGTCACCGTAGCATGACATTTGGTGATGTATATTTGTCAAAACCGTCACCAAAACATGACATACGGTGACATTTATGTTTCAAAATGTCACTGTAGAATGACATACGATGACGTTTAAATATTCAAACTGTCACCGTAGCATGATACAAAGTGACATTTATATATTCAAAACCATCATCGTAGCATCACATATAATGACATTTATTTTCCAAAACCGTCACTGTAGTATTACATATGGTGATATTTATTCAAAACCAACATCATAGAGTGACATACAATAACATTAATTTTTCAAAACCGTCACTGAATAATAGCTTATGATGACGCTTTCTTTTAAAATCGTCACAATAACATGTCATACAATCACATTTATTTTGAAAGCCGTCATATTAGCTAACCAAATGGTGACGTTTATTTTCTCAAAACTGTCATCATAACTTGACATACTGTGACGTTAAATTATCAAATTAAACTGTTGCCATAAAACATAAACAATCTTTTGGTGACGGTTTTTATCATTTGCCGATAAAATGAAAATGAATTCAAAAACTCAGAATATGAACCAAATGATTAATGAACAATAGGGTAATAATTACATTATAAGAATGATGTATGAGAACACTAATTAGAGAAGTACTATATATCTGAAATAAATATTTTTCTTATCTAAGCTATACTCCCATGCTTCCATCTTCCATCTCTTCACCATCCCGTTAATAATTGCATAATTGTTATTTCCATTTATAACCTTTTGCTTTTAGCCCTTATGATTAGAAGTTGTTTGTGGTACCTGCAAATAGATAAGAAAACAACCGATAAATACAACAAATCACGAGAGAGTGACGAATTTTTTTACATATGATTAAAGAAAACATAATATGAAAAAAGTTCAGACTTCTAAACATTAAAGCCAAAACTTTAGCCAATAAAAACTTTTACACATTTATACAATAAAAACAGAAGTGGCAACTTACAAATCATCACAGACGGATAGCCATTTGATTAGTCAGAATAGTACATTGATCAAATGCTTACAATGTTTATGGATCGATGAAAAATAATCGGTTAAATGTAACCGTTTAGCATCATGAATTCATAATTAATCAAGGTTTCATAAGGTTAAATCATAAATGGATTATAGGTTGTTTGTTTTATTAAGTAAGCAAGATCAATGTCATAATTGTTGTTTAAACCATGTTTTATGTACCAGAATGTTACTTCATTCTTTTTAACTATTAAGTTTATAAGTATTGAATTTCTTTCAATACAAAATGCCACATTTTTCAGATATGTATCTCACGGGTATGGATTATATAGATGAGAACTTTTTAAGTTTTTCTAAGCAACTTATAGCTAGGTATGCTTCCTTGAAAGTTCATGCAAATCTATAACCTATCCAAAAGGTTATGTAAAAAAGGTAGCTAAAACATATAAAAGTCAAAAGTCAAAAGCAACATTATAAATGAACTTGGCTTCAACATAAGCAGAAACCAAGTTAAAAATAAATATAGAGATGTAGATATCTTAGAAGCAAAATGGTTATTCTCACCTAGTTATAACAGGCACTTTCAGTTCTCTAAGACACAACTTTTCATACCCATATGCGGAAACATAGAAAATCATTCATCCAATGTATCTTTGGATCAACAACAACTAAACTATCATCCAAAACTAAATGAGGTAGGCAATAAAAGGAAGATGGTGTTACAAGTAATTCCTAATCCTTCACTCTTCATTATGATGTTGTTGTATATTTATTCAACAGTTCTATTGTTCAAATTAGTAGGGTGGATGGTCGATTAGAGACCATAAGGTCATCTTGACCAGTAAATTAACAATTTCATTTCAAAATAATAGTAGAAGTAGTCGACATATCAATATGGGGATTTATGCATAACTGTGCAGAAACCATAAAATTCACATTTAGGAAATTCGACAGAAGCTATTAGCTATGAAAGAATCCATTTTCTATGTGGGTATTGTATAAACAAGTAAATTAGTTGACGTTGATGACTGATGAGTAGAAACCGAACCTTCATCTCGCCCCTTTTACAAATCTAGGAGATATATTGCATACCAATATGAGGATTTCCCTTTGTTGTTTTATTCCAGTGTATTTAATTTTCTATCAAATGATCTGTTGCCTGTTCAAATCTGGGGGGAAAACATTCAAAAATAACGAATAAAGTAAATCGAAGGATAAAAAAGACAAGAAAATAACCAAGAAATTCAAGAAAAAAAATGTGAAACTTAAAATAATTGATGATAATCTAGATGTCAAGATTCTAATCAAACACAACATCCAAATTATGAATGATTCCAGAAAATAAAAAGCATCCCATCTAAATAATCAAGAAATAACTAAGAAACTTCAACACTTAAACATCAAAATTGAATATAAATCGATTTAAATATCCAAAAAATCCACTGAATATAAAGAAACCTAAACGTAATGTTGTTTAACAAACCTTGAGTCCTCAAAAATTCATGATGCAGTCCATAAGTGTGGAATTTGAACTCAAATTTATCCATTATACCATAAATTGGGCAAAAAAGCATTGAACATATGTTATCAAAGTCATTAAACTGACTTTTAGATCAATATGCCTCCTCTGATTAGTATTATGACTACGTCATCATGGAGAAGAAATACCTAATGAATCAAGGACCCTAACATCAATTCCAACAAAATTACTTCAAAACTGCAAAAAAGAGTTGTACATAACACAATAATCAACTCTATAATTGCGCATAAACTTTCCAAAAAACACAAATCGTTGATCATTTTTTTTGTAATAATTAATACAACCATCAACAAACGGATAATCGTACGCATCCAAATCAAACAAAAATCATGAAATCGGATTAAGACGGTGATTAAACGATGAACCGCAAATGTTAAAACTCAATCAAACCAAATTCCGACCAAATAATTTCCTCAAAACATGAAACCCTACCATATAATAAATTGAAATTAGCAAAACCAAATCAACAAACACCAAAACTGTAGAAAATCTTCACCTGAACTGAAGAAGAATGAGGCGCTGTGAGAAATGAGTCAAGCCGATTTGATGAGACAAAGAGGAGTCTGACTGCGGAGGGAGGAGGCGTGAGTTACTGATTTAGGGCAGGGTTTTTTAATATTGGAGAGGGGTACGATTTAAGATATTGTTTTAGGAAAATAAAGAGGGGCTATTTTAGAGGGAAATTAGAATTTTAAGAGAAAATTAAAAGGGAAATTATAAATATTTTTTTTGGATCTAAATATTTAAAACTTTTCTTATAACTAAATACTAGAAGCGTAGTCGCATAATACAGCGAAATAGATCACGATTTTAATGTTTCATTTTATTTTTTGTTTTTTTATCGATTTACAGTATGATTTGGATGATTTTAAGAAAGTGATAATGTTTTTTATAAATTTGTTTAATTTAGGCTTAATAATATAATGTTTTTTTATGAAAAAAAATTAAGTATTTTGTTAGAATTCAATGATTATCTTATATATTTTATATTTTTTATATTTCAATTGAGATGTTTATCTTGTTTTGATTATGCTTATCAATTAGTTATGAATTCAAACATATAGCTTTAGAAATTTGTACTCATACATCATAACTTGTAATCTTAAATTTTAAGTAATATGTATCAATGAACAGTACTTAATACATAAAAACTTGTTTTTAAGTGTTTATTCGATAGTTTAATAATAATGTAATTTATTTTAGGTTTAATAATATATTGTTTTTATATACAATAAACATTAAATATTCTATTATATTTTCTTAATTATATTTTAGATTTTTTAATTTAAATTTTGACTTTTATCCTATATTTAATTATGTGGAGAGTGATTTTAGAAGAGTTGAAGTGGCAAGAGATAAAGATTTAAAGTTAATTTATATCACTAAAATGTAATACATAAAGTTTTAATGGTTGTTTTTAAGAGATTTTAAGTAATTACCATTAAATAACGGTACATTAAGCTTTAGTAATTGTTTTTAAGAGATTTTTATAAATGCTTTATAATATAGTATAGATAATTATAATTTTTTTATTAAATTTATTATCTCTTTAATTTTAAATTAAATGATCCCTAACAAAATATTTTATCATTATTTTAAAATTACAGTTAAACTAAAATAAAATACAATTTTATTATAAATCCAAACTAGACTAAACATTAAATCACGAAATAATAACCAACATATCTCTAGCTTTCTCAAAACTATAAAATAAAATCGAGAAAGACAATTAACATAATGGATTTCAGTGGCCCTTCATGGGCTATATTGAGTTTTAATGAACTATATTGGATATTGGGCATTAAGGCCCAATAGAATCGAGTGAAGTCAAGTAGAATTAATTAAAGTCTTATAGATCCATTAAGTCTCAATTAAACCATTTAAAGTCAATATAACTCTTTAAAGCCTAATAGAACCCTTTAAAATCCGATAGATCCATTAAGGCCCAATGAAACCATTTAAGCCCAACCGAACCCTTTAAAGACCGATTGATTCATTAAGGCCCAATGAAACCCTTTAAAGGCCAATTAAACCGATTAAAATCTGGTCGAATTAATTAAACCCAATAGATCCTTTAAGACCTAATGAACCCTTTAAATCCTGATAGATCTATTAAAGCCCAATGAAACCCTTTAAAACCTTATAGAATCCTTTAAATCCCGATAGATCCATTAAGGCCCAATTAAACCCTTTAAAGCCCAATAGTACCCTTTAAATCCCGATAGAACCCTTTGAAGCCCGATAGATCCATTAAGGCCCAATTAAACCCTTTAAAGTCCAATAGAACCCTTTAAAGCCCGATATAACCCTTTAAAGCCCAATAGATCCATTAAGGCCCAATGAAACCCTTTAAGCCTAATCGAAACCTTTAAAGCTCGATAGAACCCTTTAAAGCCTAATAGATTCGTTAAGGCCCAATAAAACCCTTTAAAGGCCGATAGAACCGATTAAAATCCGGGAGAATTAATTAAACCAATAGATCCTTTAAGACCCAATGAAACCATTTAAATCTCGACAGATCCATTAAGGCCCAATGAAACCCTTTAAAACCTAATAGAACCCTTTTAAGCCCGATAGACCCATTAAGGCTCAATTAAACCCTTTAAAGCCTAACAGAACCCTTTAGAGCCCCATAGAACCCTTTAAAGCCCAATAGATCCATTAGGGTGCGTTTGGTTTGCAGATTGGGTGGGACAGGACGGGACAAAAATTCACTGTCCCATGTTTGGCGTGACATGGGACAGGACAAAAGTTCACTGTCCCATGTTTGGCGCGACATGGGACAGGGACAAAGACTGGACAGGGTGGGACAAGATGGGACAAAAAGGGGTATTTTCTTGTTCCACCAAAATAGGTGGAACAACATGGGACAGAAATGAGACAGAAACTAAAAATCACCGATTTACCGTCATTTGATATATAATCTTAATATGGTATTAGTCTTAAGGGTCACCACTACCCATCGTCGCTACTACCACCATTGGCGGCCGTAGCCACCGCCAACCATCGTCGGCCACCTCTACCTATTTCTCCACCATAACAACCTCCTCCACCGCCTCCACAACCATCAGTCATCGCCACCACCACTACCATCGTCGACCACCTCCACTAACACCGATCGCCACCACCTATTGTCACCACCACCATCGACGGCCACCTCTACTACCACCAACCATCGACGGCCACTTCCACCTCTTCCTTCACTACTACAACAACTTCCTCCACCACCTCCACAACCACCGCCCATCGCCACCTCCACCTCCACCTCCACCTCCACCTCCACCAATCACCACCACCCATTGCCGCCGCCGTCACCGACGCTCACCGCCAACCACCGTCGCTGGCTGCTACCACTGTCGCTCGCCGCCAACCATCGTTGGTAACCTCCGTCTCTTCCTCCACTACAATAACCTCTATTACCACTGTGCACCGCCACCACCACTACCTCTATTACTATCTTTCACCTTCTTCACAACTATCGTCTTTCACCGGCCACCCATCGTCTTTTATCTTTACTCGTCGCTGCAACTATGCATCCGTCAATTCATTAAGATCTTCCAAATTGAATCAACTATTATATTTTTTTATATGAATCGGATTTTTTCGAACTACCATCAATTATTTCAGATTCTTCATTCAAATTTCCTACTATTGTTTTTGTATGTATTTATATGTATGAAAATTGTGTAAAAAAATTAATAATGTTTTTTAATTAAATTATTTAAAGATATATACTTTATTTGTGTTATTTATAACTATTATATGACATATAAAATTATCAAACAACTTTTAGGAAAACTTGTTCAGTTCTGTCCTATCCAGTCCTAGTCGTACCAAACACCAGACAGCCATTTGTCTTGTCCAGTCCTGTCCTAGCCTCTTGTCATGTCCAGTCCAGTCCAGTCCTGTCCAGTTCTGTCCTGTCCAGTTCTGTCCTGTCCCGTCCAATCTTGTCTGCGTACCAAACGCTACCTTAAGGCCCAATGAAACCTTTTAAGCCCAATCGAACCATTTAAAGCCCGATAGATTCGTTAAGGCCCAATGAAACCCTTTAAATCCCGATAGATCCATTAAGGCCCAATGAAACCCTTTAAAACCTAATAGAATCCTTTAAAGTTTGATAGACCCATTAAGACCCAATGAAACCTTTTAAAAGCCAATTTAACCAAGTAAACCTTCTGGTAAAAACCATGTCAAAATATCATCATACCTTTTTACACGATTTTTAAATCAAAACCCTGTAAAAATGTTCAGATATATTTTTACACGGTTTTTAAGCCAAAACCGTGTAAAATGGTTTGATTTTGTTATATGATTTATTCTATAACCGTGTAAAATTGTCTCCGGGTAGTCTTTTACACGGTTTTTTCCATAACCGTGTAAAAACAGGGCGTGTAAAAATGTTATTTCTGTAGTAGCATTCAAATTTTAAAATAGTTGTTAATAGTCGTAATTTAGATTAGCACTTTTTAAAAAAACAAAGAAAAATATCAAATAGGTAAAAAGAAGAGACCTTAAAAGGTTTTAACCAACATATATTTTTACATATGTACATATTTTGGTATGTGCATCCAAACAGATATTTTTTAAATAAAAGTTTAATAAAATTTAAATATAATGTTTGAATTTCATATTATTAAATATTAAAATTTTATTACATCACCATTTTATTTAAAAGTTATTAGTTTAAATAAAAAATTAATAATAAAAATTAAAACGTTAACAGATTGTTATTTATAAAGAGAGATTAAAAAGATGTTAACGAGTTATAAGTCTCAAGTCAATAATAATAAAAGCGATAACAACAATAGAAATTAATTAAATATACTTAATAACACCAAATTCTACAAGATTTAGTTGTATTGTAAAATTTATAGCTATATTGAAATATAAAATATATACGATTTAAAAAACCAGGTGTAATAGATTATTTTAATTATGTTTTAGAATCTTAAGATTAAATCTTGTTATTAAAATAAACTTTTTCAAAGTTGATTTTGTCCCCACCTTTTTTTCCTACTTTCCTATTTTTCTTATCTAAAACTGAATTATAAAGATTTATTTTATTGATTCTACTCTTTTGACTTCCCTCTCCTTTTCATAAAGAAATTAGAGTAAATTACGTTTTTCGTCCCTATGATTTATTAAATTGTTTGGTCCTATAAACTTAATAACCTATAAAATATTTTATTTGGACACTTCGACATTCTGGCATCCTATTTTACTAAAATGTAATGATGACATACGATGATGTTTACCATAGTATGACATACGATGACATTTATTATTCAAAACCGTGACTGTAGCATGGACATACGGTAACATTTATTTTTCAAAACCCTCAACGTAGCATGGACATACGGTGACATTTATTTTTCAAAATCGTCAACGTAACACGACATATGGTGCCGTTTATATTTCAAAACCGTCACTATAACATGAAATATGATGACATTATTAGTTAAAATCGTTACTGTAGCATGACATATGGTAACATTTATTTTTCAAAAACGTCACTGTAGTATGACATACGGTGACATTTATTTTTCAAAAACGTCAACGTAGTATCACATATAGTGACATTTATTTGTCAAAAACATCACCATAGTTAGACATATAGTAACGTTTATTATTCAAAATCGTCACCATAACATAACATACAATGATGTTTATTTTTTCAAAATCGTTGTTGTAGTTGACGTATGGTGACATTTGTAATTCAAAACCGTCACCGTAGCATGATGTACAGTGACATTTATTTTTCAGAGTTGTCATTGTAACATGACATATAATGACATTTATTATTTAAAACCGTCACCGTAGCGTGGTGCTCGTTGACGTTTACTATTCAAAACCGTCATCATAACATGACATATGGTCATGTTTATTATAAAAAACCGTTATCGTAGTATAACGTAAGTTGACGTTTTTTATTCAATCAGTCACCATAGCATGATATGTGGTGATAGTAATCGTCATCGTTATGAAATTTATTATTCAAAAACGTCACGGTAACATGACATATTGTGACGTTTATTTTAAAAACCGCTACAATAGAATGACAGATCGTGACGTGATCAAAACCGTCACCATAGCATGACATATGGTGACGTAAATTATTCAAAACCGTAAATGTAGCTTGAGATATGGTGACGTAAATGTAGTAATACTGTTACCGTAGCATGATATGTGGTAACGTAAAATTTTCAAAAACCGTTGTCATAAACTACATTTTGGTAACGTAAAATTTGCAAAACTGTTGCAATAGAACCTGGTAACTTTTGGAAACGGGTTTTAAATAAACGTTACTATATATATTTTAGTTTTGGTAACGGTTTTTTAAAACGTTACAACATAAAACAACGGTTTAGACAAAAACCGTTACTAAATGGTCCTTGATGGCAACGGTTTTTAAAAACCGTCACAACATAAAGCAACGGTTTTTCAAAACTGTCCTAAACCGTTACCTTAGCGGACCTTTTATTAACGTTTTTGCCTAAAACGTTGCTTTATGTTTCTAGTGTTTTGGTAAGTGTAACGTTTTTTATAAAAACCATTACTAAAACAATTCTCTAACTTTTTCTGTGAATTTTTGTAACGGTTTTTATCAAACCGTTACAAACCTATTTTTTCAAAAGCGTCACAAAAAGTCATTTTTGTACTAGATTCTAACTTCAAAAGTAATCTTTG
The DNA here is from genome assembly GCA_023525745.1 of Arctium lappa. Taxonomy (NCBI): domain Eukaryota; kingdom Viridiplantae; phylum Streptophyta; class Magnoliopsida; order Asterales; family Asteraceae; genus Arctium; species Arctium lappa. Next base: position 7,009,679 of record CM042047.1, read on the forward strand.
TATTTTTCTCTCGACTAACTTGCAGTCTGCAATGGTTTTGTCTTCTTGGTAAGTGCCTAAGTGGTAATCTATGAATTTTCTCTACAATGTCATTATATGAAAAACTAGAGTAACTTGGTAGTTGGTAATGTAACAACCGTTTTTTCATGAGAAAGTTTCCGTCCTCCGTTGGTAATCTCTCCGCTTTCCGCCTATCTTTTTGAGTGGAAAATGTTGTGCTTTCGAACCTTGAGTCGACCCATGCGAGAATCTCGAGTTTTGACCTTTTTCTGGCTTCGGTACGAGTGGCGCGATTGTGACTCGCGATAGTGACATGTGTCACTATCGCGTGGCACAATCGCCGGGGGTGTACCACCCGCGGTACATTCTTCGCGATAGTGCCCTCGCGATAGTGACAATGTCACTATCGCGTGGCAAGGTCGTGCACGACGTCTGGTCTCTTAAATGTCCGAATTTTCACCCAGTTCCCTCATTTTCATTTTCTAATCCTTTCCCTTTTCTCTCCCAAACCTCAAAGTCGAACCCTAACCCATTTTGAGGGTTTTCCCCCTTGAACCACATGATTCTTCATCATCTAACTAGTGGGATCTTGAACCACAAAACCTCTATATTCATCTTCCTCATCATGTCCAACGTGTGGGAACTCGGGTTGAAGAGTTGGAATGGGTGTCCTCGGAAAGTCTCATCACCTAGAATGGTAAGCTTTCTTGAAATAAGTTATAAATGCTCCATTGATGGTTTCTTAGTGTTTGATTTCTTAAATCTCGGATTTGATGGTTTTGGGGAAACTAGGGTTTTGATCTCGTTGGAGATTTTAGTAAATAATGTTTAGGGAATGTTTCTAAATGGTTTGGTATGTATGGATCTAGGTTTTGGAAGTCCTCGGCTTGAGGATTCAAGTGGCCTTTAAAAGAGCTCGTTGGGTGAAATCTAGATTTAGCCTAAATCTAGCAAGGTGAGTTCAAGTTGCTTTGTGAAAACTATGTACATGCCAAAATGGGTATTTTAAAGTAAAAATATGCTTTACTTAATATTTGTCAATGTGTTGGGAATTTGATAAGTTTTCGTATTTGATAAACTTGAGTTGTTTCAATCTCATGAAATGCCCATATTTGGGATTTGGATATCTTGAGAGGTATTAGCATGATTTATGCATCTTTGGTGATTTTCGTACAAATGAAGTCTATTTCACGTTATAAGATTTTGGGGTGTATTTGCATTCATGAATCTTTTGAAAACTCTTTGGTCCCAATACGTGTTGAGTTTTGGGTTAATCACGTCTTTGTAGTATGTGTCTTCATAAACGTTGTTTAAAGACATTTCATTATTTGGTGAACGTTAATCGTCGGTCAAATGGATTTTTGAGCATTTCAGCTCTCGGTGCCGACTTAAAGAGTATTGAGGACATTTGTCTGGTTTTAACGGCTCGATTTAGAGTCCAAACTTCGATTTACATCTTAATTCATTTTATTGCATATTATTGATAATTACAGGCTCGAGTGCTTTAGTCATTCATGAGTAGTCGTGTAATCTTAGACTGTGTTGCATTGGATCCATAGGTACATGAGTCAGTCTTATTTGATGGTCAATTGGGTGGTACGGGGTTGGACTCTGGGACTCATGTTTTATGACCGAAACTTGACAAGGAGGCACTAGGAGGGTTGAGTCTGGATAGTGCTGCCTGGGAGGTGAGTACTGTGACCTCCGCTTTTGGGGAATTTCCTTAGTTGTAGTCCCCAGTATGCCGGGCCTTTTAAGAAATTTCCTTAGTTGTAGTCCCCGGAGTGTCGGGCCATTTGGGGAATTTCCTTTGTTGTAGTCCCCGGTGTGCCGACCCTTTTGAGGTGGAGTTCTTTGTAATGGCCACCAAGGTCAACTGTCTCTTTTGGTGAACTTGTCAAGAGGTCGTAGGGGCATTTGGGCTAGCGTGTCGTGAAGTGTCATACGATCAACGTTGTTTGAGTGGCATAATTTTGTGTTCCTCCGCTCTCAACGGATACGGGTATCCCCCGTTGTCGGCCCGCTGTATTTTGGATATTTAATTGTCCATGCTTTAATATTTGGATTTCATTCCATTTTATGGTCGCGTGAGTATTAAGTTTCAGTTCCATGTTTTAATGGCGTATCATATTTATATGGGTTGTTTTCCGTTATTTAAGGGTCGAGTATTATGTCCCACCCGAGTTTTGGGTGTTTTGGGATATGAAGTATTATTTACATTTTTACAAATTTGAGTATCGAACTATGACCCCGTATTGGGTGAGTTACGGGTTGCATCGTTTTATAAGAAATGTGCGTTTGGGAGCATTGTCTTTAAAAGTGAATGTTATGGGAAAATGTGTCGTTTCCATTTTGAAGTATAATATTTCGAATGATCTTGCTTTAAACTGAATTCCTTTCTTTTAAAGATATATTCATTCATATTAAAACTCTTGAGCTCACTAGGCGTTAAGCCTAACCTTTTTATTTGTCGGCATGTGCATCAGGTTCCTGTCGGGGGTTCGGTTCTAGCAAGTGCTATGAGGAGTTGAGCCTTAGCTTTATGCAAGAGTGAGTGGTTGGTGAAATCTTCCGCAGGTTGAAGATAGTAATTGTTATTTGGGTATAGTAACACCGTCCTTTTCATAGTTTGTATGTATAGGATGAATGTGTGTGTTGAGGTTAATTCTTAAATTGTGTTTGTGGTCGAAGTAATTATTGATGTATTTAGAAATGTTTTAATAAGTTGCTATCTTAAGATTTTTAGGGTGTTACAGGTAATTTGGTATTTAGGTTTTTTTTTTCAGTCTCTTAATCAATAATAATATATTTTTGGATAAGCCATTTAGGTTTATCTTTTTAGTCTCTTAATCCTATTTATTCTTCAGATTTCATATTAAGGTTTTAACTTTGAAGATTCATGAAACACGGCTAAATCAGGTGTTATTTTTCTATTCTCTATATCATAATGTATCCTTGATCACAACCTCGGGGGTGCTCAAAATTGAACTTGTTAGAAATTTTGAGTATTGAGAGTAAGTTTTTGGATAATATTAACTATGATAAAATGACTGATATTTTTATTTCAAAAAATGCACAAAGACATTGTTTTATGAATTCTATGTTTTATTATACGGGATTTTGGTCTATGTCCCCCGTTGTATTATGTTTGTTTTATTTAATAAAAATCCGGCGTGGGAATGAGCCGCTTAGCTTGACTAAGTTCCAAACTCCTTTAAATTGTTTTTCATTTACAAGGGGTAATTTTTTTGTCTTCCGCCATGGGCATCCGAAAACTCAGGACCGGTCCTGTTTGTAGTATTTATTTGTTTTGCAAGCACCGTTTGTAATATTTATTTGTTTTGTAAGTATTGTTTGTAGTATTTATTTATTTTTAGTTTTTATCGTATTAGTTTTCGCGTTTGTTGTATTTATTTCTTTACGTTGGGACTTTATAATATATTAATATTTATTTTTTATAATATAAATGATAAAAAAAACATTTAAAAAGTTAGACAGCGGGTATCCGGTACCGGAACTGACGGTTTCGGGACTAATTCCCAAATATAAAGAACCGGTATAACCGATTCCGGTTCCTTCATTCTAGAAACATCCGATTCCTATACCAAGAATTTTGGACGAGTACCCACCTTTGCTCACCCCTAGGTTAAATACATATCTATATATTGTTAAATGTATTTTATTCTCATACATATCAATATTGATATTTACTTTTCAATTTTTAATACATAATTTGACCGATTCTAACGTAAAAAGAGATACAACATTACCCTTTCGAATATAGTTGAAAAGATGAGGCCATGATAGCATCTTTACATAACTTTGAAAAAGTGACTAAAACGAAGGGGAAGCGTTTATTGGCTATTTTGGACAATTTTCGGTTTTTGCAAAAAATATTTGACGTTTAATGATTAGTAGTCCGTTCGCCACATATGACCACGTCAAGTCTTAATGTAACACCCCGGATTTCCGTTATGTAATCTTGTTATTCTTGTGTTTAAGCGTTGTCGTTAGCACCGCGTTTGGTTGGGAGTTTGAGTTTGGATTTTGGTGGTTTTGGATGAACCACAGTGAACCACGCGAGTTGCACCGCGACTTGAGGTCGCGGCACAACTTGCGAAACCCCCTGTTTGTTTAGGGTTTTGTGTTAGCGGGTGAGTTATGCCGTGAGTTGAGGTCAAGGCATAACCCGCGAGGTTGTCTGGCCGACTTAGGTGGATTTCTTCACAAATATCTTCATTTGGTTTTGTTTTCATAATATCTCATACTCTCTCTCTCTCAAGTCTCTCTCTCTCTCTGGTTTTCTTGGTTGGTTTCTTCGGTTGTCGCTTGTTGCTAGTATTAAGTACATCTAGCAAGGGTTCGGTATTGAAAGCTTCGTCTTTCCCCAGTGGCCGATATCTGGTTTTTTTGGTTTTCGTATAAACCTATTGGGTGAGTTCCTACTACCTTTTCTAAACTTTATACATGTCAAAACTTACATTTTGAACTTCTATATATCTCCATGGTTTCAGATCTAAGTTTACTACATTTTGATATAACTTGAGTTATGGGAGATTTTAGGGTTCCAGATCATTTTCGATTAAAATGATGGGTTTCATCTTATTTGAAGTAAAATGATGTTTTACTTGCACATTTATGTGGGTTACTTGAAAGAATGTTTAAAGTTCATTTTTGATGATTTTCATTCTTACCAGAAGTTAAACTTGAAAATGCATTTTGTTTATAAATGTTATTTTATACCATATGACTATCTATGGTTGGTCACATATGTTGTTGTGACGAGTCTGTACCATTACTAGTGGATCCTTAGGTATTGAGTCGACTTATATTTGGATGTCTTTTCCCCCTCTTTGTAAAAATGGATGTAAATGATCCTCAAGGGCCATTTGGTACAGTTATGCAAGACCGGTTACTAGCCATGGATCATATTTTCCCTTATTTGTAGCTATGGATGCATATGATCCTCGGGGGCAATTTGGTACGATTATGTGAGATCGGTTACTAGCTAAGGGTCATATGGCAGTCCTAGTGAACGAGTTTGACTTGGTTTCCTCGATGGCCCTCCCTCACATCATAGTACGAACCTTTGTAGTTCGTGGCCAAGGATTCCAAGTGTTTCGACTCATAACTCGGATTGTGACCTACTTTGTGTTACGCTACAATCCTTGGTAAAACTGGTTATCTTTGTCATCGTATGATGAGTTTACATTTAAAAGGCCCGGTTGTGGCAAAGGTTTCATTTGAAAATTAAACCTTATTGAAAAGATTTCCTTATGATACAATTGTTTATATCTCTTGAAATTTATAAATTGTATGTTCTCACTAGGCTTTAAGCCTAACACTTTTTCTCAAATGATGTGTATAACAGGTTCCCGTTAGCGGTGGGTTGCTAAGGGCTTGAGTGACGAGCTTGGTCTCGGGGATTTTTGAGATGACTAGTATTGATGTTGGGCAATTGTTTAAGTCCCATTCTTTTGGTGACATTGGATTATCATCTAATGTAATCTAGATAGTTATGTTTAGATTAGTTTGTTGCTGAGTTCAATATCAGTATTCAGGTTTGTAAAGATTAAGTACATTTCCCCTTTTTGGGAGGTTTATACCTAGTGTTGATGTTTATTTGTCCAGTTTCCGCGTTTTAAATTCACTCTGGATTTTAGGGTGTTACAAGTTGGTATCAGAGCCAGGTGTAAGCGAACTAGGCATGAATGTAAGATGTCTAGACTTAGACTGAGTATGTTAGGCAATGATTATGAGATGGGTAGAATTTCTAAGATGGGTTAGTCTTAGAGTCGACGGAAACTATGGTTATCAAGCGTTGTGGCGATGGTAGCGAGAACCTTTATGTATTATATGTTCATAATCTCACCTAACTAATGTTATTATGAGGATATTTATACGTGATGGTGCTTGAAGTGTCGTTGTTGTGACAATTGGTAATGTAGTAGTACGTTCTCTTGTGCTTGGTTTACAAATGTTATGATATTTGGTAGACGTAGTAGTACGTATCCTTCGTGTTCAATTCTGTTAACCTCCTCCTTATTCATTCTTGTGTTTACGTGAACTGCCTTGGTATGTCGACCGTTGGGGAGGTAAGAAAGTTTCTGAATGGGTAACTATTAGAAAAAGTTAATGATTTTATTATTCGTTACTTGGAGTGACGGTAAGTATGGTGATTGCATTAAGTGGACAGTTTCGAGTCGGATTATAACCATAGACTTTTTGAATCGATGTATTCGAGGAGAAATTGTGAAGTGAACCTATGAAGTCTATGATCTTTGCCTTAAGATATTGAGCATCTGGATGACGATAGTTTAACTAGAGAAATCAAGGAGCATGAGTTCAAGCTGATTTGTGAAAACGGTGTTCATGCCAAAATGTCTATTTTAAAGTGTTTACATGTTTTATATGAAAATTGTTAACTGTTAATCACCTGATAAGTTTTGGTTAATTGAAAGTATTCAGCTTTATAAACTTATGAAACACCCACATTTAGGATTTTGAGCATTTTGATAAATAAATCATATAATTTGGGTATTTAAACGATTTATTGTATGAAGCATATTTTGAGTATAAATACATTTTATTGGGTGTCATGGGATGATTTGAAAGGATAAAAGGTATAAACCCACTTGGAAAATGTTTTGTTTGGAAAATGTTTTGTTCCAATCTAAATCATGTTGGAGTTATTCGTGTGTGTTGAAGCATGTGTTGCATTATTTCGGGTCATTTACATTTGATTTAAGTTTATGATTTTCAACGTTGGGTCTTTGGATTTTGTTGGGTCTTGGGGACACTTGTCCTGTTTTGATAGCTCATTGTAGAGCGTTTGGTTATGATTTATATTTATTGCATCTTATTTGGGAATTTCATGTTTTAGAATGTGTTAGTTCATTCGTTTTGAGTCTGAGTTATCTCTCTTATGCTATAATTTTATAAACTTGAGTTTACTCATATTTTGGTGTTTATTTTATAAAGCTTACTCGAATTTCATTATTCGAGCATTACCAATATTCTCATTTTGAATAAGTGTGGGATTTCATTATTCCATGAAAGATTATTTTGGCGTTGAGGCATCCATTTATAAAATGCATATTATTAGTAAATGAGTTGTTCTCTTATTTTGTTAAATAAATTAATTTGATATATTTCTTTGACGATGTAATACATAAATGGAGGTCATTTATATAATTGTCCATTTGGTGCATACGATTTTATAAACCATTGGAAAATGCATGTCATTGAACTATGAGTCGTTTTGGAAATATGAAGAGAAAGAGTTCATTTGGAAAACATTTTGTTTCAACCAATGAGAAGCTTTGGGTTAATTACCTTTTGGGTTGTGGTGTTTGCATAATTGTTAGTCAAACGTATTTCGATGTCTCTACTGGCTTTTATTAGGTATTTATGTAAAATGTTGGGTCTTTGGCTCGGTTTTAACTAAATGGAGTCTTGAGGAAATTTGTCCGGTTTAAAAACAGTGGTGGAAATTTTATTAGCGTCCAGTGGTATTGTTTCCCCTTTGAGTTAGTGGGAGCAGTTCAGTTGCACATATCATGTGTGCATATTTTATTGGAAATTTCCGTCATGGTATTTCAGCCAATGTTTTAGAACAATGAGAGCATGTTTATATTTGGCTTCGAACTCGAAACCGACATAAATTATTTCATGTTTTAACCGGGTGCATACGCATATCAATCTACTAGCTTTGTGAAATAAACGGTTGCATGCAAGTTTTGTTGTGAAATCTTATTTCGTGCCGCATTGTGACTAAAAGAGAGAAAACTTTAAGAGTTCGATATCATGAGCATGTTGTCTTGGGTTTTGCAAACATTTTATTTATACAGTTTGGAATTAAACTAAATTACTCTTACAATTGCTCAAATCGCATGCATATGTCTTTACTAAATTTTGGGGAATAAACCGATGTATGTATAAGGGTCGGTGGCAGTTACAAATCGTATTTCAAGTGATTTACGGTCCCAAAAATGATAACAATAAATCACGTGCAACTGACCCGTTACAACAAATGCGGAATAACGAGATCTAAATATTGTATATTTTGGTCTATTGATTCATACCGATCCACAAGCGTAAATATAACAGTTATCGAATATACGATAAAATATAACGAAACAGCAAATAAATCGAGACAGCAATATTTAACGTGGTTCCACTATCAGAGTGATAGTGTACATCCACAGGGAGAGAGAGATATCTTTATATTACCAACCGGGAGAAATTACAACGTGTTTACTAGATCCTTGGATCAACAAATCAGCTAACCAAATGTTCCCCCAAAACAAGATATATAAATATATATCATTGATATATATATATATATATATATATATATATATCAACAAAAGGGAACAAGAAGAAGAAGAAGAAGAAGAAGAAGAAGAAGAAGAAGAAGAAGAAGAAGAAGAAGAAGAAGAAGAAGAAGAAGAAGAAGAAAGTTAGAAAGAAGACTTCTAACTTCTTGTTGGTGTGATTTGGGATGGAATGGAGGCATGTATTTATAGGGGAAAAATGGAGGATGACATATGGAGGATGTCATATGGATGATGTCATATGGATGCAAGTTGTCATCCATATTTCCCATGCAAGTCTTCCAAGATATGTGGTTCATATTAATTCACATATCTATGCTTCAAGAACTTGTACATAGTGCTTGGTGAGTTGCACAGCACCAATAAAACTTATCTGATTTAAGTTTTTCAACACTCCACCATGATGTGCAAATCACCCGACGAAACCAAAGCACGAACCAATCCCCCGAATACGGACAAATAGCTGATAGAGATTGACACGAGGTAACAGAATGCATTTTGATCGTGACGAGCTTCGGCTCGGCCATCACCCGTCAAAATCAAAAGCAAAAATCCTCAAGTGAGCAATCTCAATACACGAACGAGTTAAGCAACCGGAAAACACGTACCAAGTAATATCTCCCCAAAGATGTCGCTATGTCATCTGTAGCAATATTCTCATCTCTCCCACAAGGTGCCAAACGACACTAACATAATCTGAGCTGGATCAAATTCGAGCAATGCTCGAATACGGCTGGTGGTAACGACTTGGTGAACATATCGGCAACATTATCTTCAGATAATATTTTCTTCAAGTACACAACCTTTGCGTCGTGTAAAGCTACCAGAAATGCATCACGCACATTAATGTGCTTCGTTCGAGAGCTGAACGCCAAATTTGTTGCCAAGTGAATAGCACTCTGGCTATCACAATTAATACGGACAGTAGTCTGCTTCAGGCCCAAACCAAACAAGAGTTCCTGTAAATGAACTGCTTCTTTAGCAGACTCGACCGCTGCAATAAGTTCAGCTTCGGTAGTCGATAATGCAACAACAGACTGTAATCGAGATCTCCAACTGACAGTTGTTCCACCTAATGTAAAAACATAACCAGAAGTGGATTTCCAACTGACACGATCACCTGCGTAATCTGAATCGCAGTAACCAAGAATATCACAGTTGTTTTGCATACCATAAATCAGGCCGTGAGTTTCTGTACCTTTCAAGTAACGAAACACAGTTTTCACTGCATTCCAATGTGACTTACCCGGGTTCGATAGAAACCGACTAATCACACCAACGGAATGTGCAAGATCGGGACGGGTGCATACCATAGCATACATGAGGCTCCCAACTGCACTGGCATACGGAATCTTTGCCATCTCAGCCTTTCCAATATCGTCTACCGGACAATCGTCTTTTGTAATCTTGATGTGTCTTGGAAGTGGCGTAGACACCGACTTTGCTTCATCAAGATTAAACCGCTTCAGAATCTTCTGAATATAGCCCTTCTGTGTTAACCTGAGAGTACGAGACTTTCTGTCCCGAACGATTTCCATGCCGAGAATAACACGAGCTTCACCGAGATCCTTCATTTCAAATTATGATTTCAACCTATCTTTCAAACGGTTGATTTCAGAATGATCCCTGCAAGCTATCAGCATGTCATCAACATAAAGAAGTAGATAAATAGAAACGCCACCGCTTGATCTATGATAGACACAAGCGTCTTTCTCACTACGCTCAAAACCCAACGAGAGCATAAATAAATCAAACTTCTTGTACCACTGTCTAGGCGATTGTTTGAGTCCATACAGGAACTTTTTCAACTTACAGACCCAATCAGGTTTGTTGTCGGAGATGAAACCTTCCGGTTGCTTCATATAGATGGTTTCTTCAAGATCTCCGTGCAGAAAAGCTGTTTTCACATCTAACTGTTCGAGCTCCATATCAAGAATTGCCACAAGGGCCAGAAGGACCCGGATAGATGTGTGTCGAACCACAGGCGCGAAGATATCGTCATACTCGATACCCTTCCGCTGTGCAAAGCCTTTCGCAACCAGGCGAGCTTTATAACGCTTATCGTCTTTGACTTTATAGACCCATTTGCAGCCAATTGCACGACTGCCTTTCGGTAATGGACAAAGCTCCCAAGTGTTATTTTTAGATAGAGCTTCCATTTCCTCATGCATAGCTCCTAACCACTTATCACAGTGGCTCGAAGCTAGGGCCTCCGAATAATCAAACGGCTCATGTTGTACAACATGCAAAGCATACTCTAGCTGGTCAGTAAAACTCATATTTGCAAAATCCCAATCACCATACCTATTAGAAGGACGACTAGTTCTCTGGCTCTGCCTCACAGGTACTGATACTGGAATTGTATCGCCTTGACCTCCACCATCATTCAGAATTTCTTCCTGAACTGAGCTAACTGGATCAGAAGTAGATGTATCTGGTGGACTAACATCTTCTTCAGATTCTGATCCCAAAGTAAAACCACGAGAAGATGAGTCGGGTACAATGGGACTGACAATTATCTCATCTCCATCGGCTGTTGGAGAAACAGAAGAGATAATTTCCGGTTCTGAAGCGGGTTGTCGATTATGATTAGACTTGAACATAGTCGACTCATCGAAGGTCACATGTCGAGAGTGAATCACCTTTCGGGTGACCGGGTTCCAGATTCGATAACCCTTGATTTCATCTGTATAGCCGAGTAGGAATCCCTTGGTGGCTCTGGGATCCAACTTGTCCTGACCTGTCACATGAATATACACAAGACATCCAAATACACGTATGTATTTCAAACAGATACAACCCTTACCCCTCCAAATTTCTTCCGGAATTTTTCCCCCAATGGCTGAACACGGTAACCGATTCACAATGTGTACAGCAGTGTGAAGTGCTTCAGCCCAAAACATTTTAGGGAAACCAGATGTAACTAACATACATCGGACTTTTTCTAACAAAGTCCTATTCATCCGCTCGACGACTCCGTTTGATTGCGGATCGCCGGGTGTGGTGTAGTGTCGGTGAATACCTCTACGTGAACAAAAGTCTTTAAAGTTACCACTAGTGTATTCACCACCATTGTCAGATCTAAGCACTTTTAATTTTCTACCAGTCTCGACTTCGACTAGTGCTAACCAAGTTTTGAATATTTCAAAAACGTCTGACTTTAACTTAATCACATACACCCAAAGTTTGTGCGAGAAATCATCAATAAAAGTAACATAGTACTTACCTCCACTGAGGGATTGTGTCGAAGATGGTCCCCAGACGTCAATATGAACATAATCGAGGATCCCTTTGGTGTTGTGTTTTCCAACACCAAAAGAAACACGCGTCTGTTTACCCGAGACACATTCTGAACAAAAGTCCAGACTCGTAGGCGTGTCAACTGCAATGAGTTTCCGCTTGCGCATAATCTCCAAATTTTTCTCCGAAGTGTGCCCCAATCTAAGATGCCACAAACGGGTAGCATCTAAGTTTCTCGAACTATCTGCGACACACGCATCAGAACTGACTGTTTTGCCTACCAGATGAAACAAGTTATTTTCTGCCTGCTCACCTTTCATCACAACAAAGTTCCCTCTAGAAATGCGCATACTCCCATTCTCTATTCGAATCTTACAGCCAAGTTTGGACAGTTGTCCAACAGAAATCAAAGAACGAGTCATAGACGGTACAAATTTAACATTTGATAAAGTTCGAATAGTACCGTCAAACATTTTGATTCTGACCGAACCGATGCCCCGAGTGACACACGATGTACTGTTTCCCATATAAATACGGTTACCTTCGAACTCCTCGAAAGTAGTGAAACAGTCCCGAAATGGTGTCATATGGCACGAAGCTCCGGTATCCAACACCCAACGCCTGTCGCCTTGCGGTGCAGTAACCGTTGCTGAGAAGCCTGTATCTTGTTCAGTTGCAACTACTGAAGATTCTGCTTTGTTCTTGTCCTTGTTTTTCAAACTCGGACAATCTCTGACCCAATGACCTGGTTTGTGACAATAATTACAATTACCATGTTGCTTAGATTTCCCGCGATGACCAGGTTTACGAGATTGGGAGCGGCCACGAGTTCTTCCCCTGAGCTAATCGTCTTGGTCTCTTTCTGCAAATAGACCATGACTATTGTGGTTGTTTTCCCGCGAACTGTTACCGATTTTCATCTGAATTCTCTGTTCTTCACAGATCATCCCTGCTTTCACGTCAGACAAAGATATGGAATCTCTTCCATAAATAAAACTGTTAGTGAACTGGGAATATTTTTCGGGAAACGAATACAACAGAATCAAGGCGAGTGCCTCATTGTCTGTGGCAAAAATAGAATCTGTTGCCTTCAACTTCATTATGATGTCTTCGAATTCAGTCATGTGGGCCTGAATGGTAGTGCCTTCCTTCATTTTGAAGAACAGGCACGACCTCATCAATAACAGTCGGTTAGTCAAAGTTTTCTTGAGATAAAGATTCTCAAGTCTTTTCCAAATCCCTGCGGCTGTCTTTTCAGAAACGATTTCAGAAATTACATTTGGACCCATAGCCATTTGTAAGGTAGTGAAGGCCCAAGCCTCCATTTCCTTAGCTTCTAAGGTGGACATATCCGGATTTATTTCTTCTGGAGCAAAGACTACGGGGTGAACATCGTTTTTTCTAAGTGCTGCTGCTGTAGTAAACTGCCATTTACCAAAATCACCCTCCCCGTTCCATTTTTCTATTCTAATCCCGGCCCCCGATAATTTAAAAGAGCCTTTTTGATAAACATTTGGGTCCGAGTTGGAAACGGAACCGGCGAATGAATTTCCTGAATCAACAGACGTTTTTAACAAGCACTTATCGTGCGACTAAAAATATACAATATAAAACAAATTTAGATCTAGCAGCTCTGATACCAATTGTAAGGGTCGATGGCAGTTACAAATCGTATTTCAAGTGATTTACGGTCCCAAAAATGATAACAATAAATCACGTGCAACTGACCCGTTACAACAAATGCGGAATAACGAGATCTAAATATTGTATATTTTGGTCTATTGATTCATACCGATCCACAAGCGTAAATATAACAGTTATCAAATATACGATAAAATATAACGAAACAGCAAATAAATCGAGACAGCAATATTTAACGTGGTTCCACTATCAGAGTGATAGTGTACATCCACAAGGAGAGAGAGAGATCTTTATATTACCAACCGGGAGAAATTACAACGTGTTTACGAGATCCTTGGATCAACAAATCAGGTAACCAAATGTTCCCCCAAAACAAGATATATAAATATATATCAACAAAAGGGAACAAGGAAGAAGAAGAAGAAGAAGAAGAAGAAAGTTAGAAAGAAGACTTCTAACTTCTTGTTGGTGTGATTTGGGATGGAATGGAGGCATGTATTTATAGGGGAAAAATGGAGGATGACATATGGAGGATGTCATATGGATGATGTCATATGGATGCAAGTTGTCATCCATATTTCCCATGCAAGTCTTCCAAGATATGTGGTTCATATTAATCCACATATCTATGCTTCAAGAACTTGTACATAGTGCTTGGTGAGTTGCACAGCACCAATCAAACTTATCTGATTTAAGTTTTTCAACAGTATGCGAGTCACGTTGGGAAGTTTTATTTCATGACATTTCATGGTTAATTGCAGAAATTTTGGGGTTCGATTTTGTGAATTTCCCTTCTGTAGTTTTGTATGAACGTCTTGTTATGCACTATTTTAGTACGTAAAACTATTTCTCATTCATTACATAAATTATACTGTTGGTGTGAGTAACCGTATGAAAGATTTATGGTATTTCGGATAGAATTTTTGCCCAGAACATATTTCAGTTATTGATTTTACTTATAGGAGTTTTCCGCAATGCATGAAATGAATTTCCGGTTTGCATGTCGTAGTAGATACAATTTTGGGTAAGTACGTTTTATCGGTGCGGCCCAAATTTGAAATGCGAATATATATATATATATATATATATATATATATATATATATATATATATATATATATATATAGCGTTCCTAGTGTGTTGCTACTTTTGGGAAATGATCGGAAGTATATAGGTCTTGTTGGAAATTTTATCTTCCGACGTTTTGTGTTAAAGTAGAAGATTTTAAAGTTGAAGTTGTGAAATCCTCTTTTGGGAGTTGTACAAACTTTTATTGCACATGTTATAGGACGGAAAGTTATTTTCATATGCATAGCATAAATTGATGCATACTAAGACCCTGGTAGTCCGTGTGAAAATTTTGTTACGCATCTTTCGTTACCGTTTTATTAACGTAAGTACTGATCAAATGAGTTTTGAAAATGGTTTTATATGCGTGGCATTGGTGATCAATTTTGAAACCTATCGAATGCACGATAGTGTATTTTCACCGCACGTTTAATTTATAAAACTTATGCATTTGAGAGTTTTATAAATTAAATTGGCATAGTAGTGTGAAAAACCTTGAACTCATTGGGCTATAGGTGTAAGCCCCCTCGTATTAGAAGTCGATATTAAGGATTAAAAGAGTCCTCGGAGTTTGAGGCGTTAGATATATGCTTCCTCCCAGTTAGTTAAGTAACGACCTTTATGTTTTGTTAAACCTTCGGATTAAAATCGTATTCGGTTGTTTGGGTATGGTTGGTTTTGGAATTGTGGGAATTTGGTATGACGGCATGATATGTGTCGGTGGTGTACTATATTGTTGGGTATTCGTGAATAATGATGATGTTATGATTGACTGGTAAGGATGTTGGATTTGGGTGACTACTTCCAAGAGTAGGTGTCAACTTTGAATCGACGTTGCTAATCAGGAATGAAATATTTGGTAGTATACCCACGTTTGCAGAATGGTCATTCCGAGGATAGGTGTTGACACTCTATTTTGATGACAATAACTGTTGGTGTTCTTCAATGTATTTCCGTTAGATCTGCCGCGTCTGCAGGACGAGCGGTTAACTTAAGGAAATTAGATGTTGATAATTAAGAATCAATCATTGGTATGTTGATGATTGTCAGGACTTTCGCTGATTTGGAAATCGATGCTTGAGCGCATGGTGGGAGCGTGGTGGTATTGGTTATTGGATACATTTAGTGAGAATTTCGAGGTGGACTTTAAGTACAAATCGATTATCGAGGAGACTTTGACGTGTTGCACTTAGAGATATCTAAGGGAAAGGTTTGCTTTGGGGTATGCTTGGTGGAAATGGCTGGATAAGGTCGTAAATTACTCTTGAGGTAATACGAGCAATCTAAGGTTGGGAGGCAACCGAGATTTAATGATTAATCAAGGACTCAACGTTCATCCTGACGTCGATGAAATATATTGAACGTTGAGATTTAGTTTGTAACGACACTTTATGAGAAACTCAGCGAAAACCTCAATCGAAATGTAATCGGGTCCGTTTATGAGGTGAGGTTTCATGAAGGCATCCCTTTGGGATAGGAAATCAATCGATCTTTCCAAGTGTGATGTTGGGTGCTTGGTGGTTCCAGATTTCGAGGACGAAATCTCTTTTAAGGTTGGGAGGGTTGTAACACCCCGGATTTTCGTTATGTAATCTTGTTATTCTTGTGTTTAAGCGTTGTCGTTAGCACCGCGTTTGGTTGGGAGTTTGAGTTTGGATTTTGGTGGTTTTGAACGAACCACAGTGAACCACGCAAGTTGCACCGCGACTTGAGGTCGCGGCACAACCCGCGAAACCCCCTGTTTGTTTAGGGTTTTGTGTTAGCAGACGAGTTATGCCGCGAGTTGAGGTCACGGCATAACCCGCGAGGTTGCCTGGCCGACTTAGGTGGATTTCATCACAAATATCTTCATTTGGTTTTGTTTTCATAATATTTCATACCCTCTCTGTTAGGACTGAAAGTCCTACGTGTTGAAAGTGGAATAAAGTATTTATAAGGGTTTGATTTGTAATTAATTGAAAGTTTATTAGTCAGATGGGCCCAAGCCCATAATCCCAATTGCTTGTAAAGTCTAAGTATATAAAGGCTTATTTAGTTCATAATTAGGAGAGAACAGATTAGAAAGAGATGAAATTCATTTTTCAGTTTACTAGTCTTTAGGTTTACATACCCTTATCAGAAATTCTCTCTGTAAACCTTAACCATTTGAAGTTATATCAATCATATGACTAGTTGCTATGGCCTATAATCTGTTCATCATTATTCTTAATTACTTGTGATTGCACTGCACAGGGATCTACAATTGGTATCAGAGCAGATAGGCAAAAAGGTTTGATCCAGTAAAAAGGTTTGTCTGAAACCCTAAAATCAATTACTTGTGATATTTGCTTTATTTGCTTTAATTGATTATTAGTGTTTACATTCTGTGTTTATCTGATTTTCTCGTTATCTGCAAAAAAAAATTGGTATCTGTGTTTCGATCGAAAGTTATCTTCTGAATTTTTTTTTTCGATCGAATCTGGGTTTATTTATGGGCAAACCTTCGGTCTAAGTGAGTTCGAGGTGTTATCATCCGGTCGAATTTTTTGATTGGTTTACTGTGTGTTTCATTCGATCGAAGGATCGAAGTCTCTGTTGGTTTAATCGGTCGTTTAAAGTTTCTGGGTTTGGTTTCGGTCGAATCCAGAAACTCATCGTGTTCTTCGGTCGATTCATCGTGTTTATTGGCTTATTTGTTAATTGTGTTTATCGCTTTCATAATCATTCGGCCTGAGCATTCGACCTGAGCATTCGACCGGATACTTGTTTTCCCGGTCTTACTCATTTGACCGGACTCTTGTACTCCGGTCTTGCCCCTTCGACCGAATAAGAGTTTCTCCGGTCTTACACCTTCGACCGAATAAGAGTATTCCCCGGTCTTATCCATTCGACCGGACACTTGTACTCCGGTCTTGCACCTTCGACCGGGTAGTTGTAATTCCTTCGTCCGGACCTTATCTTTCCCGTTCTTTCCTTCGACCGGACCTTAGCATATCCGGTCTTACCCTTCGACCGGGTTCTTGCTACTCCGGTCTTACCTTCGACCGGGTGTTAAAAAAAAAAAAAGTTTCACATTTTTTAAAAAAAACCTTCGACAAAAGGGTCAAATTTTTTGTCTCACGGTCTTTTTGCAGTGCATTTATTTTAGCCCCCGTAATCCAAGGATTCAGCGTGTCATTTGTGACCCTAAACTTTCAAGTTTCACATTTTGTCACTTTTGGTCCCTGCACTTTCAAGTTTCATCTCTCTTCAAAGCCGGAGCGAATACATTCTATTCATACGATCAAAATGGTGTACATACCAAGGCTGCGGTCCAAAAGAGAATATGAAGAGTGGAAAGCTGGTTTTTTATCTTTTGTAGATGAAAATGAAGTGGGCCCCTATATCAGATTATCATTGACTGAAGGAGAGAACCAATCCCAAATTCCGCCAGAAGCTTCTCCTGTGGAAAAGGAACAAAGAGAGAGGGCCAATAATAATGCTCGAAATTATATGAAAAGTAGTATCTGTAATGAATTTATTAGTGACATTTTTAGTGAAATTATTGGTCAAATAAATACTAATAACATGACAGGAAAAGAGCTGTGGGATTGTGCTGAATGGTTGGTGATAGGGACAAAGGGTTTATTAACAGGAAGAGAATTGGAAGCTGAGAACTCTGAGCTAAAAGGAAAGATCTCTATTTTGGAAGCTAAAACTCAGCAAATAGTCTCTGTTGAAAGTTCTGAGGAAAAGATTTCTGAACTGAAAGATGCAAATGCAGATCTTCAAAAGCGTTTATCTGATTTGAAGCAACTGCTTGCTAAACACAAATCTGATTTTGAGACTAAAGAGAAATCTTTCGCAAAGAAGTTCTCAGAATTCTCGAGAAAATGTGCTGAGGAGAAGAAAGAAGTTGAGCTGAAATGCATAAAACTTTCTCAGCAAGTTTCTGAGTTTCAGAAAGTAATCATTCTAGAAAGAGAGAAGTTTGCCAAAGAGAAGAAGGCCATTGAACAAAAGAATGTTGGTGTCTTCAAAGAAATATCTGGCCAAAGAAACAATGTTGAGAAGGGATTTGAAGAAGAAAGAAGCTTGTTTGAGACTGAGATCAAAAAGCTTACTGCCAAGTTATCTGAACTATCTGAGAAGGCACTAAAAGAGCAGAAAACGAAGTCTGAGTTCACGAAGAAGATTGACCTGCTTGTCCAAGAAAGAGACAACTTCG
Organism: Arctium lappa; assembly: GCA_023525745.1. Lineage (NCBI taxonomy): Eukaryota > Viridiplantae > Streptophyta > Magnoliopsida > Asterales > Asteraceae > Arctium > Arctium lappa. The sequence goes on from CM042047.1 coordinate 7,028,150, forward strand.
CTTCAACGATTAAAGTGCTTGAAAAGTCTGTATCAAGTTCAAATCAGAAACCTGTCTCTTCACAAAGGTCAGCTAAATCTTTTGATCAGATTCGTAAGACTAACCTTTTCAATGATAGAAATATAGATGGTTCAGGTACACGTTCTAGAAGAAGGAGATACGAAGATGAGGAACTGGTCTAGAAGAAGAAACCAGTTGAAGATGAGATGAAAGAAAGAGAATCGTGTGTACATGCGTTTAATGCAAAGAAGAACAATGCGAGTAAAGGTAAACCTGATCACATCTACTCAAGAGATCAATTACTCAAGTTGCCAGGTAAGAAATACCACTGTTCTTATTGTCATACACATGATCACATTCACAAAACCATTGATCATTTCTGGTATGGTTCTTATTCTATATCCCCTACAAGAACTGCAACTAACATTCGAGGACCCAAATACCAGTGGGTACCAAAACCGAAAACTGATTCTTTGTTGCAGGCACCTACTGTCAAGGGGGAGTAGAAGAACGATGACTTCTAAGTAAATCAGCTTAGAACCCGGACTTCAACGAAATTTGGCTTCTGATCACATGACAGATCAGGACCCGGTCTTCAACGTTCAGACTTGGATATTATTGCAAATATCCAGGGGGAGCTTAATAGATCTATATCATTATATCATGATTTGAGGGGGAGCTTAAAAGGTAAATATCTTCTAATCTAGATCTCTGATTGTTTGGAAGAAGAACAACTTTCAAGCATGAAAAACAATTTCTGAAATGTTCAAACCACTTCTGATTCTCAAAAGGTTTCATGAATCTAGAAGTGTGAATTTAAATGTTTTTCACTTTTTGCGCATTAATGTTTAACTGACTGTGTGTTTCTAAAGATCAATACTTGCGTATTATCTTATTCTTATACTGTAACGTATTCACACACACAGGCTCAGTACTTCATTTGTATTTGTTATTACCATGTCTCATAGCAAAACAATTTTTCGATGGTAATACCCCCGTTTGATATTCAATGTTGTTGAGCATCTATAATTATTCGAAATTTGTGCTTTCATTGCTAAATTGTTTATATTTGTTCCTATAAACAAAATATCCACTTGTTTGATACCCTAACCAGTTTAGTTGATCTGATTGATACATTGTCAGATTCTCAAAACAAGTCTTTTGATTTCATTTCTTTCATTCAATATCTTTGTTTTGAGAAATCTTCAAAGTTCAATTGCTCAAATCTCATGAGCATACATGTTGACAATGGTATCATACATTTTGTGCTTAATTGGACAAGTTCAACTGTTGAACAACTATTTGTTTTAGGACATACATGGGATTTGTGTGAGAACTTAAACAGAACTTTCATGGATTCACGTTAACCAGTGTTTCCTACCCCGGAAGTTATCCTAGAGTGATTTGAGGGATGAGGGGTTATAAATCAAAGAGTGGGGAAGATAACTCATCCGTTTGAGTTTTTCTCATTGTGTGGAGCGGAAAAATGAAAAAGAGAGTTTGGTTAGAAGTGAGCTTTAATGTTAAAAGAAAGAGGGTGTGAGAACAGAGTTAAAAGAGTATCAGAACTCTGCACCAAACACTTTCTGATCCAGGCAGCCACATATTCTGATTGGTTCACACTCATTGGTGACCATCATTGAAAAGGGCACCTAGCCCATGCCAACTCTTGCATTAACCCCACCAACCACTCGTTTCTTTCTTAACAAATAAATGTTTCATTTTCTTTGGGGACGCAGCATATCTGCTATCTATTCTTCACTCGGAAGATTTAGATATTGAAAAAGAAGGAAAGTTGCCCCACCTTCGCATCTCTTTCATGCACATTGAGTCTGTGTAATATCTGTTGTTGTCTCAACAGTTTATACAATTTGAGCCTGATATAGCTAAGTAGCTTCAATCATTCATACACTTGCACGAGCACACAAGGAATGAGTTTTCTTGTCATAACATTCATAGAAAATTCCTTTGTGGTTTTTCGATGATTGAATGGAAGCCCTGGGGGAGTGAACATCACAAAAACTCCTTTCCAAAGTACATCTGTTGTACAAAGTGGCTTTGTGCTACTTACAGGCATACTAACTGTATCATTTGTTGATTCAGGTTTACCATTCCTAATATATCTGAATTTGAAAAGATTCGGATATATACATTTCATGAATTGACGGATACTCAGATCACAGGTGGGAGAAAGTCAAATTATCATAAAAGGGGAGATCAAAGAAAGTGCTGAAATTGAAGAAGTTTTGATGATCATGATGCTCACAATCATCAAAAAGGGGGAGAAAAAAGTTCAATTTCAAAGTTTTAAAGAAAGAGATCAAAGAGATGAAGATGCTGTTTAATTTTCAAAGATGAAGATATCAAAGATTTTATTTCTTCGATCCCGTATCATGTGGTGTCTGCTACAAGTTTGTAATTCTTTCCGTATCAAAGATTGTATTTATTCCTCCTACGCGCTGATTGAAACAAGTTCTTGAGATGAAAGCTTATTCAACTCGCGGTTCAAAGACAGATTCTTTGTTTTAAACTGAAGATGCACCATGGAAAGTCACGTTACTCTCACATTATCTTTCATGTGTGCTGATCTGATGTGATTGAGTTTCTACAGTTAAAAGTTGTGTGATAGTGCATTCAGTCGAGGCTACTGTATATTGAATCTGATTACAAAGTTGATACTATGAAGACCAAGAGCTTTATTCAAGGGGGAGCGTTGAAAGACATGAAGACATGCAACACCAAAGTTCTTCAAAAGATTCAAGAGGGAAAGAAGATCAAGGCCTGAAGTTTTTCAAGTTGTTAAATGCTTTATTCAACTTTAGGGAGAGATTGTTAGGACTGAAAGTCCTACGTGTTGAAAGTGGAATAAAGTATTTATAAGGGTTTGATTTGTAATTAATTGAAAGCTTATTAGTCAGATGGGCCCAAGCCCATAAGCCCAATTGCTTGTAAAGCCTAAGTATATAAAGGCTTATTTAGTTCATAATTAGGAGAGAACAGATTAGAAAGAGAAGAAATTCATTTTTCAGTTTACTAGTCTTTAGGTTTACATACCCTTATCAGAAATTCTCTCTGTAAACCTTAACCATTTGAAGTTATATCAATCATATGACTAGTTGTTGTGGCCTATAATCTATTCATCATTATTCTTAATTACTTGTTATTGCACTGCACTGGGATCTACACTCTCTCTCTCTCTCTCTCAAGTCTCTCTCCCTCTCTGGTTTTCTTGGTTGGTTTCTTTGGTTGTCGTTTGTTGCTAGTATTAAGTACATCTAGCAAGGGTTCGGTATTGAAAGCTTCGTCTTTCCCCGGTGGTCGATATATGGTTTTTTTGGTTTTCGTATAAACCTTTTGGGTGAGTTCCTACTACCTTTTCTAAACTTTATACATGTCAAAACTTACATTTTGAACTTCTATATATCTCCATGGTTTCAGATCTAAGTTTACTACATTTTGATATAACTTGAGTTTTGGGAGATTTTAGGGTTCCAGATCATTTTCGATTAAAATGATGGGTTTCATCTTATTTGAAGTAAAATGATGTTTTACTTGCACATTTATGTGGGTTACTTGAAAGAATGTTTAAAGTTCATTTTTGATGATTTTCATTCTTACCAGAAGTTAAACTTGAAAATGCATTTTGTTTATAAATGTTATTTTATACCATATGACTATCTATGGTTGGTCACATATGTTGTTGTGACGAGTCTGTACCATTATTAGTGGATCCCTAGGTATTGAGTCGACTTATATTTGGGATGTATTTTCCCCTCTTTGTAAAAATGGATGTATATGATCCTCGAGGGCCATTTGGTACAGTTATGCAAGACCAGTTACTAGCCATGGATCATATTTTCCCTTATTTGTAGCTATGGATGCATATGATCCTCGGGGGCAATTTGGTACGATTATGTGAGATCGGTTACTAGCTAAGGGTCATATGGCAGTCCTAGTGAACGAGTTTGACTTGATTTCCTCAAGGGCCCTCCCTCACATCGTAGTACGGACCTTTGTAGTTCGTGGCTAAGGATTCCAAGTGTTTCGACTCATAACTCGGATTGTGACCTACTTTGTGTTACGCTACAATCCTTGGTAAAACTGGTTATCTTTGTCATCGTATGATGACTTTACATCTAAAAGGCCCGGTTGTGGCAAAGGTTTCATTTGAAAATTAAACCTTATTGAAAAGATTTCCTTATGATACAATTGTTTATATCTCTTGAAATTTATAAACTGTATGTTCTCACTAGGCTTTAAGCCTAACACTTTTTCTCAAATGATGTGTATAACAGGTTCCCGTTAGCGGTGGGTTGCTAAGGGCTTGAGTGACGAGCTTGGTCTCGGGGATTTTTGAGATGACTAGTATTGATGTTGGGCAATTGTTTAAGTCCCATTCTTTTGGTGACATTGGATTAGCATCTAATGTAATCTAGATAGTTATGTTTAGATTAGTTTGTTGTCGAGTTCAATATCAGTATTCAGGTTTGTAAATATTAAGTACATTTCCCCTTTTTGGGAGGTTTATACCTAGTGTTGATGTTTATTTGTCCAGTTTCCGCGTTTTAAATTCACTCTGGATTTTAGGTGTTACATTTAACATTAACTGGATTTTGGATATTTATGTGACGTGACATGTCAATTGTAACACCCCGAATTTCGTTTAGCCGTTTTGCGAGGTTGTTTAGAGGAAAAGGAAGTTTTTGGGTCTGTCTACAGGACGCACGGGTCGTGCGCCCTCCTTCAAAGAAAACACACGGGTCGTGCGTAGGATCCAGGGCCGAGGCACAGTGCTAGCGCACGGGTCGTGCGCATTTCCTTCTTTGAGGGCGCACGCTGTCAGAAGGTTTTTTGTGATTCTCTTAAATATCTAGAGTTAGAGATATTTTCATAAATATCTCAAACTCAGTTCTCTCTCTCTCCTCTTTTTCTCTTTTTCTTCATTTCTTCTTTTGATCTTCAAAGTCTCATTTAGTTCCTAGTTTGCGGTGTTTCTAGCAAGGGGTCGGTGTTTTAAGCTTCACCTCTTCGTCGTGATCGATATCTGGTTTTCCGGGTTTTATTCTAAAAACCTACTGGTGAGTTCCTACTACCATTTTACAAACTTTATACATGTCAAAACTCTTATTTGCGAAATCCGAAGTATTTCTACGGTATGATTTCATGTTCTCTACATTTTGATATAAATGAAGTTTTTGGTGATTTTCGGGGTTCCCGATCAGTTTTGACCAAAATGACGGGTTCCGCCTTATCGAAGTAAAATGATGTTTTACTTGCACCTTATGTGGATATGTGAAAAGAATGTTTATGAACTCATTTTAATGATTTTCATTCTTACCAGAAGTTGAACTGGAAATCACATTTTGTTTATAAAATGTGTTAATACCATATGTTTATTTATGGTTGGTCACATATGTTGTTGTGACGAGTCTGTACCATTACTAGTGGATCCCTAGGTTTTAAGTCGACTGTTTTGTTGGATGTTATATTCCCCAAATTTGTAGTTATGGATCATATGTTCCTCGGGGGCAACTTGGTACGGTTATGTGAGGCCGGATACTAGCCATGGTTCATAGTGATCCTAGCGAAGGAGTATACATTGGTTTTGCGTTTGGGGCTTGATCTCATGTTGAAGCACGGACTTTTGTGTTCGTATCCGAGGATTCCAATTGTTTAGCTCATAACTCGGATTTGTGGTCTACTTTGTGTTACACCACAATCCTTGGTAAAATGGTCATTTTGTCATCGTTTAACGAGTTTTGAACCGAAAAGGCCCGGTTGTGGCGAAATGTTATCTTTTATAAACTAAACCTTTATGAAAAGATTTCCTTATGATACTGATGTTTATATCTCTTATTTTGAATAAACTGTATGTTCACACTAGGCTTTAAGCCTAACACTTTTTCTCAAATGATGTGTATAACAGGTTTCCCTTAGCGGTGGGTTGCACAGGGTTTTTGAGAGTCGAGCGTAGACTCGAGGCATATTTTGAGATGTCTAGTATTTTGGTGTTGTGCATTGTTTAAGTCCCATCTTTTAGTGAATTTTGGATTGTCAAATGTTGTAGTCTAGACGGTTATGTTTAGATTAGTATTGTTGATAAATTCTATATCCGTATGAGTTTTGTATAGTCTTAAGGACTGATCCCCTTTATGGGAAGTGTATATCATTACGGATGTCTCGTTGCCATATTTCCAGGTTTTATTTTACTCTGAAATTTTAGAGGGTTACAAGTTGGTATCAGAGCTCTAGTTTAAGCAAACTAGGCATGAATGTAAGATGTCTAGACTTAGACTGAGTTTGATAGGCATTGATTGTGAGATTGGGTAGAACTTCTAAGATGGGTTAGTCTTAGAATCGACGGAGGTTATGTTAATCAAGCGTTGTGATGATGGTAACAAGAACCCTTATGTGTTATATGTTCATAATCTCACTTAGCTAATGTGATTATGAAGATATTTTACGTGAGTGTAACTAGTTTGCTAATGTTGTGACAATTGGTAGACGTAGCGGTACGTTTCTTTCGTGCGTGTTTCAGTTAAACTCTTCCCTGCCCTTTCTCGTGATTGTGTTTATCTGCTCTACCTTAGTATGTTGACCGTTAGAGTAGTGTGAAAGTTTCTAAGCGAGTAAGCTAAGGAATTATTGTTGTTTATAACAATGTCTCTTTGGGATGATAGTAAGTGCGTTGAACGCATTAAGTTAATCATCTTGAACCAGATTTGTTAGTGGAATTACAACTATATCTTGTTAGATTGATTATATTCGATGAGATTGTAAGTTAATTTATGGGATGGTTGCCCTATGATGCTTGAGGCACCCGGTTGATTATAGTACGTCAGGATGTTGGGAAGCGTAGTATTAAGATGTGAGTGCCGACCGAATTCATGCATTAAATTTATTTCTAAAATAAGGTCGCATAAATTGCTTTTCATGATTGCCAAACATAAAGTGATTTACCTTGTAACGCTTTGGCAAAAACATTTAGCACTCAACATATTTTAAACTATGAGCATAAGCATGCTTAAAATGGTTTTGTTGCACCTGATTTCAAATTGTTATCAAAACTCTCTTTATTCAAGTCTCGTGTTTAAATGTTATTTTTGGATGTCGAAATATTTATGTTTTAACGCTTTTTGAGTTAATGGGCAAGTAGTTGTGGAATTTTGACCTTGACATTGGATCTCTTCCACGTATGTCAATGGTTTTAAAGGAAAAGTTATTCCCATGCTTTTGAGTAGGAGCTTCTTGGGAATTTTTAGTTGTGTGAGTTTTGTTGAATTCTTGAAGTTTTGTTTTACGGATTCTTTTGTCGCATGTGTATATTTTGTGATGCGTGAGTTTAATTTCATTGCGTGCAAGTTATGAGTTCTTTGGGCGTCGTGTCTCATCAAAAAACTTGTCAAAATGGTCGCCTTATCTTGTGTTGCAAAATGGAAATTTGGACACCACTTGATTTTAGCATTAAGGAGTTTTATGAAAATCCAGTTGAATTATGGTGTTTCATCTTACGACTTTTGTGTCGCGTAAATAATTTCAGGGACATGTGCATATGCATCATTGTGTGCGTTAATTTCAGGGTTTTGTTAACAAATGTCAACCGTCGTGTACTATGTACATTGGATTTAAGTATAACGTTGGTGTGAATGATTGCATAAACGATTTATGTTATTTTTCGCTCTGATCGTATTTCCATCATTAACTCTTACTGTTAAAATTTCCGCAAAGCATTTAGCGAGTTAGTGGCATTTTTGTCGTGGTAGTTTCTATCTTGGTCAGATGTGTTTATCTTTACAACGTGAAGCTTCAAACTCGATTTGAAATTTTATTTGCACCCCCGTTATTTTACCTCCCTTTGGGGAATGAATTGTTGCATATGTTGAAGTACAAGAACCTATTTTCACGTTTATAGTATAAACTATTGCGTATGTTTTACTCGGTATTTCTCAAGGTGCGAGTATTTTGTTAAGTTTTCGTATTCGGTAACTTGGATTGTTTTAACAGCATAAATTGCTCATGTCGAGCTTGAATATTTCAACAAGTAAATAGTGTGATTTACATATTCTGGGTGATTTTGTACACGTAAAATCTACATTATGATTTATGCATCTTTGATGATTTTGTGCATCTTAGTATAATTGCATTCATAAACTTTTGGAAAATCTTTTGTCTCAATACGTGTTGAGTTTTGAGAAATCATGTCCTAGTGGTGTGTGTTTTCATAAACATTGTTTAAAGACATTTCATTATTTGGGGAAATGTTAAATGTCGATTAAATGTGTTTTAAGGTTTACGAGACTTTCATTGGAAATTTACGTAAGGTGTTGGGCCTTTGGCTCGGGTTTTGACTGAATGAGTCGTATGGACATTTGTCCGGATTTATAACCGCAATGAAAGATTTTTAGTATGATGGAGTTTATTCGTGTTTTGGTAAGTTAAAGTTGATTTGTGAAAATAGTGTACATGCCAAAATGTTTATTTTAAAGTGTTTGTGTTTTACATTAAATTGCTAACTGCTGATAAGTTTTGGTTATTTTGAAATGTTTAGTTTTATGAACATGTGAGACACCCATTTTGGGATCTTTGGTTATTTTGGTAAATAAATCATGTTGAAGTGTTTCTTTGATGATTTTACATATATAATTGGAGTTCAAGTGACGTAAGTGTCATTTGGTGTATTTGATCTTATAAACCTTTTTCAGAAAATGCATATTATTGTGTTATGAGGTCGTTTGAAAACATAAGGGTGTGAGTTCATTTGGAAAACGGTTTGTTTCAACCAACGATGAGATTTGAGTTAATCATACTTTTGGTCGTGTTTGCATAATAGTTGGTCAAACGTGTTTCAATATTTATTCCGGCTTTCATTTGGGTATTTACGTAAACCGTTGGGTCGTTGGCTCAGTTTTGACTCAATGGAGTCTTGAGGACATTTGTATGGTTTAAAAACAGTTGTGGAATTTTGGAGTATGATGACGATTATTCTATGCCATTAGGAGTTACATGTTTTGGGAACTTTGGTTTTTCAGTTGGAGTCATGTAATGTTAGACAGTCTGTCTGTTTTGTAAAGCCTGAGGTTTTGGGTTGCACTTAGTGACCGCTCGGGTTGGCTAGCGAGTAGACAATAGGTGGCATGAGCTGCTGAGTTGGAACTCGTATGGATTGGATAGGCACCCGTGTCCGTAAGCCCTTGAGGTGGAACTCGACGGAGTATGGCTAGAGGCAATAAACGGTTTGAAGTTGTGATGTCTGGTATGGCATGGGAACTAAGATCGGGATACGGGGTGAAATCCAATAACATCACGGGTGGCCCCATTCATTTGTTCTCGCCACCCAAGTTGGAAACGTTTAGAGGTCATGCGAGGAAGTTGTATGGGCGGCCTACTTGCGTGTCCTTCTATTCTTTTGTGTACGGGTCTATCCGTCGTAGACCCGGGGTATTTTAAACACTAATGTTATATTTTTACCGGCTTTGGTTATGTAGAGTCGACGGTAAATGATGGCTTTAATATTGGGTTCTCCCCACGTATATTAATGTTTGAATGAAATGTGTTATTCCTGCATATTGATATTTAGTTTTCTTTCGTTTTTGGTCGTGTGAGTATTTGGGCCTAGTGTCCATGTTTTCGAACGTATGATGTGGATGGTGTTACTAATGTTTCATACTTCGAGTTACACAAGTTGTGTCAATTTATAAAACAAAATTGAAACGAAGTATCCGTCTTTGAAAGTGCATGACTTTAAAAAGGAGTTATTCCCATGTTTTAAAGTTCATTATTTGAAAGGTTCTGATTTAAAGAGACGTTCATCAATGTAAATGCTTTTACTTATGTAAAACCCTTGAGATCTCTAGGCGTTAAGCTTAAATCCTTTTTATTTTATCTACATGTGCATCATTCCTGTTGTGGGTTTTAGTAGCACCCGTCCTTCATAGTCCGAATGTATAGATTAGTGGTATGTTTAGAGGTTAATCTCTATAAATGTGGTTGTAAACGAAGTATTTATGGAAGTATTAAGAAATTTGAATAAGGGCTACTTCCAGATTTGGAGTCGGATTGGAGTTGAGTGATAACAGAATATGTGTTAACCGTTTGCCGGAAAGACGCATTAGTGCGCCGTGTAAGAATATCTTTACCGATATTAGGAATGGATCAGTGAAATCTGAGAGTTTTGGGAAGATTAGCATCGACCGTTAGCTTTGAGTTCGAAACCGTGCAGTTCGAAAGAAATTGGTAGATGGAAAGTCGAGGTCGCTAATTTCCTGGAGATAGTAATTGTCACCTAAGGTTGGGAGGCAACCGTAACCTTGGGAGTAAAGGTTACTTTGAAGTGTTGAGTGTTCGCTCGGTTAGGAGTGATTTATGCCCAAGAAGGGTAGCTAATGTGGATGTCGGTATTAGGATCTCGTTAATGATTCTAGCATTTGGGTTTGAGACGATCTTCTCTGCGGACAATGTTCCATTGAGAAGAGTAGATTTCGAGGACGAAATCATTCTAAGGTTGGGAGTATTGTAACACCCCGAATTTCGTTTAGCCGTTTTGCGAGGTTGTTTAGAGGAAAAGGAAGTTTTGGGGGCTGTCTACAGGACGCACGGGTCGTGCGCCCTCCTTCAGAGAAAACACACGGGTCGTGCGTAGGGTCCAGGGCCGAGGCACAGTGCTAGCGCACGGGTCGTGCGCATTTCCTTCTTTGAGGGCGCACGCTGTCAGAATGCTTTTTGTGATTCTCTTAAATATCTAGAGTTAGAGATATTTTCATAAATATCTCAAACTCAGTTCTCTCTCTCTCCTCTTTTTCTCTTTTTCTTCATTTCTTCTTTTGATCTTCAAAGTCTCATTTAGTTCCTAGTTTGCGGTGTTTCTAGCAAGGGGTCGGTGTTTTAAGCTTCACCTCTTCGTCGTGATCGATATCTGGTTTTCCGGGTTTTATTCTAAAAACCTACTGGTGAGTTCCTACTACCATTTTACAAACTTTATACATGTCAAAACTCTTATTTGCGAAATCCGAAGTATTTCTACGGTATGATTTCATGTTCTCTACATTTTGATATAAATGAAGTTTTTGGTGATTTTCGGGGTTCCCGATCAGTTTTGACCAAAATGACGGGTTCCGCCTTATCGAAGTAAAATGATGTTTTACTTGCACCTTATGTGGATATGTGAAAAGAATGTTTATGAACTCATTTTAATGATTTTCATTCTTACCAGAAGTTGAACTGGAAATCACATTTTGTTTATAAAATGTGTTAATACCATATGTTTATTTATGGTTGGTCACATATGTTGTTGTGACGAGTCTGTACCATTACTAGTGGATCCCTAGGTTTTAAGTCGACTGTTTTGTTGGATGTTATATTCCCCAAATTTGTAGTTATGGATCATATGTTCCTCGGGGGCAACTTGGTACGGTTATGTGAGGCCGGATACTAGCCATGGTTCATAGTGATCCTAGCGAAGGAGTATACATTGGTTTTGCGTTTGGGGCTTGATCTCATGTTGAAGCACGGACTTTTGTGTTCGTATCCGAGGATTCCAATTGTTTAGCTCATAACTCGGATTTGTGGTCTACTTTGTGTTACACCACAATCCTTGGTAAAATGGTCATTTTGTCATCGTTTAACGAGTTTTGAACCGAAAAGGCCCGGTTGTGGCGAAATGTTATCTTTTATAAACTAAACCTTTATGAAAAGATTTCCTTATGATACTGATGTTTATATCTCTTATTTTGAATAAACTGTATGTTCACACTAGGCTTTAAGCCTAACACTTTTTCTCAAATGATGTGTATAACAGGTTTCCCTTAGCGGTGGGTTGCACAGGGTTTTTGAGAGTCGAGCGTAGACTCGAGGCATATTTTGAGATGTCTAGTATTTTGGTGTTGTGCATTGTTTAAGTCCCATCTTTTAGTGAATTTTGGATTGTCAAATGTTGTAGTCTAGACGGTTATGTTTAGATTAGTATTGTTGATAAATTCTATATCCGTATGAGTTTTGTATAGTCTTAAGGACTGATCCCCTTTATGGGAAGTGTATATCATTACGGATGTCTCGTTGCCATATTTCCAGGTTTTATTTTACTCTGAAATTTTAGAGGGTTACAAGTTGGTATCAGAGCTCTAGTTTAAGCAAACTAGGCATGAATGTAAGATGTCTAGACTTAGACTGAGTTTGATAGGCATTGATTGTGAGATTGGGTAGAACTTCTAAGATGGGTTAGTCTTAGAATCGACGGAGGTTATGTTAATCAAGCGTTGTGATGATGGTAACAAGAACCCTTATGTGTTATATGTTCATAATCTCACTTAGCTAATGTGATTATGAAGATATTTTACGTGAGTGTAACTGGTTTGCTAATGTTGTGACAATTGGTAGACGTAGCGGTACGTTTCTTTCGTGCGTGTTTCAGTTAAACTCTTCCCTGCCCTTTCTCGTGATTGTGTTTATCTGCTCTACCTTAGTATGTTGACCGTTAGAGTAGTGTGAAAGTTTCTAAGCGAGTAAGCTAAGGAATTATTGTTGTTTATAACAATGTCTCTTTGGGATGATAGTAAGTGCGTTGAACGCATTAAGTTAATCATCTTGAACCAGATTTGTTAGTGGAATTACAACTATATCTTGTTAGATTGATTATATTCGATGAGATTGTAAGTTAATTTATGGGATGGTTGCCCTATGATGCTTGAGGCACCCGGTTGATTATAGTACGTCAGGATGTTGGGAAGCGTAGTATTAAGATGTGAGTGCCGACCGAATTCATGCATTAAATTTATTTCTAAAATAAGGTCGCATAAATTGCTTTTCATGATTGCCAAACATAAAGTGATTTACCTTGTAACGCTTTGGCAAAAACATTTAGCACTCAACATATTTTAAACTATGAGCATAAGCATGCTTAAAATGGTTTTGTTGCACCTGATTTCAAATTGTTATCAAAACTCTCTTTATTCAAGTCTCGTGTTTAAATGTTATTTTTGGATGTCGAAATATTTATGTTTTAACGCTTTTTGAGTTAATGGGCAAGTAGTTGTGGAATTTTGACCTTGACATTGGATCTCTTCCACGTATGTCAATGGTTTTAAAGGAAAAGTTATTCCCATGCTTTTGAGTAGGAGCTTCTTGGGAATTTTTAGTTGTGTGAGTTTTGTTGAATTCTTGAAGTTTTGTTTTACGGATTCTTTTGTCGCATGTGTATATTTTGTGATGCGTGAGTTTAATTTCATTGCGTGCAAGTTATGAGTTCTTTGGGCGTCGTGTCTCATCAAAAAACTTGTCAAAATGGTCGCCTTATCTTGTGTTGCAAAATGGAAATTTGGACACCACTTGATTTTAGCATTAAGGAGTTTTATGAAAATCCAGTTGAATTATGGTGTTTCATCTTACGACTTTTGTGTCGCGTAAATAATTTCAGGGACATGTGCATATGCATCATTGTGTGCGTTAATTTCAGGGTTTTGTTAACAAATGTCAACCGTCGTGTACTATGTACATTGGATTTAAGTATAACGTTGGTGTGAATGATTGCATAAACGATTTATGTTATTTTTCGCTCTGATCGTATTTCCATCATTAACTCTTACTGTTAAAATTTCCGCAAAGCATTTAGCGAGTTAGTGGCATTTTTGTCGTGGTAGTTTCTATCTTGGTCAGATGTGTTTATCTTTACAACGTGAAGCTTCAAACTCGATTTGAAATTTTATTTGCACCCCCGTTATTTTACCTCCCTTTGGGGAATGAATTGTTGCATATGTTGAAGTACAAGAACCTATTTTCACGTTTATAGTATAAACTATTGCGTATGTTTTACTCGGTATTTCTCAAGGTGCGAGTATTTTGTTAAGTTTTCGTATTCGGTAACTTGGATTGTTTTAACAGCATAAATTGCTCATGTCGAGCTTGAATATTTCAACAAGTAAATAGTGTGATTTACATATTCTGGGTGATTTTGTACACGTAAAATCTACATTATGATTTATGCATCTTTGATGATTTTGTGCATCTTAGTATAATTGCATTCATAAACTTTTGGAAAATCTTTTGTCTCAATACGTGTTGAGTTTTGAGAAATCATGTCCTAGTGGTGTGTGTTTTCATAAACATTGTTTAAAGACATTTCATTATTTGGGGAAATGTTAAATGTCGATTAAATGTGTTTTAAGGTTTACGAGACTTTCATTGGAAATTTACGTAAGGTGTTGGGCCTTTGGCTCGGGTTTTGACTGAATGAGTCGTATGGACATTTGTCCGGATTTATAACCGCAATGAAAGATTTTTAGTATGATGGAGTTTATTCGTGTTTTGGTAAGTTAAAGTTGATTTGTGAAAATAGTGTACATGCCAAAATGTTTATTTTAAAGTGTTTGTGTTTTACATTAAATTGCTAACTGCTGATAAGTTTTGGTTATTTTGAAATGTTTAGTTTTATGAACATGTGAGACACCCATTTTGGGATCTTTGGTTATTTTGGTAAATAAATCATGTTGAAGTGTTTCTTTGATGATTTTACATATATAATTGGAGTTCAAGTGACGTAAGTGTCATTTGGTGTATTTGATCTTATAAACCTTTTTCAGAAAATGCATATTATTGTGTTATGAGGTCGTTTGAAAACATAAGGGTGTGAGTTCATTTGGAAAACGGTTTGTTTCAACCAACGATGAGATTTGAGTTAATCATACTTTTGGTCGTGTTTGCATAATAGTTGGTCAAACGTGTTTCAATATTTATTCCGGCTTTCATTTGGGTATTTACGTAAACCGTTGGGTCGTTGGCTCAGTTTTGACTCAATGGAGTCTTGAGGACATTTGTATGGTTTAAAAACAGTTGTGGAATTTTGGAGTATGATGACGATTATTCTATGCCATTAGGAGTTACATGTTTTGGGAACTTTGGTTTTTCAGTTGGAGTCATGTAATGTTAGACAGTCTGTCTGTTTTGTAAAGCCTGAGGTTTTGGGTTGCACTTAGTGACCGCTCGGGTTGGCTAGCGAGTAGACAATAGGTGGCATGAGCTGCTGAGTTGGAACTCGTATGGATTGGATAGGCACCCGTGTCCGTAAGCCCTTGAGGTGGAACTCGACGGAGTATGGCTAGAGGCAATAAACGGTTTGAAGTTGTGATGTCTGGTATGGCATGGGAACTAAGATCGGGATACGGGGTGAAATCCAATAACATCACGGGTGGCCCCATTCATTTGTTCTCGCCACCCAAGTTGGAAACGTTTAGAGGTCATGCGAGGAAGTTGTATGGGCGGCCTACTTGCGTGTCCTTCTATTCTTTTGTGTACGGGTCTATCCGTCGTAGACCCGGGGTATTTTAAACACTAATGTTATATTTTTACCGGCTTTGGTTATGTAGAGTCGACGGTAAATGATGGCTTTAATATTGGGTTCTCCCCACGTATATTAATGTTTGAATGAAATGTGTTATTCCTGCATATTGATATTTAGTTTTCTTTCGTTTTTGGTCGTGTGAGTATTTGGGCCTAGTGTCCATGTTTTCGAACGTATGATGTGGATGGTGTTACTAATGTTTCATACTTCGAGTTACACAAGTTGTGTCAATTTATAAAACAAAATTGAAACGAAGTATCCGTCTTTGAAAGTGCATGACTTTAAAAAGGAGTTATTCCCATGTTTTAAAGTTCATTATTTGAAAGGTTCTGATTTAAAGAGACGTTCATCAATGTAAATGCTTTTACTTATGTAAAACCCTTGAGATCTCTAGGCGTTAAGCTTAAATCCTTTTTATTTTATCTACATGTGCATCATTCCTGTTGTGGGTTTTAGTAGCACCCGTCCTTCATAGTCCGAATGTATAGATTAGTGGTATGTTTAGAGGTTAATCTCTATAAATGTGGTTGTAAACGAAGTATTTATGGAAGTATTAAGAAATTTGAATAAGGGCTACTTCCAGATTTGGAGTCGGATTGGAGTTGAGTGATAACAGAATATGTGTTAACCGTTTGCCGGAAAGACGCATTAGTGCGCCGTGTAAGAATATCTTTACCGATATTAGGAATGGATCAGTGAAATCTGAGAGTTTTGGGAAGATTAGCATCGACCGTTAGCTTTGAGTTCGAAACCGTGCAGTTCGAAAGAAATTGGTAGATGGAAAGTCGAGGTCGCTAATTTCCTGGAGATAGTAATTGTCACCTAAGGTTGGGAGGCAACCGTAACCTTGGGAGTAAAGGTTACTTTGAAGTGTTGAGTGTTCGCTCGGTTAGGAGTGATTTATGCCCAAGAAGGGTAGCTAATGTGGATGTCGGTATTAGGATCTCGTTAATGATTCTAGCATTTGGGTTTGAGACGATCTTCTCTGCGGACAATGTTCCATTGAGAAGAGTAGATTTCGAGGACGAAATCATTCTAAGGTTGGGAGTATTGTAACACCCCGAATTTCGTTTAGCCGTTTTGCGAGGTTGTTTAGAGGAAAAGGAAGTTTTGGGGGCTGTCTACAGGACGCACGGGTCGTGCGCCCTCCTTCAGAGAAAACACACGGGTCGTGCGTAGGGTCCAGGGCCGAGGCACAGTGCTAGCGCACGGGTCGTGCGCATTTCCTTCTTTGAGGGCGCACGCTGTCAGAATGCTTTTTGTGATTCTCTTAAATATCTAGAGTTAGAGATATTTTCATAAATATCTCAAACTCAGTTCTCTCTCTCTCCTCTTTTTCTCTTTTTCTTCATTTCTTCTTTTGATCTTCAAAGTCTCATTTAGTTCCTAGTTTGCGGTGTTTCTAGCAAGGGGTCGGTGTTTTAAGCTTCACCTCTTCGTCGTGATCGATATCTGGTTTTCCGGGTTTTATTCTAAAAACCTACTGGTGAGTTCCTACTACCATTTTACAAACTTTATACATGTCAAAACTCTTATTTGCGAAATCCGAAGTATTTCTACGGTATGATTTCATGTTCTCTACATTTTGATATAAATGAAGTTTTTGGTGATTTTCGGGGTTCCCGATCAGTTTTGACCAAAATGACGGGTTCCGCCTTATCGAAGTAAAATGATGTTTTACTTGCACCTTATGTGGATATGTGAAAAGAATGTTTATGAACTCATTTTAATGATTTTCATTCTTACCAGAAGTTGAACTGGAAATCACATTTTGTTTATAAAATGTGTTAATACCATATGTTTATTTATGGTTGGTCACATATGTTGTTGTGACGAGTCTGTACCATTACTAGTGGATCCCTAGGTTTTGAGTCGACTGTTTTTTTGGGATGTTATATTCCCCAAATTTGTAGCTATGGATCATATGTTCCTCGGGGGCAACTTGGTACGGTTATGTGAGGTCGGATACTAGCCATGGTTCATAGTGATCCTAGCGAAGGAGTATACATTGGTTTTGCGCTTGGGGCTTGATCTCACGTTGAAGCACGGAATTTTATGTTCGTATCCGCGGATTCCAACTGTTTAGCTCATAACTCGGATTTGTGGTCTACTTTGTGTTACACCACAATCCTTGGTAAAATGGTCCTTTTGTCATCGTTTAACGAGTTTTGGACCGAAAAGGCCCGCTTGTGGCGAAATGTTATCTTTTATAAACTAAACCTTTATGAAAAGATTTCCTTATGATACTGATGTTTATATCTCTGATTTTGAATAAACTGTATGTTCTCACAAGGCTTTAAGCCTAACACTTTTTCTCAAATGATGTATATAACAGGTTTCCCTTAGCGGTGGGTTGCACAGGGTTTTTGAGAGTCGAGCGTGGACTCGAGGCATATTTTGAGATGTCTAGTATTTTGGTGTTGGGCATTGTTTATGTCTAGTATTTTGGTGTTGGGCATTGTTTAAGTCCCATCTTTTAGTGAATTTTGGATTGTCAAATGTTGTAGTCTAGACGGTTATGTTTAGATTAGTATTGTTGATAAATTCTATATCCGTATGAGTTTTGTATAGTCTTAAGGACTGATCCCCTTTATGGGAAGTGTATATCATTACGGATGTCTCGTTTCCATATTTCCAGGTTTTATTTTACTCTGAAATTTTAGAGGGTTACAAGTTGGTATCAGAGCTCTAGTTTAAGCGAACTAGGCATGAATGTAAGATGTCTAGACTTAGACTGAGTTTGATAGGCATTGATTGTGAGATTGGGTAGAACTTCTAAGATGGGTTAGTCTTAGAATCGACGGAGGTTATGTTAATCAAGCGTTGTGATGATGGTAACAAGAACCCTTATGTGTTATATGTTCATAATCTCACTTAGCTAATGTGATTATGAAGATATTTTACGTGAGTGTAACTGGTTTGCTAATGTTGTGACAATTGGTAGACGTAGCGGTACGTTTCTTTCGTGCGTGTTTCAGTTAAACTCTTCCTTGCCCTTTCTCATGATTGTGTTTATCTGCTCTACCTTAGTATGTTGACCGTTAGAGTAGTGCGAAAGTTTCTAAGCGAGTAAGCTAAGGAATGATTGTTGTTTACAGCAATGTCTCTTTGGGATGATAGTAAGTGCGTTGAACGCATTAAGTTAATCATCTTGAACCAGATTTGTTAGTGGAATTAGAACTATATCTTGTTAGATTGATTCTATTCGATGAGATTGTAAGTTAATTTATGGGATGGTTGCCCTATGATGCTTGGAGATGTTCTTAGTTAAAGGGAGACTAATTGCCCTCTATATATTGATAAATACGTCTCTATCAAGTAATTTTCTCTTCACACACATTAACATCAAAATTTATTTTTTATATTTTCAATGTATGACTTGACTTGATTTTGATATTTAAGGGATGTAAATAGCACTGCCCCTTAGTTAATACGTGAGCATGAATGATGTATTGACAAACTATTAATAAATGGTCAATGAAGCTAAGAGCATCTCCAGTAGCTATGCTTAACTAGAGATTTTTGAGATTAACTAATTTTTTCTTCTAACAACTATGTTAAAGCAGAAAAAAAGAAAAAAAGAAAAGAAAGAAGGTGAAAATATCCAGATTTGGAAAACTTTCTAAAACTCTATATAGGGGTAAAGATTAATATTTTAATCATTTTCCACCAATAAGAGATATTGAAAGCAAATGTTTATTACAGATGAATAATATTTTATTAAATGTATTGAATATTTATTTCAACAATATATTTAATGGTACAATTTTTAAAATAAAGCAACTGTTGGAGTTTGATGTAATGTTTTTAGAGATTTTGACTTTTAATACTCTGTATTTATAAGGGACCATTCAAGGGAGAACTCGGTTATCTGTGGTAACAGTGAGATACAATCTTAACCACAAATCAGAGTATAAATTAGGAAAACAATAATTTTGGTAATTTTAATTAAAATTTTAATTAAAGGGTATGTTAGGTATTTTAGAAAACTTCTCTCTCCTCTCTCCGGCGAACATTAATTCGGTGACCACGTGATACACAGTGTGATACCTTATGTAAACATCCAAAATAAAGAAAACAAATAAGATACCTAATGTGATACAAAATGTTATGATACCTATTGTGATACAAAATAAGAAATAAGAAATGTTGTGATACCTACTGTAGTACAAAAAAAAATTGTGATACCTACTGTGATACAAAATACACTAAATGTAGTAGCACACCCACCTAATCCTTAAGCTAGTATGATATTAAAATTTGTGATACATTGTGATTGTATATCACATAAACCAGAAACACACAACCAATAACCATCAGATAGCTATATATGCATCCCTAAAGGTAGTATCACACCCACCTAATCCTTGAGCTAAAGACAATGAGCTATACATATGCAGAACCTGCAACTTACGTGCAAGATGGTTCATTGTGCTCTTTTGAAGAACATGTGTTATCCCAGTTTAATCTAGTTGATAATTAACAATCATAGAAATACAATAATAATCAAGAGATATAAAGATCAGATAAACATACCAATCCCTTGAATAATCAATGTAAACCTTGAGTGTTCTTGATACCCTTGAATACAAAGAATACGTACGGCTATTAACTAGAATATTATCATAGTTAAACCTAAAAACTAATTAAACAAAACTTTAAATACCTAGGCCATATGGGCTTTAACCTTAATGGGCTTTCTAATAGGCTTTAGGTCCATTTACAAATAACTATTAACATATTACAGTTTAAACCCTGAACTGTAACTATCAAACAAATACAGTTTAAACCCTTTAATCTTGAATACAATTATTTGATCCAACAACATGATCAGGGATGATATGAATGTTAAACCCATAACATGGTGTTCGGTAAGAGCCTCCGGATCAGAGGTCCGAATAAGCTCGTCAGCAGGGCTTCCACCACGGAAAATGTTAACGGCGTTTATAGTTTCGTATTAGAGCCGAAAAGATTGGGTTTGCATTACAAGACGATCATGCGTTACTGGTCATCCTCCTTTATCAAAATCAACAATGCCAACGGGAATTTGGTTAATGCGACGTTAGAGATTGTGGAAACCACCAATTGACAACTTCAGTCCCTCAAGCTTTATACAAATTACATTAAAGCACTGTAACCTACAACTTGTCAACAGAGTTCAAAGATAATAAGAGAAACATAAGGGGGTGTTTGGTTCGCTGGATTCCGTCGGAATCTGATGGAATTGGAATGGTCAATTCCATTGACCAAATTCCATCATGATGTTTGGTTACCCATGGAATGGAATTGAATTCCATGAATTCTTTTAAATGTGGATTTGGTCATTCCTTCACAAAAGTGATGGAATTGAATTCCATTCCATCCAATATTTTGAAAATGACAAAAATACCCTCTTAACAAAATTAAAACCCTATCAGATGTGGATTTGGTCTCCTCTCTTCTCTCTCTCCTCTCCTCTCCTCTCTCTCCCCTCTCCCCTCCCTCTCTCTCCTCTCTCTCTCAATCCTCTCTCGTCTCTCTCTCCCCTCTCCTCTCCTCTCTCTCCATCTCCCTCCCTCTCTCTCTCCTCTCTCTCCAACTCCCTCCCTCTTTCTCTCCTCTCTCTCTCTCCCTCCCCCTCCCTCCATCTCTCTCTCTCGACATTAAATGACTATTTTATTAAAGTAATTTTTGTTTAAAATAATTAAAAAGGGTATTTTGATCATTTATCAAAATTCCATTCCAATTCTGAAGCTACAAATTGTAAACCAAACAGAAAATTTCAATTCATTTAACAGATTCCATTCCAATTCTGTCAACCAAACAGGTGGTCAAACCTGACAACATTCCATTCCAATTCCATCAAAGTCAAATTTTTTTGACATATTCCATTCCATCAAAAAATATTCTGCGAACCAAACTCCCCCTAAGATTATCAAGATTGGATTTTAATAACAGATATTTAACAGTATGCAATAATTTACCAGGTAAATGCTTATGATATCGATTTGAAGATGTGTCAGAAATCGGTTAAATAAAATGTGCAAGAGGAACAAGCAAGGAATTTAATCGAATATAAACCTTTGTACAAATTGGTTCGAGATAATTGGAATTTACAGAGAAGCTAACGATTCGAGGATCATACAGGGTTTCTCAGCGGAAGTTGTTCACGGATGAAATTTCAAGCACCAATGGACAGGTGTCGATGCCACCTTGGAGCTTTGTTTCTGAAAGCACACATACACTTCTTGCGGTCGTATAATTTAAATATATCATGTAAAATATGGTATTATTTTTATCAAAGAAAATACTGTTAGTAACAAAATTACATTTCTTTTAAGCAAAAATGTAAAAAAATTTAAAGATCCGTTTACATAAGGATTGGTCCATAAATGGTGCCATAATTAGTATTTATTTCTTTATCTTTTGCTAAAAATTAATACATAATATCTTATTTTTGTTTTCGTACAATCATTTTTATATCATCGAACATGATTATTCATTGAATGATTAAAGTTTGTCAATAATTAGCCATTTAGCCATCTTATAATAAATAAATGTTTTTTCTACGATAGATAATGGATTGCGATTAGAATAAATTATTAAAACGGTATTCATAATCCATTGGTTTGGTTTTGATTCCTATAAGTTATATTATTACAAAAATACGATCTTGGTGGTACAAGATTTCTTTTCATATATGTCAATCCCGCTAATTTTGTTCATCCCTCCTCCTCTTAACTCTTCCCACGTGGCTGACACTCAAGAGTAAAATAGTCGTTTTAGATTATTTTCTTTATTTTCACCGTTAAACACATTTCTCCTTCCATTTCTATCTCTATCTCTCCCGCCCCAACCCCTCTTTGATTCATCCAATCTCAACGAAGTTCAAAGTGGGTAGTTGAATATGCATCTTTTTTTAGCCTATTAGTGATTTCTTTGACCAAAATATTGGATAATACTATATGCTCGCCTTGAAATCACAACTGCACTAGTAGTTGAAATTGCATCTATTTGTGCATCTCCTTCAGCTTAGGCATTGTATGGCAAAAAAAAAAAAAACTAGCTTATAAGCTAAGTTTTTTTATGGTACATGTTTGGATGACCATAAACTAACTTATAAGCTAGCTTATTGAAAACTACTCATAGTAGCGTTTTGAAAAGTTAGCTTATTAGATACCAACTAGCTTATCAGTTAGTTTGCCAAACATAGCCTTAATGGTTGAACACTAGTTTTGATTGTAGTTTGATTTAGTATGTTTTATTGTGGTTTGAAAATTTCCAATGAGTTTACATGAATTATGAATTTTGTATTTTGATTTAAAATTCTTGATTTTCAAATGCATGGGTATTGGATTTTGTGACGATAGTTGGTGTTGGTGAGTCAAAATAATAATAAGTCATTCGTTGTCAGCTAATCATGTTTCTAGGGTAATATGTCCGTATTGACATCATTTAAGGGGACTTTATGTCTAAGAAAGTTAACAACCATTGATGGGAAGATCCAAAATAAACACGAAACTCATTCCATATGTTTTTTTGTGTTGTAACAAACGAATTGTAGATACCAAAATCAAACTAATGAACCTGTAAGACCATTTCTATAATTACTCCTAAAATTTGTTTGTCAAGACAAACAAATTAGTTTTTCATACCCATAAAAAATGAAAGACAAAATAAATTGAACAACAATTATAAAATTTTTAAATATATTTTTTTATTATTAATAAGTGTTAAATCAAATACAACATTTAAGCATTAAATATAAATTAATAATGCATTAATTAAAAAACATGAACATTTGTCTCACATAAGTAAAGTAACCAACGATAAAATAGATATCATGCCTATAAGATGAGTAAGACTTTGGTTTCACTTCTTTTTATCTATGAAGGAGTATATAGCATTTTAGTAAACCACTTAAAACTATTAAATTTATGAAGTATTAAAAATTAAAAACTAAAAACTAATGGTGCATGGGTTCTCACCATTTTTCCATTTAAAAAAATTAATAAATATAATTGAGAGAATATATATATATATATATATATATATATATATACCAATTTATGTATAAATATATATTAAAGATTCTAGTAGTTTCTAATTTACTCTATCACAAATTTCATATTTTTTATAAATAAATAACTTTATTAGTTTTCAATTTTTTGCGGGAAAAGTCCCAAAAAACCCAATGGACTTTAGTGTTTAGAGTGATTAAGTCATTGAACAATTTTTTGGAACAAATAAGTCCTTAGACATTTTAAAACACACTAAATAAATCCTTGGACTTTTCTAAATCTGTTAAATACATTCTTATTACTTAAAAATATAACGTGCAACCTACATAACAGATAAAACTACAAATTAAAAAAAAACAAAAAAGATGTTTCCTACTTTATCCCCCTACAGATTAAAAAATGGGAAAATTAATTAAAATAGTCAATCTTATCAACCAAATTCATTTTTTAAACACTTTTCAAAATCTCTTTTTAAAATAGTATAAGTTTGTGCATAAATTTTTTTTTTGCCTTAAGAATTGTTTTTGGCAAAAAAAAAATATAATAATAAAAAATATAAAACATCTTTATAATTTGTTATTCAATTTACTTTATATTTTCTGTTTTTTTAATTTCAGTTAACGCTTTATTATATTA
The DNA here is from genome assembly GCA_023525745.1 of Arctium lappa. Classification (NCBI taxonomy): domain Eukaryota; kingdom Viridiplantae; phylum Streptophyta; class Magnoliopsida; order Asterales; family Asteraceae; genus Arctium; species Arctium lappa. The sequence continues at coordinate 7,052,114 of CM042047.1, forward strand.
ACACATAATCGTATATTAACTAAAATACATTAAAAAATATGTTTTTTTTCATATTACATGACTATAATTGTCTCGTCAATGCGTTTAAAATGAGCTTAATATTGAATTTTTTGGATTTAATTTTATATTATTAAATATTATAAATATGTACGAATTATATTTAATATTTATACTTTCTATCCTTTTAGTGTTATTTATTTAATAATATAAGATAAATCTGTAACTATAATTATTAAAAATAGTTCGTACGTATTTGTGATATTGAATAATATAAGATTAAATCAAAAACAATATTGAGTTCATTTTGAACATATTGACCAAACGATTATAATGATATAATTTGTAAAAGAAGAAACCAATTTTTTTTTTATATTTTAGTTAATATACGATTATGTGTTAAAATAGTATGAAATTTGAACGAAGAAATCTGAAATAATTGATAATAGTATGAAATTTGAACGAAGAAATCTGAAATAATTGATAATAGTTCGAAAAAATTCGATTCATACAAAGAAAATATAATATTTGATTCAATTTAGAAGATCATTATGGTTTGGAGGAAGCATAGTTGCAGCGACAGGTAAAGATAGAGGCGATGGATGGTTGGTGAATGATGGTACCTTTGAAAGACGTGATAGTGGATAGTGGTGGTGCAACAGGTAGTTGTGGTTGATATGGCAGAGGTATCGGTGGTCGACCATGGTAGTGGACAGTGGTAAAAGAGGTTATAATGGAGGAAGAGGTGGAGGTGGCCAACAATGGTTAGGGGGAGATAGGAAAAATGATTTTCCATGGGAACGACAGTAAGTGTCATTGAATATTCCCACTCTGTCTCATTTTGATCCTCAAAACTTCACAACGTAATGTTGAAGTCAAACGAATCAGACTCGATACCTGATACGTTTAATGTTATTCCAAAAGTGACAAGATCACATATACGAGCCGCAAATATACTCACAAGGTTAAAAAGTCCCCAACAGGGGCACAACGCCATTGGAAAGTGCGTTGCAATCACACATAGTGGAGTTGTGATTGAGGTCGTAACTACCAAATGGAAGTGGTGGAAGCTAATTGGTTCGATGGATACTATTCTAAAGGAAGAGAATAGTTAGGCACATCCATTTATCATCAATACACAAAACTCTCATGAGATTGTCTCTAATTATAATTATGTCCATGAATCGTCACTAGAGGACGCTCCGAAGTTAATATTGTTTATAGAGATGAATCTTAATTTCAAATTAACTATGAGAGTACATATGAGTCGATAGACAAATCATATATAATCATTGATGAATTCGCATATACGATGGCTCATAAGATGATCGAGCACGACGACATCGAACCAGGCTCAGTTGAATAATATCAACAAAGAGCATATTCACCTAAATGTAAAGAAACAATCCAGAAAGAATTATATTCTTTGACAAATGATCGGGTATTTGGTCTGGTAGTGTTACCTACCAAGTGTAAAGCCCATAGGACATAACTCAGTCTTTGTCAGAAAGCATAACGAGAATAATAAAGTCCTAATATGTAAGGCTCTCCTTTGGCGCAAGGTTTCTCACAACACACTAGATTGACCACGAGGAGACTTACTCTCTCATGATGGATGTTATGACAACCGAATAATTTGTTAGCCTAGTAGTTTCCGAAGGACTGGAAATGCAGCTCATGAATTTGGTTACCACATATATCTACGGAGATATAGATTTAGAGATATATAAAAGTGCTTGATGATATTACATTACCAAAATCAAGTAACTCTAAACCACGAAATGCGTTTGCAATAAAATTGAAACGCACACTTTATAGATTAAAACAATATAAGCGGATGTGGTATACCCGCCTAATGGAATACTTGATTGGGAAATGATATATAAGAACGATGAACTGTTCCCTTGCGTATTTATTATGTAAAACAAGTTCCAGGTTTTCAAAGTAGTTCTATATGTCAATGTTATAAACATAATAGACACTATTGATGAAATAAGAGAACCCACAAGCTACTTGAAATCTAATTTTGAGAGGAAATATCTTGGGAAAACTTGGTTTTGTCTAGATATTTGAGCTAGGACACCGAGTTTGTAAAATATTAATTCACCGATCGCACATGTCCAGAAAATAATCAAACAATTTAATATGGACAAAGCGCATCCGGTTAGCACTCCCATGATCGGTCGAAGTGTCGGATATAAGGAAAGATCCATTTCGTCTAAAGGATGATGACGAAAAATGATAGGAGCTGGAATTCCCTATATAAGTACAATATGCGCATTATCGTACTTAGCATAATACACTTGACCATATATTATATTTCTCAATGAACTTGCTAGCTAGATTTATCTCAGCGCCAACGCAGAGTCATTTGAATGATATCAAAATTAATCTTTTGGAACCATTGACATGGGCTTATACTTTCCCTATAGAAAGAAAAATGGGATTGATAATGAAACTTCAATACTTACTTAAATATAAACAACAAAAGTACTAGCTCTTATAGAAAAACACCAAACAATGTCTTGGTATGTGTTTGTTGATATTAGGTATATGTCTGACTCATAGAAAGGTTGTTCTCAAACTGGATAAGGAATTACCACAATGAACACTCAGATTGGTTGAAAGTAAGCTAAGCAAACCCTTGTAACTACCTCCATGAACTATTCCAAGAATATTACTCTCCATGAGATAATTAAAGAAAGTATATGATTAAGGACACTCATTACATATATTAGAGGAGCTAGTAATTTTGGGTTCAACCAGTATCCTACTTGCATATATGGAAATAATGCATCATGTATCAAAGAAATGAACATAAGATACATCAAGGGCGATAACACAAAGCATATTTTGTTTAAGTTTCTATACAATCAGCAATAAAAGACTCTCCTTTAGATTCAAGTGAATCAAGTAAGGTGTCAAAAGAATGTGACATATTTTACCAAGTCATTACCTAAAATCATATATTGGGAAACATGTAGAAAGTAAATGCAAATGTTTTCCAAACTCCCTTGATTAATGCACGAATCAGGGGGGTAGTAGACAAAAGGGGGGGGGGGTCTACTATATTTGTAATATTGGTATGTTGCGCTCTTTTCTTCAACCAATGTTTTATTTTTCCCATTAGGTTTTGTTCCTTGGTGTAAGGTTTTAGTGAGGCAATTGTTTATATACCATCATGTTTTACTATCTCTTATGATTAATGTACGAATCTAAGAGAAAACCAGACTGAAGAAAAAGTCTATGTATTGCAAAGAAACTGGTGTGTTGTACTCTTTCCTTCGTCCTATTTTTTATCCCACTGGGTTTTTGGCGTAAGGTTTTAACGAGGCAACAACTGTGCACCATCACTCCTTTGACTTGGCACAAGGGAGAGTGTTGTAGGATTATGTGCCATCATCAAAAGGAATTGATTGACATAATATTTTCCTAGTATTAGAATTTACCATAATGAATGTTTCCTTTTCTTTGTAAACTTCTCCCTATTTAAAGGGCTTATGATTAATGAGAATTACAGATTTCATTGTATCTCTATTCTGTTGTTATTTTGTTTGGATTTTCCTTTAACAAACAGAATATTTTATAAAAAAACATTATATTATTAAACCTAAATAAATTACATTATATTTTGTAGCTAAGTTTGTAATTGTGTTCAATTATTATGTTTTACTATCTTATATATCCCTATTCGATTATTATTGACGTATTTTTAAATTTATAATTTATTGTAATAAGTTATGGTCGTCGGTTTTGTACTTTTATGCATTGAGTATTGTTTATTGATATACATTACCTAAAATTCAAGAATACAAGTCTTGATGATAAGTACAAATTTCTAAAGCTATATGTTTGAATTAATAACTAACTCATACACTGAATTCTAACAAAATACTTATTTTTTTTATAAAAAAAACATTATATTATTAAGTCTAAATTAAACAAATTTATATAAAAAAAAAAATCATTATCACTCTCTCACAACCATCTAAAATCGTAATGTAAATCGACAGAAAACATAAAATAAAATGAAACATTAAAATCGTGATGTATCTAGCTGCATTGCACGAGTATGCTTCTAGTTTTTCATAAATAAATAATTGTATTAATTTTCAATTTTTTGCTTACAATTTTTTTTCGTATTACATTATATGGTATATACAATTTTTTTTTTGTATAAAACAATTATATCAAGTAATTGTTGTAATGCAAAATTAAAATATCAATATAAATAAAGTTCGTACAGTTAATATCTTATTAATAATAAAAAGTATGTAATTATAAAACCAATGCAAATAAAAATAATTGAAACAACATGTAAAAGGGGACAAAGGCATTATTAATACACTAAAGTGATACTAATTATTTGCCACATACGAGTCGGTGCAAGTACAATAATTACATTTTCATTTAGGTTAAATTAGGGGTGAACATCGGAAGTGGGTATCCGCTTTTGGAATCGGAACCGCTTCAAAACTATCGGTTCCAGAACCGATGTGATTAGTTCCGGTTTCTAAAATATGGAACCAATTGGGACCGGTTCCGGTTCTCATTTTTCTGGAACCGTTAACCGTTGGGTACCCGCCGGGACCCGGGACCCGGTCCTGCTGGGTACCCAGAACAGGAACCGATGGGTAACCGCTATTTTTATAATAAAATACATTTTATTTATTTAAAAAAACTGAATCAACTACCTTTTAGGGAAGCACCATTTGTAATATTTATTAGCATCAACTAATTTTAATGACGTAAAATGTTTTGGAAGCATCGTTTGTAGCATTTATTTGTTTTGTAAGTATCGTTTGCAGTATTTATTTATTTATTTTAAGTTTTTATCGTATTATTTTTCGCGTTTGTGGTATTTATTTATTTACGTTGGAACTTTATAATATATTAATATTTACTTTTTTTATAATATGAATGATAAAAAATATTTAAAAAATTAGACAGCGGGTACCCGGTACCGAAACCGGAACCGACGTTTCTGGGACCGGTTCCCAAATATAAAGAACCGGTATAACCGGTTCCAGTTCCTTCATTCCATAAACCGCTGGTTCCGATTCCAAGAATTTTGGACGGGTACCCACCTTTGCTCACCCCTAGGTTAAATACATATCTATATATTGTTAAATATATTTTATTGTCATGCATATCAATATTGATATTTACTTTTCAATTTTTAATACATAATTTGACTTATTCTAACTTAAAAAGAGATACAACATTACCCTTTCGAATATAGTTGAAAAGATGAGGCCATGATAGCATCTTTACATAACTTTGAAAATGTGACAAAAACGAAGGGGGAAGCGTTTATTGGCTATTTTGGACAATTTTCGGTTTTTGCAAAAAGTATTTGATGTTTAATGATTAGTAGTCTGTTCGCCACATATGACCACGTCAAGTCTTAACATTAACTGGATTTTGGATATTTATGTGATGTGACAAGTCAATGTTTCCACCACAACATTGCGACTGGTCTTAAAGCATCTCCAACAGAGTGCTAAAATAGAAGAAAAAAATGACTTTTATTTTGCTATTCTTCTTCAACAACTTTGCTAAAATAGAGAATCATCAAAAAAAACTCTAAATATAGAGAATTCTATATAATCTCTAAATAGGAGAGAGAAAACATTATTTTAATGATTTTCCATCAAAATTAGAGAGAAAAATATTATTTTAATGATTTTCCACCAAAAATTTGTTGGAATATTTAATATGTTGAATATTTTAATAATATAAGTAATGATTGATTCTCTGAAATAGAAAACTTGTTATAGTTGAAGGAAAATGTTTTTAAAGATTTTGACTTTTTATTCATTATTTTAGAGAAATTTTAGCAATGTTGTTGGAGATGCTCTTAGTTAAAGGGAGACTAATTGCCCTCTATATATTGATAAATACGTCTCTATCAAGTAATTTTCTCTTCACACACATTAACATCAAAGTTTATTTTTTATATTTTTAATGTATGATTTGACTTGATCTTGATATTTAAGGGATGCAAATAGCACTGCCCCTTAGTTAAGACTTGAGCATGAATGATGAATTGACAAACTATTAATAAATGGTAAATGAAGCTAAGAGCATCTCCAGTAGCTATGGTTAACTAGAGATTTTGGAGATTAATAATTTTTTTCTAACAGCTATGTTAAAGCAGAAAAAAGAAAAAGAAAGAAGGTGAAAATATCTAGATTTGGAAAACTTTCTAAAACTCTATATAGGGGTAAGAATTAATATTTTAATCATTTTCCATCAATAAGAGATATTGAAAGCAAATGTTTATTAGAGATGAATAATATTTTATTAAATGTATTGAACATTTATTTCAACAATATATTTAATGGTACAATTTTTAAAATAGAGCAACTGTTGGAGTTTGATGTAATGTTTTTAGAGATTCTGACTTTTAATACTCTGTATTTATATATATAGGGGACCATTCAAGGGAGAACTCGGTTATCTGTGGTAACCGTGAGATCCAATCTTAACCACAAATCAGAGTATAAATTAGGAAAACAATAATTTTGGTAATCTTAATTAAAGGGTATTTAGGTATTTTATAAAACTTCTCTCTCCTCTCTCCGGCGAACATTAATTCAGTGACCACATGATACACAGTGTGATACCTTGTGTAAACATCCAAAATAAAGAAAACAAATAAGATACCTATTGTGATACAAAATGTTATGGTACCTATTGTGATACAAAATAAGAAATAAGAAATGTTGTGATACCTACTGTAGTACAAAATAAAAAAAAATTGTGATACCTACTGTGATACAAAATACACTAAATGTAGTAGCACCCACCTAATCCTTAAGCTACTATGATATAAAAATTTGTGATACACTGTGACTGTATATCACAGAAACCAGAAACACACAACCAATAACCATCAGATAACTATATATGCATCCCTAAGGGGATGTTTGGTTGGTTTTTTATTAAGTTCTGTATTGATAAAGTTGTCTGTGTGGATTAATATGTCTGTATAGATTTAAAATGTTTTTATTTGAGATAATTTTTTCATATATGGAAGAAACGTGTTTTTTAACGAGGGACTGGTTTGGAAAAAACTTGGCTTTCTGCATAAAGCTCCCCCTTGAAATCTTACTGAATAAGCCACTTTCTATATCATTAAGTCATCACCAAACAGTCATATATATCTGACTGAATAAGCTGTGAGTCTCATTAAGCTCATTAAGCTGCAAACAAACAGACCCTAAAGGTAGTATCACACCCACCAAATCCTTGAGCTAAAGACAATGAGCTATACATATGCAGAACCTGCAACTTACGTGCAAGATGGTTCATTGTGCTCTTTTGAAGAACATGATCAGGGATGATATGAATGTTAAACCCATAACATGGTGTTCGGTTAGAGCCTCCGGATCAGAGGTCCGAATAAGCTCGTCAGCAGGGCTTCCACCACGGAAAATGTTAACGGCGTTTATAGTTTCGTATTAGAGCCAAAAAGATTGGGTTTGTATTACAAGACGATCATGCGTTACTGGTCATCCTCCTTTATTGAAGTCAACAATGCCAACGGGAATTTGGTTAATGCGACGTTAGAGATTGTGGAAACCGAATACGTTGATAACTATTTTAAATCGCTCCGGTGTCATCTCTCCAACTCCGATGTCGAACCGACTCTTGATCTCGACATACTCCGATACAACAGCACGTTGTCGTATCTCCGATTGGGGAGCGACGGGAACTTGAGACTGTATAGTTATCGTCAAAATACCCGGGGAAACGCGTGGAACTTGTTGTTCACTTTGTTGGATAGAGGGGTGAGCGAGAGGGGGGGAGATCGAAGACGAGTGTCAATTGTCGGATCGGTGCGAGAAGTTTAGACATTGCGAGAAGAGCCAGTGCGTTGGGTTCCCGACGCTGGAGGGGGTGTTTGCGTGGAACGACGATTATGTTGCGAAGTTGCCGGGGTGTGAGGCGAGGCGAGTAGTTTTTGTTATTACGAGCTCAAAGGGGTGGACCATTTCACGGTGAAATATAGTGTTGGGACGGGTCCGGTGAATCGGGGGGATTGTGAGAGCAAATGCACGAAGGATTGCAAGTGCTTAAGGTATTTTTATCACACGGATCGATCGAGATGTTGGATCACTTACGAGCTGAAAACGTTGATAAGAGTTGGGAACTCGACTCGTACCACGTACATCAAAACCCCCATTCGATAATTGGCTCATAGATATGAGAATAACGAGTTGAAGGTGAAGATTTGAAGAAATGCACTTGTTTTGTTCCTCTTCTGAATTTTCACCCTTAATTCCTTGGTGTGTTAATAATGAAGTACATGTGATGTCTCACATGTAAAGGCGATCATTTGCATGTTTGGTCGAGTTCGGGCCGGGCATTACCCTTTTCGTTTTCACTGGACATAATATCAAAAATTAAGAGACCGTTTACCTAAATATTCATCAATAAGACTTAGTACCCTAAATCTATATCTTTTATATATAAAAAAAAAGTAGAAACCATAGGAATGATGTGGCAAATTGTTGGATGAGGATTCTTTGTAGGAATTTTCTCCTTTTTTTTTATTTTTCTAAAAGACTTAATATGTTAAAGACATAAAAGTCCCCATATGAAAACTATGCATGTGTTTATAAGTGGGTTCTTTTGGTAATTTTGTATATTGTCATTTATGTTTTTAGGTTTAACTCCAAACTTTTCATTTGTCATATATGCCTTTCGGCTTCCTCAACCTCCATCATAATAAATCAGTTTGGCTACAAGTTCTTCAATCACAAATCAAATCTTCCATATCTCATTCATATTTACCTTTAATAATAACACAATTACACCTTCTTTCTTAAGAAATGGCGTAAGTTAGGAACATTGTGAAGAAGTTTCTAGCTAAAGTCACTCTCTCTATGCCATTTACCATTTCACATCCTTCTCCCAACGTATATAGGTGTGACAACTATAAATTCCAGTTTATGGAGTTTTCATCAGATCATCTATGCTTTTATATTTCATCGCTCTATTAAAGAACCAAGTTTTCTTTTTCATTATTGAGAACTCATCGAGTGAGATATGATAATTACTTGACGATATTTTTTTTGTATATATTTGTTTCAATATCTGCAAATTGATGTTAAAGAGTTTGCTATTGAGATCTAGATGCTACCAATAGTTATTTAGAGACATGATGGTGTTGATATCTATGAAGATCGATGTATGAAATTTGAACGAAGAAATCTGAAATAATTGATAATAGTTCGAAAAAATTCGATTCATACAAAGAAAATATAATATTTGATTCAATTTAGAAGATCATTATGGTTTGGAGGAAGCATAGTTGCAGCGACAGGTAAAGATAGAGGCGATGGATGGTTGGTGAATGATGGTACCTTTGAAAGACGTGATAGTGGATAGTGGTGGTGCAACAGGTAGTTGTGGTTGATATGGCAGAGGTATCGGTGGTCGACCATGGTAGTGGACAGTGGTAAAAGAGGTTATAATGGAGGAAGAGGTGGAGGTGGCCAACAATGGTTAGGGGGAGATAGGAAAAATGATTTTCCATGGGAACGACAGTAAGTGTCATTGAATATTCCCACTCTGTCTCATTTTGATCCTCAAAACTTCACAACGTAATGTTGAAGTCAAACGAATCAGACTCGATACCTGATACGTTTAATGTTATTCCAAAAGTGACAAGATCACATATACGAGCCGCAAATATACTCACAAGGTTAAAAAGTCCCCAACAGGGGCACAACGCCATTGGAAAGTGCGTTGCAATCACACATAGTGGAGTTGTGATTGAGGTCGTAACTACCAAATGGAAGTGGTGGAAGCTAATTGGTTCGATGGATACTATTCTAAAGGAAGAGAATAGTTAGGCACATCCATTTATCATCAATACACAAAACTCTCATGAGATTGTCTCTAATTATAATTATGTCCATGAATCGTCACTAGAGGACGCTCCGAAGTTAATATTGTTTATAGAGATGAATCTTAATTTCAAATTAACTATGATAGTACATATGAGTCGATAGACAAATCATATATAATCATTGATGAATTCGCATATACGATGGCTCATAAGATGATCGAGCACGACGACATCGAACCAGTCTCAGTTGAATAATATCAACAAAGAGCATATTCACCTAAATGTAAAGAAACAATCCAGAAAGAATTATATTCTTTGACAAATGATCGGGTATTTGGTCTGGTAGTGTTACCTACCAAGTGTAAAGCCCATAGGACATAACTCAGTCTTTGTCAGAAAGCATAACGAGAATAATAAAGTCCTAATATGTAAGGCTCTCCTTTGGCGCAAGGTTTCTCACAACACACTAGATTGACCACAAGGAGACTTACTCTCTCATGATGGATGTTATGACAACCGAATAATTTGTTAGCCTAGTAGTTTCCGAAGGACTGGAAATGCAGCTCATGAATGTGGTTACCACATATATCTACGGAGATATAGATTTAGAGATATATAAAAGTGCTTGATGATATTACATTACCAAAATCAAGTAACTCTAAACCACGAAATGCGTTTGCAATAAAATTGAAACGCACACTTTATAGATTAAAACAATATAAGCGAATGTGGTATACCCGCCTAATGGAATACTTGATTGGGAAATGATATATAAGAACGATGAACTGTTCCCTTGCGTATTTATTATGTAAAACAAGTTCCAGGTTTTCAAAATAGTTCTATATGTCAATGTTATAAACATAATAGACACTATTGATGAAATAAGAGAAACCACAAGCTACTTGAAATCTAATTTTGAGAGGAAATATCTTGGGAAAACTTGGTTTTGTCTAGATATTTGAGTTAAGACACCGAGTTTGTAAAATATTAATTCACCGATCGCATATGTCCAGAAAATAATCAGACAATTTAATATGGACAAAGCGCATCCGGTTAGCACTCCCATGATCGGTCGAAGTGTCGGATATAAGGAAAGATCCATTTCGTCTAAAGGATGATGACGAAAAATGATAGGAGCTGGAATTCCCTATATAAGTACAATATGCGCATTATCGTACTTAGCATAATACACTTGACCATATATTATATTTCTCAATGAACTTGCTAGCTAGATTTATCTCAGCGCCAACGCAGAGTCATTTGAATGATATCAAAATTAATCTTTTGGAACCATTGACATGGGCTTATACTTTCCCTATAGAAAGAAAAATGGGATTGATAATGAAACTTCAATACTTACTTAAATATAAACAACAAAAGTACTAGCTCTTATAGAAAAACACCAAACAATGTCTTGGTATGTGTTTGTTGATATTAGGTATATGTCTGACTCATAGAAAGGTTGTTCTCAAACTGGATAAGGAATTACCACAATGAACACTCAGATTGGTTGAAAGTAAGCTAAGCAAACCCTTGTAACTACCTCCATGAACTATTCCAAGAATATTACTCTCCATGAGATAATTAAAGAAAGTATATGATTAAGGACTCTCATTACATATATTAGAGGAGCTAGTAATTTTGGGTTCAACCAGTATCCTACTTGCATATATGGAAATAATGCATCATGTATCAAAGAAATGAACATAAGATACATCAAGGGTGATAACACAAAGCATATTTTGTTTAAGTTTCTATACAATCAACAATAAAAGACTCTCCTTTAGATTCAAGTGAATCAAGTAAGGTGTCAAAAGAATGTGAAATATTTTACCAAGTCATTACCTAAAACCATATATTGGGAAACATGTAGAAAGTAAATGCAAATGTTTTCCAAACTCCCTTGATTAATGCACGAATCAGGGGGGGTAGTAGACAAAAGGGGGAGTCTATTATATTTGTAATATTGGTATGTTGCCCTCTTTTTTTCAACCAATGTTTTATTTTTCCCATTAGGTTTTGTTTCTTGGTGTAAGGTTTTAGTGAGACAACGGTTTATATAGCATCATGTTTTTCTAACTCATGATTAATGTATGAATCTAAGAGAAAACTAGACTGAAAGATAAGTCTATGTATTGCAAAGAAATTGGTGCGTTGTACAATTTCCTTTGTCAGACTTTTATTTTTTGCCACTGGATTTTTATTTTGACGTAATGTTTTAACGAGGCAACAACTATGCACCGTCACTCCTTTAACTCGGCACAAGGGGGAGTGTTGTAGGATAAGTGTGTCATCATCTAAATGATATAACGATAGAGATAAGTATATCAGAGTTAGATTAGAACTGAAATATCTCATAACTATCTACTTGTAACTCATCCCTATTTAAAATACTTTTGATTAATGGGAATCACAGATTCATTCTCTCAATATATTATTGTTCTGTTTGGATTTTTCTTTAATATACTCATTAATTTAGGTAAACTACAAAAAAAAAAACAAATTTACATTTAATTCTAAAATGTTTGAAAAACAGCTTGTTGTTAGGATGAAGTAATATCGATTATTCAAAATCCAATACTTGTTTAACCTTTTGATAGCTTCTTCGAGTTCCTTATAACGGACATATGCCAATACATTTTTGGACAAAGAAGTTATTATTGATAACTTCAACTAGCGGTGTACGTGGGTTAGGTTGGGCGTTTTGAGACATTTTTACAACCCAATCCAATTATAACGGTTTGAAAAAACTCAACCCAGCCTAACCCATTCAAAAGTATAACCCAACCCAACCCTCGTGGGTTATGGCCGGTTGGACGGGTTGGGCGGTTTAGTAGTTTACATAAAATTGTAGAATAATGATGATTAATGATCTTGTTTTTTGTTCTTTGTGTTCGTTCGTTTATGTTCGTCTGTTTACGTTCATTTAGCATCTTGACGAACAAACGTAAATGAACACGAACAAACACATTTTCTTAACGAACGAATATGAACACAAAATATTCCGTTCTTTTACCGTTTGTTTTCATTCATTTGTTTGGTTAAGTTTAATGAACGAACACGAACAAGGCTCCATTAGTTTGTTCGGTTAAGTAAAATGTATTTATATATATATATATATATATATATATATATATAATATTTTGGGTTATAAATTCGTCTAAATAGACTAGTTTTTTATTCTTGTATTATATATATATATATATATATATATATATATATATATAATTTTATAAAAGTTATATATTAGCGGCGGGTTGGCAGGTTGAACAAAGTGTAACCCAATTTCAACCCTCTTAATTTTCGGGTTGACGGTTTGGCAGGTGGACGGTTAGACGGGTTAGGTTTAATTGGGTTGTTAACGGTTTGGGTTAAACGGGTTTAACAAATTGACAGTTTTTTTATACACCCCTAACTTCAACGTTCTCCATATGAAACCCTATCTCAAGGACCCCCCCAATTTTTGACACAAATACCATATATGAGATACTAAGAATATATGTGATGCAGTAGCTTAGTGGTCACTTTTTTTCTCTCCATTACATATCTCCACTACACATTAATTTAATTATATTTAATAGTTAGTTTTTAAATAATATAGAAAAAATATTTGTATTTAACTATTTTTTCTTTCCATCCACTACATTTATTAAAAATTAGTAGTTTTCAAATAATACTAGTCAAATACCCGCGCGATGCAGCGGCATGTAAACAAGTTTTCCCGAAAAATGTCATTCATGTATACAAGTACCATATTGAATAACAACAAGTTCATCAGAACAGATCAGCCTCCATCAGGGATAATGTATGAATGATCAAAACTGATATAAAGATTTGACTTGCTATCTTTATTTTCGATACAACATATTGTATCTAAGATACCTCAAAGACGGGCCATAACCTTAAAGAAACCAATATTTGCCATCGCTCGTTGTTGATCCATCCATCCATATCTGGTGCACATGTACCCAACTGATCCCTTGTGACGGTTTCACATCCTGTAAACAACTACGATAAAAACACACGTCAAGAAACACTACCACATGTTATCATATTAATTCTTGTAAAGCTATCTTAAAAAAAACGTAACCTTTGCAAGTATAATATTATCACGAAAGCCAAATGAAAAATACGAAGGTTGAAGCTTATAAAAATCAATCATTTTGTATAATTTATTTGAAAAATAGTCATTATATCAAATATTAAAAAAACAACAACAAAAACAACTTGTTTAAATATAAGCATATCATAACAAGTTAAAGCTTTATGATTAACATGCAAAACGTACTTGGTGAGAGAAGGCATGCTCCATTGCCAATTCATGCTTGTTGGTGACTTCCTCGTTGCAAAAAGAAATGGACATGATAACGAATTCGGCTCCATGTTGTTCCTTTAAATACAGTAAGGGCATTTCTCTATGTAAGAATTGCATGTTTTATCTGATACAAGAAGGTAGAGCTCATTAGAAGAAAATAATGTGTGCACACATTAAAGGCTCATTTGGTTCTGGGTGTCTCCTTTTTGTATCAAACAAACTACTCTACAACTTCAATTGGGTATGAACATATCAAAATTTTGTAATAAAGATTGATGGTTGCATTAGTCTACCTTAGACTCTTGAAAGTGTGTCATGTAATCTATAACAAATGAATACACCCCATCATTACCCGTACATCATTATCCACTTAAAGGCCCTTAGTAAAATGTTGCTTCATTTTGCTTGATTTTCCTTATTTTTCAGACAATAGAATGCTGATGTTAAATGGCACAAATCATCAACAAAAAATCAATTACATGTAACTGAAAATGCCTTTCACATTCAAAATTAGCATCCTATAATTTTCACCAAATCAAAACCCTTTCAAAAACTCAAACCATCAAATCAAGTACAATTCATGTAAATAAATAATCCCCGTACCCAATCTGAAAACCGTTCAAAGGAAAAAAGTGTCGATCATCGTTGCATCTCCCCATGTAAACCACGCTCTAACCCCTGCATACCAAAAAAACAACAACAATAATAACAAATAGCCTGATCAATTTTATACACACATTCACATAAGACTTTGAAAAACTTGATAACACAATATCATACAAATGCAATGAATCAAAGTAAATCCAAACCTAAAGGGAACTGATCAATCGAATAATGCCATTGCGCAGGATCAGAAGAAGAAACGAAATAAACACCGTGGAACATCATAACAAAGAGATGGATTACGTCATGCGTATCGAAGCAGCCATCATTGATTAAAGCATGAATGAATGTAAGCAATTCAATTCAAAATTAAATTCAAATTTCATGAAATTGGATGAATAAAGAAGGTGAAATTCAATTTCTCTCTCAACATGATCTTTCTGTGTTTGTGTTTCTCTCTCTAGGTTGAAAGGAAGAGGGATACCATAGATGACACGTGGACGACGGAAGCAAGCTCCAGATAATCGACCTATGAAAAATCAGGAAAGAATCGAATAACTGGATAAAGAATTACGATTATTTAGAAGAAATCGATTTGAGACAAAAATAAGGTATCTACCAAAATTAGCCCTGAAGCCGTATTACACCATCGACTCAAATTTGGTTGCGATCAAGGGATGTGATTTGTCCTCATGTGCACAATGAAAGATGAGTTTTCATTTGAACTTTTCTCTCTCTATATATGATTAAAGATTATTGATAGTTTAGAATATACTAAACATACATTTCATATCTATATCTATCTATACTATATTATAAAAACGGTATAAAAAACTCTTAATTACAATATTTTAAGCACAAGTTACAACTAATTAAAGCCAATTACTTAATTTACAACTTCTTAATGCTTTGGTACAACCTTTCCAAACACAATATCTCACATAATCATCTATTTATGGAATGGATACTGTAGATCCCAGTTTCAGTGCAATCAGCAGATATAAGAACAATGATGAACAATATATTGGCCACAGCAACTAGTCATATGATTAATATAAACTTCAAAGGGCTAAGGTTTACAGAGAGAATTTCTGATAATAGTATGTAAACCTAACAACTAGTAAACTGAATAATAATTTCTCTGAACTGATAAATGAAACAGAAATAACTTTAAATACTCGGGCTCGCAGGCCTAATGGGCTTATGGGCTTTAAGGCCCAACACGCTTACAACTATTGCAACTTGTCACAAACTACCCTGAACTTCTATTTAACTAAGAAATTAGCCCTAACAATCTCCCCCTTTAAATAGAAGTTGATAGTCACGCCAGTTAGGAACATAGATTTTTCGGAAACCAAAGCTGATCTCGAAATATCTAATCTGAGTTCTGTACTCCAGTCGCTCTTCAATTTCACCCAGTGCTTCAAGAACAATTGGCTTGTATTTAGGATCCAAAAGCTGAACCCCTTTTTCATCTTTATCAAGTGCACGCTTCAACTTGTCTTTCAGCAACATCAACGTACCATCACAGAATCTGGCAATCTGATTGAAACGAATGAAATGCATAATTCCTTTGTCATTCACATAGGTCATGCCAAACTCTGGAAGTTTTATCACAGTAAACGCAGGTACATTCTGGGTATCAGACGGAATCTTCAAATCAGGCTTGAGCAGATTAATCTTTGGCTGGTTGCTTTCTAACCCGATCTGAAAATCTTCCACCGAAGCAAGTTTCATTGCACACTTCATGTATCTTTTCACTGTTTCTAGAGCATCAATGACTTCTCCGGGTCTGACGGTTCTGGTCTTTAAGTCACGTAAGATATACAGCAGATCTTGTGGCTCCAAGCATGGAAAATCAGCATCAGAAAAGCAATATTGTTGACCATCTTCTCTAGTAACCATAAAGTCAGTATACTTGACCTTCATAAAGTAGGCAGGTATAATCTTGTCAACTGATACAATCCTGAGCTTCGTCTTGGAGTACTTGTGCTGGAACTTTCGGTATACGAACACAAGTTCACGCTGTTTTTCTTTGTTTTTCACTGACTGTAGACCATGTATAACAACTTCATCATACTTTCTGATCCAGTGGGCAAATATCCTCTTTTGACTTTCTTCGAGGAAAGGAACTTTTATTCGGACTCTTTCCCACTTGGATGGACGAGCTGGAATTGTATTGACTGGTTCTCTAACTGGTGAAGCTGGAGGAGATCTCTCAGGAACTACTGTAGCAGAAAATTCAGGGTAATTAACAGAATAAGTCAGTAAAGGGATCACGGTAGAAGACTGATCATCTGGATGCAGTATTTCATCAATTTCTTCTTGCATTACCACCAGAGCTCTTTCAGAATTTGCACATTCTTCTATCGTGTCTGTTACTTCATACGGATCTAGTATTATCGTCCACTCTTCAGGAACTATCGGAGAATCACACTCAAATTCCTCAGGCTTTTCAACCGTCGGATATTCATATAGTATCAGATCTGTCACTGATTCCCGTTCCTGTTCCTGTTCCTGCCTCTGTCCCTCTGTTCTTGTACCCGAACCCGTACCCTGTTCAACCTGTTCCGACTCCACTACATGAGATTCCGGCTCAGATCGACGTTGGCGCTTCTCCCCCTCATGGTGGTCAGGATCATCCTGATCATCATGTCGGCGCTTGAGCCGTTCTGCCTGGCCACGGCAGGTATCTTCCACTGCTGAAAGGCGTTCAGTCAAAACAGCTACGGTTTGCTGAAGTGACTGAAGCATGACTTGTTGGATCTGGAAGGCTTCGGTAGAAACGATAGGTTGGGGTGTAGGTGGGGTCGGTGTAGAGGCTTGAGGACGAAGTAAGGATAACAAATCGGCATCCTGGGTGGGTTCGGTTTGAGATTGGGCTATAAGTTTGGCGAGAAGGATAAATTTTAGTTCAGGTATGGACAGATCCGCAGCTGATAGAGAAGATGGAATATATGTGGTCTCCGGCTCGGTTGCAGGACCTTTGCCTTTGACCATGCGTTTGATGTTGTTCATCTCCTCCGTCATCATAGATTGGACAGCCTTTAGGGCGCCGTCCATGTATTCCCTTGAGACAAACTCAGTTTGGGTAACGCCGGGGTCACTTAGACTTCCCGTTGTAGCTACGACTGTAGAAGTCGAGCCGCCTACGTTCACGGTTGGCGTGATGATAGCCGTGGTAGGACTTCCATCCAATCCTCGTAGCCTACCCGAAGGTGGGTTTACTATGGATGTTCCGGCCGGGCCACTTAGGCTACCGGCAATAGCCGAAAACGAAATCTGTGTCCTAGGAATGGCGTGTATTACAAATGGATCTAGACTCCGTGCATGCAAAGAAGGCGAGAACGGGGGCAGCTGTTCTCTTGTTTCAATATCGGCACCCTCCAAGTGAGAGCCCGCTAGCGTATGTGCTAAATCCCCGTGATCATGTGAAACCACCATCTGTTGAGAGATGGTGGAGTGGCTTGGTTGGGCGTGCAAGTGCGCCGCTAGGTCCACGGCGGCTTCTTCAATACCCAGTCCCAACACATGAGACTGGGTAGCAGATGTGGCTACCTGGCTAGATGTGGCTGGGGGGGTTACAACCGAAGATGGTTGTCCCATCGCTCGTGTACGCTCAGACTGTTGCTTACTCCGCCTTTCCCTCACACAGCTCACCTCTTGATGTTCAACTAATACTCCCTCCGCTCTCCTTATCTCTCCGGATGGGGGCTGATTATCGTCACCATCAGAGTCAGAAGACTCTTCATTTGATGCCGATGTTGCGTTTTGGGTTTGCTCGGTGTCGGAAGTGGCTGATGTTTCTTCCGTAGCCGCGACAGAAGAGGACTGAACTTGAACGGCTCCAGAATCTGTTGCCTCTTCCGTCATTGGAGTATCTGTTGGTGGTGGCGAAGATGGTTGTCTCAAAGAACTTGGTTGGCTCGTTCCAACGGCACTGCCCACTTCAGTTCCCCTCACGACAATGGCCCTCGACATACCCTGTCCGGAAGCCCCAGCTGTCCGGACGCTCCCACCTCTCGTTCGTGGACGCTGACCCTCACGTCGCTCAGGTCTCGCTCCTTGGGCAGGTCCTGCCGGTCCTGGCCGGACCATAGGAGCTGGGATGTTGTGTGTGTGCCTATAAGCTATCACACTCAGTGCCGTGGGACGAGCATAGTCTAGTACCCCGACTGGGATTTGTCGGGCAACAACACCTTCTGGATCAGGACGGGTAGGAATCTTCCGGGTTGGATGTTGTGGGCACATCGGGTGGGTGGAGCGGCGCTGTATCTCGGGATACAGGTTCATGTAGTTCCGGATGATTATCTGTAGGAACCGCATGAAGGGGACAAAGGTTGACCGCCGAGATGCAGTCGACCGAACTCTCTGAATGAGTTCAAACCATAGGAGATCGGCAAAGTCGACGTGGCGATTGAATGCCACCGCATGAAAGATGCGTAGAATCGGAGCGCTCGTCTGATCAATGCCTTTCGTTATAGACGAAAGACACCGATTGATATATGTGAACAGCGTGTACCATAACGTCGATAGATGTTTGCGGTTGAATGTTGATGGTATGCGGAGTTCTGCGCCGTATCCCAAGGAGATAAGATCGGTGCACAATGTAGCATCTGAGACAAGTGGGTCGAAGTCTTCCTGGCCAGCTACAGAGCCGGCGGTCGGTAGCCGAAGAAATTGGCGGAATAGATCACTTGTGAGAAGCACTGGTGTGTGATCTATTCGACCTTCAAGGTGGAAACCGCCATCGGCTTCTAAGGCATGAAGGGAACGCCAGAATTGCTGTAGGTATATGATTGGGACGGTGGCTGTTTCCGTTAGAGCATAGGAGAGTGGATGGCCCCTTAGTATCTCGATGATGACCTGATGTTGAATGGCGAGTTGGGTCACATCGAGATGATAGTTATTTGCTGTAAGTGGAAGGAACTGATCCTCGGGAATCAGTTCCGCATCTGCGATCGGATCAATCGCTGGTTGCTGGTGTTGAGCCATTGTACCTGTGAAGAAGTAGTCGATTAGTACACAGTTTTGGAAACACAATTATCGCCGTTGGAGTTATACCGTGATGATTTAGATCACGCCAGATAGTAACTCCTAAGATTGGAAGAGCTAACCCTACTCGTGAGTTAGGGTCAGTCACCAAGGCGCGCAGACTCGCACCAGTACATAGAAACACCAAACTTCCTCAAAACCAAGTATACTATAAGCACCAACACCTTGGAATCGACCGGATAAAAGCAAGACCGGACGAGGCATTCGACCGAAGGGCTCATAAGACCGGATAGATGTTGGATCGGATGAGGTCTTCGACCGGAGGTCACTAAGACCGGATAAGTGATCGACCGGATAAGGTCTACAACCGGAGGACAATAAGACCGGGGGTCGAATACGACCGGTGGTCATTCGACCGGAGGAGCCTAAGACCGGTGCAGAACCCTAGATCGGAGTGTTCCCCCGGAGAAGATAAAACGACACAGAGCTATCTCCGGGGAACATCCAGATCAAAAACAAGGATGAATCGATCGATTAACTTCGATCGATGTGGTCTAAGCAAAGAGAAACAATTTAAATCTACCTTGTCGATTGAAGAAGATGAAGGCGATGGAATCGGTCGAATGACTTCGGTCGAAGTGATATCCGGGCGAGAGAGAAAGATCGAATGAGGAGAGAGAGACTGAAAGATCGAGTGAGGAGAGTAAGCTTCGACCGGGGTTCTTATACCCCGGAGTGTATTGGGCTTGGGCCGGTGGGGGGGGCGGGTAGGTTATGGGCCGAAACGTTGGGCCGAGGCAAACCAAACAACCACCTCAAACCAAACACAAAAAAAAAACTAACCTTATAAAAATTATTTTTGGAGTTTTCGGAGATATATAAACCTACTATTAAAAAAAATTAAAGGAAAAGAAACAAAAAACAAAATTAAGATAAGCGGACTTAGATAAAAGGAAGAAAGAAACACTAAAAAAAACGAGACCTAGCTCCCCCTCGGATGAGTACCATGAGGAGGTCCAACCACAGAACCCTCTTACCTGCTCCCCCTCGAAAGGAGGACCCGTGAAACTTACCAACCATCTGACGCTAGAGGTCCCCTTGAACACAGTATCGGGTTGTGGATCTGTCACTAGCACCTTACTCTTGAAGGAACAAAGGAATGAACTGCACACCGTCACGAGAAAAAAAACAGACACACGAGAAAAAAAATAGAGAACACAATGAAATCTACTTTGTTAATACAGAAGTTCGTAGCGGACACAGGGCTGAACGAGTAACATGCAATAACCAAGGAGTGTGGACCATAGCAACCAGAGACACGTCACTGGGGCAGTTGTCACAGTCATTCGTTATTGAATGAAACTCGTAGAGGGCTGCGAACGGATCAAACTTTCAAATTTAGCATTCCTAGCTTGGACACAAGGTAATTAAATTGTTTTTCGTCCAAGGCTTTGGTAAATAGGTCTGCTAACTGATGCTCTGAATTAACAAAATAGAGTTCGATGGTACCTTTTTCCACGTGATCTTTTATAAAGTGATAGCGCACATCAATGTGCTTCGTCTTTGTGTGTTGGACGGGATTGCTTGATATGGCTATAGCGCTCTTCGAGTCGCAGTAGATGGGAATCCTGGAGTAATTAAATCCATAATCTTTGAGCTGGGTGCGCATCCAGATGACTTGCGAGCAGCAACTGGCGGCTGCTACATACTCTGCCTCGGCGGTGGAGGTGGACACGCAGTTTTGCTTCTTGGAAGCCCAGCTGACAAGACGATCGCCCAAGAACTGAACATGACCCGACGTGCTCTTCCGGTCCAGCATGTTGCCCGCGTGGTCAGCGTCCGAGTAGGCTGTCAATTCAAAACCTGTCTCTTTTGGGTACCACAAACCAAGATCAGCAGTACCTTTTAAATATCGAAAAATTCGCTTAACCGCAGCTAAGTGAGACTCTTTAGGTTTTGACTGAAATCTTGCACACAAGAATGTCGAAAACATAATGTCAGGCCGACTAGCCGTCAAGTACATCAGAGAGCCAATCATACCTCTATAAATAGTCGCATTCACATCCTTACCGTCAGGATCGGAGTGAAGCTTTAAAGTAGTGGACATGGGGGTTTTCATGGATGAAGATTGTTCCATCTGGTATTTACGAAGAATATCCGAGATGTACTTAGATTGATTAATGAAAATTCCTGTTTGTAATTGTTTTACTTGAAGACCCAGGAAAAAATTCATTTGCCCCATCATGCTCATTTGAAAATGTTTACTCATTAAGGCAGAAAAGTTCTGACAATACTTGGGGTTCGTGGAGCCAAAGATTATATCATCAACATAAATTTGTACCAGAATGATATCGTTCTTCTCTCTTTTAATAAACAAAGTAGTATCAATTTTACCTTTAGAGAAGCCAGACTTGACTAAGAAGGATGAGAGTGCATCATACCAGGCTCGTGGCGCTTGCTTAAGACCGTAGAGGGCCTTGTCAAGAAAGTAGACGTAATGTGGATTTTCAGTACTCACGAAGCCTTCGGGTTGCGAGACATAGACTTCCTCCTTGAGCACGCCGTTGAGGAACGCGGATTTCACGTCCATTTGAAAGACGATGAAATTCTTGTGAGCGGTGTAGGCGAGGAACATGCGGATCGCTTCAATGCGAGCAACCAGTGCAAACGTCTCATCGTAATCAATTCCTTCTTGCTGGCGATATCCTTTAGCCACTAGACGCGCTTTGTTCCGAACAATGATGCCGTTTTCGTCCTTCTTGTTCTTAAAAATCCATTTAGTCCCTATCACCGTCTTGTTCTTAGGTCGGGGAACTAGGCGCCATACTTTGAGGGTCTCAAATTGGTTGAGTTCCTCTTGCATAGCAATTACCCAGTCCGGATCATTCAGCGCTTCAGAGACAGTGGAAGGTTCGATACGGCTGAGGAACGAGGAAAATAAACAGTCATTAGCGGTGGTTGATCTGGTTTGAACTGGTGTGGAGGGATCACCAATGATCTGATGAAGGGGGTGTGCTCGAGTCCACTTGGTGGTGTGTGGATGCGGTTGATATGTCTGATGGGAGGTATCGGAATCCACATGACCACCTGGGGGTAAATCCTGAACTGCCTCGAGGGATGACGGACTGTGAGGTGGAAGCTTCTTAGTGGGAGTCGAACAAGGAGTGGAGGACGATTCAGCTGGAGATGAAACGATGGGAGGTTCCGGGATTGCCGGAGAGGAAGCTTCGAGAGCACCTTCAACAGGAGTCGGTGCAAGAAGTTGAACGGAAACAGGCGATGGTTCAGGAGCACCGCCATCACGAACTTGAGTAAGAGGTTGTCGATCACTTGAGCTTGGGGAAGCTTGATCATTGGCAGTAGAAGATGGGGCACCAGGCGAGGATGGACCTCCAGAGTCAGTAGGACCAGTGACTTGTGTGACTTCTGGTGCTTGAGCAGTATGCCTGTCAAATGACTTAGAATTAGATTGAACATTAAATAAGTCATTATAAAAGAATTCAAACAGTAAATCCAGATCAGAAAGATGTGCTCTTGATGTAGACGCATGATGTGGATCCACTGGAGATTGTGTAGCTTCTGAACGGAATTGTCCAGAAGCTAACACACCAGTAAGCGCGGGTTCTGAACTGAGATGCGCAGAAACCATTTCAGGGGTTTCGTCAAAAGTCACGTTCACGCTTTCAACGACGGTCTTCGTCCGTTTGTTGTAGACACGATAGGCTTTTGCCTGCTGAGAGTAGCCGATGAACACTCCTTCATCCGCTTTGGGACTGAATTTGCCAAGATCATCCTTATCATTTAAGACAAAGCAGGTGCATCCGAAGGCATGAAAGTAGTTGATGTTCGGAATACGTTTGTTGATGATCTCGTACGGAGTCTTGTTGAACCGCTTGTTAATGATAGACCGATTTTGAGTATAGCAGGCGGTAGCAACAGCTTCTGCCCAAAGAAATAGTGGTAGCTTGGAATGAGATAACATCGTGCGAGCTGCTTCGACAAGAGTTCTGTTTCGACGTTCTACCACTCCATTCTGCTGAGGAGTACGAGCAGCGGAGAAAGTATGCGAGATACCCACTGAAGTAAGATAAGTGGTGAGTAATTGATTCTTGAACTCCGTGTCGTTGTCCGTCCTTATGGTTTGAACTACCTGGTGGAGACTGACTTGAATACTTTTCAGAAGAGAGATTATCAACTCGGGAGTCTCATCCTTGGAACGGAGAAATCGGACCCAAGTGTAACGAGAGAAATCGTCAACCATCACCAGGACATACTTCTTGTGATTTATGCTTTGGACGCGCATCGGTCCACATAAGTCCATATGGATTAGCTCAAGGGACCGAGAAGTACTCGGAGCGGTTTTGGGCTTGTGAGACGCCTTTTTCATCTTGCCCTTTTCGCAGGCAGCGCACAGATGATCTTTTGCAAACTTGAGATCTGGCATACCTTTGACATGTCCCCCGAGCACCAACTTGTTGATGTTCTTGAAGTTCAGGTGCGAGAGACGACGATGCCATAGCCAGCTTTGTTCGGCAGATGCTTTAGACAACAAACAGACTTCCTTATCGGGTTTCAAGGATGAGAGGTCGATCGTGTAGAGATTAGTGCGTCGCGTTCCAGCAAGTATTTCTTTACCATCCTCAGTTCGAACGCTACACCTTTTAGCCTTGAAAGTAACCTCGAGATTCTTGTCACAGAATTGACCGATACTGAAAAGATTGTGACCGAGACCTTCGACATAGGAGACTTTTTTGATTGTGATATTATCTTTGACAATATCGCCGTAACCCCTGATAGGAGAGGAGTGATCATTCCCGAACCGTACATTTCCACAAAACTTCTCGGTGAAGTTTGTGAGAAGCTCCCTTCTTCCGGTCATGTGCTTGGAGCAACCTGAATCTAGATACCACACATGACCGTCCTGCAAAACAGGTTATTTCTTTTTAGGTACCCATTCGTAAATGGGTCCTTTGGGGTTAGATTTAACATCCGCCTTAGAGACCCGTTTATAATTGGGTCTTTGTCTTTCACGGGAAACATTACTATGAGAATTATTAGTTGCAATATGATATGAACCAAACCAATCAGAGGCATAACGGCTATCAACAAAATCATTTGATCCACAATGAGAACAACACAAACAATCATGCGACAGTTGAAGTAATTGCGGAATTGAATAAACTTTTAAAGGAAGAGTTCCATTACAATCAACTAGAGGTTTAGAAATAAAAACATCATGATTGTTATTGTTCTTTCTAGACTTTAACACAGGATCAACTGATTCTGATGTTGCCGAGCTCTCTTTTGACTTCTTAGCTACCCAAGCATATTTCACTTCTTTCCGCCGACCATACGTATCTGAAATGCCGGTAAACCCATAGTCAGAGGATTTGAAAATTGACGATTGTGACAGTTGAGAGCAACCGGTCTTTTTCTTCTTCTGTGAACGCCTTTTAGATTTAGACTTGGAAGGTTTTGAAGAATTGTTCACAGAAGGTTTTTGCGAGGCAGATGTAGAACATTCACCCTTATAAAATTTGACCGGAGTCTCACATGACTCATTTAAAAAATCAACATGGCTAGGTAGAGAAGGATTAAAATCAAATTGGCTCAAATTGCTATCTAAACACACCTCAGAATTCAAGAAAGCGGAAAATTCAAATTCCTCATCAGAAAGGACCTTATCACATGAGGACTTCAGAACATTTGAAGAGTTTATTGAGTGTAAATCATAAGCGGAAGCATTTTTACAGTCAGAACACTGATCTGATTCAAATCTTTGAGGTTCTTTTCCTTTGTTTGAAATAATCGGTGACAAGTCACCCATAAAAGCTTTGCAGGAAGATGTGTCAGAAGAAGGATAAGATTTTTCAGACAGAGACGATAACTCTCTTTGGAGAATGGAAGGTTGAGCATGAGGGACAACCTTGTGAAGTTGCACTTTCAGATTATCTGCTGCCATAGCAGCCAGTTGTGAGTGTAACTTCTTTATTTCTGTCTGATAATATTCTTTATCTTCTTCCGACATAGTTTCCTTTTTGTTGGAACTGAGACACTCAATTTGAGATAAAAGACTTTGCTTTTCCTTTTGAAAATTTTCCCTTTCTAGTGCATACGATTCCTCTAGCTGAACAAGTTTCTTTTCTAAAATCAGAGTAGGAACATAAACCTTGGGAGCTAGAGGTTCCTCCTCAGTTTTAACGGTTTTTGTATCTAGTTCAGCTTGAGAGTAACTATGGAAAAAATCGGATGACAGGAAACGGGGTTTGTCAGTATTATAAGAAGCATTTAAAGTATCATAAACAAAAGGAAATGTCCTTTTAGAAAGAACAGAGTTTTCCCTTCTCAACTTATCTTCAAGGTCTTCCTCCTCAGTGGGTGTGGTCCAATGTATCTTATATTCAGGAAAGATTTTATCTAATCCAAAAAATTCAGATGCATATAAGGTAGGAACTTTGGATAAAGCCTTGTTTAAATAATCAGGGTTTTCGTACCCGATACCCGCATTTCCGTACTTTGGTTCTTTTGGTGCGATTAGCTTTAACGTTTGATCAGATTGACCCAATTTATAAAGTTTCTTTTCAAGCTCTTCTAGCTGTTTGGATAACCTTATGTTCTCATTTTTGTAAGCCACGTTTTGATTTAACAAATCAATTTTCTCGGACTCATACATACGGAGCTTATCGGTCAGGTCATCTACTTTGGTCATTAGACTTTGTGACTCTTTTGAACACCTCACATTTTCTTCTCTTAAATTAGAAATAGTGCACATATAGCTAGCAATTTCTAAGCTTTGATTTTCCATAAAGTCAGACTGCTTAGTGACACGGTTTTCCAGAGAAGATAGAAGTTGTTCTTTTTCTTTTAACAGCAGCTTGTAAGAGTCAAGTTTGTTCATAGATAGTTGCATCTGATCAAGTAAAGCTTCATGAAAAGGGGTACATACCTGACAAGGATCATTGTTATCGTCTTCATCAGTATCAGATGGTGATGAATGGTTGCCCATGAAGCACAGATGAGCTTCAGCATCCTCGGGTTCTTCATCCGACACTTGTAGCCAGTAATCGTCTTCAGCCATTAGAGCTTTACCAGCTTCCTTTTCTTTGGCAAGAAGCAGCTTGGCTCGATAGTAGTCGGCGTTGCGCACAATTGGCTTGCGACAATCTCTGGCGAAATGACCTAACCGACCACAATTGTAACATTTGATCGGTTCGTCTTTAGGCTTTTCTTCATGTCTCTTGTCAGGCTTCTTACCAGCTTCAAAACGACTGTTACCTTCAGACTTGTCTCGATGATCACGACGAGTAGAATCTCTTTGTTTATTGGAAGTCTTGGAGAAAAACTTCCTCTTTTGAAATGCTTGAGTGAGAAACACCATTGCTTCTTTCATCTTGGCAAGTTCTCGATCCGAATCGCTATCGGGATCTTCAGGTTCAGAATCACTCAGCACGGGTTCTTTTCCAGATGATCGGCTGACGGATTTGCCTCTTCTCTCAGATACGAGAGCTATTTGATCAGTTGCTGGCTTTTCTTCTGCTTTCCCAAGAAGTTCCATCACTTCCTCTTCGTCTTGGAGCAGCATTTCATAGAGTTCGTGAAGGTACATCTTCTCCAAGGTTTGAGTGTGGCGAATATGGGAGACGAACGGTTTCCACTCAGGCTGCAAGTTGTTCATAAACTTGATGTTGTTTTCCGTGTTCGTCTTTGTGATCTTATTTTTCTGAAGATCATTTAGAAGCATATTAAACCTTTCGTAGGTTTCCGTCAGCGTTTCACCCTTTCGTGCTTTAAACCCATCATATCTGGTGATACAGTTTGTCACCTTTAGCTGGTTATTGATGTGGCTTCCCATCATCATCTTCTCTATTTGGTCCCACATCTTTTTCGACGAGTCTTTGAAGCTATCTATACAAGCATAGATGTCATTCGGTAGACTTTGAAGAAGATATGATTTTGCCAGCTTTTCTGCCGCGTGCAATTCCTTTTCTCTGTTAGTAAAATCACCAACAGTTTTCCGGATCTGGCGCTCTGGCCAACCTTCAGCTGGATTTGCCGGTACTACTTTCATTGGCCATTCTTGTGGACCCTCAGTCAGGCATTTGTATATATCTTCATAGTTGGGTTTCGCTTCTATGAAGTTCATAAATCGGTCATGCCACTGAGGGTACTCTCCCCGAAAGAGCACCGGGGGCTTTTGGTCAGAACCGATGGCTAGAGCATCCCTTGAGTTCATCTTTACTTCTTAACTTAATAGCACTGTACTGATCGTTAGGCAAGCAGAATGATCCAAAAATAATAAAATAGAAGAAACACAAATAAAACACTTTAAACAGAAAATCAGGTCAAACAAATATCCGGTCGAAGGTATGCCCGGGGGTAGTAAGTATCCGGTCGAAAGACACGTCCGGTCATACACTTATACGGTCGAATGAATCGACCGAGGAACAAGTATCCGGTCGAATGAAACGACCGGGGAAACAAGTATCCGGTCGAAAGGACAAGACCGGAGGACCCTATTCGGTCGAAGGGACAAGACCGGATCACCTCTATTCGGTCGAAGAAGAGGGTTCGGTCGAAAGGGGTTTGACCGGAGCACAAGTGTTCGGTCGAAACCTCGGGTCGAAACCTCAGGTCGAAAGATTTAATTATCGATAAATACAAATAACCCCGAAGAACACGAAGAACACCGAAGAACACGATGAACTTTCTGGGTTTCGATCGAATGCAGACACAGATCCTTCGATCCTTTGATCGAAGGAATTAACAAAACAAGCAAAATTCAAACTTACTAAGATCGAAGGAAGCACCCAGAACCCAGATCGACAAAAAAAATACTTTTAAGAAAAAAAATCAGATACGATCGAAGTAAAAGAGAAACAGATTCAACCGATAAAAAAACATACCAAGATAATCAAATAAGCACATATACGCGATTATAGGGTTTTTAGACAAACCTTTTTTCTGGATCAAACCTTTTGCCTATTTGCTCTGATACCAATTGTAGATCCCAGTTTCAGTGCAATCAGCAGATATAAGAACAATGATGAACAATATATTGGCCACAGCAACTAGTCATATGATTAATATAAACTTCAAAGGGCTAAGGTTTACAGAGAGAATTTCTGATAATAGTATGTAAACCTAACAACTAGTAAACTGAATAATAATTTCTCTGAACTGATAAATGAAACAGAAATAACTTTAAATACTCGGTCTCGCAGGCCTAATGGGCTTATGGGCTTTAAGGCCCAACACGCTTACAACTATTGCAACTTGTCACAAACTACCCTGAACTTCTATTTAACTAAGAAATTAGCCCTAACAGATACTCATTTATTAATATAACTATTTGTTTTTTTGGTGGAAGATTTTATAAAATAGATTTTATATTAGCATAATCTATTTTAAATGTAGATTTTACATTTAAATCTATATTAATGAGATGTAATATAAAATCTTTTTTATTCCGTATTTTTTTATATTACATCTCATAATGATTTTTCCATATTTTATTTTATAAAATCTTTTTCCATATTTTATTTTATAAAATCTTTTTACATAATAAGATGTAATATAAACTCTTTTTTCTTCCGTATTTTTTTTTGCTAATATAAAATCTACACATATTTTTTTTTGATAATATAAAATTTACACGTATTTTTTTTTCACGGGCATTAAAAGAAGAAAAAAGAAGGTTGATATGAATTAAAAAGAAAAAATAACGAGATACACTAATAAATTATTGTATTCTTTAAAATAAAAATATTCCGCAATACTTTCCAAATTAACCAAGTGCAAAGAAAATAAAATAGAAACGATGTAGATATAAAAATATTCTTCCATATTTTTAATATATTTACATTTAAATTTAAAATCGAAAATGAAAATAAAAGATTTTAAAATATTATCTACATTCACTATAAATATATATAGTTTCTCTATGTATCATCCGAGTACAAGAAGAAGACGAACAGTCGGGTGTTAATGGCTGATCTGTAATTGAACAAAAGGTATTCCACTATATTTTTGTTTCTTTGAAAAATTACTTTTTTATATTTTATTTTATTTACTGAGGATTTGTTTATATTTTTCAAAACCCACAATCATAGCACAAACTCATAACAACAAACGATTAAGAATATATGCAAGTTAACCACTTATGAAAATACATTCGTTTTTTACATTGCATTTCATTAACTGTTAACAGAGAAATTACGTTTCATTTTAACTCGGTTCAATATTCCAACAAAAAATTTATCCTCCCGTGCAATGCACGGGTTCAACACTAGTATTATATTATAAAGCAGACATAAAAAACTCTTAAAAACAAGTCTTAAAGCTTAATGTACCGCTATTTAATGATAATTACTTAAAAACAACCATTAAAGTTGTATGTACTACATTTAATACTATTTATTAACTTTCAATTATTATCTCTAACCATTTTAACTCCCCTAAAATTATTTCCCACTTTAACTCCCCTAAAATCACTATCAACATAATTAAATATAGAATAAAAATCAAATTTTAAATATAAAAAATCTAAAATATAATTAAAAAAATCTAACAGTGTTGTAGGATTATATGCCATCATCAAAAGGAAGTGATTGACATAATATTTTCCTAATATTAGAATTTACCATAATGAATGTTTCATTTTCTTTGTAAACTCCTCCCTATTTGGAGAATACTAAATTGTTATCAGCAATTTTCGTTTTTCTTCTTTATCACTTATTGGTAGATAGATTGGTTAATATGATATTTCTTTATTACTGTTAAGTCCAAATATTGTATCCAAGATTTAATTAGGAAGTCAAAGTTGGAAGTCAACAATGTCAAAGTCTTGTAAAAGTCAAAGCTAGTTTTGTTTCCTTTGTAGTTAAGTTTTAGCTTAAGCTTTAGGTATAAATAGGTTTTGGTTTTGTTAATCTTGTAAGATTAGTATTGAAAACATTCAGTTTATGAGATATGTGATGAAATTTCATGTCTATACTTTATCTCTCTAGTTTCTCTCTTTAGAATATTTAGATCTTGAGTTCACAATTGGTATCAGAGCAGGTTAGATTTTGAGAGATTTGAGAGTAGAGTTCTAAATTCGTGTTATCAGATCAATCGAATTTCAAATTCGTTAGAATTTTTTTTTGAAAATCGGTTTTCTGGTCATTTCTCTAGATCTATGTTGATTTTCTGAACGATTTTCAGTGAATTTGGATTCAATTGCTTCGGAATACAGTTTAGAACAAGTTTTGTTCTTGTTTTGTGCAAAGATTCGATCATTTTGTAATCGAATTTGTCAATTTTGTAATTTCCAGAAAAGTTCTCGAGTTTTCTGTTCTTCGCGAATTCTTGCTGAATTTGGTTGTTTGATCTATATTTGGATTAGTTTTGGTTTATTAACCTGTTTCTAAATGAATTCCGAGAGAGTGTTTTGAGGAATTTTGGACTTGTGTGATTTTCTTAGATCGTTAACTTGGCAGAATCGTTTTTCGGTTCTTTCATAAGAGTTTTCGGGTTATTCATCAGGGTTTTCGGTTCATTCTTCAGGATTTTCGGTTCATTCATCTGGATTTTGGGTATTTCGGGAAGTTTTTGGTTTGTTCTTTTCGGCTAAGGTTTTCGGTTAAGGGTTTTCGATCTTCTAAGTATCACACTTAGTTTTTCGGTTTATTCATCAACCGAGAAGCTAGGTTTTCGGTCATCTCTATAACCGAAAGGTGTGGTATTCGGTTTCTTCAACAACCGAAAAAGGTGGTTTTCGGTCCTTATTTTCTTCAGCCGAAAAACACTCTGTTTATATTCAGCATGTCTCTTCAAGCCGAAAAGTGAGACTGACCCGCAAACCTCACTTTGGTCATCTTTGGAAATATTTTTTTTCTACACTGCAAATTATCAATTTGGGAACGATCTTTCCTATCAAGCTTTTCCAAGATGTCAATTTACTACAGATCTGATATTTCTGGTATTGAAGCTGAGCGAAATGATCTGAAATTGATAAATTCAGAATACCTAAAAAAGATTCAGGAGTTACAACTAAAATTGTTCCATTGTATTAAAACTCCTGAGTGTATAAATTGTACTAAAAATAGTTCTAATTTTGCAGGTATTTTTTATGAAAAGGAGAAAGAGATAAAAGAAAAAGAAAGAGAGATTATGACTCTTCTAAGCCAACTGAAGACAACTGAACAGAAATCACCTGAGCTACAAGCAGAATTAGTTGAGCTTCAAAACGAGTTGAATGCTTTCAAAGAGAAAACGAAGGGATTGGAATCTGAGAACTTTGAGCTTAAAAAGAATTTATCTGATTTGGAAAAACAGCTTGTTGTAAACAAAGCTGAGTTTGAAAGTGAAAAGAAAGATTTTTCCAAAAAGTTCTCAGACTTTTCCAAGAAGTGCTATGAAGAGAAGAAGTCATTGGAGCTTAAAGACTTGAAACTTTCTCAACAAATCTCCGATTTCGAGAAAGTACTGATTTTAGAAAGAGAGAAGTTTGAAAAAGAGAAGAAGGCCATAGAAAAGAAGAATGTAGGAGTCTTCAAAGAGTTATCCGGTCTGAGAACTGAGTCAGAAAAAGGATTTGAGGAAGAAAGATCCATTTTTGAATCTGAAATCAAGAAGCTAACTTCAAAATTGTCTGAACTGTCTGCTGCTGCTCTAAAAGAGCAAAAGACGAAATCTGAACTTTCAAAGAAGATTGATCAGCTGATGATAGAAAGAGATAACTTTGCATCAAAGCTCAAAGAACTTGAAAAATCTGTTTCAAGTTCAAGTCAGAATTTTATCTCTTCACTAATGTCAGTCAAATCTTTTAATCAGATTCGTCGCACTAACCTGTTCTTTGATGAATATTTAGATGGTTCAGATTTTTTTCCTAGGAGAAAAAGTTTCAAGAATGAGAAACTGGTCTGGATGAAGAAATCAGTCAAAGATGGCAAGACTGATAAGCTGAAAGATAAGAAATCATGTGTACCTGTACACAAAGCAAAGAAGAACAAAGCATCTAGAGGTAAGAAATTTTATTGTTCTATTTGTTGTACACATGATTATTTTCACAAAACAAATGATCATTACTGGTATGGTTCTTACTCCATATCCCCCACACGCACTGCAACTAACATTTCTGGACCCAAATACCAGTGGGTACCAAAACCAAAACTTGAATCTGTGTTGCAGGCACCTCAATCCAAGGGGGAGTAAGAAAGATTATGGCTCTTGAATATTAAAGTTCAAGACCCGCATCTCAATGTCAAGAAAATGGCTTCTAAGCACAACAGCTTAGGACCCGTACCTCAACGATAAAAAAAGAGACCTTACTCCTGTATGCTTGCATCTGATGAATATTGATGGTCTCCGTCCCGAGTGAATTGATCTGATCTCTATCCTAAACTTTTTCTTTGCTAAATTTTTCTGATATTGATGGTCTAACAATTTTAAGGGAGTGTTTGATCTCTATCCTGTGTTAACTGACATATTTCAGATGCTTAATTTAAGGGGGAGTAAAGGTGATGACTTCTGATTACTTCAGATCAGAACTCATTCTATAATCGTTTTAATGCTTTTTGTTCTTTTAATTTTGAATAAATAATAGGAATAAAGTGGCTTCTGATCACATGACAGATCAGGACCCGTTCATCAATGATCAAAGAAGGATATTATGCTAATATCCAGGGGGAGCTAAAAAGACATAAATCATATTATCATGATTTGAGGGGGAGCCGAAAAGGTAAAAATCTTCTGATCCTAGATCTCTGATTGTTTGAAAGAAGGACAACTTTCAAACATGAAAAACAATTTCTGAAATGTTCAAACCACTTCTTATTCTCAAACGATTTCATGAATTTAGAAGTGTGATTTTTAAATGTTTTTCAATTTTTGCGCTTTATTGTTTAACTGACCGTGTGTTTACAAAGATCAATACTTGTGTATTATCTTGTCCATATACTGTCAAGTATTCACACACACCGGTTCAGTATTTTATTTGAAATTGTTATTACCATGTCTCAAATTCAAACAATTTTTCGATGGTAATACCCCCGTTTGAAGTTCAAAGTTGATGAGCATCATTCATCTTTTTCATATTTGTGATTTCATTGATAAATTGTTTATAATTGTTCATATAAACAAATTTCCAATTCTTTGATACGCTAACCTTTTGATTTGATCTGATTGATTCATTGTCAGATTCTCAAAACAATTCTCTTGATTTCATTTCATTCATTCAATATCATTGTTTTGAGAAATCTTCATTGTTCAATTGCTCAAATCTCACGAGAATACATATTGACAATGGTATCATATATCTTGTGCTAAACTGTTTCAGTTAAACTGTTGAGCAACCGTTCTTCATAGGAAATTTCATGGGATTCGTGTGTGAGCTTAAATAGAACTTCCATGGATTCACGCAACCTATGTTTCCTACCCAGGAAGTTATCCTTGAGTGATTGAGGGGTGAGGGGTCAAAATCAAAGAGTGGGGGAGATAACTCATCCGGTTGAGTTATTCTCATTGTGTGGAGCGGAAAAATGGAAATGAGAGTTTTGTTAGAAGTAAGCAAAATGATAAAAAGAAAGAGGGTGTGAGAACAGAGTTAAAAGAATATTAGAACTCTGCACCTACCACTTTCTGAGCCGGGCAACCACATCTACTGATTGGTCCACATTCTTTGGTGACCATCATTGAAACAGGCAGTGAGCCCATGCCAACTCTTGCTATTACCCCACCAACCACTCGTTTCTTTCTCGAAAAAGAAATGTTTCATTTTCTTGGGGACGCAACACATATGCTATCTAATCTTCAATCGGAAGATTTAGATATTGAAAAAGAAGGAAAGTTGCCCCACCTTCGCACCTCTTTCATGAACATTGAGTCCGTGTCTTATCTGTTGCTGTCTCAACAGTTTACACAATTTGAGCCTTAATGAAATACAATCATTGTGCTAAAATTCTTTCATACACAAGCACGAGCACACAGAAAATCTGTTTTTCTGTCAGAACATTCATAGAATTACCTTGTGTTTTTCAATAATTGAATGGAAGTCCTGGGGAGTCAACATCAAGCCAACTCCTTATATTGTACATTCGTTATACACAGTGACTCCGTGTTACTAACAGGCACGTCTAACTGTTTCATTTGTTGAATCAGGGTTACACGATTATTATGTCTGAATTTGCAAAGATTCGGATATATACAGTTCATGATTTGGCTCTTCAGATCAAAGTTCGGCAATTATCAAAGGGGAGATTGTTTGTTGATCACAAAGGGGGAAATCAAAGCTTATGCCGAAATTGATGTAATTTTGATGATATTGATGCTCACATCATCAAAAAGGGGGAGAATTATTCAAAGATCAATTTCAAGAGTTCAAGTTCAAAGTTCATGTCAGAATTTCAATTTGCTTCCGCTGTTGTTTTCAAAGTTCAAGTATGATAAAGAAAGTTCAAGTCAAATCAAGATGATTCGTGAAAGTTTGTTTCTTCCGAAGTCGATTCAGTGATCAAAGTGATGAAGATACAATTTTGATTGAAGACGAAAGATTTTTCAGAAATGAAGATTCATGTTTCAAAGATGTTTTAAGTTTTCAATGTTTTGTTCAAGGAATGTTGACTTTCCAAAGCATCAAAGTTTCAAAAAGACTTTCCAAGATTCTTCAAAAGCTGCAAAAAAGCAAAGTTTTTTTAAAGCTTCAAGAGACAAAAGATGAAGAATCAAGAGTTGAAGATCTGCATCAAATTTTTATTAAATCTTGAATACAAAGGGGGAGATTGTTAAGTCCAAATATTGTATCCAAGATTTAATTAGGAAGTCAAAGTTGGAAGTCAACAATGTCAAAGTCTTGTAAAAGTCAAAGCTAGTTTTGTTTCCTTTGTAGTTAAGTTTTAGTTTAAGCTTTAGGTATAAATAGGTTTTGGTTTTGTTAATCTTGTAAGATTAGTATTGAAAACATTCAGTTTATGAGATATGTGATGAAATTTCATGTCTATACTTTATCTCTCTAGTTTCTCTCTTTAGAATCTTTAGATCTTGAGTTCACACGTATATATAGGTTCATTATTAGTTAGTTTTATAGAATTCAAAAGGCTTTAAAAACTTGTATACATGAAGAAAATACATGTACTATTATAATTAAAGAAATATGTTAATTTGAGCAAGTAAATAACTTTTCTTCTTTTGGAGAAACCCCAAATGGAAGAAAAAAAACTTGAATATGGAAGGTAGTGAAAAAGTAAAATTTGAATTTTTTTCAAATGAGTTGTACCTTATGCATACTAAGTTGTGAATTAAGAGATTTTTGAAATGTATGCATAAAATGGTAGTACCTTATGTTTTATAAGTAGTAATTAAGAGTTTTTTATTCTGTCTTTATAATATAGTATAGACTAGAAGTGTACTCGTGCAATGCCGCTAGATACATCACGATTTTAATGTTTCGTTTTATTTTCTATTTTTTATCGATTTACATTACGATTTTGGTTGGTTGTGAGAGATTGATAATGATTTTTTTATATAAATTTGTTTAATTTAGACTTAATAATGTAATGTAATTTATTTTGGTTTAAAAATATAATTTTTTGTATAAAATATTCTATTAGATTTTTTTAATTATATTTTATATTTTTATATTTAAAATTTGATTTTTATTCTATATTTAATTATGCTGAGAGTTATTTTAGGAGAGTTAAAGTGGGAAATGATTTTAGGAGAGTTAAAATGGTTAGAGATAATGATTGAAAATTAATAAATAGCATTAAGTGTAGTACATACAGCTTTAATGGTTGTTTTTTAAGTAATTAGCATTAAATAGCTGTACATTAAGCTTTAAGACTTGTTTTTAAGAGTTTTTTATGTCATCTTTATAATATAGTATAGATTATAGATAAAAAAATATATTTAAAAAATTTATAATCGTTGTTCAATTTATTTTGTCTTTCATTTTTTATGGGTATGAAAAACTAATTTGTTTGTCTTGACAAACAAATTTTAGGAGTAATTATAGAAATGGTCTTACAGGTTCATTAGTTTGATTTTGGTATCTACAATTCGTTCGTTACAATACGAAAAACCATATGGAATGAGTTTCATGTTTGTTTTGGATCTTCCCATCAATGGTTGTTAACTTTCTCAGACATAAAGTCCCCTTAACATGATTAGCATGACAACTAATGGCTTATTATTATTTTGACTCACCAACACCAACTACCGTCACAAAATCCAATACCCATGCATTTGAAAATCAAGAATTTTAAATCAAAATACAAAATTCATAATTCATGTAAACTCATTGGAAATTTTCAAACCACAATAAAACATACTAAATCAAACTACAATCAAAACTAGTGTTCAACCATTAAGGCTATGTTTGGCAAACTAACTGATAAACTTAGCTGGTATCTAATAAGCTAACTTTTCAAAACACTACTATGATTAGTTTTTCAATAAGCTAGCTTATAAGTTAGTTTATTGTCATCCAAACATATACCATAAAAAAACTAGCTTATAAGCTAGTTTTTTTTTTTTTTTTGCCAAACAATGCCTAAGCAGAAGGAGATGCACAAATAGATGCAATTTCAACTACTAGTGCAGTGGTGATTTCAAGGCGAGCATAAGTATTATCCAATATTTTGGTCAAAGAAATCATTAATAGGCTCAAAAAAGATGCAGATTCAACTACCCACTTTGAACTTCGTTGGGATTGGATGAATCAACGGGGGGTGGGGGCGGGAGAGATAGAGATAGAAATGGAAGGAGAAATATGTTTAACGGTGAAAATAAAGAAAATAATCTAAAACGACTATTTTACTCTTGAGTGTCAGCCACGTGGGAAGAGTTAAGAGGAGGAAGGATGAACAAAATTAGCGGGATTGACATATATGAAAAGAAATCTTGTACCACCAAGATCGTATTTTTGTAATAATATAACTTATAGGAATCAAAACCAAACCAAACCAAACCAAACCAATGGATTATGAATACCATTTTAATAATTTATTCTAATCGCAATAAGAAAAAACATTTATTTATTATAAGATGGCTAAATGGCTAATTATTGACAAACTTTAATCATTCAATGAATAATCATGTTCGATGATATAAAAATGATTGTACGAAAACAAAATAAGATATTATGTATTAATTTTTAGCAAAAGATAAAGAAATAAATACTAATTATGGCACCATT
Organism: Arctium lappa; assembly: GCA_023525745.1. NCBI lineage: Eukaryota > Viridiplantae > Streptophyta > Magnoliopsida > Asterales > Asteraceae > Arctium > Arctium lappa. The sequence continues at coordinate 7,090,058 of CM042047.1, forward strand.
TATGGACCAATCCTTATGTAAACGGATCTTTAAATTTTTTTACATTTTTGCTTAAAAGAAATGTAATTTTGTTACTAACAGTATTTTCTTTGATAAAAATAATACCATTTTTTACATGATATATTTAAATTATACGACCGCAAGAAGGATATGTGTGCTTTCAGAAACAAAGCTCCAAGGTGGCATCGACACCTGTACATTGGTGCTTGAAATTTCATCCGCGCACAACTTCCGGTGAGAAACCCTGTATGATCCTCGAATCGTTAGCTTCTCTGTAAATTCCAAATATCTCGAACCAATTTGTACAAAGGTTTATATTCGATTAAATTCCTTGCTTGTTCCTCTTGCACATTTTATTTAACCGATTTCTGACACATCTTCAAATCGATATCATAAGCATTTACCTGGTAAATTATTGCATACTGTTAAATATCTGTTATTAAAATCCAATCTTGATAATCTTAGGGGGAGTTTGGTTCGCAGAATATTGTTTGATGGAATGAAATATGTCAAAGAAATTTGACTTTGATGGAATTTGAATGGAATGTTGTCAGGTTTGACCACCTGTTTGGTTGACAGAATTGGAATGAAATCTGTTAAATGAATTGAAAATTTTCTGTTTGGTTTACAAATTGTAGATTCAGAATTGGAATGGAATTTTGATAAATGACCAAAATACCCTTTTTAATTATTTTAATTTTTTTTAAACAAAAATTACTTTAATAAAATAGTCATTAAATGCCGAGAGAGAGATGGAGAGAGGGGGAGGGAGAGAGAGAGAGAGAGGGAGGGAGATGGAGAGAGAGGAGAAAGAGAGAGAGGAGAGGAGAGAGGGTAGAGAGAGGAGGGGGAGATGAGAGAGGATTGAGAGAGAGAGGAGAGATAGAGGGAGGAGAAAGGGGAGAGGGAGAGAGAGAGGAGAAAGAGAGGAGAGAGAGAAGAGAGGAGACCAAATCCACATCTGATAGGTTTTAATTTTGTTAAAAGGGTATTTTTGTGATTTTCAAAATATTGGATGGAATGGAATTCAATTCCATCACTTTCGTGAAGGAATGACCAAATCCACATTTAAAAGAATTCATGGAATTCAATTACATTCCATGAGTAACCAAACATCATGATGGAATTTAGTCAATGAAATTGACCATTCCAATTCCATCAGATTCCGACGGAATCCAACGAACCAAACACCCCCTTGTGTTTCTCTTATTATCTTTGAACTTTGTTGACAAGTTGTAGGTTACAGGGCCTTTAATGTAATTTGTATAAAGCTTGAGGGACTGAAGTTGTCAATTGGTGGTTCTTATATAAAGGGTGCTTGAGAGAGTTTTTTCAATGGATTTCATTTTTAGTCTCTCTCTCTCATTTATTTTTCTTGTCTCTAGTTCATCTTTAGGAGAGTATTTTTTTATTTTAGAAAGTAGTTAATTAGTTATATTGTTCTTAAAAGTCTTCTTCATCATAAATAAAATCGTTCTATATTTTTCTCTTTATACCGTTTAATGAACTACAATCTCACTTGATAAAATAACTAGTGTTGGGTCCGTGCATTGCACGGGACGATAAATTTTTTGTTGGAGTATTGAATCGAGTTAAAATGAAACGTAATTTTTCTGTTAATAGTTAATAAAATACAATGTGAAAAACAAATGTATTTTCATAAGTGGTTAACTTGTATATATTCTTAATCGTTTGTTATTATGAGTTTGTGTAATAATATTGGTAGTAGTTTTGTATTATATTATTTAAAACTCAAACGACATGTCTCACAACATATCACTATTACTGAAATAATTATAAATATACAAATTAGTTAATCAACATGTAAGACATATCCCACTAAAAATCCCAATAGGAAGCTATTATAGTAACTTTTTTCCTATAAAAATAGGATTAATATCAACTCTATAATTTGTCACGAATGCATCTTTCATCTTAAGCTATTATAGTAAGGTGCTGTTTGTTTTTTAAGAGGTCTAAAGTCTGAAGTCTTAATTTAGTTATGATTAATAAGAGGTGATGTATAAAAATGTCTGAACGATTCAGACTTAAGAGCTATTAAGAGATTTTTTTAAAAAAACAAACCACCCCTAAATGTTACCGCTTAAAAAAAATAAGGTTATCAACTCTATGAGTTGTCAAAAATGCATTATCTCCTCTTTTATATATATATATATATATATATATATATAGGGGTTGTTTCATTTGCAACCCTTTAAAAGGTTGCAAACCTTGCAACCCACATCTTAACCGTCAGATTCATGATCGATGGTTATAAAAGATATGGGGCCCAATATTTTAATTAAAAAAAGAGAAAAATAAAAATAAAATAACCGTCGATCATGAATCCAACGGTTAAGATGTGGGTTGCAAAATATCCTTCCACTTCTTTAAAATCAATTAATGTAGCCATATGGGTTAATTCCTCTTCTTTGACATACCACTTTATTCCTCTAATCTTTCATATTTCAACTAATGTAGCCATATGGGTTAATCAAAATCAAACAAATTTCATGAGTGTCAGCCACGTGGGAAGAGTTAAGAGGAGGAAGGATGAACAAAATTAGCGGGATTGACATATATGAAAAGTGTTTGGGATCGGGGGAAAAGTAGTCGATCAGTTGACCGGATTTCTTGAGAATCGTGTAAGTCACTTTCCGAATTGGTATTTCGACCCTATGCCTGGGTTGCACGAAATCCAATATGGGATAAGACTCAAGAACACTCACGTTTTTAGGCACAAAAACGAGAGCAAATTTGCCGAAGAGTATATATATGATTGTTTAAAATCGTTAGTCTAAAACATAAGTATATACGGTATATATACTAGTCCCATTCGTAAAATAGGAAATAACGGAAAATGGCAAGGATTGTAAATCACTATCAATTATAGTCGATTACAATCAATTTAGCTAAAAAATGGCAATGGTTGTAAATCACTATCATTATAGTCGATTACAATCAATTTAGCTAAAATTAAGGGCAGAAAATAACTGACCATTAAATGTTCAGTAAATGCAGATTTAGTCCAAAAATAGACACCAAGAGCTTCTGGTCCAGAGACGTCCATCAGAGGCTCTGTCGTGCCAAAGAGGCTCAGAGGCTCTGATGTGCCTTAAGAGGCTCTGACGTGCCAAAGAGGCTCAGAGGCTTTGTCGTGCCTTAAGAGGCTCTGTCGTGCCAACGAGGCTCTGACGTACCTTCAGAGGCTCTGTCATGCCTTCAGAGGCTCTGCCACTTGGATCACCGCTAGGGTCGTTGCCCCTTGACCCCCCGCCATTTCATTGTGCCGGGATCAAACTCGTCTTATAACAAGTGTGCACTCCGCACCACCTAGCTTGTATTAGATCATAGTTTGAAACCCATTAGTACTCGTGTTATAACCAATTACACTTAAATGCCTGGTGACAATAAAATCACCAACAATCCTCCCCCATTTTAGTGTAACCCATGAAATAACACATTTAAATTAAACAAACCAAACTTGCACATAAATGAAAATATCGAAACGATTGAATTTCCACATTAGTATTTTACACATTCCAAATATTCGAGAATCAAGGTGTCCCAAGGATTGAACCCATCAACTCATTTGAATACTTGAAGATAAAATACATACAAATTTCTTATATGTCCAGCAAATTAAACTTGACACAATTATAAAGTCGTGTGTCTTAATCCTCTCATGATTATATAAAGGCCAAGTCCCAACCTTTTGAAATGTGGCTACACTTCACAATGACATAGGTAATTCCTTTACTTCGTGTACCTGCAAATACACTTTATCAAATGAATTATTAAGAAGATAAACTTCACCCTAACCACTGCAGGACTGAACACATACCTGGGATGATTCAACTTGTGTTCCAATTTATAAGTGTGAACTTTCCACATTGAATTCAACTTCTAATGTCATATTAGAAGGGAATTGGGTGTCTCACCTTTATAAATTTATAAGGACTTTAATCTCATCCCAATCGCAGACTTGTGCACTAAGTCTCTTGTCAGACCTTTAGTTAAATGATCTTCCAAATTTTGTTGCGTTCTAATAAACTCAACGGAGATTACACCATTCATGATTAATTATCTAATCATACTATGTCTAACACCCAGGTGTCTAGACTTACCATTGTAAACTTGGCTATAATCCTTAGCTAAAGTGGTCGTACTGTCACAATGGATTGAAATAGGTGCAATTGGCTTTGGCCACAATGGAATCTCATGAACTAAATTCTTTAGCCACTCCGCCTCATTACCGGCGGCGGCTAGTGCAACAAACTCAGATTCCATTGTTGAGTCTCTAATACAAGTTTGCTTTTTAGATGCCCAAGAGATGACATCTCCTCCAAGCAAAAATACACAACCACTAGTTTAAAATATGCTGAGAGTTATTTTAGGGAAGTTAAAGTGGGAAATGATTTTAGGATAATATAATTTTTTTATAAAATATTATGTTAGATTTTTTTAATTGACAACCAATCAAATGCAATGTAATACAATGAAGATGTTTTCGATGTAAATTATTTTGACAGAATACAACCTAGATAGTTCTCTAATCTCATATATTTTGGTTAAATAGTCATAATTGATCTAATTCATACAAATTACAATGGAAATTTTCTGGAACTCAACTTGAAGTCTTAGAAAACAAATTTTACTTAAAACAAAAAAATTAATTGCATGGGAAGGACATACATACCCAACAATATCCTAAGTGTTTCGGCAAGAACATTAACAACGAACCATAACCATCTACTTTTTGTATCTAATTACCCCAAAATCATATCCATATATGTAACTAATGAATGGAAAAAAATAGAACATATACAATTCTATTGTTGATCCTTTCATAACCAAACTTTAATAACCCAATATGCACCATTGATCTAATATTTTGTCAACCCATCATGAAATACTCATGGAATGCTTTAGCCTTTTATATTCATTCCTTTATTCTTATATATAAACATTTTCCAAACTATCATCTTATAAAATCTACCTCATTATCTACGTCGTTCCTATATATATATATATATATCACTACTAGAAAAAGAGGCATTTTCGGCGGATTTTTCCGCCGGAAATTTTCGGCGGATTTCCGACGGAAGTCAAACGGGTCAACCAAGTTTGATTTTCGCCGAAAATCCGCCGGATTTTTTTTTTATTTTATTTTTTTTAAAAAATCAATTATTTTCGGCGGATTTCCGACGGAATATAATTTTTTTATTTTTTCTCTTATTAATTATAACTAATTAACTATTTTCGGCGGATTTTAATTAATTAATTTAATTAATTAAAATCCGCCGAAAATCCGCCGAAAATAGTTAATTAATTATTATTTTTAAATGAATTAAAAAAATAAAAAATAAAAAATAAAAATCCGTCGGAAATCCGCCAAAAATCTTATAGAATTTTCGGCGGATATTCTATATTATTTAAAAAAAATAAAAAAATAAAATCCGCCGAAAATAGTTAATTAATTATTATATTTAAATGAATTAAAAAAAATAAAAAATAAAAATAAAAATCAGTCGAAAAATTTATAACATTTTTGGCGGATTTTCGACGGATATTTTATAAAAAAATAAAATCCGCCGAAAATAGTTAATTAATTATTATATTTAAATGAATTAAAAAAATAAAAAATAAAAATCCGTCGGAAATCCGCCAAAAATTTATAACTATTTTCGGTGCATTTTCGGCGGATATTCTATATTTTAAAAAAATAAATAAATAAATAAAATCCGCCGAAAATAGTTAATTTTCGGATCCGGTTGGGCTTTAACGTTCCTAGTTGGGCTTCAACGGATCCAGTTGGGCTTTAATGTACCCGGTTGGGCTTTAATTGATCCAATATGACTTTAATGGATTCGGTTGGGCTTTAATGAATCCGATTGTGCTTTTAATGGATCTTGTTGGGCTTTAACGGATATAGTTGGGCTTTAACATACCTATTTGGGCTTTGACGTACCCTGTTGGCCTTTAACATATCCAGTTGGGCCTTAATGGATACAGTTGTGCTTTAACGTACCCAATTTGGCTTTAATGTATACAGTTGATCATTAAGGGATTTAGTTGGGCTTTAACTACACAGTTGGGCTTTAAAGTACCTCGTTGGGCTTTAATGGATCCGGTTGAGCTTTAATGGATCGAGTTGGCTTTAACGTTCCTAGTTGGGCTTCAACCCACCTAGTTGGGCTTTAATGGATACAAATGAGCTTTAAGGGATTTAGTTGGGCTTTAATGGATCCAATATGGCTTCAACAGATCCAGTATGGCTTTAACGTATCCAGTTGGCTTTTACATACCCATTTGGGCTTTAACCCACCTAGTTGGGCTTTAACTACATAGTTGGGCTTTAATGGATCCAGTTAGCTTTAACATATCCAGTTGGGATTTAACAGGTATAGATGGGCTTTAATGGATCCGGTTAGGCTTTAACGTATCCAGTTGGGATTTAACAGGTCTAGATGGGATTTAATGGATCCGGTTGGGCTTCAACATATCCAGTTGGCTTTAACGGATCTAGATGAGCTTTAACGTACTTGGTTGGGCTTTATTATACCCCGTTGGTCTTTAATGGATCCAATTGATCTTTAATGGATCCGATTGGGCTTTAACAGATCTTGTTGGGCTTTAACGGATATAGTTGGGTTTTAACATACCTAGTTGGGCTTTGACGTACCCGGTTGGGCTTTAACAGATCCAGTTAGTATTTAAATGATTCAGTTAGTCTTTAAAGGATCCAATTAGTCTTCACTGAATCCACATGAGCTTTAATAACATGCAACTATCAGATCTCACAAATTTCATTATGTTTTAAGTATAATATATTGTTAAAATTATTAAATACTAGAAGCGTATTCGCGCAATGCAGCGAGATACATAACGATTTTTAATTTTTTTTTTGTTTTTTTCTCGATTTACATTATTTAATTTTTTCTAATTAATTATATTTAATTATTTATTTTCGGGTGATTTTCGGCGGATATTAAAATCCATCGGAAATCCGTCGGAAATAATTAATTAATTATTTCTTTAAAAATATGTTGATTTAAATGAATAATCAAAGTTGGAATCTGTTGGAATAAAAAAATACGCAATATATTTATTATGTTTATTATCTTGATGTTAAAAACTTACGTTCGATGTAATGCATTTTTTTTAAAAATAAAATCGATTTATCAAGGTATAATATATGACATATAATAATATAATTAAATAAAAAATTATTCAATATTGGACTTATTTCGAAGGTATCGACGAGACGATTATAATGGTGTAACTTGTTAAAATTTAAAATTAATTTTTTAATATATTTTTGTTAATATACGGTTATATGTGTTAATATAATGAAAATGGAAAATGTAAAATATAAAACTAAAAGATATAAAATAAATATATTAAATGAGTTTAGGGACCAAAACTGTAAATATGAATATAAAAATGTAGAAATCGATGGAGGCGGTATACTTTTTCAATCTTCCCTCGTTTTTTGTTTTCACTTCCCTCCTTTCTTTCCTATTTCCAATTTTCATTTCCCCCTCTTTTTTTTTTCCCAAAACACAAGTCCATGTATAAGATTAGTGAACTGATTTGGGAACCATCGATACAACCTTGACCTTCTGCCCTTCGACGAGAGTGAGATCGAGACCGCAGACCGCCTTCTGCCTGCTGTCGATCGCCTTCTGCCTGCCGCCGATCGCCTTCTGCCTGCCGCCGATCGCCGTCGACCTGCACCCCCCTCCTGTACCGTCGACGCCTGCACCACAGTGAAATAAATAGATGCGTTGATTCCTCTCAAATCGGTAACTCTTCATCATCCTATATCTTCTACTCTCCTCTCCTCTATTAAAGAATATAGATAGTTTTTTTTTCTTAGTTTGGTTGTTTGGTTGATTTAGGTCGGAAGTATATGGATTAGAGATTGGATGCTAAAATTGGGAAGGAGATGGAATCAACTCAGGGTATATGTTCTAATTTTGAATATGCAAATTAGGTTTTTGAGTTTAGTGATATTATATATAATTTTTTTATTATTTTGCTAGGATTAGTGAACTGATTTGGGAACTGATTTGTGGTCTTTTAATATATACACGTCAATGAAATATGATTTTGTGCAGGTAAGGTTAGGATTTGATGACTATTTGAGGGTATTCATGGAAGGATTTGATGACTATTTGAGCAAACACAATAATTTTGTGCAGGTAAGCTTTATTATATACATGCTTGGATTGTTCTTATGAACAATGAATCATGCTTCAGGGAATCTTTTCTGATTTATGATGTGTTTTTTATAAAAAAATTATCACATATTTGTTTTTTATAAAAAATATGCGGTCCTATTTTAAAAAAAATCCCAACAAAAAAAAGCTTTATATTTATTTTTAATAAAAAAATCCAGATCTGGTTTTAAAAAAAAATTCTCATCTGATTTTAAAAAAAAAATCCATATTTCATATTTGTTTTTATTAAAAATTATTGACCCATTCTTAAAAATACTCTTAGATCTGTTTTGAATAAAAAATATTTTAGATATGTTTTTTTAAATAAATATCCAGATTTGATTTTATAAAAATAACATATTTGGTTTTTATAAAATTTTCACATACTGTTTAAAAATTATTGTAGATATATTTTTAGAAAATATTCAATTTTGTTTTCAAAAAAATACTTAAACGATCTCTTTTTCATAAAAGAGTTATTTGATTTTTTTTTAAAATATTCCATATCTTAAAAAAAATCCTAATGTTAGTTTAAAAATTAGTATAAGTTTTCCAAAATTATTTTAAAATAAATTGAGATCTATTTATAAAAAAGTCACATATGTTTGTACTAAAATATTATTGAGTAATTTTCACATTTTTTACTAATGATTTTCATTTGATAATTTTGTTGTAGGTTACGTCTATCAAGAAATTTGGCACAACTTGACATGAGTGTACTAGTATTTGATGAGGATTGATATTCAAATTTTATAGTGATGTACATTATTTTTGATTGAATATAAATTGTAAAAATGATAATATTTATTTAATACTTATTATTTGTAGAGATGTGTATTTCAATATAAAGTTTAATTATGTATATCAAAAAAGTTGGTTGTATTTTTTTTGATTATTTGTATGAAAAACTAATTTTTAAAAAGCTGACAGGATTTAATTTTAATTATTTTTTTTTAAAAATTTACTGAAATTTCCGACGGATTTCTGGCAGAAAAATCCGTCGGAAAATAAATAAATAAATAATTATTTAAATAAATAAATAAATAAATAAATAAAGTAATTAGAAAATATTTTCGGCGGAAAAATCCGCCGAAAATCCGCCGCAAACTATTAAAATTAATTTTCTTAATTAATTAAATCATTAAAATTTTAAAAAAAATCGGGCCGGTTTTCGGCGGATTTATCCGCCGAAAATATAAATCCGCCGAAAATGCCGCCGAAAAAAATGATTTGCGGCGCCCCTGTTTTCGGTCGACCAAATCCGCCGAAAATGCCGATTTCTGGCGGATTTCCGGCGGATTTGGCCGTCGGAAAAAGTCGAAAATTTTGTAGTGTATATATATATATATATATGGGAGCGATCAATTGGAAACCATTTTAATTTTGAAAACCGTGGAAACCCTCGATTTCATTGGTTAAGTTAATGAAATTGTTTAATTTGATGAAATTATTTCATATAATTCTTTTATTGATGAAATCGTTACATATATTTGTGTTTTTTATGGAAAAATAAAAAAGTTTCATAAGATTGCGAAAATACATGAAACAATTCATCAGAATGAGAAAAATAGATGAAACTATATAAAAAACATAAATATATGAAACAATTTCATTAACAAAAGAATTATATGAAACAACTTGATCATATTAAACAACTTTATGAACCAATTTCATTAATTTAACAAATGAAATTGACGGTTTTCAAAGTTTCCAATCTAATATAGTTTCCAATTGAACCCCCTCTCTCTCTCTCTCTATATATATATATTTATTTATATATTTATATATTAAGATTTTGATATATAATAATTATTTTTTATGCTTTATTTTTTTAATTGACTTTTTTTGTAATTAGATCTTTTTTTTTCTTTGCAAAAAGAGTGTCACTAAAAATAAGACAACTCTATCAGTTTTTCTTATACACATCTCCTTGCAATCTAACATCTTTCTAAAATCTATTAGTCACCTGTGATTATTTCTTATATATATACATATATATATTGATTTTTGATGATTTACGTTTTCGATTGGCATGTAATATATAATATATATTGATGTAAATAATAATATATGTAGTTTTATATATTTGTGGATTCTAATTTCAATTATAAAAAAATTAAAAATGAAATTAAAAAAATGAAAGGTTTGACAATTAATGTGTTGAATTAATATTAAAAAATAAATCAAAAAAATGAGAAAAAAGATAAATGTTGTTAAAGGATTCTCATTGAACCACCTTTTGGTTCTTCTTTTAATATATACTAGTGTGTTGTACCACGTGTTGCGCGGTGACAAATAATTTTTTTAGTAAATGTGTATTGTGTTAAGGCGATACGATATGCGTTAATTGATAACCAATCAAATGCAATGTAATACAATGAAGATGTTTTCGATGTAAATTATTTTGACAGAATACAACCTAGATAGTTCTCTAATCTCATATATTTTGGTTAAATAGTCATAATTGATCTAATTCATACAAATTACAATGGAAATTTTTTGGAACTCAACTTGAAGTCTTAGAAAACAAATTTTACTTAAAACAAAAAAATTAATTGCATGGGAAGAACATTAACAACGAACCATAACCATCTACTTTTTGTATCTAATTACCCCAAAATCATATCCCTATATGTAACTAATGAATGGAAAAAAATAGAACATATACAATTCTATTGTTGATCCTTTCATAACCAATCTTTAATAACCCAATATGCACCATTGATCTAATATTTTGTCACCCCATCATGAAGGTCTAATCCACAGTTTTAACATTTCTCAAAGCAGGGCCATAGAGATCATATACAATATCACCGATCATATTTATATCGCGATGCATGTTTTCTTTTGTTTTTCCACGTTTTACTTTTTTCTATTCTTTCCGTATTTTTATTTGTATATGCTTAGGAATGTGAAAAAATATCCCATGTTTTATTTGTTCCTATTCTTAGGTTTGTTGTCTTTTCATTTGAATGTATTTCAAAACGTGAAAAAATATCTTAGGGCACTTTTATGTATTAATTGTTGTGTTGCAAAAAGACTTGTACATGTATATAGCTTTAGCAATCTAATCATCGACGGCCAGAACCACATCACCAACAACAACCGATACATCAACTTTTGCAACAACTAAAGCATCAACTGACATCAATAAAACAACAGCCAAAGCAACAACACCCCTAACACAACAAAAAAACCAATACCTAATATTTTTATAATTCAGTACCAGACTCATTTACACCATCATTTGAGGGCCATGAGGCCTCTTCGATCAACGTAGTTAATTTGCTAAAAAACCAACAATATCTCATCATGAACTTCATTCATGGGGAAGACAAAAATATGGGCAAAAATAACAACCACAACTTCAACTATAACATCGATCTTCATAGATATCAACACCATCATGTCTCTAAATAACTATTGGTAGCATCTAGATCTCAATAGCAAACTCTTTAACATCAATTTGCAGATATTGAAACAAATATATACAAAAAAAATATTGTCAAGTAATTATCATATCTCACTCGATGAGTTCTCAATAATGAAAAAGAAAACTTGGTTCTTTAATAGAGCGATGAAATATAAAAGCATAGAGGATCTGATGAAAACTCCATAAACTGGAATTTATAGTTGTCACACCTATATACGTTGGGAGAAGGATGTGAAATGGTAAATGGCATAGAGAGAGTGACTTTAGCGAGAAACTTCTTCACAATGTTCCTAACTTACGCCATTTCTTAAGAAAGAAGGTGTAATTGTGTTATTATTAAAGGTAAATATGAATGAGATATGGAAGATTTGATTTGTGATTGAAGAACTTGTAGCCAAACTGATTTATTATGATGGAGGTTGAGGAAGCCGAAAGGCATATATGACAAATGAAAAGTTTGGAGTTAAACCTAAAAACATAAATGACAATATACAAAATTACCAAAAGAACCCACTTATAAACACATGCATAGTTTTCATATGGGGACTTTTATGTCTTTAACATATTAAGTCTTTTAGAAAAATAAAAAAAAAAGAGAAAATTCCTACAAAGAATCCTCATCCAACAATTTGCCACATCATTCCTATGGTTTCTACTTTTTTTTTATATATAAAAGATATAGATTTAGAGTACTAAGTCTTATTGATGAATATTTAGGTAAACGGTCTCTTAATTTTTGATATTATGTCCAGTGAAAACGAAAAGGGTAATGCCCGGCCCGAACTTGACCAAACATGCAAATGATCGCCTTTACATGTGAGACATCACATGTACTTCATTATTAACACACCAAGGAATTAAGGGTGAAAATTCAGAAGAGGAACAAAACAAGTGCATTTCTTCAAATCTTCACCTTCAACTAGTTATTCTCATATCTATGAGCCAATTATCGAATGGGGGTTTTGATGTACGTGGTACGAGTCGAGTTCCCAACTCTTATCAACGTTTTCAGCTCGTAAGTGATCCAACATCTCGATCGATCCGTGTGATAAAAATACCTTAAGCACTTGCAATCCTTCGTGCATTTGCTCTCACAATCCCCCCGATTCACCGGACCCGTCCCAACACTATATTTCACCGTGAAATGGTCCACCCCTTTGAGCTCGTAATAACAAAAACTACTCGCCTCGCCTCACACCCCGGCAACTTCACAACGTAATCGTCGTTCCACGCAAACACCCCCTCCAGCGTCGGGAACCCAACGCACTGGCTCTTCTCGCAATGTCTAAACTTCTCGCACCGATCCGACAATTGACACTCGTCTTCGATCTCCCCCCTCCCCTCTCGCTCACCCCTCTATCCAACAAAGTGAACAACAAGTTCCACGCGTTTCCCCGGGTATTTTGACGATAACTATATAGTCTCAAGTTCCTGTCGCTCCCCAATCGGAGATACGACAACGTGCTGTTGTATCGGAGTATGTCGAGATCAAGAGTCGGTTCGACATCGGAGTTGGAGAGATGACACCGGAGCGATTTAAAATAGTTATCAACGTATTCGGTTTCCACAATCTCTAACGTCGCATTAACCAAATTCCCGTTGGCATTGTTGACTTCGATAAAGGAGGATGACCAGTAACGCATGATCGTCTTGTAATACAAACCCAATCTTTTTGGCTCTAATACGAAACTATAAACGCCGTTAACATTTTCCGTGGTGGAAGCCCTGCTGACGAGCTTATTCGGACCTCTGATCCGGAGGCTCTAACCGAACACCATGTTATGGGTTTAACATTCATATCATCCCTGATCATGTTCTTCAAAAGAGCACAATGAACCATCTTGCACGTAAGTTGCAGGTTCTGCATATGTATAGCTCATTGTCTTTAGCTCAAGGATTAGGTAGGTGTGATACTACCTTTAGGGTCTATTTGTTTGCAGCTTAATGAGCTTAATGAGACTCACAGCTTATTCAGTCAGATATATATGACTGTTTGGTGATGACTTAATGATATAGAAAGTGGCTTATTCAGTAAGATTTCAAGGGGGAGCTTTATGCAGAAAGCCAAGTTTTTTCCAAACACGTCCCTCGTTAAAAAACACGTTTCTTCCATATATGAAAAAATTATCTCAAATAAAAACATTTTAAATCTATACAGACTTATACAGACTTGAATCTAAAGGAGAGTCTTTTATTGCTGATTGTATAGAAACTTAAACAAAATATGCTTTGTGTTATCGCCCTTGATGTATCTTATGTTCATTTCTTTGATACATGATGCATTATTTCCATATATGCAAGTAGGATACTGGTTGAACCCAAAATTACTAGCTCCTCTAATATATGTAATGAGTGTCCTTAATCATATACTTTCTTTAATTATCTCATGGAGAGTAATATTCTTGGAATAGTTCATGGAGGTAGTTACAAGGGTTTGCTTAGCTTACTTTCAACCAATCTGAGTGTTCATCGTGGTAATTCCTTATCCAGTTCGAGAACAACCTTTCTATGAGTCAGACATATACCTAATATCAACAAACACATACCAAGACATTGTTTGGTGTTTTTCTATAAGAGTTAGTACTTTTGTTTCTTATATTTAAGTAGGTATTGAAGATCCATTATCAATCCCATTTTTCTTTCTATAGGGAAAGTATAAGCTCATGTCAATGGTTCCAAAAGATTAATTTTGATATCATTCAAATGACTTTGCGTTGGCGCTGAGCTAAATCTAGCTAGCAAGTTCATTGAGAAATATAATATATGGTCAAGTGTATTATGCTAAGTACGATAATGCGCATATTGTACTTATATAGGGAATTCCAGCTCCTATCATTTTTCGTCATCATCCTTTAGACGAAATGGATCTTTCCTTATATCCGACACTTCGACCGATCATGGGAGTGCTAACCGGATGCGCTTTGTCCATATTAAATTGTTTGATTATTTTCTGGACATGTGCGATCGGTGAATTAATATTTTACAAACTCGGTGTCCTAGCTCAAATATCTAGACAAAACCAAGTTTTCCCAAGATATTTCCTCTCAAAATTAGATTTCAAGTAGCTTGTGGGTTCTCTTATTTCATCAATAGTGTCTATTATGTTTATAACATTGACATATAGAACTACTTTGAAAACCTGGAACTTGTTTTACATAATAAATACGCAAGGGAACAGTTCATCGTTCTTATATATCATTTCCCAATCAAGTATTCCATTAGGCGGGTATACCACATCCGCTTATATTGTTTTAATCTATAAAGTGTGTGTTTCAATTTTATTGCAAACGCATTTCGTGGTTTAGAGTTACTTGATTTTGGTAATGTAATATCATCAAGCACTTTTATATATCTCTAAATCTATATCTCCGTAGATATATGTGGTAACCAAATTCATGAGCTGCATTTCCAGTCCTTCGGAAACTACTAGGCTAACAAATTATTCGGTTGTCATAACATCCATCATGAGAGAGTAAGTCTCCTCGTGGTCAATCTAGTGTGTTGTGAGAAACCTTGCGCCAAAGGAGAGCCTTACATATTAGGACTTTATTATTCTCGTTATGCTTTCTGACAAAGACTGAGTTATGTCCTATGGGCTTTACACTTGGTAGGTAACACTACCAGACCAAATACCCGATCATTTGTCAAAGAATATAATTCTTTCTGGATTGTTTCTTTACATTTAGGTGAATATGCTCTTTGTTGATATTATTCAACTGAGCCTGGTTCGATGTCGTCGTGCTCGATCATCTTATGAGCCATCGTATATGCGAATTCATCAATGATTATATATGATTTGTCTATCGACTCATATGTACTCTCATAGTTAATTTGAAATTAAGATTCATCTCTATAAACAATATTAACTTCGGAGCGTCCTCTAGTGACGATTCATGGACATAATTATAATTAGAGACAATCTCATGAGAGTTTTGTGTATTGATGATAAATGGATGTGCCTAACTATTCTCTTCCTTTAGAATAGTATCCATCGAACCAATTAGCTTCCACCACTTCCATTTGGTAGTTACGACCTCAATCACAACTCCACTATGTGTGATTGCAACGCACTTTCCAATGGCGTTGTGCCCCTGTTGGGGACTTTTTAACCTTGTGAGTATATTTGCGGCTCGTATATGTGATCTTGTCACTTTTGGAATAACATTAAACGTATCAGGTATCGAGTCTGATTCGTTTGACTTCAACATTACGTTGTGAAGTTTTGAGGATCAAAATGAGACAGAGTGGGAATATTCAATGACACTTACTGTCGTTCCCATGGAAAATCATTTTTCCTATCTCCCCCTAACCATTGTTGGCCACCTCCACCTCTTCCTCCATTATAACCTCTTTTACCACTGTCCACTACCATGGTCGACCACCGATACCTCTGCCATATCAACCACAACTACCTGTTGCACCACCACTATCCACTATCACGTCTTTCAAAGGTACCATCATTCACCAACCATCCATCGCCTCTATCTTTACCTGTCGCTGCAACTATGCTTCCTCCAAACCATAATGATCTTCTAAATTGAATCAAATATTATATTTTCTTTGTATGAATCGAATTTTTTCGAACTATTATCAATTATTTCAGATTTCTTCGTTCAAATTTCATACTATTTAAAGATATATATATTTTTTTGTCATTTATAACTTGTATATGAAATCTAAAATCAACAAACAAGTTTTAGGGAAACTTGTCCAGTCCTGTTCTATCCGGTCATAGTCGTATCAAACACAAGACAGACATTTATGAATCACAATCTCACATGATAAAATAATTTAGAACGGTCTCTTAGATTTTTATATTGTGTCCGTTGAAAAAAAAGGCGCAAATGATCGCCTATACATGTGAGACATCACATGGACTTCGTTATTTAATACACACACACACAAAGGAATTAAGGGTGAAAATTTAGAAGTGAGAACAAAACAAGTGCATTGCTTCAAATTTACACCGTCACTTGGATATTCTTGGCATCTGGAGTCTTGATTATTTGAACAAAAAGTTGATTCGGTAAATTAAACCGGTCCCACATAGAACTCATCTCCAAAACACCAATCAAGCAGCCAATTATCATATGGGCGTTTTGATGTATGCCACATGAGTGGAATTCCCAACTCTCGTCAACGTTTTCAACTCGTAGGCGATCCAGCATCTCGATCGATCTGTGTGATAGAAATACCCCAAGCACTTGCAATCCTTGGTGCATTTGCTCTCGCAATCCTTCCGATTCACCGGACCCGTCCCTGCACTGTATTTCACCGTGAAATGGTCCACCCCTTTGAGCTCGTAATAACTAAAACTACTCGCCTGACATCCCGGTAACTTTGCAATGCAATCTTTGCTCCATGCAAAAACACCGTTCGGTGTTGGGCATCCAACGCATTGGCTGTCCTCACAAAGCCCAAACTTACCGCACCGATCGGGCAATTGGCACTCGTCTTCGATCTCCTCCCCCCTCTCGCTCCCCCCTCTATCCAACAAAGTGAACAACAGGCTCCACGCGGCTGCATTCGAATTTTGACGATAACTGTACAGTCTTAGGTTCCCATCGATCCCCAACCGGAGATACGATAACGTGCTGTTGTAGCTGAGTATGTCGAGAAGTATAAACGGTGTTCCCGCGTTGGATTGACGGCACAGGATTGCGTTATAATTGCTATCAGAATATTCAGCTTCCACAATTTCTAACGTTGCATTAACCAAATTCCCATTGGCCTTGTTGACATCGGTAAAGGAGGATGACCAGTAACGCATGTTCTTGTAATACAAAGCCAATCTTTTCGGCTCTAATACGAAACTATAGACGCCGTTAACGTTTTCCGTGGTGGAAGCCCTGCTCACGAGCTTATTCGGACCTCCGATCCGGAGGCTCTGGCCGAACAAGAGGGTATCGGTTGGGGAATCAAAGCTTTGCCAGACGAAATTACCCTTAGCGTCACGAAGCACGATGTTACCATTTGGGAGTATGGCGAACCCAACGACACCCTTATTGGCGGTGTTGGTCTGCCATACGATCCGGCCGTCTACATCGGCCAAGACCAGGAGATGAAGCAAAAGAAGATCATGAGGAAGCAAAAGAAAGCAGTAGCAGCCATCGTCATGGTTATTGGTAAGTGTGTGTGTGTGTGTGTTATGATATTTTGTAAGATAAGGTGTATACATATATTTATAGAAAAAATAATGTGATTGCTAAATGCATAATAATAATGTAAAGGTAATAGGTAAATATGAATATATTTATTAATAATAATAATAATAATGTAAAGGTAATAGGTAAATATGAATATATTTATTATTAATAATTAAAAGCCCACTTGATATTGAGATTAAAAGATCGACATAATTCAAAGGTCCCAATTCGATTATATACAACATTATAATTTAATAATTATATATATATATATATATATATAGTTGGGTTCCGATGAAAAGTTGAGTTAAGGATGAGAAGTAGTTATCAATCATTGGATGAGAAATGAATACACATTAGGATGAGATCCACCGAGATAAGATTTTTAGTTTTCTCTAGATTTTTATATGATTCCACTAGTCAACTTTTCCAGCATAGGTTGGGGATAACATTTCATGTGATTATTAAGAAAGGCCTTCATTCAATAATTACTTGATATAATTGTTTTATAAAGGAAAATTCAAACGAAAACGATAATTATTTAAGAAAATTAAAAAAAAATAATAAATCATGTATAAAATTATATGTGATTTTACATTAACCAGGAAAACACGAACGTGAGCGACTTAATTTTGTACGTGAATCATATATGATTTTGTATTGATTTGGCCGTTCTCGTGTTTTCTTAAATAGATATTGTTCTCGTATGAATCCACCTCTTCTTTTATATACAACTTGTTAAGTTGTTTACCTATACAATCAAGGACGTACCCACTCAATAGTACTGTTTTGTTCCTCCGTCACAATGTAACAAGTTATAAGGTTGTGAAATGTGTCACCGTATCATTTTATTGTGTACTAAGGTGATATTTTAAAACTACAATGATGACATAAAGTTCTCTTGGTAGAGTTGGTTTGAATGTTCTTTCTTCCACCAAAGACGTGGGTTTGAATCCTATTTGGGTCAATTTCTTAGTTTTTAGCTTTTAATTTCATATTTATTATTTTTCTAGAAATATTTGTAATAATGGATAGAACACAAACCCTCATAATGGAAAAACAAGAAACTAACCAACAAATCAATAATGATTTTATGAAAATATCCATATATTTGATTTTTATAGTCAAATTATATTACCACATAAAAAAAAATTCTTATGTCTTCCCTAGACACAATATAATGTAATGTAAAGAAGTTTGTAAGCAAAAAATTGAAAACTAATAAAGTTATTTATTTATAAAAAATACGAAATTTGTGATAGAGTAAATTAGAAACTGTCTTTCATGTTGTAGCTCAGTGGTAAGGTAACATCCTGAGGGGGGTCAGTGGATGGTATCCCTAACTACCCAGGTTCGAACCCCGTGGTGAGCATCCTGTGACATACATGATCATGGGTCTGCCACATAGTGGTACCCTTAATTGGGTTGGATCGTGATCGACGGGGATTAGTCGGGTGACACCCTTAAGTGAGAGCCCGGATACCCCGAAAACGTGTGCGTGTGTTAACTTGTCGTTCAAAAAAAATTAGAAACTACTACAATCTTTAATATATATTTATACATAAATTGGTAAATATATATATATATATATATATTTTCTCTCAATTATATTTATTAATTTTTTTAAATGGAAAAATGGTGAGAACCCATGCACCATTAGTTTTTAATTTTTAATACTTCATAAATTTAATAGTTTTAAGTGGTTTACCAAAATGCTATATACTCCTTCATAGATAAAAAGAAGTGAAACCAAAGTTTTATACTCATCTTATAGGCATGATATCTATTTTATCGTTGGTTACTTTACTAATGTGAGACAAATGTTCATGTTTTTTAATTAATGCATTATTAATTTATATTTAATGCTTAAATGTTGTATTTGATTTAACACTTATTAATAACTAGAAACGTACTCGCGCAATGCAGCGAGATACATCACAATTTTAATGTTTTATTTTATTTTTTTGTCGATTTACAGTACGATTTTGGATGTTTTTTAGAAAGTGATAATGTTTTTTTTATAAATTTGTTTAATTTAGACTTAATAATATAATGTTTTTATATAAAAAAAATTAAGTATTTTGTTAGAATTCAATGATTATCTTATATATTTTAATGACATCTAGAAAAAATAACCAATTACATATTTAATAATATAATTAAAACAAAATTATAGTAATATAATATATTAATTAATAGTGATAAATGGAAAGGTCTGCATAAAAGGAAGACTCTGCACATACCAAATTGGTGGTTGTTAGAAGTCTGCAGTAGTAATATGTATCTTGTGCTTTGATACTTGTAAATTAAGAGATTTTTAAAATGTTGCATAAAATGATGGTACCTTATGCCTAATAACTTGTTTTTAAGAGTTTTTTATGTATGCTTTATAATATACTAGAAGTGTACTCGTGCAATGCCGTTAGATACATCACGATTTTAATGTTTCGTTTTATTTTCTATTTTTTGTCGATTTACATTACGATTTTGGTTGGTTGTGAGAGATTGATAATGATTTTTTATATAAATTTGTTTAATTTAGACTTAATAATGTAATGTAATTTATTTTGGTTTAAAAATATAATTCTTTTTATAAAATATTCTGTTAGATTTTTTTAATTATATTTTATATTTTTATATTTAAAATTTGATTTTTATTCTATATTTAATTATGCTGAGAGTTATTTTAGGGGAGTTATATTTAATTATGCTGAGAGTTATTTTAGGGAGTTAAAGTGGGAAATTATTTTAGGAGAGTTAAAATGGTTAGAGATAATGATTGAAAATTAATAAATAGCATTAAGTGTAGTACATACAGCTTTAATGGTTGTTTTTTTAAGTAATTAACATTAAATAGCTGTACATTAAGCTTTAAGATTTGTTTTTAAGAGTTTTTTATGTTATCTTTATAATATAGTATAGATTATAGATAAAAAAAATATATTTAAAAATTTTATAATCGTTGTTCAATTTATTTTGTCTTTCATTTTTTATGGGAATGAAAAACTAATTTGTTTGTCTTGACAAACAAATTTTAGGAGTAATTATAGAAATGGTCTTACAGGTTCATTAGTTTGATTTTGGTATCTACAATTCGTTCGTTACAATACGAAAAACCATATGGAATGAGTTTCGTGTTTGTTTTGGATCTTCCCATCAATGGTTGTTAACTTTCTCAGACATAAAGTCCCCTTAAATAATGTCAATACGGTCATATTACCATAGAAATTAACATGATTAGCTGACAACAAATGCCTTATTATTATTTTGACTCACCAACACCAACTACCGTCACAAAATCCAATACCCATGCATTTGAAAATCAAGAATTTTAAATCAAAATACAAAATTCATAATTCATGTAAACTCATTGGAATTTTTCAAACCACAATAAAACATATTAAATCAAGCTACAATCAAAACTAGTGTTCAACCATTAAGGTTATGTTTGGCAAACTAACTGATAAGCTAGTTGGTATATAATAAGCTAGTTTTTCAAAACACTACTATGAGTAGTTTTTCAATAAGCTAGCTTATAAGTTAGTTTATGGTCATCCAAACATGTACCATAAAAAAGCTAGCTTATAAGCTATCTTTTTTTTTTTTTTTGCCAAACAATGCCTAAGCAGAAGGAGATGCACAAATAGATGCAATTTCAACTACTAGTGCAGTGGTGATTTCAAGGCGAGCATAAGTATTATCCAATATTTTGGTCAAAGAAATCACTAATAGGCTCAAAAAAGATGCGGATTCAACTACCCACTTTGAACTTCGTTGGGATTGGATGAATCAACGGGGGGTGGGGGCGGGAGAGATAGAGATAGAAATGGAAGGAGAAATGTGTTTAACGGTGAAAATAAAGAAAATAATCTAAAACGACTATTTTACTCTTGAGTGTCAGCCACGTGGGAAGAGTTAAGAGGAGGAAGGATGAACAAATTAAAATTAGCGGGATTGACATATATGAAAAAATATCTTGTACCACCAAGATCGTATTTTTGTAATAATATAACTTATAGGAATCAAAACCAAACCAAATCAAACCAAACCAATGGATTATGAATACCGTTTTAATAATTTATTCTAATCGCAATCCATTATCTATCGTAGAAAAAACATTTATTTATTATAAGATGGCTAAATGGCTAATTATTGACAAACTTTAATCATCCAACGAATAATCATGTTCGATGATATAAAAATGATTGTACGAAAACAAAATAAGATATTATGTATTAATTTTTAGGAAAAGATAAAGAAATAAATACTAATTATGGACCAATCCTTATGTAAACGGATCTTTAAATTTTTTTACATTTTTGCTTAAAAGAAATGTAATTTTGTTACTAACAGTATTTTCTTTGATAAAAATAATACCATTTTTTACATGATATATTTAAATTATACGACCGCAAGAAGGATATGTGTGCTTTCAGAAACAAAGCTCCAAGGTGGCATCGACACCTGTACATTGGTGCTTGAAATTTCATCCGCGAACAACTTCCGGTGAGAAACCCTGTATGATCCTCGAATCGTTAGCTTATCTGTAAATTCCAAATATCTCGAACCAATATGTACAAAGATTTATATTCGATTAAATTCCTTGCTTGTTCCTCTTGCACATTTTATTTAACCGATTTCTGACACATCTTCAAATCGATATCATAAGCATTTACCTGGTAAATTATTGCATACTGTTAAATATCTGTTATTAAAATCCAATCTTGATAATCTTAGGGGGAGTTTGGTTCGCAGAATATTTTTTGATGGAATGGAATATGTCAAAAAAATTTGACTTTGATGGAATTGGAATGGAATGTTGTCAGGTTTGACCACCTGTTTGGTTGACAGAATTGGAATGAAATATGTTAAATGAATTGAAATTTTTCTGTTTGGTTTACAAATTGTAGCTTCAGAATTGGAATGGAATTTTGATAAATGGCCAAAATACCCTTTTTAATTATTTTAATTTTTTTAAACAAAAATTACTTTAATAAAATAGTCATTTAATGCCGAGAGAGAGAGAGAGAGAGTGAGATGGAGAGAGGGAGAGGGAGAGAGAGAGAGGAGAGAAAGAGGGAGGAAGATGGAGAGAGAGGAGAGGAGAGAGGGTAGAGAGAGGAGAGAGAGATGAGAGATGAGAGAGGATTGAGAGAAAGAGGAGAGAGAGAGAGGGAGGGGAGAGGGGAGAGAGAGAGGAGAGAGAGAAGAGAGGAGACCAAATTCATATCTGATGGTTTTAATTTTTTTAAGAGGGTATTTTTGTCATTTTCAAAATATTGGATGGAATGGAATTCAATTCCATCACTTTAGTGAATGAATGACCAAATCCACATTTAAAAGAATTCATGGAATTCAATTCCATTCTATGGGTAACCAAACATCATGATGGAATTTGGTCAATGAAATTGACCATTCCAATTCCATTAGATTCCAACGGAAGAGTTTTTTCAATCGATTTCATTTTTAGTCTCTCTCTCATTTACTTTTCTTGTCTCTAGTTCATCTTTACGAGAGTATTTTTTTTTATTTTAGAAAGTAGTTAATTAGTTATATTGTTCTTAAAAGTCTTCTTCATCTCTTGATACCGTTTAATGAACTACAATCTCACTTGATAAAATAACCAGTGTTGGGCCCGTGCATTGCACGAGATGATAAAATTTTTGTTGGAGTATTGAATCGAGTTAAAATAACACGTAATTTCTCTGTTAATAGTTAATAAAATACAATGTGAAAAACGAATGTATTTTCATAAGTGGTTAACTTGCATATATTCTTAATCGTTTGTTGTTATGAGTTCGTGTAATAATGTTGGTAGTAGTTTTGTATTATGTTATTTAAAACTCAAACGACATGTCTCACAACATATCACTATTATTGAAATAATTATAAATATACAAATTAGTTAATCAACATGTAAGACATATCCCACTAAAAATCCCAATAGGAAGCTATTATAGTAACTTTTTTCCTATAAAAATAGGATTAATATCAACTCTATAATTTGTCACGAATGCATCTTTCATCTTAAGCTATTATAGTAAATGTTACCGCTTAAAAAAAATAAGGTTATCAACTCTATGAGTTGTCAAAAATGCATTATCTCCTCTATATATATATATATATATATATATATATATATATATATATATATATATATATATATATATATATTCACATCTTTCTTTAAATTTAACATTTTCTTATCAACTCGGGATAACCAAAACCAACGCCACATTTTAATATTTAAGAATAATCAATTATTATGATGCCACATCATCCAATCAACTTATTTTATACACACTTTTCTATTCCAATATTTTTACCAATTTGGGATAACTAAAACTCAACTATAATTCATCATTTGAGAATATTGAATTCTAGGTGGTGCCTCAAGACCCTTTGTTCTTCTTTAATATATATATATATATATATATATATATATATATATATATATATATATATATATATATATATATATATATATATGTATATATATATAAGGTTGGGTCCAGTGAGAATGAAAGTTATGACGAGAATGGTAAAAAGAGATCTCCATCATTGGATCAATCTTAATTAAAGATCAACGCTAAATATATTCTTTCGTTTTTCACCTTAACTCTTATTCTTACATGATCCTTCGTGTGTGTGTGTA
The DNA here is from genome assembly GCA_023525745.1 of Arctium lappa. NCBI lineage: Eukaryota > Viridiplantae > Streptophyta > Magnoliopsida > Asterales > Asteraceae > Arctium > Arctium lappa. The sequence continues at coordinate 7,114,517 of CM042047.1, forward strand.
CTTTTATCAATACATACTCATGTCTTTCTTCAATTTAACATCTTTTTACCAATGTAAAATAACCAAACCTAACACCACATTTCAATATTTTTGAATACTCAATTATTATGATAATATATCATTCTTGTGGTTTATACTTTACATATATATATAAAGATATAAGTCAATAGATTTTTTTTTTCAGAAAGAGGGACAACTTAAATGAGTTAACCCTTTTCAAATAGATATTTTGGCAAAAAGTGGAACAACTAAAATGAGTCAGTCCTATGAGTTCATAAAAAGAAATTCTCTCCTTTGACATACCACTTTATTCCTCTAATCTTTCATATTTCAACTAATGTAGCCATATGGGATAATCAAAATCAAACAAATTTCATGAGTGTCAGCCACATGGGAAGAGTCAAGAGGAGGAAGGATGAACAAAATTAGCGGGATTGACATATATGAAAAGTGTTAGGGATCGGGGGAAAAGTAGTCGATCAGTTGACCGGATTTCTTGAGAATCGTGTAAGTCACTTTACGAATTGGTATTTCGACCCTATGTCTGGGTTGCACGAAATCCAATATGGGATAAGACTCAAGAACACTCACGTTTTTAGGCACAAAAACGAGAGCAAATTTGCTGGAGAGTATATATATGATTGTTTAAAATCGTTAGTCTAAAACATAAGTATATAAGGTATATATACTAGTCCCATTCGTAAAATAGGAAATAACGGAAAATGGCAAGGATTGTAAATCACTATCAATTATAGTCGATTACAATCAATTTAGCTAAAAAATGGCAATGGTTGTAAATCACTATCATTATAGTCGATTACAATCAATTTAGCTAAAATTAAGGGCAGAAAATAACTGACAATTAAATGTTCAGTAAATGCAGATTTAGTCCAAAAATAGACACCAAGAGCTTCTGGTCCAGAGACGTCCATCAGAGGCTCTGTCGTGCCAAAGAGGCTCAGAGGCTCTGATGTGCCTTAAGAGGCTCTGATGTGCCAAAGAGGCTCAGAGGCTCTGTCGTGCCTTAAGAGGCTCTGTCGTGCCAACGAGGCTCTGACGTGCCTTCAGAGGCTCTGACGTGCCTTCAGAGGCTCTGTCATGCCTTCAGAGGCTCTGTCATGCCTTCAGAGGCTCTGCCACTTTTGCCCCTTGACCCCCCGCCATTTCATCGTGTCCGGGATCAAACTCGTCTTATAGCAAGTGTGCACTCCGCACCACCTAGCTTGTATTAGATCATAGTTTGAAACCCATTAGTACTCGTGTTATAACCAATTACACTTAAATGCCTGGTGACAATAAAATCACCAACAATCCTCCCCCATTTTAGTGTAACCCATGAAATAACACATTTAAATTAAACAAACCAAACTTGCACATAAATGAAAATATCGAAACGATTGAATTTCCACATTAGTATTTTACACATTCCAAATATTCGAGAATCAAGGTGTCCCAAGGATTGAACCCATCAACTCATTTGAATACTTGAAGATAAAATACATACAAATTTCTTATATGTCCAGCAAATTAAACTTGACACAATTATAAAGTCATGTGTCCTAATCCTCTCATGATTGTATAAAGGCCAAGTCCCAACCTTTTGAAATGTGGCTACATTTCACAATCACATAGGTAATTCCTTTACTTCATGTACCTGCAAATACACTTTATCAAAGGAATTATTAAGAAGATAAACTTCACCCTAACCACTGCAGGACTGAACACATACCTGGGATGATTCAACTTGTGTTCCAATTTATAAGTGTGAGCTTTCCACATTGAATTCAACTTCTAATGTCATATTAGAAGGGAATTGGGTGTCTCACCTTTATAAATTTATAAGGACTTTAATCCCATCCCAATCGCAGACTTGTGCACTAAGTCTCTTGTCAGACCTTTAGTTAAATGATTTGCAAAATTTTGTTGCGTTCTAATAAACTCAACGGAGATTACACCATTCATGATTAATTATCTAATCATACTATGTCTAACACCCAGGTGTCTAGACTTACCACACTACTACAAAAAGGGGTTTTTACACGGTTGTAAATGACCTTTAACCGTGTAAAAGTCCACCGTGTAAGAAAGTGCAAAAGCTTTTTAAACCTTTTTACACTATTTTTTTTAAAATCGTGTAAAAATAAGCGTGTAATAAAGTCATTTTTGTAGTAGTGCCATTGTAAATTTGGCTATAAGCCTTAGCTAAAGTGGTCGTACTGTCACAATGGATTGAAATAGGTGCAATTGGATTTGGCCACAATGGAATCTCATGAACTAAATTCTTTAGCCACTCCGCCTCATTACCGGCGGCGGCTAGTGCAACAAACTCAGATTCCATTGTTGAGTTTGTAATACAAGTTTGCTTTTTAGATGCCCAAGAGATGCCATCTCCTCCAAGCAAAAATACACAACCACTAGTTTAAAATATGTTGAGAGTTATTTTAGGGAAGTTAAAGTGGGAAATGATTTTAGGATGATATAATTTTTTTTATAAAATATTATGTTAGATTTTTTTAATTATATTTTATATTTTTTATATTTAAAACTTGATTTTTATTCTATATTTAATTATGTTGAGAATTATTTTATGGAAGTTAAAGTGGGAAATGATTTTAGGGGAGTTAAAATGGTTAAAGATAATGATTGAAAATTAATAAATAGTATTAAATGTAATACATATAGCTTTAATGGTTGTTTTTTAAGTAATTAGCATTAAATGACGGTACAATAAGCTTTAAGACTTGTTTTTAAAAGTTTTTTATGTCTTCTTTATAATATAGTATAGATAATAGATAACAGATAGATTACATTATTTAAAAATGTTTTATTATACAATGAATTGTTTTATCATGTAAATTAAATAATATAGCTATGAAATACTCATGGAATGCTTTAGCCTTTTATATTCATTCCTTTATTCTTATATATAAACATTTTCCAAACTATCATCTTATAAAATCTACTTCATTATCTACGTCGTTCCTATATATATATATATGGGAGCGATCAATTGGAAACCATTTTAATTTTGAAAACCGTGGAAACCCTCGATTTCATTGGTTAAGTTAATGAAATTGTTTAATTTGATGAAATTATTTCATATAATTCTTTTATTGATGAAATCGTTACATATATTTGTGTTTTTTATGGAAAAATAAAAAAGTTTCATCAGATTGCGAAAATACATGAAACAATTCATCAGAATGAGAAAAATAGATGAAACTATATAAAAAACATAAATATATGAAACAATTTCATTAACAAAAGAATTATATGAAACAACTTGATCATATTAAACAACTTTATGAACCAATTTCATTAATTTAACAAATGAAATTGACGGTTTTCAAAGTTTCCAATCTAATATGGTTTCTAATTGAAACCCCCCCCTCTCTCTCTCTCTCTATATATATATATATATATATTTATATATTAAGATTTTGATATATAATAATTATTTTTTATGCTTTATTTTTTTAATTGACTTTTTTTGTAATTAGATCTTTTTTTTCTTTGCAAAAAGAGTGTCACTAAAAATAAGACAACCCTATCAGTTTTTCTTATACACATCTCCTTGCAATCTAACATCTTTCTAAAATCTATTAGTCACCTGTGATTATTTCTTATATATATATACATATATATTGATTTTTGATGATTTACGTTTTCGATTGGCATGTAATATATAATATATATTGATGTAAATAATAATATATGTAGTTTTATATATTTGTGGATTCTAATTTCAATTATAAAAAAATTAAAAATGAAATTAAAAAAAATGAAAGGTTTGACAATTAATGTGTTGAATTAATATTAAAAAATAAATCAAAAAAATGAGAAAAAATATAAATGTTGTTAAAGGATTCTCATTGAACCACCTTTTGGTTCTTCTTTTAATATATACTAGTGTGTTGTACCGCGTGTTGCGCGGTGACAAATAATTTTTTTAGTAAATGTGTATTGTGTTAAGGCGATACGATATGCGTTAATTGATAACCAATCAAATGCAATGTAATACAATGAAGATGTTTTCGATGTAAATTATTTTGACAGAATACAACCTAGATAGTTCTCTAATCTCATATATTTTGGTTAAATAGTCATAAATGATCTAATTCATACAAATTACAATGGAAATTTTCTGGAACTCAACTTGAAGTCTTAGAAAACAAATTTTACTTAAAACAAAAAAAATTAATTGCATGGGAAGAACATTAACAACGAACCATAACCATCTACTTTTTGTATCTAATTACCCCAAAATCATATCCCTATATGTAACTAATGAATGGAAAAAAAATAGAACATATACAATTCTATTGTTGATCCTTTCATAACCAAACTTTAATAACCCAATATGCACCATTGATCTAATATTTTGTCACCCCATCATGAAGGTCTAATCCACAGTTTTAACATTTCTCAAAGCAGGGCCATAGAGATCATATACAATATCACCGATCATATTTATATCGCGATGCATGTTTTCTTTTGTTTTTCCACGTTTTACCTTTTTCTATTCTTTCCGTATTTTTATTTGTATATGCTTAGGAATGTGAAAAAATATCCCATGTTTTAGTTGTTCCTATTCTTAGGTTTGTTGTCTTTTCATTTGAATGTATTTCAAAACGTGAAAAAATATCTTAGGGCACTTTTATGTATTAATTGTTGTGTTGCAAAAAAACTTGTACATGTATATAGCTTTAGCAATCTAATCATCGACGGCCAAAACCACATCACCAACAACAACCGATACATCAACTTTTGCAACAACTAAAGCATCAACTGACATCAATAAAACAACATCCAAATCAACAACACCCCTAACACAACAAAAAAACCAATACCTAATATTTTTATAATTCAGTACCAGACTCATTTACACCATCATTTGAGGGCCTTGAGGCCTCTTCGATCAACGTAGTTAATTTGCTAAAAAACCAACAATATCTCATCATGAACTTCATTCATGGGGAAGACAAAAATATGGGCAAAAATAACAACCACAACTTCAACTATAACATCGATCTTCATAGATATCAACACCATCATGTCTCTAAATAACTATTGATAGCATCTAGATCTCAATAGCAAACTCTTTAACATCAATTTGCAGATATTGAAACAAATATATACAAAAAAATATCGTCAAGTAATTATCATATCTCACTCGATGAGTTCTCAATAATGAAAAAGAAAACTTGGTTCTTTAATAGAGCGATGAAATATAAAAGCATAGACGATCTGATGAAAACTCCATAAACTGGAATTTATAGTTGTCACACCTATATACGTTGGGAGAAGGATGTGAAATGGTAAATGGCATAGAGAGAGTGACTTTAGCGAGAAACTTCTTCACAATGTTCCTAACTTACGCCATTTCTTAAGAAAGAAGGTGTAAGTCTTATTATTAAAGGTAAATATGAATGAGATATGGAAGATTTGATTTGTGATTGAAGAACTTGTAGCCAAACTGATTTATGAGTGAGGTTGTGGGCAAACTGATTTATTATGATGGAGGTTGAGGAAGCCGAAAGGCATATATGACAAATGAAAAGTTTGGAGTTAAACCTAAAAACATAAATGACAATATACAAAATTACCAAAAGAACCCACTTATACACACATGCATAGTTTTCATATGGGGACTTTTATGTCTTTAACATATTAAGTCTTTTAGAAAAATAAAAAAAAAGAGAAAATTCCTACAAAGAATCCTCATCCAACAATTTGCCACATCATTCCTATGGTTTCTACTTTTTATATATATAAAAGATATAGATTTAGAGTACTAAGTCTTATTGATGAATATTTAGGTAAACGGTCTCTTAATTTTTCATATTATGTCCAGTGAAAACGAAAAGGGTAATGCCTGCCCCGAACTCGACCAAACATGCAAATGATCGCCTTTACATGTGAGACATCACATGTACTTCATTATTAACACACCAAAGAATTAAGGGTGAAAATTCAGAAGAGGAACAAAACAAGTGCATTTCTTCAAATCTTTACCTTCAACTCGTTATTCTCATATCTATGAGCCAATTATCGAATGGGGGTTTTGATGTATGTGGTACGAGTCAAGTTCCCAACTCTCATCAACGTTTTCAGCTCGTAAGTGATCCAACATCTCGATCGATCCGTGTGATAAAAATACCTTAAGACTTGCAATCCTTCGTGCATTTTCTCTCACAATCCCCCCGATTCACCGGACCCGTCCCAACACTATATTTCACCGTGAAATGGTCCACCCCTTTGAGCTCGTAATAACAAAAACTACTCGCCTCACCTCACACCTCGGCAACTTCGCAACGTAATCGTCACTCCACGCAAACACCCCCTCCGGCGTCGGGAACCCAACGCACTGGCTCTTCTCGCAAAGTCTAAACTTCCCGCACCGATTCGGCAATTGACACTCGTCTTCGATCTCCCCCCCCCTCTCGCTCACCCCTGTATCCAACAAAGTGAACAACAAGTTCCACGCGCTTCCCCGGGTATTTTGACGATAACTATACAGTCTCAAGTTCCCGTCGATCCCCAACCGGAGATACGACAACGTGCTGTTGTATCGGAGTATGTCGAGATCAAGAGTCGGTTCGACATCGGAGTTGGAGAGATGACACCGGAGCGAAGTAAAATAGTTATCAACGTATTCGGTTTCCACAATCTCTAACGTCGCATTAACCAAATTCCCATTGGCATTGTTGACTTCGATAAAGGAGGATGACCAGTAACGCATGATCGTCTTGTAATACAAACCCAATCTTTTCGGCTCTAATACGAAACTATAAACGCCGTTAACATTTTCCGTGGTGGAAGCCCTGCTGACGAGCTTAATCGGACCTCCGATCCGGAGGCTCTGACCGAACACCATGTTATGGGTTTAACATTCATATCATCCCTGATCATGTTCTTCAAAAGAGCACAATGAACCATCTTGCACGTAAGTTGCAGGTTCTGCATATGTATAGCTCATTGTCTTTAGCTCAAGGATTAGGTGGGTGTGATACTACCTTTAGGGATGCATATATAGCTATCTGATGGTTATTGGTTGTGTGTTTCTGGTTTCTGTGATATACAATCACAGTGTATCACAAATTTTTATATCATAGTAGCTTAAGGATTAGGTGGGTGTGCTACTACATTTAGTGTATTTTGTATCACAGTAGGTATCACAATTTTTTTTTATTTTGTACTACAGTAGGTATCACAACATTTCTTATTTCTTATTTTGTATCACAATAGGTACCATAACATTTTGTATCACAATAGGTATCTTATTTGTTTTCTTTATTTTGGATGCTTACACAAGGTATCACACTGTGTATCATGTGGTCCCTGAATTAATGTTCGTCGGAGAGAGGAGAGAGAAGTTTTCTAAAATACCTAAATACCCTTTAATTAAAATTACCAAAATTATTGTTTTCCTAATTTATACTCTGATTTGTGGTTAAGATTGGATCTCACGGTTACCACAGATAACCAAGTTCTCCCTTGAATGGTCCCCTATATATATATATATATTATAAATACAGAGTATTAAAAGTCAAAATCTCTAAAAACATTACATCAAACTCCAACAGTTGCTCTATTTTAAAATTTGTACCATTAAATATATTGTTGAAATAAATATTCAATACATTTAATAAAATATTATTCATCTCTAATAAACATTTGCTTTCAATATCTCTTGTTGATGGAAAATGATTAAAATATTAATTCTTACCCCTATATAGAGTTTTAGAAAGTTTTCCAAATCTAGATATTTTCACCTTCTTTCTTTTTCTTTTTTCTGCTTTAACATAGCTGTTAGAAAAAAATTATTAATCTCCAAAATCTCTAGTTAACCATAGCTACTGGAGATGCTCTTAGCTTCATTTACCATTTATTAATAGTTTGTCAATTCATCATTCATGCTCAAGTCTTAACTAAGGGGCAGTGCTATTTGCATCCCTTAAATATCAAAATCAAGTCAAGTCATACATTAAAAATATAAAAAATAAATTTTGATGTTAATGTGTGTGAAGAGAAAATTACTTGATAGAGACGTATTTATCAATATATAGAGGGCAATTAGTCTCCCTTTAACTAAGAGCATCTCCAACAGCATTGCAAAAATTTCTCTAAAATAATGAATAAAAAGTCAAAATCTCTAAAAACATTTTCCTTCAACTCTAACAAGTTTTCTATTTTAGAGAATCAATCATTACTTATATTATTAAAATATTCAATATATTTAATATTCCAACAAATTTTTGGTGGGAAATCATTAAAATAATATTTTTCTCTCTAATTTTGATGGGAAATCATTAAAATAATGTTTTCTCTCTTCTATTTAGAGATTATATAGAATTCCCTATATTTAGAGAGTTTTTGATGATTCTCTATTTTAGCAAAGTTGTTGAAGAAGAATAGCAAAATAAAAGTCATTTTTTTTTTCTATTTTAGCACTCTGTTGGAGATGCTTTAAGACCAGTCGCAATGTTGTGGTGGAAACATTGACTTGTCACATCACATAAAACATTGACATGTCACATCACATAAATATCCAAAATCCAATTAATGTTAAGACTTGACGTGGTCATATGTGGCGAACGGACTACTAATCATTAAACGTCAAATATTTTTTGCAAAAACCGAAAATTGTCCAAAATAGCCAATAAACGCTTCCCCCTTCGTTTTTGTCACATTTTCAAAGTTATGTAAAGATGCTATCATGGCCTCATCTTTTCAACTATATTCGAAAGGGTAATGTTGTATCTCTTTTTACGTTAGAATCAGTCAAATTATGTATTAAAAATTGAAAAGTAAATATCAATATTGATATGCATGACAATAAAATATATTTAACAATATATAGATATGTATTTAACCTAGGGGTGAGCAAAGGTGGGTACTCGTCCAAAATTCTTGAAATCGGAACCGGCGGTTTCTGGAATGAAGGAACTGGAACCGGTTATACCGGTTCTTTATATTTGGGAACCGGTCCCAGAAACGTCGGTTCCGGTTTCGGTACGGGTACCCGCTGTCTAATTTTTTAAATATTTTTTTATCATTCATATTATAAAAAAAGTAAATATTAATATATTATAAAGTTCCAACGTAAATAAATAAATACCACAAACGCGAAAAATAATACGATAAGAACTTAAAATAAATAAATAAATGTTGCAAACGATACTTACAAAATAAATAAATGCTACAAACGATGCTTCCAAAACATTTTACGTCATTAAAATTAGTTGATGCTAATAAATATTACAAATGGTGCTTCCCTAAAAGGTAGTTGATTCAGTTTTTTTAAATAAATAAAATGTATTTTATTATAAAAATAGCGGTTACCCATCGGTTCCTGTTCTGGGTACCCAGCAGGACCGGGTACCTGGTCCCTGCGGGTACCCAACGGTTAACGGTTCCAGAAAAATGAGAACCGAAACCGGTCCCGATTGGTTCCATATTTTAGGAACCGGAACCAATCACATCGGTTCTGAAACCGATAGTTTTGAAGCGGTTCCGATTCCAAAAGCGGATACCAATGCATTTCCGATGCTGACCCCTAATTTAACCTAAATGAAAATGTAATTATTGTACTTGCACCGACTCGTATGTGGCAAATAATTAGTATCACTTTAGTGTATTAATAATGCCTTTGTCCCCTTTTACATGTTGTTTCAATTATTTTTATTTGCATTGGTTTTATAATTATATACTTTTTATTATTAATAAGATATTAATTGTACGAACTTTATTTATATTGATATTTTAATTTTGCATTACAACAATTACTTGATATAATTGTTTTATACAAAAAAAAATTGTATATACCATATAATGTAATGCAAAAAAATATTGTAAGCAAAAAATTGAAAATTAATACAATTATTTATTTATGAAAAACTAGAAGCATACTTGCGCAATGCAGTTAGATACATCACGATTTTAATGTTTCATTTTATTTTATGTTTTCTGTCGATTTACATTACGATTTTAGATGGTTGTGAGAGAGTGATAATGATTTTTTTTAAATAAATTTGTTTAATTTAGACTTAATAATATAATATTTTTTTTATAAAAAAAATAAGTATTTTGTTAGAATTCAATGTATGAGTTAGTATATAATTCAAACATATAGCTTTAGAAATTTGTACTTATCATCATGACTTGTATTCTTGAATTTTAGGTAATGTATATCAATAAACAATACTCAATGCATAAAAGTACAAAACCGACGACCATAACTTATTACAATAAATTATAAATTTAAAAATACATCAATAATAATCGAATAGGGATATATAAGATAGTAAAACATAATAATTGAATTCAATTACAAACTTAGCTACAAAATATAATGTAATTTATTTTGGTTTAATAATATAATGTTTTTTTTTATAAAATATTCTGTTTGTTAAAGGAAAATCCAAACAAAATAATAACAGAATAGAGATACAATGAAATCTGTAATTCTCATTAATCATAAGCCCTTTAAATAGGGAGGAGTTTACAAAGAAAAGGAAACATTCATTATGGTAAATACTAATACTAGGAAAATATTATGTCAATCACTTCCTTTTGATGATGGCACATAATCCTACAACACTCCCCCTTTGCCAAGTCAAAGGAGTGATGGTGCACAGTTGTTGCCTCGTTAAAACCTTACGCCAAAAACCCAGTGGGATAAAAAATAGGACGAAGGAAAGAGTACAACACACCAGTTTCTTTGCAATACATAGACTTTTCCTTCAGTCTAGTTTTCTCTTTGATTCGTACATTAATCATGAGAGATAGGAAAGCATGATGGTATATAAACAGTTGTCTCACTAAAACCTTACACCAAGGAACAAAACCCAATGGGAAAAATAAAACCTTGGTTGAAGGAAAGAGCACAACATGCTAATATCACAAATATAGTAGACTCCCCCTTTTGTCTACTACTCCCCCTGATTCGTGCATTAATCAAGGGAGTTTAGAAAACATTTTCATTTACTTTCTACATATTTCCCAATATATGGTTTTAGATAATGACTTGGTAAAATATGTCACATTCTTTTGACACCTTACTTGATTCACATGAATCTAAAAGAAAGTCTTTTATTGTTGATTGTATAGAAACTTAAGCATGCTTTGTGTTATCACCCTTGGTGTATCTTATGTACATTTCTTCGATACATGATGTATTATTTTCATATATGCGTAGGATATTGGTTGAACCCAAAATTATTAGCTCCTCTAATATATGTAATGATAGTCCTTAATCATATACATTCTTTAATTATCTCATGGACAGTAATATTTTGGAATAGTTCAAGGAGGTAGTTACAAGGGTTTGCTTAGCTTTGTTTCAAGCAATCTGGGTGTTCACTATGGTAATTCCTTATCTAGTTTGAGAACAACCTTTTATAAATCAGACATATACCTAATATCAACAAACATATACCAAGACATTGTTTGGTGTTTTCTATAAGAGTTGGTACTTTTGCTGCTTACATTCTAAGTAGGTATTGAAGTTCCATTATCAATCCCGTTTTTATTTCTATAGGGAAAGTATAAACCCGTGTCAATGGTTCCAAAAGATTAATTTGATATCATTCCAAAAACTTTGCGTTGGCGGTGAGCTAAATCTAGCTAACAAGTTCATTGAGAAATACAATATACGGTCAAGTGTATTGTGCTAAGTACAATAATGCGCATATTGTACTTAGATAGGGAATTCCAACTCCCAACATTTTTTCGTCATCATCCTTTTAGACGAAATGGATCTTTCCTTATATTCTAATTAGCGAATAATTGTTGGGGATTCATGTCCAACATATACCAAATCGTCTTTACGGACCCATTTCAATACGCTGTGGGGGCGCAATTGGCACATATACTACAGAACCAAACATGCGTAAATGTAAACTATCAGGCTTATATCCAGTTACCAACCGGTACGCATGAGGCTGGTTAGCAAGCAGTGGGTCTAAAAACGAAAATAAAAAAACTGCATATAATAATTACATAACCCCAGGTAGAGGTAGATGTGGGTAAATTGGTGCGCATTACTAATACCCAAGATGTCATCATATTATTTTGATAACAAATTCTATGAGACCATTTTATATATACACTTGGGGTATAGGAAACTCTACATTGATCCTAATACATATGCAATTAACATCAAATCCTTATGATGTAAATTCTCTAGCATTCCAAGTCATGTAGACTTGATAAGATAATCAGGGTGGTGAGCCCTTAAACGTATATCTAGTGCTAGGAGTGCAGTATTTCATGTGGACAATAATACGACATGAGTTCATCGTGTCGAAACCAGCACCATAAAGTACTTTAATGGCTCGCATTCTGGATGTTTATGTCCATAAATATCACCTTGTATTCGTTGTAACAATGGAATATTTTTGTATTATGTCCTTAGTTTTAGGATGATCTCATTCCTGTCTTGGCTAAGGATTAGGGTATATACAAAAGTTTTAGGTATTCGAGAGGGCATATTATGATGGCAATGTTGTTTCTTATGCTGCAGAAGTCAACAGTTGCAATTTGCCTCATTCCGCCTTTCACTCGAAAGAGAATGTGTCTATGTGTATTTTGCAATACACGGATCACTATGTCATAACCATGGTGTCCCACATGGTCATGTCGAAACATATATGTGTCATTTCCCCCAAAGTTCTTTATTGGTGACAAAATATGTTTCGATGACCCAATAATCTACTAGTTTAACACATTAGTTTCCATGATATGTTTACTTTCATATTCATTAGAACTTATGTATATATGCTCATTGCCATTTCCATTTGATACGAATATCTTTACAAGGTTCCTATTAATCTTGTACCAACAAGAAAGTGACAGTCCATCGTCTAAGTAATATGTATTTGTCTATCATTTTAGATTGTGTGGAATATTCTACAAAAACTCAAGTTCTCCTCGATACATTCCTACATGGAACGGAGAATATTAATAGTTTTGTTATTTATTTAGATGTATTTCTTTACATCTATAATGGTTACATATTCGATTTTAGTTTAGCAAAGAAATTAATTTTGATACTTAAAAAATAATTTAAATAAACATATGCTTAATCAATATTAAAAATTAGATTAATATGTTATAGTTCATTTTCAATGTGTTTCCTTTTTGACAAGAGAACTCTTTAGTACATTTCTTATTTGATTGTCCATTATCACATGAGGCAGTAGTTGTATCTCTACTCCAGATGTTGAAAAATCATTCCTGACTCTTACCAAGACCCTGACCCCGTTCTAGGGTTTCGTCAACATAGTGGATAAATGTCACATGTGTGAAATTGTTTTAACTCTCTGTTCTTTGGAGTTGTTTCCACCTTTAATGCTTTCATTATTGATCTCGATAATTTTCTTTGTCTCGACATATGTGGTGTTGTTATTCGAAAGAACTTTGTTATGTCTCTCAACCACTTGCAGTAGGTTGATGAGTTTGTCTAAAGGTTATTTTCCAACTTATATTAGTTCATTAATATTTTTGATATATGAAAGGTGGAAATAATGTTAAGATTCATGTCATCTTCTGTGAGTTCTTTGCCACAGAGATTGAGACGCGTTTTGGATATAACATTTCTTTGTTGAAATCAGTTAACTTTTTGTAATCGAGTAAGTGGGTTTCATTCCACTGTACGATTAGTTCGGGAAGTACATATTCATGAATACACTCGATTCTCCCTTTCGGGACATCCCACAGTTATTTGGGGGGTTTCTAATAAAGGTATTCCTATGAAAGTTAGGATCTATATGTCGTCTCAAAGTATGAAGGTATTTGCTTGTACCTTTTCAAGATGATTGGTTTTAGGGTCAATAAGGAGTTGATGGACTTTAGATAATTTTTTTGTACTTTTCAAAGTGAGATTTGTATACTCATTTATGGTACTCAGATTCTTCTGAGTTTATGACATTGATTTAGGGATGAGTTGTTTCAACCATTTACATATATAAGAGATAATATATGATTTTCTGTTTGATAAGACAATGGATTATGGTTATAACTATTATTTTATGTATGAAATTTCTTTATCATAACAACATTGGATTTTTGTATGCTTATATTTTGTTGATAATACTTCATCAATATTTCAATTTGTGAAAAGAAATCACTCAATCTATTGGATTTCCAGGTAGTAGGGGAATCACATGGATTTTTAAGTCCCTACAAACCTTAGGGCTGTTTACACCCGTTTGACAAAACTCAATTGATATCTTGTGATTTATTTAATTTAAATATAACATTGTTAATTATAGAGCATTTGACATGAGTTTGGCATATTAGGCCAATTTCAATGTTTTAATACTTTAATGGTATTTTGAGAGATTCTGTCGTGAGACAATAAATATTGGTTTTGACATAAAGTCGATATCAAACTTTTAACATATTAATAATATTTTTGGAACTTTTGGAAAAGACCAAAATATATGAAGGTTAGAAGTGTAACTTCTAAAAACTTAATTATATGATTGGAATTATAAGTATGAACTTATAATTAAGGTATTCATTGAATATATTGTGTGGGAGATCAAATTCAAACGAAATTAAGATCATATTGGTATTTTAGGAGCTTTTGGCAAGAAACCAAAATAATATTACGATTTATGATCAAGACAAACATACTTAATGTATTTAAGAACGACTTAATATCATACATTCTAAGATTTTAATAGCTTGGGCAGAAGAGCAAAACAAGACAGTATATGGGTGGAAGTGTAACTTCCAATTAATTATGATTTGTGACTAAGCAAATAAATAAATAAAATTAAACATAGATTTGAATAAACTTAAACATCTAAAAAAACTTATGGCAGTGAGCCTAAATAAATAATGCAATATTCGCCTAAATAATTTTAACCAATCAAATTAACCAACAAAGTAAATATAACGTGTACGTTATCAAGAGATCTAATGATTTTAAAACATAACCATATTATAGTATTATTTGTTATGGAAAGAAAATCAGTTTAATAAAAAGAATAAACTATAAACTCGTTATCAATTAAGAAATAAATTTATAACAAAGATATCATTATTATTTATATTAAAAGGTAGATTTACAAGAAAAATATAAAATGATTACTCATATATAATTAGATTTTTTTACGAATAATGAAATATGAAATTAATAAACATAATGTTAAATAAAAATAAATTAATCCATCAATACAAATTACTCGTAAAACAAACATATTAAAGGCTAGGTTTTATTTATTTATTTTAGCAGTAATAAAAAAATATCATATTAACCAATCTATCTACCAATAAGTGATAAAGAAGAAAAACGAAAATTGCTGATAACAATTTAGTATTCTCCAAAAAAAACATATATATATATATATATATATATATATATATATATATATATATATATATATGAACAATTCCATGTATTTTGTTTTAAATTGAATGCATCATGATATCACATATTATGCAATTTTTATAAGCATAAAAAAAACAATATGTGAATTAGGATTTCATGAGATTGGCAAATCATAATTTACGTCTATAACATAAAGTATAGTAGAATGATAATATAGTTTAAACATATAGAGAAAAACCATATTCTTAAAAATTATCATATTTGTTCATAGCATAAAACATGATATGTTTTAAAATTTAGACATATAAAATTTACCTCAAATGCCGAATTTTAGCTTGATTTCGTGATTACTTTGTTGTAAGGAGCGTACGTGCTGATAACGTGTTAAAGGAAAATCCAAACAAAATAACAATAGAATAGAGATACAATGAAATCTGTAATTCTCATTAATTATAAGCCCTTTAAATAGGGAGGAGTTTACAAAGAAAATGAAACATTCATTATGGTAAAGTCTAATACTAGGAAAATATTATGTCAATCACTTCCTTTTGATGATGACATATAATCCTACAACACTGTTAGATTTTTTTTAATTATATTTTAGATTTTTTATATTTAAATTTTGATTTTTATTCTATATTTAATTATGTTGATAGTGATTTTAGGGGAGTTAAAGTGGGAAATGATTTTAGGGGAGTTAAAATGGTTAGAGATAATAATTGAAAGTTAATAAATAGTATTAAATGTAGTACATACAACTTTAATGGTTGTTTTTATAAGATTTTAAGTAATTATCATTAAATAGCGGTACATTAAGGTTTAAGACTTGTTTTTAAGAGTTTTTTATGTCTGCTTTATAATATAATATAGATATAGATATGAAGTGTATGTTTAGTATATTCTAAACTATCAATAATCTTTAATCATATATAGAGAAAGAAAAGTTCAAATGAAAACTCATCTTTCATTGTGCACATGAGGACAAATCACATCCCTTGATCGCAACCAAATTTGAGTCGATGGTGTAATACGGCTTCAGGGGTAATTTTGGTAGATTCCTTATTTTTGTCTCAAATCGATTTCTTCTAAATAATCGTAATTCTTTCTCCAGTTATTCGATTCTTTCCTGATTTTTCATAGGTCGATTTCTTTCAAATAGATCTATATCGATTATCGATTTCTTCATCTTTCTTGATTCTTTTTCTTTTATCGATTCGTTTATCTTACGTGATTTCTTCAAATCAATATTTTGATCTAAATTTTATCGATTTGTTCATATTGTACCGTTTCTATGGATTCTGATCATGTTGAGAATTCTACACTTTTTGTTGATCAAAGAGTCAATTTTGTTGATGATTATGCTTCTGTAGATACAGGAAACTGTGAAATTGATTATTTTTCTATGTTCTCCAATTTATCGAATGTTGAGGAATCATCGACCTGTACGTTTTTTTGTTTAATTAATCTTTTTTCTTGTAATATAATCTGATTAATGTGTAAGTGAATGTTCTTTTGTATTAGTTCTTAGTTTCAAAGTTATTATTTCTCTTTAAATTAGCTCTTTTTGATGTTTCTGTTTTTTGATATAATTTTGTTCATGTTGTAGTTAGATTTTGTTTTAATCTGTTTCTTATTAATATTCACTTTGAATATGTGTTGTTATCATCTTTATTCATACCGAATATTGTAATTATGTCAATACATATTATATTATCTTTATTCATATTGAATAGTTAAAATATTCATGTTCTGTTTTTGTGTTATTTGATTGACATTTATTCTTTATTCATAGTGAATAGTTCATTAATATTCAGTTTGAATATGTGTTGTTATATTTGTCCTCTTTAGTTATATTGAATAGTGAATTTTTTTTAATTAGCGTATCATCTTTATTCATACTGAATATTGAAATTATATAAATGCATATCATCTTTATTCATATTGAATAGTTACTGAATAGTTCATTAATATATTTCTTGTTAATTGTTTATTTATTTTGAATATCTTTCATATGTTGATTGATATATTGTATTCATGATGAATAAAGTGTATGTATAATCATTTTTTTGTAATTTTCTTTCTACATGTATTTTGTTATTTTGTTATTTTAATTTTTATTCATTATGAATATGTTTTGTAGATCAAATTTATAGCGGAGGTCAAGACGGTCCTTCAAGTATTGGAATTGATGGTAGTGATGGAGTGAAGTTTTGGATCCCTGTTGTTGCTGATGATTTGAAGCCTGTTGTGAGGAAAGTTTACGAATCATTGAAGAAATGTATTGAAATATATAAGAATTATGTTGTTAAAGCAGGATTTGATGTTAGACTATCTTATGTGAAAAGAAATGCATATTCAATGATTGTTTTGAGGTATGTTGTATGCAATAGAGCTGGATTTCCAGATTCTGGACAGGCAGATACATTGGATGCTGTTAGATCATTTTTAGTTGTAACCTTTGTATTTATTTTACCTTTTGAGTATATAAGCCTTGTCTTAGTAGTTTTTAAAAACTACAGATTACATTTTCATATCTTGAATTCATAACTACTTTTGGCTCCACATTCACTCTCTCTCTCTAGCTTTCTCTCTCTAGAATCTTTAGATCTTGAGTTCACAATTGGTATCAGAGCAGGTTAGATTTTGAGAGATTTGAGAGTAGAGTT
Source organism: Arctium lappa (assembly GCA_023525745.1). NCBI lineage: Eukaryota > Viridiplantae > Streptophyta > Magnoliopsida > Asterales > Asteraceae > Arctium > Arctium lappa. Next base: position 7,132,526 of record CM042047.1, read on the forward strand.
CTAAATTCGTGTTATCAGATCAATCGAATTTCAAATTCGTTAGAATTTTTTTTTAAAATCGGTTTTCTGGTCATTTCTCTAGATCTATGTTGATTTTCTGAACGATTTTCAGTGAATTTGGATTCAATTGCTTCGGAATACAGTTTAGAACAAGTTTTGTTCTTGTTTTGTGCAAAGATTCGATCATTTTGTAATCGAATTTGTCAATTTTGTAATTTCCAGAAAAGTTCTCGAGTTTTCTGTTCTTCGCGAATTCTTGCTGAATTTGGTTGTTTGATCTATATTTGGATTAGTTTTGGTTTTTTAACCTGTTTCTAAATGAATTCCGCGAGAGTGTTTTGAGGAATTTTGGACTTGTGTGTTTTTCTTAGATCGTTAACTTGGCAGAATCGTTTTTCGGTTCTTTCATAAGAGTTTTCGGGTTATTCATCAGGGTTTTCGGTTCATTCTTCAGGATTTTCGGTTCATTCTTCTGGATTTTGGGTATTTCGGGAAGTTTTTGGTTTGTTCTTTTCGGCTAAGGTTTTCGGTTAAGGGTTTTCGATCTTCTAAGTATCACACTTAGTTTTTCGGTTTATTCATCAACCGAGAAGCTAGGTTTTCGGTCATCTCTATAACCGAAAGGTGTGGTATTCGGTTTCTTCAACAACCGAAAAAGGTGGTTTTCGGTCCTTTTTTTTTCTTCAGCCGAAAAGCACTCTGCTTCTATTCAGCATGTCTCTTCAATCACAAGTTTATAAGAATGAGTTGATGATGTCTCTCGGGACAGATACACGTCCCCCAGTGCTTATCAATGAGAATGAGTATTCTCAATGGAGAGATCGATTTATTAATTTTCTTGAGAGACAACAAAATGGGGATTACATGGTTCGAGCTTTAACCAATCCTCCTTTTGAGAGACCTGTCAAGATCATTCCAGCCACTGCTAATACTGAACAATCCACAATATTAAAGCCAATTGATGAGTACAATGAAGAAGAATCTTTAAAGTACAACGGAGAAAGAATTGCTAAGTCTAATCTCATTCTTGCCTTTCCAAATCACATATACAATCGTGTAGATTGTTACAAGAACAATCTAATGCTCATGTGGACTCATTTGGAGAAAATCATGCTTGGCTCAGTGGTGGCTACTCAACTTCGAAAAACGAGATATATGAACAGTTTTGAGGAGTTCAAAGCAAAGAGTGGGGAGGATTTGAAGACTGTCTTTGATAGATTCTGTGATGTGATAAATGATTTATACAAGATTAGTGTGGAAAAGTCCCCGTTGGAAACAAACTTAAAGTTTCTGAACGCTCTTCAACCTGAATGGACAAAGGCATGTCATAGACTCCGTATTGATCCAAAGATTTCAATCATGCCAATTCAAGAAATGTTTGAAATTCTCCTGAATGAAGAAAATCTGATTATGGCAAAGAAAGAAAAGCAAGAAAAGAAGAAGAAAGGAAAAGATGTAGATCCTATTGCTCTAATGACTGCAAAATTTACTGAGCAAGCTTTTGAGAATGCTTATGATGGGAATATTGATGATGAAGGAGAAGCTCTTCAAAGAGCAATGATCTTACTTTCTCAGAAGTTTGCACGAAAGTTTCCTAATCGGGCCAGCTCCAACAACAATCTTCGACTTTCATATGGGTCAAGGAAGGTGGATTTTTCTGGGTCAAAGACTATCTATCCAAAGCCTGATCATCCAAAGCTTGTGGAAGAAAAGAGGGATGAGAAGAAATTTCCCACATGCTACAACTGTGGTAAAGTAGGTCATTACTCTAAAGAATGCCGAACAAAGGTGGTTCGTGATTCTACCTACTATCAAAAGAAGGCTGATATGTTGAAAAAGAAGGAAAGTGGAGCTGTTCTCTTAGCTGAGGAAGAATCATTTATTGATTTCTCTGATAATGAAGAAGAAAAAGAGGAAACTGCAGCAATGTGCTTTATCGGTGATGATCAATCTGATGATGAAGATGATGATTCAACTGATGAGTCTGAGGTATTTTCTGACTTAGAAATTAAGTTCATTAACTCTCAGTTTGATATTATCATTTATGCCTTGCAAAAATTTCGAAAAATGCTTAAATCTGAAAAGGAAGTGAGTCAAGAAAAGTCTTATAAAATTGAAAAATTACAAATTTCTTTGGAAGATCAAAAATTGATTCTAAACGATACCAAAGAAAATTTGCAAAATAAAATAAATGAGTTGGAAAGTTCAAACAAGACTTATCTTGATTCATTGACTAGCTTGACCACTTCGAAAAATGAGCTTTCAAATAACATTGTTGATTTAGAAGAAAAATTATATATGAGAGCTCAATCTGAACAAACAATTAATATGAATAAACCTCGTAGTTATGAGTCCATTAAAGAAAAGTGGGGGCTTGGATATGAAAGTCCTAAATATTTAAATTTAGCCGTTAACAAATCCCCCACTATATATCACTTTGAATATTTGAGACTTGCTCGTTATGCTCCCCAATTTATAATAGATTGGATGAATGAACAGCAAATCTTAGATATTGAGGCTAAGAGAAGAACGGAAAACACTAGAATGGAACTCCCATTTGTTTATTCGCGTGAAAATGCAAAATATTTTCCTGATCCTCAAAAGAAAAAGAAATCTGGAATATTTTTAAATACAAACTCATCTAACAAAACAACTTTACCAAACGACTATTTTGATTCTTATATTGTAAACAAAAATGAGGATAGTGTTTCTAAAACATCTTATGATACTAAGAAATACGTTCCTCCTTTGATTTTAGAATCTAAAATTGTTGAGTTGGAAGATAAGATAGATGATGATTTTATTCAAAACAGTTTGGAAAAAGATATTTTTTTTACTGTTTTAAATCTAGTTTTGAAGAGAATGTTATTTCTGAAAAACAAGTTTCTGGATTTTCTGAGGTTTCAGTTGAAAATAAAATGGGATTTTCATCAAGTGTTGGTTCTCGGTCCAAGCTAGAAACGAAAACTGGACTTTCTCGGTCTCAGTTAGAAACGAAAACATCAGTTTTCGGTTCATCCTTGGAACGAAAACCAGATTCTAACTCTTATCATTGTGATAATTTTACGACTTGTGCTACTGATGGTGAATCATATAAGTTGTCTGATCAAATGGATGATTCTTTGACTTTCAATGATTTTTATTTTTCAAAGAAAAGAAAAAGAAGACGGTCAAGAAAGTCTAAGAAGAAAGATAAGGTTAAGTCTGATAAATCTGATTCTGATTCTTCCTTTTCAGATCGGCCTTTGAGAAAGGAAATCAAGATGGAATGGCGGGTGAAGAATAGAAAAATAGATGATATACATGTATTAGATAAACGTGATGATACTTGTAATAAAAACACATTTGCTAGTTTGAATAATGTTCAAAAATATTCTCGTGAGCAAATGTTGATTCTTCAACAGGATATCGCATGTTTGTCTTCTCCATGTGATCTATCTTCTAATGCTTTACACATTTCATCTAAATGTACTAACTCTTCTTTGTTTCACTATGCAAAATCTTTTGTGAAAAGTACATTTTTCTTTAACAAACTCATGGAATGTTCTAATAAAAAGGGACCCATTCTGAAGTGGTTCCTAAATCTTTGTGAATTTTTTTTTTCTACATGAATGCAGCCTAGTCATCTCTGGTATATGGACTCTGGATGTTCAAAACATATGACTGGCTATAAATCTTTATTGTCAAATTTTAAAGAACAGTCTGGAGGTCGTGTGAGATTCGGAAACAGAGACACTTCTCCTATTCTTGGCTATGGCGATCTTGTACAAGGCAACATAACGATTAAAAGAGTTAGCTATGTTGAAGGCCTCGACTTCAATATCTTTAGTATTGGGCAATTCTGTGATAAGAATTTGGGAGTCAATTTTAAATCAAAGAGAGTTACAGTCAAAGATGACAGTGGTAAGGAACTTCTCATTGGTAGAAGACGGTCAAATCTTTACACTATTGACTTCTCAACAACCAAGTTCCCTTCCAAGACTTGTCTTCTTTCAAAGGCTTCAGTTCAAGAAAGCTGGTTGTGGCATAGACGGCTAGCTCATCTCAATTTCAAGTACATTGATCGTCTTGCTAAAAATGACTCAGTTCGTGGTCTTCCGACTCTTCGATTTCAAACAGACAAACTTTGCCGAGATTGTGAGAAAGGCAAAATGAAGAAAGTTGCACACAAGCCAAAGCCTGATTTTTGCACAAAGGATATTCTAGAAATCCTTCATGTAGACTTGTGTGGCCCAATGAAGACAAAGAGTATTGGTAAGAAACGCTATGTATTGGTCGTCGTTGATGATTATTCAAGATACACTTGGGTTCGTTTTATGAAATCCAAAGACGAAACCCCGGAGATACTCATCACTCTAATCAAGACTACTCAGACTAACAAGCAAAAGCCAGTCAAGATTGTCCGATCAGACAATGGTACAGAATTCAAGAACAGCATTTTACAAGCTTTTTATAATGAACATGGCATCCAACAACAGTTTTCTGCTGCACGTACACCACAATAGAACGGAGTTGTTGAACGCCGCAATCGTACGCTTGTAGAAGTTGCTCGTTCCATGCTTGCTTACTTTGGTCTTCATATCTCTCTTTGGGCCGAGGCTATCTCTACTGCGTGTTATACTCAGAACCGTTCGATTCTACATCGCAGATTCAATAAGACTCCATACGAACTGATGAATGGAATCAAGCCCAATATCAAATACTTCAAAGCGTTTGGGTCAAAATGTTATGTTCTGAACGATCGAGATAACCTCAACAAGTTTGCACCAAAGGCTGATGAAGCAATCTTTCTTGGTTATTCAATTTCTTAAGTTTCTTATCGAGTATATCTCACTTCTTCACGCAAAGTCATCGAGAGTGTCAATGTCAGATTTGATGAAGCTGCTGGTTTGGCTTCTGACCAGCCTGGATCAGAACCCGGTGTTATTAAGAATGCGTCTGATCAACCAAGATCAGAACCAGTGAAGATTTCTGATAATCAAGATTTTTCATCTAATACTTCATCTATTATTCTTACTGATCTTGATTTATTATTTGAAAATTTTTATGATGATGTACCTAAAACTAATTCTTCTAATGTTTCTACTGCTGTATTACAGGAACCTGGCATTGCTTCTTCTAGTTCTTCCGCTGCTACACAAAATTCAGATGATGCAATTCCAGATGTTCCTGTGACTGAACTTCCTACATCAGCAGTTGAAACTACATCTCAACTGGAACCATCCATTGTTATAGAGCTGAATTTTTCTCCACCAGTTCAATCTGAAGATGCTCCAACTATATCTGATGACTCTCAAACATCATTTCCAGATGATACTTTATCTGAATCAGTTGAAGTAGTCCCTCCTTCAACAATTCATACTACACAGATTATCTCTTCTGATTCAGAACCTCTCATAATTTCATCTCATGATATTCAAAGTGTTCAAGATGAAATAATTCCTCTACCTCATACGACAAAATGGACAAAGGCGCATCCTCTTCATCAAATCTTTGGTGATCCTGTTTCTTCGGTATCAACTAGGTCAAAAGTTGCTTCTTCAAATGAATGTTTGTTCACTTGTTTTCTAAGCAAGCTTGAACCTACAAAAGTTTCTGAAGCATTGGCCGACCCAGACTGGATCATTGCAATGCAAGATGAACTGAATCAGTTCAAGGCATTAAAGGTATGGCGTCTTGTTCCAAAACCACGAGGAAAGAGCATTATCGGAACGAAGTGGATATTTAAAAACAAGAAAGATTCAGAGGGTATTGTTGTCAGAAACAAAGCAAGACTTGTTGCAAAAGGCTATCGTCAACAAGAAGGGATAGACTATGATGAGACATTTGCTCCTGTTGCACGTCTTGAAGCTATTCGAATGTTTCTTGCTTTTGCTGCTTATCAGAACTTTAAAGTTTATCAGATGGATGTAAAGACAGGGTTTCTTAACGGTCGTCTAAAGGAAGAGGTCTATGTCTCTCAACCGGAAGGTTTTATGGACAAAGATGATCCAGATCATGTTTACATCCTCGACAAAGCATTGTATGGCTTGAAACAAGCTCCAAGAGCGTGGTATGACGAATTATCTGCATTTCTGCTAAGCTCAGGTTTCACAAAAGGTTTAATCGATACTACTCTGTTTGTTTTTAGAAAAGATTCTGATATTTGCTTAGTTCAAATTTATGTTGATGACATTATTTTCGGCGCTACTAATCCTTCACTTTGTACTTGGTTTTCCGATCTCATGACTTCTAGATTTCAAATAAGTATGATGGGAGAGATTAAATTCTTTCTCGGACTTAATGTTCAGCAACTTTCAGATGGGATTTTCATCAATCAAGCCAAATATGTCTTTCACATTCTGAAGAAGTTCAATATGGATAAATCTACGAGCATTGGAACTCCAATGGCTCATGGTGCAAAGATAGGCTTAGACCCAGATGGAAAAGCTGTTGATATCAAGACTTACAGAGCCATGATAGGATCTCTAATGTATTTAACTGCCAGTAGACCGGACATCATGTTTTCAACATGCTTACTTGCATGATTTCAGGCGAATCCAAAGGAATCTCATCTGTTAGCTGTAAAACGGATCTTCCGTTACATCAAAGGAACACCATATCTAGGTTTGTGGTATCCTAAATCATCTGATTATTCATTAACAACTTTTTCAGATGCAGATTACAGAGGTAATCAGCTTGATCGCAAAAGCACTTCCGGGCATATACAGTTTTTGGGAGATCGTTTGATTAGCTGGTCATCAAAGAAACAGAACTGTGTGTCAATCAGTACTGCTGAAGCAGAATATGTGGCCGCTGCAAGCTGCTGTGCTCAAGTGTTATGGATGAAAACACAGCTGCGGGATTATGGGATGCATTACAACAAGATTCCCATCTACTGTGATAGCAAGTCTGCCATTGCTATTTCTGTAAACCCGGTTCAGCACACTAAAACAAAGCATATTGATATGAGATATCACTTTATAAAGCATCACGTCGAAGAAGGTACGATTGAACTTTATTTTGTACCTACTGAGTATCAATTAGCTGATATCTTTACTAAAGCATTGGATGAAAAACGATTTAATTTTCTTCTGTCGAAAATTGGAATGCTTAATTTAAAGATTCAAAATGATTAACAAATATTGTTTAACAGAATAGAATTTTTATAAATTTTATATCTTTTGATTGCCTGTGCATGCCTAGGAAATATTTACAAGTTTATTGTTTATAAATGAGTGTTATTTGTTCAAATTTCAAAATTTCTGATCTCGAATGGTCCACTTCATGAAAATTTTGATATGTGTTTTAAGATATGTAGGTCAATATATAATAGTCATCAAGGCTTTGAAATCCTATTCTACAAATTTTATGGATGATTATGGAGATATAGGCTAAACTAATTAGTTAGTTGATCCTAGTGATTGAGATGATATAATAATTCATATTTTGTAATACAGAAATCATTTAGTTTGATAGTTCATATCTGTGACCTTTCTGGTTTGGAAGAGTAAGATCCGCGGGGCGCTTGACATCTGACCCCCTAAGGCTACGGTTTGGGAGCGGCCGATCAGAAATTCTGCTATAAAACCAGTTAGAAAGTCATGTTCTACTGATATGAATGGGCTTAGGGAATATCGATATAGCCTTTCTGATCTGGGTAAGTAAGTTCCGAGGGGTGCTTGTCACCTAGTCCCCTAAGGCTATGGTCTGGGAGCGGCTGATCAGAAAACCTGCTATAGGATCAGATAGAAAGTTATGTTTACGATGTTTTCTAGGCTTACTAAACTCTCTGGTTAAAAAGATGCCAAACTGCACAAATTCAAAAGATGCTATAAGAGCACACTCATTTGAAGATGCCAATGTGCACACTGTACAAAAAGATGGCAATGAGCACAACATCTCATGATACTTGGTGAAATTGCTAAGATGTGATAAACCTTTAAATCTATGAAAGTTCTATTTTTTTAGTGTGAGTAACAACTGTTTTTACTCTTATATAGTGAAATACATTTTTCTTAAGACTGGTCATTTTTTCTCATGTTTGTCTACCTATTAGAAGGATGAAAATCTTTGTTTTCGAACTTATACACTCTTTATGCAATAATACATGTCTATAGTTCCAAAAGCATGCATATGATTTCATTAGATGGTTTATTTTATGAAAATTTTATTAGGTCAAATTTTATTTGTCAATTATTTTTTATTCTTTAAAATACTCAGTAATTACAAAATCTTGTTCAATTTTATTTTCTAAAAATGTTGATGTAATATGAAATGATTTTCTTTTCTCAACATTTTAATTTTTTTTTGTGCTTTTCTTGAAAAACCGGTTCGCTTTTTCAAATTTTCACTATTCCCAAAGGTCACTATTCATCTTCTTCTTCATTTTCTCTTCCATTCGGTTTCTTTGGGTTCCAGATCTCTTTTCAAAGTTCAGATTGTCTTCGACTCATTTTGATTTCATTTGTGTGTTTCGTGGTTCGCTGCTTCATCTTCGAATCGACTTGCTCATTTCGGTGGTGGTGAAGTTCAGGGGGAGTATTCGAATCGACTTGTTCTTCTAGAGTTTAAGTCGATTTTTTTTAACAAATTCTGCATTAGAGGTATGTTTTTCTACTCTTATGCTTCGATTGAAAGGTTTTATGAATGCATTTTTGTACGGGGAGCAAAGGGGGTTCTTTCGATTCTAATCTGGAACGAGAACTTTACTTCTCGGTCTTCTCAAAATCCGAGAACTTTACTTCTCGGTTTCATTATATCTGAGAACTTCACTTCTCGGTTCTCTCACCAACCGAGAACTTCACTTCTCGGTTCACTCATCAACCGAGAACTTCATTTCTCGGTTCCTTCCCTTCAACCGAGAACTTCAACCTTGGTTCACTCTATGTTTTGCTATCTTTGTTTCTAGGTTCATTCCATACCCGAGAAGCTCATTTCTCGGTCTATGTTATAACCGAGAACCTCTCTTCTTGTTTCTTGGTGCAACCGAGAACCTTGCTTTTCGGTTCTTGTTTCAACCGAATTTTTCGCTTTTCCGTTTGTTCTACAACCGACAACCTCACTTGGTTCTTTCAGATTGATTATGTCCTAATTTTTTAACTATGCTTACTTTTCAGACTTAATGGCTGATGTTCAAGTACAACAAGATGAGAATGATCTCTTGGATCATCTTAATGATCAAGAACAGATTTCTAGGCTTCGTCCTATGCCTTCTCAGCCTTCCACAACAGCTGATCAATCTGCTCAAGGACTAGTTCCGGATGATTTTCTGCATAATTCTCACTTCCTTCCATACAAGGGCAATAATCATTATATTGATTTTGGACATCTGAACATACGTGGTGTGGTGAAAGAAATTTTAAGAGGACATCCCCTTGCTTATGCGTTGACAAAAACAGTTGATGTTCCTGAGGTATATGTGCAGCAAGCCTGACACTATATTACAAAGAATGATAAATAACTCCTCCACATTTCCTGATAAATGTCGATCAGTTTGAATCTCGGCTTACTTTCGTTACGTGTGCTTCTACAATTTCCAGGCCCTGATTCCAGACCAGGCAAAGTTGCTTATGATCTGTTCCCTTCTGATCAAACTGTTCTTGATGGCATTATTGCACTTGGTTATAATGGTGAACTCAGGAAAGTGACCCAGTTTCACAAGGCTAAGCTTCCACCTCACTGGTATGATTTCTTCTCTATATTCAATCGGTGCTTAACTTCAAAGGCTACTGGTACAGATAGCACAAGCATGCCGATTCTGAAGCTATTCTACTGTGTTATTCACGATCTTCATATCGATTATACTTTGGCCATCTGGACTGGTCTTTCAGAAGTTGTATATGCTAAGGCGACAAACAATAGGAGAAAGTTTGTGCCGTTTTTGCGATTTTTGAAGATCTTTGTTCGGAGCATTATGGATAGCACAGAGAATTTTCCTGCTCGCACACAGTGGCCTCGCATTGCCGATTATCAGTGTAAATACTTCCAGATTCAAAAGCATACGTTTACGAATGAAGATCAATGGATGCCCATTCCAGCAATTCTTATCGTGAATTATGCAGATTTGACAAATGAAGCTGTGGTCGAATACATGCTAGATCATGATTACGAGATTCCACAGGCAGAGAATGCTGATGCAGATGTTCAAGTTGCTCATTTACAACAACAAGATCAAGACCAGGTTGCAGAGGAACATGTTGATGAAGTTCAAGAAGTTGCAGAGCAAATTCAGAAACAACAACAGGCATTCCCTGTTGGTTCTCGTTTGGTTCTGGCAATCCCTGAATCAGGTTCAGATATTCACTTTGTCATTGAAGATGAACTTGAGGAATTACATGCTGATGATGATAATCAAGAGTTTGTTGATTTTCAATCCAATCAAGAAGGTTCTGATGATGAGTCTGTTCCAATAAATCCAAGTGTTGGCCATCTTGCTGTAGACGAGCTTGATCTTTCACTGAAGAAATTTTCTGCTGCTCATGAATCTTCTACTGTTGTTGTTTCTACCACTGATTCAACATTGGCTATGGTGTCCACTTCTTCAGGTTTGCACTCTTCTTCAAAACTAGACATTGTTCATAATCTTCTACGGACAACAAAGGCTTCTATGGATGCAGAAAGAGATACTCAATTAGCCAGGATGGAGGCATTTCTGCAAGGAAATCTGACAAATATTGATCCTTCTATTATCCCTCCACAGTTGTTGACCGGCAAACCCATAGAACTTCATCTTTCTCATTCAGCAGCTCTGGGTTCTGCACCTTCACTATATGCACCGATCTTTTCGTCATCTACTATGTCATCGGTTCTTCTATCTTCTTCTGCCCAAATGGCTTCATGTGCTACTATGTCATCAACTTTTGCGGGTGCATCTTCTTCTTCTACTCCTGCAGGCCCTCGTATTGATGATATTTCTTTTCAGGAAGTAGCTGAGCACTTAAGAGCTCGACTTGCATCTATGGCTCCAGCAAATCAACAGTCGATCGATCTTTTGTCTCTTCTCAGATCTTTTCAGCCATCATTTCGACCACCTACAACTGAAGATTCTCTCTCTGCTTTACGATCAGACTTTGAGAAGTTTAGAGATGAGGTACAGTTAGGTTTGGGTCAATTGCAATCCACTGTTTTTGCCATTGCTCAACACTTGCAGGTTCCAAATGTCTCGTATCGTGCTGAAGCTGGACCATCTAACAAGCGTTCACATGATCATGATGATTCTCAACCTGATCATGAGGGGGAGAAAAAGAGACGCTTGGATGAGTCTGCAGCTGATCTTTCTAAAGAAAATAAAGCAGAAACTGCTCCAAGTGAAACATGCTCTGCTGATAAAGAAAAGCCTAAAGAAGCAGAAACAGAAATGCAGTCTATGTTTGAAGACATGTTAAGCAAAGTAAATCTTCCAGAGACTGACATTTCTACAGAAAACAATTTACAGCTGGTACTTTATGTTGATCCAGATTCTGAGCCAGTTTTTCTGTTACACCAAAATCTGTGAATATGACTGAGGCTGAAGCGTTTGAGAATTTCAGAGCATCTTACGAAAATATTATTGATGTGGATTCTGAAAATGAAATTGATGCCAAGTTTGAAAGCTTTTGGAAAGTTAAAGAAGAAGAAGAAGAAGATGATGATGATAGTGATGCTGATGTATTGTATGCAGATCTTTCATCTCAAGAAGTTAGATTCCCTTTTCACGATGAACAGAATTCTCCACAAGATGATTCTTCTCAGATTCAGTCTGAAGCAGTTTCAAATCCTCAGTTTGTCTCTACAACTCTTATATCTTCTACATCAGTTGTCTCTGAGCCTCCAGCAATTGTTTCTAATGTGTCTATTCCAGTCGTGATTCCACCTACCAAGATTCCTCGTGCTCCAACAAGTAAATCTGATAAGTCAGTTGATCCTAATTATATGGCTCCTGATTTTATTCCAGAAAATCTTAGATCTTCAGGAATTCCTATTTCAAGGGAGCATAGACGACAAAGGTTTGAGGCTAGAGATATGAGACAGGTGTTTCGAAATGTATACCTTGAAGATACTCACCGAAGTATTTTTGTGAAACACAAGACTGCTTTGAGTTTTGAGTTTTTCTTGGGCATTGAAAAAGAGTCTGATCTTGTTAAACAGAACTATTTGATGGCCATGAGGTATTTGAGACAAGGGAAAGAAACAGTATATTCTGAGAAGGGGATTGTACAAGTTAAATGTGTTTCCATGTTCAACATATTCAACATCTGGGTTTCTAATTTCACTGTTCAACGAAGAGACTGCAAAGACTATACCTTCACAGAAGCAGATTTTAATGAAGTTCATGTGGATGATATTGAGTTTCTATTCAATTTCTTCAGCTCTCTCAATGAACGATCAGATGATATGAATAGAGCCTTCAACACTGTCAGAAGACATATTATCAGAATAATTCGCTTTTATAGCTTATTTGACTTTCAGTTGGGTGTTGAAAATCATCAACCTACGGTCAACTTGCACAAGTCAAAACAGAAGCTCGACAACATTGAAAGTTTCTTATTATATACTGTTGTTGATGAACCGTATGGTGTGGTGTACAGAAACTTGAAGGGTCGTCATTGTTTTATGAGATTTGAAGAAGTCTGCAAGTATTCTGATGGAACTTTGAAGCTTATCAAGATGCATCTAATTCAGAAGTTGAATTATGAAAAGCAGAATGTGGCAAACAGACAGAGATTCAATTTTTATCCACAAAAGGAAGGAAACAAGGAGTTACTGAGATTGGAGAAGGCAATTGATGTAATTCAAGACCGAATCAACTTTCGAAATGCTTTACGTCGCCTTGAAGCTCAAGTGGATATCATAAGATTTTCTTGATTTTAGAGCTCGGCGCCAAAGGTTACAAAGGGGGAGATTGTTAGATCATTTTTAGTTGTAACCTTTGTATTTATTTTACCTTTTGAGTATATAAGCCTTGTCTTAGTAGTTTTTAAAAACTACAGATTACATTTTCATATCTTGAATTCATAACTACTTTTGGCTCCACATTCACTCTCTCTCTCTAGCTTTCTCTCTCTAGAATCTTTAGATCTTGAGTTCACAGATGCATCGAAGAAGAAGATAAGAAGTAGTAACATTCATAGAACTGGTTGTGAAGCTTGTGTGAACTTCAAAGTTATTCCTGGAGCGAGGTCTTTTAGATTATATGCATTTGAAGAGAAACATAACCATTGTTTATTTGATGAAGATTCGAAGCATTTGCTGAAAAGTAGTCGCAAATTAGACTATTTTCAACAAAGGTGAATTCTTAAGACGTCTAATGCAAATATTGGTGCTACGCAATCCCATAACATTCTTTGTCAGTTGAAGGGTGGGTATGAAATGGTAGGTGGTACTAAGGTTGAGTATAAGAATTTTCAGCGGGATCGTAATTGTTTCATTGGTGATACCGATGCAAATTTATTTGTGAGGAAAATGAATAATAGGAAGTTGTATGTTCCAAATTATTCATTTGAATATAAATAGCTTTTAGTATTTTTTTGGGCCGATCAGACAACTAAATGCAACTTTGAATAATTTGGTGACATTGTTTCATTTGATGCAACCTTTCGAACAAATAAGTAAGCATTTTTTTTTGTTTTATAATATCTTTTAGTATTTTTGCCTTTCAAAAAAAAATAGCTTTTAGTATTTTTTTTCTTTCTATCTTGTATTAATTAAATTTGTTTTAGGTATTGTATGGTATTTGTTCCATTCACTGGAATTGACAATCACAAGAATTGTGTTACTCTTCTTGATGGTGAAAATATTGAAGCATATAAATGGTTGTTTCATTCTTTCTTGAAATCTTTTGGGAGGCAACCAAAATTGGTTGTTACTGATTAGTGTCCTGCAATTAAGCAAGTTGTTTCTGAGGTTTTTCCGCATTCAATGCACCAATTTTGTATATGGCACATTAGTACAAAATTGTCTTCGAAGGTATTTCTTTTATTTTTATTTTTTTTATTATCCATAAACAATCACATTTCATATGTTTTATTCACTTTGAATAAAATGTTTAGTTCACTGTTTGAAGTGGTATTCCTACTGAATATATACCTTTATTCAAACTGAATAAAGCTACATATTCAGTGTGAATATAACATCTGCAAAGCATGAGTCCAATTTTTTTTAGCAACCATAAACAATCACATTTCATCTTTTTTATTCAGTATGAATATTATCATTTATACTGAATAATGAAAGTATTGTTTTATACTGAATAATAAATATCATCTTTATTCATAGTTAATAAGTATATTCATACTGAATAGTAAGTTTATTCATACTAAACAATACATCCCATCTTCAATTTTTCATTTTATATAAGTTAACATGAATATTCAATGTATTCATTTTTAATATATTCTGATATTATTTTTTTTTTCTTCAGATTTCTTCAAATATTATTTCAAATACTGATTTCAAGAAATGGTTTCATGCTCTTATATGGGATGAACACATTGATGCTATTCAATTTGAAGAGAAATGGAATTCTTTAGTTGTTGAGTTTGATCTTGTTGGTCACAAGTGGTTGAGTTATATGTATGATAATAGGCATAGATGGATTCCATCATTTTATAGGGATATTCCTATGGCTCGTCTTATGAGAACGACATCAAGATCTGAGAGTAAAAATTCATTCTTTTCCCTATTTTTTTTTATCATGGTGCAAACCTTATGGCCTTTATTGACTCATTTGATTCTGCTATGGACAAACAACAGAATAATCATAGATTGCTTAATCATCAGACAAGAACAACGGTACCAAAGTTTAGCACACCCCTTCCAATTGAGGCTCATGCTTCTAAGATATATACCCATGCTATATTCAGAGATGTTCAGAATGAGATAAATGAATCTGTTTGGTCGTGTTTCCAATCATCTGTGAGTTTGGTAGATGGTTATGATGTTATTGTTGTTGTTGAGAAGAATAAGGTTCAACATAAAAGGAAAGATGGTGAATGCACTTCAAATCTAGAAATATATGTAAAAGAGTCTGATCACAAGGTTCGTTTAGTTTTTAAATTATATTTATTTATTTATTGTGAATAATTAATACAATTTATTATTCATTTTGAATAATGAATTTATTTAAATTTTTTGCAGGTTGTGCATAATAAGTCCACTGGTTCTTTGGATTGTAGTTGCTTGTTTTATCATCATTACGGTTTGTTTTGTCGTCATATTTTTTGTGTATTAAAGAATATGTGCATTGAAGAGATACCGTTGTAATATATAGTGAACCGTTGGAGAAAAGATCTCATTTCTTCTGAATTGTTGAAGAAAAGTCATTGGTATGGAGAAAGAAATGAGCGTCGTGAGAAACTTGAAAATGATGCTCAAGATGCGTTTGATTATTGCATTGGTCTAGTAGTTGATGATATGGAGAAGCTTGAAGGCTTTGTTTTGAAAATACAAGAGTTGAAGAATAATTTGGAGGCCAATGGATGTAGTCTTCCTCATCGCAATAGGGAAAAGGTTATGGAGTCGTTGCTTGGTGTGTCAAAACCAGAAGTTGTTGATATTCATAATCCTAAATCAATAAGAAACAAAGGTTGTGGTACAAGCAAGAGGTTGAAGAGTGGTAAAGAAAAAGCAATTGAAAAGAGGCAAAAGGCAAAGAGATTATGTAGGTTGTGTAATAAAATGTGTAACCATAACTCACACAATTGTCCATCGAGAAAATATGTTAGTAAATAGAGTTCTTTTTACTTTCTAGTAGTGGTATTCATAATTAGTTCTCTTTTGTATTCATTTTGGATATTGAATAATAAAACAATTCAAATAATGATATTTTTTGAATTTCAATAATATTTTTGACATATATTATCTTTTTATTCATTTCAATTTTTTATTTATCATTGTGATGATATTTATTCACTATGAATTTTTAATAATCACTTTTTATTCATTGTGAATGAAATAGAATGCAACATTTAGAACAAGCTTTATTCACTTTGAATATTAAGTACTATTCAGAATTAATAAAAGTACATGTTTTTTCAGTATGAATAAAATGGTATATTTAGTTTTCAGTATTTGTAAAATTACATGTTTTTCCATTGTAAATTTTATTCACTCTGAATATTAACTAACAAGCTTTATTCACTCTGAATATTAACAAATATTCAGAGTGAATAAAATTACATGTTTTTTCACTATCAAAGTAATAAGTTTATCCATTATGAATAAAGGGGTATATTTATTATCCAGAATGAATAAAATTACATTTTTTGCATTTTAAATTTAATAGATTTATTCACCATCAATATATATCTCTATTCAATCCTAACAAGTTATATTCATTTTGAATATTTTTCTATTACAAACAATACATCATTAGCAGTTTATAATCAATCAAAACCAACATGAACATTGATATATTTCTACAATCCATCAAAACAAACATTGTTTAATAATCCAATCCATTTAAATAACCCATCCAACCAACCAAAATATACTACTATTGTTCAACCATAAACTATGATGAGTATTGTTCAACAAAAAAAACCTACTTAATTGTTCATACATCCAACCCATCAAATCATATCATACTAACCACCGAATATTGTTTGAGTTAATCCACCAAATGATATCATACTGAGAATGATACTGTAATACCCTCAAATCTGATAATAACAACTAATTAAACTTTTCTATATACATCGATAATTGATTCATCTACAATCACAATTTAAGGTTTAACCTCAATACACACCTTTCATTCCATTCATATAGTCTATAATAAGAACGGGTGCTACTAAAATCCAATAGCAAACACTATCTCCAAACGGCAGAAGACTTCACCAACTACTTACCCTTGTGTAAAGCTAAGGCTCATCTCTTCATAGCATTGCTAGGACCAAACCCCCAACTGAAACCTGATGCACATGCCGACAAATAAAAAGTTAGGCTGACGCCTAGTGAGTTCAAGAGTTTTCAACATGGATAAATATTTCGTTAAAGGAAAGAATGCAGTTTTAATCATGATCTTTCAAAATGATTTAACTTAATTATGAAAATGACTCGTTTTCCCATAACATACGTTTTAAGGATGAATGTCCCAATACAAAACATTCTTTATAACATGATGCCACCCAAGGCTCACTCAAACGTGAATAGAAAACGGACTCCCAATAATTAAACGCGGATAAAACTTTATATCCCGAAACAACCAAAACACGGGCGGGGCATAATACTCAACTCATAAAAATCATGGGAAAACAACCCATATGATATAATATGCCATTGAAAACATGTGACTAAGATTCGATACTCACACGACCATAAAATGGGGCGAAATCCAAATATTAAAGCATGCAGGGCCGACCCTAGGCCTAGGCCAGTGGGGCGATGGCCCAGGGCATCATAAATCTATAGGGCATCATATTTTAAGCCCAAGTCTATTATACATATGTTTATTTGGGTTTGGGCCTTAACTTTTTTAACTGTTAAAAGCCTCTTAATAGCCAACAGACCACTCCTAGTCTCCTACTCGCTCGCTAGACACTAACGCTTCAAAATCTGTTCGATTCCTACTAAATTGTAATCGAACGACGACAATACATCACGTCGATCACGACTCTTGCTCTCGCTCTCTCAATCGACACTCTCTCTCACAGTCTCACTCTCGATTCGACGATTCTGATTTCTGACTCGTAACTCTTCCCTACTTCCCTACTTCCAGTAATCGACGAGTAATCTACTCTCTGTCGAAGTGTTGTTGTATCGCTGCCTCTCGCTCTCTGTGACTCTGTTCATGTGTTGTGTCGCTGCCTCTCTCTCTCGCTCCTCTCTGCCTCTAATCTCGACTCTCGCTCCCTCCCTCTGTGAA
Source organism: Arctium lappa (assembly GCA_023525745.1). NCBI lineage: Eukaryota > Viridiplantae > Streptophyta > Magnoliopsida > Asterales > Asteraceae > Arctium > Arctium lappa. The sequence goes on from CM042047.1 coordinate 7,150,350, forward strand.
GACTGAAGTCAAGTTCCGTATCTAGGGCAGTAGCCGTTGCCACTACTTGCAAGTTGAGTCTTGGCTTCTTGCCCTCTTTCACTCTTTCTAGGTAAAATTTTTATTTTAGAATTTAATCTTAGGTTTATTTGATTATTAGGTTAATTCCAAATTCCAAGCAACCAATTTACTTACTGATTGTGGTTAAGTGTTTATTGTTTAGACTTTCAATAAGATTGTGGTCTTGTTGATTTATGTTTTTTCATTGGTATTTTCTATATGTTTGGGGTTCGATTAGTTGCTCATTGTTTATAATATTAAAAAACTTGATGATGCCCTCCAACTGTTCTATGAAATGCCACTGTTACCTTAATTTAAAAGACTGAAAGATTGGTTACATAGTTTGATTCTTGATCTAAAGAGTACCGATTTTACTAGTTTTCTATGTGTTTATGTGACATTTACATTTTAGGGATAATAATTACAATTTATCAAGATCAATATAGGAAGCCTATAAAAGAATGGAAGTAACATTGTTCCATTGTAGTTACTCAAGAATTGTCTGCCTAATGAGTTATTCCTATATCATTCCTATATTTCTAACTTAAACATCAAGTTGTCTATTGTATTCCCAAAATCTTTCTTAAATAATATTTAGGGGGCGTTTGGTTCACAGAATGAAATTTGATAGAATTAGAATCCATCGAAGGAATTTTACTTTGAAAGAATTGGAATGGAATTTTATGGAATTTGACCACACCTTTGGTTGGTAGGAATTCAATTCCTTCTCTTAAGCTAAGTAATGATGAATTCCTTAAATTGTGGAATTCAATGAAATTGGAAGGATTCCATCGTATTCATTCCGTGAACTAAACATGGGTTTGGAATTTGGTCAATGGAATTGGTCATTCCAGTTAATTCAAATTCCTTACAATTCCATAAACCAAACAACCCATTAGTTTCCTCATGTGCATGGTAAGTGCTGACTGTGGTGGTTTCTTTCATTTGAAAACAATCGATTCACTGGTAAATCCTTGGTCCTTTAAAAAATAGTATGGTTTTTCTGTTTTTTGGTTAGGGGAATATTTTAGGTTTTTCGCCTAGGGCATGAAAAACCTCAAGACCGACCCTCAAGGCATGGACAATTAAATATCCAAAATTGTAATAACTCTAGTTTAAAAAAAAAGAGAAAAAATATATATATTTATGGCATGCATTTGAAAGGCCTCAAACGGCCGGATTGTGAAAGGTGGTCATTAATCGGCCATTTATGTTGCGTACGTTGATATGCTTCGAAACCGACGGTAGGTTAATATAAAAGGGACGATGCATCAAAGGTAACGATATGTAAAAACCGATTGAGAAGGAGAGTAATAGAAGCCAAGAAAGAAGACAAATGTTCGCTACGAACATGACTACTTCGACGTCAATTGGGAGACGCTAGCCATTGTGAAGATCGGTTTGGGCTATAACGAGTACAGTGAGTTATACGTGAATTTTTATAAATGGTTGCATGTTTTATTAAAAATTAATTACAAGCTTATTGATATTTTAAATGTCGTTTTATGCATTAAACGTGAAATATTTCCATGATATGTGTTTGTGATTTGTATATCAATGGGGGAGTATTACGGTGTAATTCCGTAAGGCGAGCATGCTGTGTGAGCTCGTGTAAGCCGTAAGTGCGAACATGCTATGTGAGTTCGCCAGGTAAAGCTGTGTGAATTAAATACCTCCCAATATGCCGTTAGCTTTGTGATTTAAATTATTTTACCGCGTGCATGATAAATTATGATGCTTTGTGAAATTCATTATTGATATTATTCATGCATGAAAACCGTGTATTCACTGGGCCTTAGGCTCACCCAAACTCTTTTAAAATTGTTGCAACTCAGACATTTATTAGACTGGAAAGAAAAGTGGAATGAAGAGAAGATCGAAGGACCGATATTTGAAGAAGATATGTGCAAATCAAGGCACTTATACATAGAGCAAAAGTATGTTGGTAAAAAATGTAAAGTTAGAGATTTTATTTCCGCTGCAATGTAAGTGATGATCTTGGGATACTATTTTCAATATATTGAGGTATTCGAAAATTTTGGGATGTTACAAGTGGTATCAGAGCAAAGTTTAAGCGAACTAGGTTACTGTAAACTTAGACTTAAACTAAGAATGGAAGTTTTTTTTTTGTGCGACTAAATATTGATTTATAGTGATGAAAGTAATGGTTTAAAGTAATTTGGGGTTTGTGAATCTAGTCTTGAACTAGAACAGTTGTTATATGGCTTGATGTCATCGGATATAATGACATTGATAGAGATTGACTATAATTGATGAAAAGTGCATGCAATATGAGATAAAAATAAAAAGGTAGTGATAAAGGAAGTTTTGAAGGATAAAGTTAGGTGATAAACTCCCACTAGTTTTCTTGAGTGAAAAGAAAATATGTTAAGGTTTAAGAATAAAGGAACTCATAGTATTGATGATATAATTAGATGATTCAACCCATATTTGAGCGAGATGGGGAAACATTTCTTATATCAATTGGAGAGAAGAATAGTCAGATATGAGAATAGCAACGAGGTCATTAGTATCATCATTAATGGCAACAAATTTATGGTAAGAATTGATGATTGGGTGCACGACTAGTTGAAAGATTTTACAATCAAGAGTTGGGTAGTCGAGATCATATGTAAACGTTATGAGAAGATCTAAGGGTTTTCTCAAAATTAGTTTCATAAAGTAAAGACACCAGGTCGATGTGCGAGATGGTCTTAGGATGTAGGATACTATGGTTTAGTATTCTAGTTGGAAAATTGGGGTTCTATTATCCTACATGTATGTATGGTGTGGTGTGGTTAGAGAGATGGTATTAACTTCTTTGATTTGACGAAATCAACTACTGTTAGTAAGCATGTGTTGCTTTGAGCAAGTTATGAAAGCGAGAAGGTGATAAGAAAAAAAAGGTGTTATGATTGTAATTATGTATCACGTGTAAGTTCGGAAGAAATATTTTGTGGTAAAATAATAAGGTTTATCCAAGTGTATGACTTCTAAGCCATAAATAGGGGGGCAATGGAATTGTTCCCATGGTTATAAAGGCATCATGCTAGGATAGTACAAACATACATGAGATGTTCTTCATTTAGGGAAAGATAAGTAAGATACGATACAAGTTAAGAGGATGAAATAAATAAAGTGGTGCACTTAGAACCATCAATGATATGAATGACACATAATATCTCAAATATTAATGAGGATGTAAATGGTCAAAATCAAGAACCTTGTTTGAGGATGTGTAGTTGATGATAAGTACATGAATTGGTTCAGGAGAACCAAATGGTGGCATGTGTGGTGTAAAAAGCAAAGTTAACTAATTAGTTAGTAGGACAAGTAGTGAAGCCGGCTAATGGTACATATTTGTCGTCAAAGGAGAGTTGTCACTAAACTCTAGAATGAATGCAATGCATGATATAAAGATTTTCCTTTTAGGAAGATGAGTTAAGTTAAACTTTATGGTCGCTTACAGGATGAATTCGAGTATGAATTCGAGTATGAATTTGGCAAAATATTAAAATAACTCAAGGGTTTGTACTCGACCAGTGACTTGGTCAAGTCAAATGATGAACATTATGATGTTTAAGCATATCACACAAATGTGAAGTCATAAAGGTAAATGAAGTATGCCATGAAGACCAAGAAGTGATCCTAAAGTGTCTCTGTTAGGTTAGACAAAGGATTTTTTTTGTATACAATAATGCTCCAATGTTGGCACTATGATGTATATTGGTCAAAAGGGGAAATGTTATAGTATGTGTGTCATGGTAATTGAAAATGGATGACCTGAAATTAGTAGCAGTAGTAGTGAATCTAAAAACAAATTGAGGGATTATATACATAAAGGATTGTGTAGTCTATACTCGATAGCTAAAGTCATCTTGTGTGAAAAGATAACTACATATATGCATAAGTGCATGAATATAAAAAGGTTTAATGTTGGATGCATACTTAAGTTGTGAAAGAATTTACAGCGAATAAGATGAATGTTGGCTTGCATGTTGCCATATTTTGTAGATAAGAAAGACAAAGTGGTACTTATGTGGGATAACCTTTAATGACAACTGGAATAACCACTTAGTGTTGAAAGCATTCACCTAAGTTAATGATTATCAAGGGGTATTCAGACAGAGCCACTCGAAGAGTACATTATATGATAAATGCTAGTCAGTTTGTCGAATTACCATTAAAAAAGAGACAGATAGATGGATCAGTAGTATACCTTCATTTGTTAGAAAATATTGATCAAGTTAGCAATAGATTGAAGATTGCCAGGATAAGCAAATGAGTTATTTACAAAAATGGAAAGGAAGCTTAAAGCTCCAAGCAATAAAAGAGTTGGTACAATGGAAATTATGACATCATCTAAAGAAGTGTCTAGGCCAATGAAAGTGTCGAGGTAACTCTTAAGGATGAAGAGGTGGACAAAATTTTGAGCAATATTGAAGAATCGAAAGCTATTGTTGATTGAAAAGTAAGGAAACTGAGAAACAAAGAGATTGTTCTCATGAAAGTTCAATGCATGGAGACATCATAGTAGGCGAAAAACAACTTGGGAACCCGAGAAGGAGATGAGATTGAAGTACCCTCATTTATTTTTATAGGACAAATTTCGAGGACGAAATTTTGTTAAGGGGGGAAGTTTGTAATAACTCTAGTTTAAAAAAAAGAGAAAAAATATATATTTATGGCATGCATTTGAAAGGCCTCAAACGGCCGGATTGTGAAAGGTCGTCATTAATCGGCCATTTATGTTGCGTCCGTTGATATGCTTCGAAACCGACGGTAGGTTAATATAAAAGGGACGATGCATCAAAGGTAACGATATGTAAAAACCGATTGAGAAGGAGAGTAATAAAAGCCAAGAAAGAAGACAAATGTTCGCTACGAACATGACTACTTCGACGTCAATTGGGAGACGCTAGCCATTGTGAAGATCGGTTTGGGCTATAACGAGTACAGTGAGTTATACGTGAATTTTTATAAATGGTTGCATGTTTTATTAAAAATTAATTACAAGCTTATTGATATTTTAAATGTCGTTTTATGCATTAAACGTGAAATATTTCCATGATATGTGTTTGTGATTTGTATATCAATGGGGGAGTATTACGGTGTAATTCCGTAAGGCGAGCATGCTGTGTGAGCTCGTGTAAGCCGTAAGTGTGAACATGCTGTGTGAGTTCGCCAGGTAAAGCTGTGTGAATTAAATACCTCCCAATATGCCGTTAGCTTTGTGATTTAAATTATTTTACCGCATGCATGATAAATTATGATGCTTTGTGAAATTCATTATTGATATTATTCATGCATGAAAACCGTGTATTCACTGGGCCTTAGGCTCACCCAAACTCTTTTAAAATTGTTGCAACTCAGACATTTATTAGACTGGAAAGAAAAGTGGAATGAAGAGAAGATCGAAGGACTGATATTTGAAGAAGATATGTGCAAATCAAGGCACTTATACATAGAGCAAAAGTATGTTGGTAAAAAATGTAAAGTTAGAGATTTTATTTCCGCTGCAATGTAAGTGATGATCTTGGGATACTATTTTCAATATATTGAGGTATTCGAAAATTTTGGGATGTTACAAAAATATTGTTGGCTGACGACCGGGGGGGGGGGGACCCGTATCCGTTGAGAGTTGAGGAACACAAAAGTATGCCACTCATACAACGTTAATCGTATGACACTTCACGAAACGCAAGCCCAAGTGCCCCTACGACTCCCTTCAAGCTACACCAAAAGCGACAACTGACCTTAGTGAATATTACCATGAATACCACCAAAGGCCCGACAACATTCGAGGACTACAACCATTTTATCATACGGAAGAAAGAGATAAGAGTTGCCTGGATGCGGTTTTCTGAGTTCTGAGATGTGAGCATGGGCAGTCGGTCTAGGCAAAATAAGAAGGGAAAGAGAATGAAAGATGGATCTCCTATTGTAAGCAAGACCCTAATCTAAAGCCAGAATCAAAGGCAATGCATTACCACGAATGACGGAGGTCCAAAACGCCCATCATCATATATATCACAACCGGACTCAACCCTCCTACTGTACACTTGAAAGGTTAAGGTCATAAAACATATGTCCCGAAGTCCAACCCCGTAATACCTAATTGACCATCAAATACAGAATGACTTACGTGCCTTTGGATCAAATGCAACACAGTCTAACATTACATGACTACACATAAATGACCAACGCACTCGAGCCTGTAATTATCATAAATATGCAATAAAGTGCATTAAGATGTATATTGAACATGGGCCCTACCAAGAGCCATTAAAACTTGGACAAATGTCCACGGGACTCTCTTAAGTCGAAATCGAGCTAAAATGCTCAAAATCCATTTGACCAACAAATAACGTTTCTCCAAATAATAAAACGCACCTAGACGACGTTTATGTAGACACACACTTCAAAGACGTGATTAACCCAAGTTTATCAATATTACTTGCCAATAGAATTTCATCAACATAAAGAACAAGTATAGCAAAGTTCCTCCCACTCATCTTGAGGTATATACATTGATCCACTTGATTCTTATTGAAGCCATTTTTCTTCATGACTTCATCAAATTTTAAGTACCATTGACGGGATGCTTGTTTAAGACCATAAATTGACTTTTTAAGTTTATAAACAAGATGTTCTTAACCTTTAGCCTTAAAACCTTCCGGTTGAGTCATATAAAATCTTCATGTAAATCTCCATTAAGAAACGCGCTTTTGACATCCATTTGATGTAACTCTAAGTCAAAATGAGCTACAAGGGCCATCGCGATCCGTAAGGAATCTTTTCTTGAAACAGGAGAAAATGTTTCTTGATAATCTATACCTTCCTTCTAAGTATATCCTTTAGCAACCAATCGGGCTTTATAACGTTCGATGTTTCCTTTTGGGTCGAGTTTAGTCTTAAAGACCCACTTGCATCCTACAGGTTTAGCACCCTTTGGTAATTCAGCAAGTTCCCAAACACCGTTTTTACACATGGAATCAAGTTCATCAATCATGGCTTCATTCCAATGACAAGATTTATGGCTATTCATGGCATCATTATAGGATATGGGATCGTCACATTTTCCTAAGTCAAGATCAACCTCATTTAAGTAGGTAATATAATCGTCAAAATCCGTGGGTCGTCTTGATCTTTGTGATCTCTTTAATGGTTGTTGCGTTTTTTGAGGCTCATTATTAATTTCTTGAGTATTCTCATTATATGGCATTTCAACATTTGTCTCTAAGTTTGTTGCACTTTCGTTATGAGACATAGGTTTAACATTGGAGTCTTCAAGTGGTGTATGTATCAAAATAGGCACATGTATTATAGGTTCTTCTTCACGAATCTCTTGAAGATCTATACCATGATTTTTTATACTCTCATTATTATTATAATTTTCAAGAAATTCAGCATGTTGTGTTTCTACTATTCGGGTAGTGTGTGACGGACAATAGAATCTGTATCCCTTTGACCGTTCAGGATAACTAATGAAGAAGCAACTTATAGTTTTCATATCAAGCTTTCTTAATAGGGGATTATACACTTTAGCTTCGGCCAGACAGCCCCACACCTTTAGATACCTTAAGCTAGGTTTCCTTCCTGTCCATATTTCAAAAGGAGTTTTAGGAACATATTTAGAAGGAACTCTATTTAGGATGTGAACAGTTGTTTTTAATGCCTTGGTCCATAAGAATTGAGGTAGATTTGTGTTTGCCAACATACTTCGTACCATGTCCATAAGAGTTCTATTTCTCCTCTTAGCCACACCGTTCTGCTGAGGTGTGCCCGACATGGTATATTGGTTCACTATCCCGTGATCTTTGCAAAAATCAAAGAAAGACCCGGGAACTTGACCCACATCCGTATGTCTACCATAAAACTCGCCCCCTCTATCTGATCTTACTATTTTAATTTTACGGTCAAGTTGATTTTCAATTTCGGCCTTAAATGTTTTAAACATTTCAAGTGATTCAAATTTCTTTTTAATCAGGTACAAATACATATAACGAGAATAGTCATCAATAAAGGTAATAAATGATTTATGTCCGCTTATGTCTGCGGGAAAAAGTCCACAAATGTTGGTGTGTATTAGTTCCAATAATCCAGAACTCCTCGTGGAACCTTTCTTATTCCCTTTTATCATTTTTCCTTTAATGCACTTAACACATTTATCAAAATATGAGAAATCGAGATTTGGCAATACTTGATCTTTCACGAGTCTTAACATTCTATCTCGTGATATGTGACCTAAGCGTTTATGCCATAACATAGATGAATTTTCAATATCTCGCTTTCTCTTATTCAAATTATCATTCACATTAAATGATAATAGGGATTTCGAAAATTGGTCGTCTAAACATAATCTAAATAGGTTTCCCTCTAAACAACCATAACCAACAATGTCGGAATTTAAGTAAATAGTAACTTTACCATCATTAAAAGTTAAAGCATATCCACAATCATTTAACTTAGGTACAGATACTAGATTCCGAGTAATGCTCAGCTCCATTCCCGACTTTAATCGTTCTTTGGTTTCTTTCCAATCTCCGGATTCTACGGAATTTGAAATGTGTACCATGGAACCAGAGTCAATCCACCATGTATTTAAAGGAACATTAATATTAAGAGATTCATAAATCATATAATTATAAACATTACCTTTTTTCGCTAACCATTCTTTAAATTTAGGGCAATCCCATTGGAAGTGCCCTTTCTTGTGGCAAAACTTGCAACGAGGAGTGCCCTTAAATTTACTTATACTTGAGCTTGTACTTGCACCTGTTTTTCGGACCTTAGAACTTTCCCCTTCTAGACTTTTACCCTTCCTCTTAAATGGAGTTGTAGTGGTGCATTAGCAACATCCGATTTTTCAATTTTAAGGTGCTCTTCTTCTTGCACACACATGGCGATTAGTTCGCTCATCTTCCACTTCTCTTTTTGTGTGTTATAGTTGATCTTAAAAGGACCAAATTGTACAGGAAGAGAAGTCATTATGAAGTGAACGAGAAAGCCTTCACTAATCTCCATATCTATGCCTTTGAGCCTATTTGCCATATCACTCATCATCATGATGTGCTCACGCACACCACTAATACCATCATATTTAGTAGTCAACATTTTGAGAATTAGAGTACTTGCATGAGCCTTAGAGGTACCTTAAACTGTTCCTCCATGGATTCTAAGTAGGTTTTTGCGTTGTCCGAGTCAGGGATGGCTCGCGAATAGCTACAGAGATGGAATTTTTTATTATCATGAGGGACAAGCGATTTGATCGCTCCCACTGATCATACACACGCTTTTGCTCTGCCGTACTTTTATCATTAAGTGCGGGAGGAGCATCAGTACGTAATGCATGATCAAGATCCATCACTCCTAAGGTTAATTTCACATAATCCCTCCAAGTTGAAAATTTTGTACCGGTCAATGGTTCAATCCCATAACGAGGAGTTAAAGTGGATGCTGAAATGATAGGGGTATCAGATGTATGCATAGATGAAAGTAAATGATCTAATTAGGATATAAATATAACATGAAGCATATCAGTACAAACATATAACCTATTATAAACACCAAAAGAATAGGTTTATAAGATATCTTGTCCGGTTATCAACCTTACGTTGGTTTGGTTGACAACCAAACAATTAGATATCCTTAATTAAACTAAGCATGCACGATTATCACATATCACCTTTGGGCGAAGATGTAATAAAAGAAAATTATGCTGAAAGTTCATCAATTAAATCACCAATCAAGTCGCCGTTGGGTTCATTGAGTGACAATTTAAGCAATTTATAGTATGGCATCATTAAACTTTGTTTTAAGTAATATTCCGTTGAACCGATTACTCAAGTCGACAATAAACGTTTTGAACAAATTATATATATATATATATATATATATATATAATTTTATAAAATCTAGAAAATAAATATTTGTATGACATTAAATGGTTATGTATATCACAGAATTAGCATAACATACCGTATATTTAAAGGGAAATAAAAAAACCCAATAATCTGTGATTACTCTGGTTTGTTGTGTGAACGAAGATGCATTAAAAGAAAACATAACATTTTTGCTTCTAGCTATTTTATCACACACTCAGTATGAAAACCACAAATTAATGAATTCATATATGTTTTTGTTTAAAGTATATTATTGCAAAGCATACAGACAAAATGTATACATATAATAGGAATCTAAGAATCTGTGATGTAGTCAACAAAATCACAGAAACCAACGAACCAAATAAAAATTTGTTTAATCTATTACCAACTTTTTATATATTCTTTATCAAAAGAAGAAGTGGGTTAATATTATCATGTTCACAAGAGAATACCACGATGTCATTCCAGATTTCAAGAATTGCAATTCAAAGTTTATCGTGCACTTAGAGTATCACGGCAGAAAATGATATTATCCAAATAAGATTATTTAGACCATGCTTTGGAAATCCGATTTTCACCGAAGTGCAGTTTCAAGAATATATGAATGATGATTATTTCTACGCATGTGATTCAAAAATTAGGGTTTTTACATAAATCAAAACCATGCTTTGATTGATACCACATGTTAATCAAATTAAACATAATCACAAGATTTAATCTCATAATCACTAATCAGTTTCATCAATCATAATTGATTTGAGAAATAAAGACTTACATGGAAATCCAATCTTGATTGGATTGTTTGTTGATAAAGATGAAGCCATTGTAGTAGTGTGATTCCGAAATCTTTATTCTCGTTATAATGATTCCTTCTTGATGGATTGATTGAGAGGACAAATTTTGGTGTTTTGGGAGAAAGAATTGTCTCCCATGAGAGAAGTCCCGTATGAATATTTTGAAGCATTTAAAGAGAAAAGAAATTAGACCTATAATGACGGTTACTTCCATCAAGTAACCGATTTTGTCATGATGGTATAGTTTAGGATATAAATTGTAAAATATATCAATTTCCACTATTTATTATATAAATGGTCCTTAGGCCACAATGAAATAGGAAATATTCCAACATTCTTCCACTTGGACTAGTGACCATTTATGATTAGGTTCAACATAAGTTTGGTTGAGTTTATACTCATGATACTTTGTACTTATACCATAGCAGAAAGATACATTCGTACGTGTCAATATCGACACGAGAATCCCATCAATCATACTAAGACATTTATACAGAGCATCATGATTATATCAAGCCAAAATCTCCAAAAACATAATGTGGTAAATATACAGTTGTCCATGAAATAACATAAGTGCGCACAATTCATAATTATAGACAAACTTTGAATAACATAAGAGGAAGTTATAATCAAGTGCTTGCCTTGTTAACATAAATTATAGTAAAGCAACATGCTAGAAATAAATTTATACAAGATCTCGACTTAAACCCATTTTGACGACATGTTCTTGAAATACTTTGGGTGGAAGACCTTTCGTCATTGGATCCGCTAGCATATCGTGAGTGCTAATATACTCAATACAAAGGTTGTTTTCCTCTACTTGTTCTCGTACAAATAAGTACTTTGTATCGAGATATAATCCAGCCCCACTTGAACTATTACTATTCGAAAAGCTCACGACGACAAAATTATCACAATATATCTTCAATGGCCTCGATATGGAGTTCACGATTTTGAGTCCTCCTATAAGATTTCTCAATAACATTCCATGACACGTTACATTATAAACAACAACATACTATGTCATCATAGTTGAGGTTGTCGTCAATTGTTGCTTATGACTCCTCCATGAAATAGACCCACCTGACAGCATAAAAATATATCCCGAAGTGGACTTTTTATCATCTTTGCATTTTGCAAAGTCAGAGTCGGAAAATCCAACCACTTCTAGATCATTCATTCTTTTATAAGTTAGTTTGTAATCTTTAGTCCCTTGAAGATATCGCAACACCTTTTTAGCGGTTTTCCAATGATCTAGGCCAGGATTAGATTGATACCTGCCTAGCATACCAACTATATAAGCGATGTCGGGATGTGTACAAACTTGAGCATACATCAAACTTCCAACTACAAAAGCGTAAGGTATTAATCTCATTTGTTCCTTTTCTACCTCTGTTTTAGGACTTTGAAATGACCCAAAAACATCTCCTTTTACTACAGGAACTATTAAGGGAGAACAATGCTGCATATTGTACCGACTAAGTACACGCTCAATGTACCCATTTTGGGACAATCCTAATGTCCCTATGGTACGGTCTTGGTGGATTTCTATTCCAATAACATAAGACGCTTCTCCGAGATCTTTCATGTCAAAGTGACGTGAAATAAAACGTTTTGATTCATGCAACAAATCAATATTATTACTTGCCAATAGAATGTCATCAACATAAAGAACAAGTATAGCAAAGTTCCTCCCACTCATCTTGAGGTATATACATTGATCCACTTGATTCTTATTGAAGTCATTTTTCTTCATGACTTCATCAAATTTTAAGTACCATTGACGGGATGCTTGTTTAAGACCATAAATTGACTTTTTAAGTTTACAAACAAGATGTTCTTGACCTTTAGCCTTAAAACCTTCCGGTTGAGTCATATAAACATCTTCATGTAAATATCCATTAAGAAACGCGGTTTTCTTGGAGTTCTCTTGACGAGATCCTCTCCTTTTCTTCAAATATTCAAGATAGGAAAATCGGAACGTTAATCAGGATGACGATTATTAGGACAACGTTATACATCATTTGGCGATCGAAGAATGTGAAGGCCTTTTCAGTTTCGATCACTCCAGTTCAGGACTTGGGTTTTGAGGTCCAATTGCAATCATTTTTGTAGGCTTCGAATCAACTAAAATATTTTGGTTTCTCTTGGTCGAAGTGGTGTTGTGCAACCTTTTAATGGCTCAGTGTGTTTTGGTTGATGTTTTGAGCATGTGGTCTTCGATTTTCTTTTCTTTTTTCTTGGGCTGTTGTTTTAGAGCTTCGGTTGCAATCCTCTATATATCACTTACAATATCATATTAATCAATAACAAGCTTATAATCTAACAATTAACTTATGAGTAGCATTAAAAAACACTAAAATGGCTATACAAATTGAAAAATCGAAAACAAATCTTAAAACTTCAATCATGAGGCAAAAAAAAACCGTAAAAAGACAAGTTTGACCACTTGAGTCGTGGCCAATGGACATGTTAAGTTTATAAATGTTGAGTAAAAGTTGTGGTCGGAAATGGCGACTAACGGATTCCATGGTGGCAATACTCGATCCCCAGTTTGGGACTTCATATATATATATCTCTTTAATATATTTATTCATATTCTTTTATAAAATTTTATTCAAATAAAAGATTTATATGAGTCAAAAACAGTCAAGCTTTCATGGTCGCAAATATTGTGAATCTTGGGTTGCTTTTATTCTCTATATTTTTTTATAATTTCATTCATTTATCTATATCTATATTATATTATATAGCAAAGATAAAAAACTCTTAAAAACAATTGTTAAAGCTTAATATACCGTTATTTAATACTAATTACTTAAAACCTCTTAAAAACAACCATTAAAGCTTTATGTACTACATTTAATATTATTTATTAACTTTCAATCATTATCTCTTACCATTTTAACTTCCCTAAATCACTCCTCACTTCAATTCCTAAAATCACCCCCTGCATAATTAAATAATGATAAAAATCAAATTTTAAATATAAAACATCTAAAATATAATTAAGAAAATCTAACAGAATATTTAATGTTTATTTAAAAAAACATTATAGTATTAAATCTAAAATAAATTACATTATTATTAAACTATCGAAGAAAACTCTTAAAAACAAGCTTTTATGCATTAAGTACTGTTTATTGATACACACACTTAAAATTCAAGATTACAAGAATGATGCATGAGTACAATTTTCTAAAGCTATATGTTTGAATTCATAACTAACTAATAAACATAATTGAAACAAGATAAAAATTTCAATTTAAATATAAAGAATTTAAAATATATAAGATAATCATTGAATTCTAAAAAAATACTTAACTTTTTTATATAAAAAACATTATATTATTAAGTCTAAATTAAAAAAATTATAAAAAAAAACTCATTATCACTTTCTTAAAACCATTCAAAATCGTACCGTAAATTGACAAAAAATAAAAAGAAAACATTAAAATCATGATGTATCTTGTTGTATTGTGAGAGTACGCTTCTAGTTTATTTAAAAGAACAATTATCCGGTCCATGGGGCTTCTATAAATTATAGGATTTTATATCCGTTTAGATCTAAAAATATAATTGAACTCGTGCTTGAAATGGAAAGATATTTATGAGTCTGTGTAGTCCTTAGTGAAAGCTTCATTTTGACATTCAACACGTATAGAGAAATTGATCAACAAAATAATGAGTAAAGGATAGGTGTTGGGGAGTGGGAAATGCAAATGGGTTTCTGTTTCTCATAGTCGTGGAAAAATGAAACTTTTGTGGGTTTATAATTGATTCCATGGTTGGATGGAGTAAGATTTGTCGACTGTATGAATAAATATCTTTTGTCCCAAAATCTCATGTCTCATTCTTATCCGACCAATGAAATTAAGACACATCAGATTTTATATATTTTTTTATTTTACTTAATTCAAATTTATATTCTCTATACGATGACGTGTATTCATGTGATTGGTGGACATGAATGTGACATGATAATTTAGGACAAAAGATTTTTATCCGAAGGAAAGACTCTCCACGTTCGTACACAGGGGTAGGGGTGTTCGCGGTCCGGTTTGGACGGTTTAACCCCTCAGACCACAAACCAAACCGCAAGTGAAATTAAGACACATAAGAATTTATATATTTTTAATTTTATTTAATTCAAGTTTATATTTTTTTTCAGATAATATGTATTCATGTGATTGTTGGACATGAATACAACATGATAATTTAGCATAAGAGATCTTTATTCGTATATAGATAAATGGAAATGAAAAATATTATCCACTTGTACCATGCAATGCAGAGTAATTAATTGGTATTATTATTTTATGGGGCGGCGCTAAGGAAACAATAAGGTAAGAGAATTTAGGAATCGAAAACGGATATAACACTTTTTATGATTGCCAAGCCACTTGATAAAAATGGGAATTTAATAACAAAAGGGCATCAAAATACTTTTGGTTATCATTCTTATTATAATATATATATATATATATATATATATATATATATATTCTATATGTCTCTTTTCATAAGATATAAGAAAGTAGTTGGTTTAAAGATATATATTCTAGAAACAAAGCTTCTTGTAAGCAAAGGTGTAAGGTGATTTTGTCCGAATACAAGGTAGGTTCCAAGTTTGAACCCATCACATTTCCCGCTTGTCTCTGTTGTTGAGTGAATCAAATAATGCTTTCTTACATTGAAATATAATATTACATTGTAACTGTTTTTTTTTTTTTTTTGCTATGATCTAATATTAAATTTTAGAAAAAAAAATGGTTATGTAAGACTAAAACTGTGAACATTCAAATTATTAACCAAAAAATAATACTACAAATTTGTTATGCTTTTGAACTATATGAACTAATAAAAGCAACCCTTTAGATTAGTAATATGACACTATACACCAACATAAACATGATTTCTTTATATTAGTTAAAAACTAATTTTTACATATAATTAATATTAATAATTTAATATGTAGTGGATGGGAAGGAAAAATGATAAAAATGTTTAAATGCAAATTATTTTTTTTATCTATACTATATTATTAAAGTTCTATTACCGTTCTTGAAAAAGGTGGTTTTTGGAAATCGGTTTTTGGAAATCCAGGTTTGTCGGTCTTCTTCCCCCCACGTCCTGCATGACCCTCCTCTCTTTACTATACTGTACCAATGAAACCATCCTCCAACGATGCAATCGTCCGCTCTGCTTTTCCAAGGTAGGCTTTCCTTCTTCCTCAGTTTTGATTATGCATCGATTAAGGTTTATTCTTCTTCTTCTTCTTCTTCTTAAGTATTCTTTCTGCATCGATTTGGGTTTCCCATTTGTTTTAGCGTTTGAAATTCTGGATCAATGTGTAGAAAATTCGGTTGTCAGGCGTTTGGGATTTCTAAATCAGGTTTTTTTGTTGGGTTTTTTCTTCTTCTTCAATTTTGATTATGCATCGCATTGGGCTTCTTCTTCTTCTTCCTTCCTCCCTCCTCCCTCCTCTTCTACAGTTAATTTTACTTTAATTGTTGGTACTGTTTTTATTGATTTTGCCCTAATTTAATCTATTGTAGTTATTGATTATTATCTGTAGTTGTTTCTTCAAATTTGGGGGAAGTTCAAATTTTTGGCAATGCAAAAACATGAGTTTTGATGGTTGGATGAAGTGTGTTGGCCTGTGAAATTGAGTTCCAGGTCAAATGCAATGAAGTTTGTTTGTTCCTATTTAATGTAGTAAGGAAAATTTTCTTTCAGTCAATGTAAGGAAGTTTCAAATTTCGTATTTCTGCAATGAATGGTAGAATTTTTATCGTAACTATACCATTGTCATGGTTGTAAATAAACCCAAGCTCTGATGCCAGAGTTGTTGTAAACTGAAATTCAAATAAATAAACTCTTAGTGTTTGGGAGCAATTTTCGCCCACTTGATTGAAGGCGAACTAATGGCTTATAAAGCCTTACAAGACAAGAAAACAAGAAAAAAAAACCCATGTTTTGCACTAAGAACGTAGTATCCAGTTACAGAAAGAGTCAAATCCTACTTAGTTTATTAATTAAAGTTTGAATAAATCAAACTCAACTTTAACATAAACACTTTTTTTGTTGATAAATTAACATATACACTTAAACCCAACAAAACCATGGTTCTGTGCAACATGACAACATCAAAATTGATACGTTGTACTTCCACAACAACAACTGATAAAATGACTCGGTGTTAAATTTGACATGAACAGTGTTAGGTTGACATTAAAATGTTGTGTGTAGCTCTCTTTCTAGGACGTGGGATATTATTTTCTGGAGGCAACTTGGTTCTTGGCTAAAGAAAGGTCTTAATAATTTATATCTTGTGCCTTCTTAGATGAAACAATTTACTTGGTAGTCTTGCGATAGTACAAGTATTGGATAGTTTATTATCACTTGCGAGATTTAAACAAAAATACTTCAAGGAAGTTACGTTGTTTGTTTTAATTCTATGGCATGATGTTTTGATATGTTTGTTCTGAATGGTTAAGAAATGAATCATTTGCTTTTTTCAAAACCTTGTATGGATTGGTTCTATGTACCTTGTATAGTTTTCTTTTAACATTAGACAACCTAAACAAAATAACGGTGTGGTGCAAAAGACTGAGCCATTACAGGTTCACCGAGGTGGAAGGACAATATAACCTTACCTTCTCCAAGACAAGTGAAACATCATTTCCTAATTAGAATATATAGCCCCAGTGTGATATGAAAGATGGTTTACCCTGCAGCTCAAAACACAAATGACTTGAGTATTGACTACTGACTATATTACTGGAATGGAAAACATTCCTCAAAGAGATGTCCTAAATATTTTTAACATTAGACAACCTAAACAAAATAACGGTGCAGTGCAAAAGACTGACAACTGAAGTAAAACCAAGTGATAGGGACACTGTAAAATGCTCAAATTAACAAAGAAAACTAAGAACAAACTAGCATTAGAGAGGATAGAACTCTCCCATATAGAACCCACTAATTTTCTGCATACCTTCATTCTCCCACCTCCCTCCTATTTACTAACAGCCATAACAGACTCAATACCAAAACTACCCCTTCTAGAATATGCATCCTACTAATGAGCCACTACATAGATGTTGAAGATGTTTCACTTGCTTCTTGATCTGGCACCTCCAGATTGCTCTTAGCTTCTTCTTCACTTTTCGAAAACTCATCTTGCTCTTCAATACCACTTTCTCCCCAGTCTAACACGTAAAGTTTTTTTTCCCTTCTGCGTCCTCCCCCAATTCCAAACTTTAGCAACTCCATTTCCTACCAAGCTCTGATGCCAAGTGCAACTATGAAAAAACTTGATCATTTGCTCTCATTCTTTATGCATTCTGGTCGTTTTGGGGTTGCCTGTAAACTTATGCATTCATAAGCCAGTGGCTTCACACCAAACCGCCATTGTCAGTCGTGATCAAAATTACTCGATCTGCCAAGTCAGCCTGGGGCCTTTTTGGAAATCCATAAGCTTCACAGATCTCTTGTAAATTCTTATGCCATCCAAGTCAGCCTCCCAATTCCATCATCTGGTTCAGTTGTGCTTGGTCGTCCAGTTCAGTCTAATCCAGTTTTGGAACATTGACACCCTCTTTACCTTTTTCTTCTTCTCGATTCTTGGCCTGATCACATTCTGAGACTGTCAACATTGTATTTCAATCTGAAGTGTTTGGATAGAGTAATTCTGCACCTTATTTTCCTGTTGAAGTCGTGTGTTATTTTGTATTTCCTGCACATTGTGTTATTTTGTATTTCTGATTTTTTTAATTGGGAAGATGCTGGAATAAAGGAGAAATGAGGGAGTCATTAGGTCCAGCAAGGTTACTGTGCCTAACGGTATGCATGTTATTCATAGCTTGCCCTGTTCTGGTTCAGCACTTGTTGGTGCTATAGTGGCTCTTCGAGCCAGATCCAGGTTATGTTTTCATGTTTGTTGTTAATTTATTATATTTAGCAACTTCTAGAGTTGGTAATGATCGATATTTTCAAACTTAAGGAGTGTTGGACTTGCGAAGTAGCATAATGTTATAATTAAGGTTTTATCATATATAAAAAAACCAGTTTTGTTGGGTTACTGGAACATGAAAACGGTGCAAGGGAGAAGTCGGTTGTTTAACAGGGACGAATGGAGGACGTCTCTCTGGAGCTTGCTTCCGTTGTCCACGTGTCATCTATGGTATCCCTCTTCCTTTCAACCTAGAGAGAGAAACACAAACACATAAATATCATGTTGAGAGAGAAATTGAATTTCACCTTCTTTATTCATCCAATTTCATGAAATTTGAATTTAATTTTGAATTGAATTGCTTACATTCATTCATGCTTTAATCAATGATGGCTGCTTCGATACGCATGACGTAATCCATCTCTTTGTTATGATATTCCACGGTGTTTCTTTCGTTTCTTCTTCTGATCCTGCGCAATGGCATTATTCGATTGATCAGTTCCCTTTAGGTTTGGATTTACTTCGATTCATTTCATTTGTATGATATTGTGTTATCAAGTTTTTCAAAGTCTTATGTGAATGTATGTATAAAATTGATCAGACACTTTTTTCCTTTGAACGGTTTTCAGATTGGGTACGGGGATTATTTATTTACATGAATTGTACTTGATTTGATGGTTTGAGTTTTTGAAAGGGTTTTGATTTGGTGAAAATTATAGGATGCTAATTTTGAATGTGAAAGGCATTTTCAGTTGCATGTAATTGATTTTTTGTTGATGATTTGTGCCATTTAACATCAGCATTCTATTGTCTGAAAAATAAGGAAAATCAAGCAAAATGAAGCAACATTTTACTAAGGGCCTTTAAGTGGATAATGATGTACGGGTAATGATGGGGTGTATTCATTTGTTATAGATTACATGACACACTTTCAAGAGTCTAAGGTAGACTAATGCAACCATCAATCTTTATTACGAAATTTTGATATGTTCATACCCAATTGAAGTTGTAGAGTAGTTTGTTTGATACAAAAAGGAGACACCCAGAACCAAATGAGCCTTTAATGTGTGCACACATTATTTTCTTCTAATGAGCTCTACCTTCTTGTATCAGATAAAACATGCAATTCTTACATAGAGAAATGCCCTTACTGTATTTAAAGGAACAACATGGAGTCGAATTCGTTATCATGTCCATTTCTTTTTGCAACGAGGAAGTCACCAACAAGCATGAATTGGCAATGGAGTATGCCTTCTCTCACCAAGTACGTTTTGCATGTTAATCATAAAGCTTTAACTTGTTAGGATATGCTTATATTTAAACAAGTTGTTTTTGTTGTTGTTTTTTTAATATTTGATATAATGACTATTTTTCAAATAAATTATACAAAATGATTGATTTTTATAAGCTTCAACCTTCGTATTTTTCATTTGGCTTTCGTGATAATATTATACTTGCAAAGGTTACGTTTTTTTTAAGATAGCTTTACAAGAATTACTGTGATAACGTGTGGTAGTGTTTCTTGACGTGTGTTTTTATCGTAGTTGTTTACAGGATGTGAAACCGTCACAAGGGATCAGTTGGGTACATGTGCACCAGATATGGATGGATGGATCAACAACGAGCGATGGCAAATATTGGTTTCTTTAAGGTTATGGCCCGTCTATGAGGTATCTTAGATACAATATGTTGTATCGAAAATAAAGATAGCAAGTCAAATCTTTATATCAGTTTTGATCATTCATACATTATCCCTGATGGAGGCTGATCTGTTCTGATGAACTTGTTGTTATTCAATATGATACTTGTATACATGAATGACATTTTTCGGGAAAACTTGTTTACATGCCGCTGCATCGCGCGGGTATTTGACTATTATTATTTGAAAACTACTAACTTTTAATAAATGTAGTGGATGGAAAGAAAAAATGGTTAAATACAAATATTTTTTCTATATTATTTAAAAACTAACTATTAAATATTATTAAATTAATGTGTAGTGGAGATATGTAATGGAGAGAAAAAAAGTGACCACTAAGCTAATGCATCACATATATTCTTAGTATGTCATATATGGTATTTGTGTCAAAAATTGGGGGGGGGGGGGGGGGGGGGGTCCTTGAAATAGGGTTTCATATGGAGAACGTTGAAGTTAGGGGAATATAAAATTTCTTTTCACCCAAAAATAAAATTTCGCACGCAATATAAATTTTGTTATTTTTTTTACTATGAAAACGAGTAGCATTTGTCTTTTCATCAAAAAAATAAAATTTCTTTTAAAATGTAAGAAAATATTTTTTTTAATTTCATTTTATTATAAAATTTCTCACGCAATCTAATATTGTGATGAAACAGAATGAATTTGTGGATTACAGATTTTTTTGGATGATAGATTTCATCAGGTTCATCGTGTTAGCATTATTGTTTCATAATGAAAATAGATTCATCAGGTTCATCGTGTTAGCATTATTGTTTTATAATGAAACATGATGAATTTGTGCCATTTTTGTTAATTTTCCAATTTTGTTTCATTACCTGTTCAGTAGCATATCCGTATATGAAAATAGATTAATTAGGTTCATCGTGTTAGCATTATTGTTTCATAATGAAAATAGATTCATCAGGTTTATCGTGTTAGCATTATTGTTTCATTATTACCATATATAAGCTAAATTAAAATTAAATAATTTACCTAAATTAAATATCTCATTTTTAAATTAATCAATGATTATTATTACCATATATAAGCTAAATTAAAATTAAATAATTATTAATATAATAATAATAACAGTTACCATATATATTATGAAATAATGTAAAAGACAAAAATAACATTTTCAATTAAAAAAAAAATTCACTGATTGGTTGATTTCGGTTTCCAAAGTTTCAAATATAATACTGGTTTCCAATTGATCGCTCCCCTATATATATATATATATATATATATATATATATATATATATATATATATACATATAAAATACATTTTACTTAACCGAACAAACTAATGGAGGCTTGTTCGTGTTCGTTCATTAAACTTAATCAAACAAATGAATGAAAACGAACGGTAAAAGAACGAACTATTTTGTGTTCATATTCGTTCGTTAAGAAAATGTGTTTGTTCGTGTTCATTTACGTTTGTTCGTCAAGATGCTAAATGAACACAAACAGACGAACATAAATGAACGAACACAAAGAACAAAAAACAAGATCATTAATCATCATTATTCTACAATTTTATGTAAATTACTAAACCGCCCAACCCGTCCAACCGGCCATAACCCACAAGGGTTGGGTTGGGTTATACTTTTGAATGGGTTAGACTGGGTTGAGTTTTTCCAAACCGTTATAATTGGGTTGAGTTGTAAAAATGTCTCAAAACGCCCAACCCAACCCATGTACACCGCTAGTTGAAGTTATCAATAATAACTTCTTTGTCCAAAAATATATTGGCATTTGTCCGTTATAAGGAACTCGAAGAAGCTATCAAAAGGTTAAACAATTATTGGATTTTGAATAATGGATATTACTTCATCCTAACAACAAGTTGTTTTTCAAACATTTTAGAATTAAATGTAAATTTGTTTTTTTTGTAGTTTACCTAAATTAATGAGTATGTTAAAGGAAAATCCAAACAGAACAATAATATATGGAGAGAATGAATCTGTGATTCTCATTAATCAAAAGCCCTTTAAATAGGGATGAGTTACAAGTAGATAGTTATGAGATATTTCAGTTCTAATCTAATTCTGATATACTTATCTCTATCGTTATATCATTTAGACGATGACACACTTATCCTACAACACTCCCCTTGTGCCAAGTTAAAGGAGTGACGGTGCATAGTTGTTGCCTCGTTAAAACCTTGCGCCAAAATAAAAATCCAGTGGCAAAAAATAAAAGTCTGACGAAGGAAAGTGTACAACGCACCAATTTCTTTGCAATACATAGACTAATCCTTCAGTCTAGTTTTCTCTTAGATTCATACATTAATCTTGAGTTAGGAAAACATGATGCTATATAAATCGTTGCCTCACTAAAACCTTACACCAAGGAACAAAACCTAATGGGGAAAATAAAACATTGGTTGAAGAAAAGAGCGCAACATACCAATATTACAAATATAGTAGACCCCCCCCCCTTTGTCTACTACCCCCCCTGATTCGTGCATTAATCAAAGGAGTTTGGAAAACATTTGCATTTACTTTCTACATGTTTCCCAATATATGGTTTTAGGTAATGACTTGGTAAAATATGTCACATTCTTTTGACACCTTACTTGATTCACTTGAATCTAAAGGAGAGTCTTTTATTGCTGATTGTATAGAAACTTAAACAGAATATGCTTTGTGTTATCACCCTTGATGTATCTTATGTTCATTTCTTTGATACATGATGCATTATTTCCATATATGCAAGTAGGATACTGGTTGAACCCAAAATTACTAGCTCCTCTAATATATGTAATGAGAGTCCTTAATCATATACTTTATTTAATTATCTCATGGAGCGTAATATTCTTTGAATAGTTCATGGAGGTAGTTACAAGGGTTTGCTTAGCTTACTTTCAACCAATCTGAGTGTTCATTGTGGTAATTCCTTATCCAGTTTGAGAACAACCTTTCTATGAGTCAGACATATACCTAATATCAACAAACACATACCAAGACATTGTTTGGTGTTTTTCTATAAGAGTTAGTACTTTTGTTGCTTATATTTAAGTAGGTATTGAAGTTCCATTATCAATCCCATTTTTCTTTCTATAGAGAAAGTATAAGCCCATGTCAATGGTTCCAAAAGATTAATTTTGATATCATTCAAATGACTTTGCGTTAGCGCTGAGATAAATCTAGCTAGCAAGTTCATTGAGAAATATAATATATGGTCAAGTGTATTATGCTAAGTACGATAATGCGCATATTGTACTTATATAGGGAATTCCAGCTCCTATCATTTTTCGTCATCATCCTTTAGACGAAATGGATCTTTCCTTATATCCGACACTTCGACCGATCATGGGAGTGCTAACCGGATGCGCTTTGTCCATATTAAAATTGTCTGATTATTTTCTGGACATGTGCGATCGGTGAATTAATATTTTACAAACTCGGTGTCCTAGCTCAAATATCTAGACAAAACCAAGTTTTCCCAAGATATTTCCTCTCAAAATTAGATTTCAAGTAGCTTGTGGGTTCTCTTATTTCATCAATAGTGTCTATTATGTTTATAACATTGACATATAGAACTACTTTGAAAACCTGGAACTTGTTTTACATAATAAATACGCAAGGGAACAGTTCATCGTTCTTATATATCATTTCCCAATCAAGTATTCCATTAGGCGGGTATACCACATCCGCTTATATTGTTTTAATCTATAAAGTGTGCGTTTCAATTTTATTGCAAACGCATTTCGTGGTTTAGAGTTACTTGATTTTGGTAATGTAATATCATCAAGCACTTTTATATATCTCTAAATCTATATCTCCGTAGATATATGTGGTAACCACATTCATGAGCTGCATTTCCAGTCCTTCGGAAACTACTAGGCTAACAAATTATTCGGTTGTCATAACATCCATCATGAGAGAGTAAGTCTCCTCGTGGTCAATCTAGTGTGTTGTGAGAAACCTTGCGCCAAAGGAGAGCCTTACATATTAGGACTTCATTATTCTCGTTATGCTTTCTGACAAAGACTGAGTTATGTCCTATGGGCTTTACACTTGGTAGGTAACACTACCAGACCAAATACCCGATCATTTGTCAAAGAATATAATTATTTCTGGATTGTTTCTTTACATTTAGGTGAATATGCTCTTTGTTGATATTATTCAACTGAGCCTGGTTCGATGTCGTCGTGCTCGATCATCTTATGAGCCATCGTATATGCGAATTCATCAATGATTATATATGATCTGTCTATCGACTCATATGTACTCTCATAGTTCATTTGAAATTAAGATTCATCTCTATAAACAATATTAACTTCGGAGCGTCCTCTAGTGACGATTCATGGACATAATTATAATTAGAGACAATCTCATGAGAGTTTTGTGTATTGATGATAAATGGATGTGCCTAACTATTCTCTTCCTTTAGAATAGTATCCATCGAACCAATTAGCTTCCACCACTTTCATTTGGTAGCTACGACCTCAATCACAACTCCACTATGTGTGATTGCAACGCACTTTCCAATGGCGTTGTGCCCCTGTTGGGGACTTTTTAACCTTGCGAGTATATTTGCAGCTCGTATATGTGATCTTGTCACTTTTGGAATAATATTAAACGTATCAAGTATCAAGTCTGATTCGTTTGACTTCAACATTACGTTGTGAAGTTTTGAGGATCAAAATGAGACAGAGTGGAATATTCAATGACACTTACTGTCGTTCCCATGGAAAATCCTTTTTCCTATCTCCCCCTAACCATCGTTGGCCACCTCCGCCTCTTCCTCTATTATAACCTCTTTTACCACTGTACACTACCATGGTCGACCACCGATACCTCTGCCATATCAACCACAACTACCTGCTGCACCACCACTATCCACTATCACGTCTTTCAAAGGTACCATCATTCACCAACCATCCATCGCCTCTATCTTTACCTGTCGCTGCAACTATGCTTCCTCCAAACCATAAAGATCTTCTAAATTGAATCAAATATTATATTTTCTTTGTATGAATCGAATTTTTTCGAACTATTATCAATTATTTCAGATATCTTCGTTCAAATTTCATACTATTGTTTTTGTATGTATTCATATGTATGAAAGTGTGTAAATAATAAAAATGTTTTTAATTGAATTATTTAAAGATATATATATATATATATATATATATATATATATATATATTGTCATTTATAACTTGTATATGAAATCTAAAATCAACAACCAAGTTTTAGGGAAACTTGTCCAGTCCTGTTCTATCCAGTCATAGTCGTACCAAACACAAGACAAACATTTATAAATCACAATCTCACACGATAAATTAATTTAGAACGGTCTTAGATTTTTATATTGTGTCCGTTGAAAAAAAAAGGCGCAAATGATCGCCTATACATGTGAGACATCACATGGACTTCGTTATTTAATACACACACACAAAGGAATCTCCGTATCCACCGGAGTTTTCGTATCGGAAGGTGTCGGAGGGAGGAACAGTGGCTTCGGAGATGAAGCAAAAGAAGATCATGAGGAAGCAAAAGAAAGCAGTAGCAGCCATCGTCATGGTTATTGGTAAGTATGTGTGTGTGTTATGATATTTTGTAAGATAAGGCGTATACATATATTTATAGAAAAAATAATGTGATTGCTAAATGCATATATTTAATATTAATAATATAAAAATGTATTATAAAATCACTTTTTCTATTATATTTTGAGTATGGATTTTATCTTGGAATAATAGTCTAGATAAAAAATGGATTTATACAGCTCACAACCACTTGATATTGAGATTAAAAGATCGACATAATTCAAAGGTCCCAATTCGATTATATACAACATTATAATTTAATAATTATACATATATATATAGTTGGGTTCTGATAAAAAATTGAGTTAAGAATAAGAAGTAGTTATCAACCATTGGATGAGAAATGAATACACATTAGGATGAGATCATCCACCGAGATAAGATTTTTAGTTTTCTCTAGATTTTTATATGATTCCACTAGTCAACTTTTCCAGCATAGGTTGGGGATAACATTTCATGTGATTATTACTATTTTTTAAAAGTATATATAAAATGCAAAATAAAATTCACACACAACATGAATTAATCAACTTGCGTTGCCTTTTTTTGACGATCACAAACCATGGCTATGTATTAAGAAAGGCCTTCATTCAATAATTACTTGATATAATTGTTTTATAAAGGAAAATTCAAACGAAAACGATAATTATTTAAGAAAATAAAAAAAACAATAAATCATGTATAAAATTATATGTGATTTTACATTAACCAGGAAAAAACGAACGTGAGCGACTTAATTTTGTACGTGAATCATATATGATTTTGTATTGATTTGGCCGTTATCGTGTTTTCTTAAATAGATATTGTTCTCGTATGAATCCACCTCTTCTTTTATATACAACTTGTTAAGTTGTTTACCTATACAATCAAGGACGTACCCACTCAATAGTACTGTTTTGTTCCTTCGTCACAATGTAACAAGTTATAAGGTTGTGGAATGTGTCACCGTATCATTTTATTGTGTACTAAGGTGATATTTTAAAACTACAATGATGACATAAAGTTCTCTTGGTAGAGTTGGTTTGAATGTTCTTTCTTCCACCAAAGACGTGGGTTTGAATCCTATTTGGGTCAATTTCTTAGTTTTTAGCTTTTAATTTCATATTTATTATTTTTCTAGAAATATTTGTAATAATGGATAGAACACAAACCCTCATAATGGAAAAACAAGAAACTAACCAACAAATCAATAATGATTTTATGAAAATATCCATATATTTGATTTTTATAGTCAAATTATATTACCACATAAAAAAAATTCTTATGTCTTCCCTAGACACAATATAATGTAATGTAAAGAAGTTTGTAAGCAAAAAATTGAAAACTAATAAAGTTATTTATTTATAAAAAATACGAAATTTGTGATAGAGTAAATTAGAAACTGTCTTTCATGTTGTAGCTCAGTGGTAAGATAACATCCTGAGGGGGGTCAGTGGATGGTATCCCTGACTACCCAGGTTCGAACCCCGTGGTGAGCATCCTGTGACATCCATGATCATGGTCTACCACATAGTGGTACCCTTAATTGGGTTGGATCGTGATCGACGGGGATTAGTCGGGTGACACCCTTAAGTGGGAGCCCGGATACCCCGAAAACGTGTGCGTGTGTTAACTTGTCGTTCAAAAAAAAATTAGAAACTACTACAATCTTTAATATATATTTATACATAAATTGGTAAATATATATATATATTTTTTCTCTCAATTATATTTATTAATTTTTTTTAAGTGGAAAAATGGTGAGAACCCATGCACCATTAGTTTTTAATTTTTAATACTTCATAAATTTAATAGTTTTAAGTGGTTTACCAAAATGGTATATACTCCTTCATAGATAAAAAGAAGTGAAACCAAAGTTTTATACTCATCTTATAGGCATGATATCTATTTTATCGTTGGTTACTTTACTAATGTGAGACAAATGTTCATGTTTTTTAATTAATGCATTATTAATTTATATTTAATGCTTAAATGTTGTATTTGATTTAACACTTATTAATAACTAGAAACGTACTCGCGCAATGCAGCGAGATACATCACAATTTTAATGTTTTATTTTATTTTTTTGTCGATTTACAGTACGATTTTGGATGTTTTTTTGAAAGTGATAATAATGTTTTTTTTTTTATAAATTTGTTTAATTTAGACTTAATAATATAATGTTTTTATATAAAAAAAATTAAGTATTTTGTTAGAATTCAATGATTATCTTATATATTTTAATGACATCTAGAAAAAATAACCAATTACATATTTAATAATATAATTAAAACAAAATTATAGTAATATAATATATTAATTAATAGGGATAAATGGAAAGGTCTGCATAAAAGGAAGACTCTGCACATACCAAATTGGTGGTTGTTAGAAGTCTGTAGTACTAATATGTATCTTGTGCTTTGATACATGTAAATTAAGAGATTTTTAAAATGTTGCATAAAATGATGGTACCTTGTGCCTAATAACTTGTTTTTAAGAGTTTTTTATGTATGTTTTATAATATAGTAGAAGTGTACTCGTGCAATGCCGCTAGATACATCACGATTTTAATGTTTCGTTTTATTTTTTTTTGTCGATTTACATTACGATTTTGGTTGGTTGTGAGAGATTGATAATGATTTTTTTTTTATATAAATTTGTTTAATTTAGACTTAATAATGTAATGTAATTTATTTTGGTTTAAAAATATAATTCTTTTTATAAAATATTCTGTTAGATTTTTTTAATTATATTTTATATTTTTATATTTAAAATTTGATTTTTATTCTATATTTAATTATGCTGAGAGTTATTTTAGGGGAGTTATATTTAATTATGCTGAGAGTTATTTTAGGGGAGTTAAAGTGGTAAATGATTTTAGGAGAGTTAAAATGGTTAGAGATAATGATTGAAAATTAATAAATAGCATTAAGTGTAGTACATACAGCTTTAATGGTTGTTTTTTAAGTAATTAACATTAAATAGCTGTACATTAAGCTTTAAGACTTGTTTTTAAGAGTTTTTTATGTTATCTTTATAATATAGTATAGATTATAGATAAAAAAATATATTTAAAAATTTTATAATCGTTGTTCAATTTATTTTGTCTTTCATTTTTTATGGGTATGAAAAACTAATTTGTTTGTCTTGACAAACAAATTTTAGGAGTAATTATAGAAATGGTCTTACAGGTTCATTAGTTTGATTTTGGTATCTACAATTCGTTCGTTACAATACGGAAAACCATATGGAATGAGTTTCGTGTTTGTTTTGGATCTTCCCATCAATGGTTGTTAACTTTCTCAGACATATAAAGTCCCCTTAAATAATGTCAATACGGTCATATTACCATAGAAATTAACATGATTAGCTGACAACAAATGGCTTATTATTATTTTGACTCACCAACACCAACTACCGTCACAAAATCCAATACCCATGCATTTGAAAATCAAGAATTTTAAATCAAAATACAAAATTCATAATTCATGTAAACTCATTGGAAATTTTCAAACCACAATAAAATATATTAAATCAAACTACAATCAAAACTAGTGTTCAACCATTAAGGCTATGTTTGGCAAACTAACTGATAATCTAGTTGGTATATAATAAGCTAGTTTTTCAAAACACTACTATGAGTAGTTTTTCAAAACACTACTATGAGTAGTTTTTCAATAAGCTAGCTTATAAGTTAGTTTATGGTCATCCAAACATGTACCAAAAAAAAGCTAGCTTATAAGCTATCTTTTTTTTTTTTTGCCAAACAATACCTAAGCAGAAGGAGATGCACAAATAGATGCAATTTCAACTACTAGCTAGTGCAGTGGTGATTTCAAGGCGAGCATAAGTATTATCCAATATTTTGGTCAAATAAATCACTAATAGGCTCAAAAAAGATGCAGATTCAACTACCCACTTTGAACTTCGTTGGGATTGGATGAATCAACGGGGGGTGGGGGCGGGAGAGATAGAGATAGAAATGGAAGGAGAAATGTGTTTAACGGTGAAAATAAAGAAAATAATATAAAACGACTATTTTATTCTTGAGTGTCAGCCACGTGGGAAGAGTTAAGAGGAGGAAGGATGAACAAAATTAGCGGGATTGACATATATGAAAAGAAATCTTGTACCACCAAGATCGTATTTTTGTAATAATATAACTTATAGGAATCAAAACCAAACCAAACCAAACTAATGGATTATGAATACCGTTTTAATAATTTATTCTAATCGCAATCCATTATCTATCGTAGAAAAAACATTTATTTATTATAAGATGGCTAAATGGCTAATTATTGACAAACTTTAATCATTCAACGAATAATCATGTTCGATGATATAAAAATGATTGTACGAAAACAAAATAAGATATTATGTATTAATTTTTAGGAAAAGATAAAGAAATAAATACTAATTATGGACCAATCCTTATGTAAACGGATCTTTAAATTTTTTTACATTTTTGCTTAAAAGAAATGTAATTTTGTTACTACCAGTATTTTCTTTGATAAAAATAATACCATTTTTTACATGATATATTTAAATTATACGACCGCAAGAAGGATATGTGTGCTTTCAGAAACAAAACTCCAAGGTGGCATCGACACCTGTACATTGGTGCTTGAAATTTCATCCGCGAACAACTTCCGGTGAGAAACCCTGTATGATCCTCGAATCGTTAGCTTATCTGTAAATTCCAAATATCTCGAACCAATATGTACAAAGATTTATATTCGATTAAATTCCTTGATTGTTCCTCTTGCACATTTTATTTAACCGATTTCTGACACATCTTCAAATCGATATCATAAGCATTTACCTGGTAAATTATTGCATACTGTTAAATATCTGTTATTAAAATCCAATCTTGATAATCTTAGGGGGAGTTTGGTTCGCAGAATATTTTTTGATGGAATGGAATATGTCAAAAAAATTTGACTTTGATGGAATTGGAATGGAATGTTGTCAGGTTTGACCACCTGTTTGGTTGACAGAATTGGAATGAAATCTGTTAAATGAATTGAAATTTTTCTGTTTGGTTTACAAATTGTAGCTTCAGAATTGGAATGGAATTTTGATAAATGACCAAAATACCCTTTTTAATTATTTTAATTTTTTTAAACAAAAATTACTTTAATAAAATAGTCATTTAATGCCGAGAGAGAGAGAGAGAGAGAGAGTGAGATGGAGAGAGGGGGAGGGAGAGAGAGAGAGAGGAGAGAAAGAGGGAGGGAGATGAAGAGAGAGGAGAGAGAAAGAGAGAGGAGAGGAGAGAGGGTAGAGAGAGGAGAGAGGATTGAGAGAAAGAGGAGAGAGAGAGGGAGGGGAGAGAGAGAGGAGAGGAGAGAGAGAAGAGGGGAGACCAAATCCACATCTGATGGTTTTAATTTTGTTAAGAGGGTATTTTTGTCATTTTCAAAATATTGGATGGAATGAAATTCAATTTCATCACTTTTGTGAATGAATGACAAAATCCACATTTAAAAGAATTCATGGAATTCAATTCCATTCTATGGGTAACCAAACATCATGATGGAATTTGGTCAATGAAATTGACCATTCCAATTCCATCAGATTCCAACGGAAGAGTTTTTTCAATCGATTTCATTTTTAGTCTCTCTCTCATTTACTTTTCTTGTCTCTAGTTCATCTTTACGAGAGTATTTTTTTATTTTAGAAAGTAGTTAATTAGTTATATTGTTCTTAAAAGTCTTCTTCATCATAAATAAAATTGTTCTATATTTTTCTCTTGATACCGTTTAATGAACTACAATCTCACTTGATAAAATAACCAGTGTTGGGCCCGTGCATTGCACGGGACGATAAATTTTTTGTTGGAGTATTGAATCGAGTTAAAATAACACGTAATTTCTCTGTTAATAGTTAATAAAATACAATGTGAAAAACAATTGTATTTTCATAAGTGGTTAACTTGCATATATATTCTTAATCGTTTGTTGTTATGAGTTCGTGTAATAATGTTGGTAGTAGTTTTGTATTATGTTATTTAAAACTCAAACGACATGTCTCACAACATATCACTATTATTGAAATAATTATAAATATACAAATTAGTTAATCAACATGTAAGACATATCCCACTAAAAATCCCAATAGGAAGCAATTATAGTAACTTGGTAGAGTTGGTTTGAATGTTCTTTCTTCCACCAAAGACGTGGGTTTGAATCCTATTTGGGTCAATTTCTTAGTTTTTAGCTTTTAATTTCATATTTATTATTTTTCTAGAAATATTTGTAATAATGGATAGAACACAAACCCTCATAATGGAAAAACAAGAAACTAACCAACAAATCAATAATGATTTTATGAAAATATCCATATATTTAATTTTTATAGTCAAATTATATTACCACATAAAAAAAAATTCTTATGTCTTCCCTAGACACAATATAATGTAATGTAAAGAAGTTTGTAAGCAAAAAATTGAAAACTAATAAAGTTATTTATTTATAAAAAATACGAAATTTGTGATAGAGTAAATTAGAAACTGTCTTTCATGTTGTAGCTCAGTGGTAAGATAACATCCTGAGGGGGGTCAGTGGATGGTATCCCTGACTACCCAGGTTCGAACCCCGTGGTGAGCATCCTGTGACATACATGATCATGGGTCTGCCACATAGTGGTACCCTTAATTGGGTTGGATCGTGATCGACGGGGATTAGTCGGGTGACACCCTTAAGTGGGAGCCCGGATACCCCGAAAACGTGTGCGTGTGTTAACTTGTCGTTCAAAAAAAAATTAGAAACTACTACAATCTTTAATATATATTTATACATAAATTGGTAAATATATATATATTTTTTCTCTCAATTATATTTATTAATTTTTTTTAAGTGGAAAAATGGTGAGAACCCATGCACCATTAGTTTTTAATTTTTAATACTTCATAAATTTAATAGTTTTAAGTGGTTTACCAAAATGGTATATACTCCTTCATAGATAAAAAGAAGTGAAACCAAAGTTTTATACTCATCTTATAGGCATGATATCTATTTTATCGTTGGTTACTTTACTAATGTGAGACAAATGTTCATGTTTTTTAATTAATGCATTATTAATTTATATTTAATGCTTAAATGTTGTATTTGATTTAACACTTATTAATAACTAGAAACGTACTCGCGCAATGCAGCGAGATACATCACAATTTTAATGTTTTATTTTATTTTTTTGTCGATTTACAGTACGATTTTGGATATTTTTTAGAAAGTGATAATAATGTTTTTTTTTTATAAATTTGTTTAATTTAGACTGAATAATATAATGTTTTTATATAAAAAAAATTAAGTATTTTGTTAGAATTCAATGATTATCTTATATATTTTAATGACATCTAGAAAAAATAACCAATTACATATTTAATAATATAATTAAAACAAAATTATAGTAATATAATATATTAATTAATAGTGATAAATGGAAAGGTCTGAATAAAAGGAAGGCTCTGCACATACCAAATTGGTGGTTGTTAGAAGTCTGTAGTAGTAATATGTATCTTGTGTTTTGATACTTGTAAATTAAGAGATTTTTAAAATGTTGCATAAAATGATGGTACCTTGTGCCTAATAACTTGTTTTTAAGAGTTTTTTATGTATGTTTTATAATATAGTAGAAGTGTACTCGTGCAATGCCGCTAGATACATCACGATTTTAATGTTTCGTTTTATTTTTTTTGTCGATTTACATTACGATTTTGGTTGGTTGTGAGAGATTGATAATGATTTTTTTATATAAATTTGTTTAATTTAAACTTAATAATGTAATGTAATTTATTTTGGTTTAAAAATATAATTCTTTTTATAAAATATTCTGTTAGATTTTTTTAATTATATTTTATATTTTTATATTTAAAATTTGATTTTTATTCTATATTTAATTATGCTGAGAGTTATTTTAGGGGAGTTATATTTAATTATGCTGAGAGTTATTTTAGGGGAGTTAAAGTGGTAAATGATTTTAGGAGAGTTAAAATGGTTAGAGATAATGATTGAAAATTAATAAATAGCATTAAGTGTAGTACATACAGCTTTAATGGTTGTTTTTTAAGTAATTAGCATTAAATAGCTGTACATTAAGCTTTAAGACTTGTTTTTAAGAGTTTTTTATGTTATCTTTATAATATAGTATAGATTATAGATAAAAAAATATATTTAAAAATTTTATAATCGTTGTTCAATTTATTTTGTCTTTCATTTTTTATGGGTATGAAAAACTAATTTGTTTGTCTTGACAAACAAATTTTAGGAGTAATTATAGAAATGGTCTTACAGGTTCATTAGTTTGATTTTGGTATCTACAATTCGTTCGTTACAATACGAAAAACCATATGGAATGAGTTTCGTGTTTGTTTTGGATCTTCCCATCAATGGTTGTTAACTTTCTCAGACATATAAAGTCCCCTTAAATAATGTCAATACGGTCATATTACCATAGAAATTAACATGATTAGCTGACAACAAATGGCTTATTATTATTTTGACTCACCAACACCAACTACCGTCACAAAATCCAATACCCATGCATTTGAAAATCAAGAATTTTAAATCAAAATACAAAATTCATAATTCATGTAAACTCATTGGAAATTTTCAAACCACAATAAAACTTATTAAATCAAACTACAATCAAAACTAGTGTTCAACCATTAAGGGCTATGTTTGGCAAACTAACTGATAAGCTAGTTGGTATATAATAAGCTAGTTTTTTAAAACACTACTATGAGTAGTTTTTCAATAAGTTAGCTTATAAGTTAGTTTATGGTCATCCAAACATGTACCATAAAAAAGCTAGCTTATAAGCTATTTTTTTTTTTTTGCCAAACAATGCCTAAGCAGAAGGAGATGCACAAATAGATGCAATTTCAACTACTAGTGCAGTGGTGATTTCAAGGCGAGCATAAGTATTATCCAATATTTTGGTCAAAGAAATCACTAATAGGCTAAAAAAAGATGCAGATTCAACTACCCACTTTGAACTTCGTTGGGATTGGATGAATCAACGGGGGGGTGGGGGCGGGAGAGATAGAGATAGAAATGGAAGGAGAAATGTGTTTAACGGTGAAAATAAAGAAAATAATCTAAAACGACTATTTTACTCTTGAGTGTCAGCCACGTGGGAAGAGTTAAGAGGAGGAAGGATGAACAAAATTAGCGGGATTGACATATACGAAAAGAAATCTTGTACCACCAAGATCGTATATTTGTAATAATATAACTTATAGGAATCAAAACCAAACCAAACCAATGGATTATGAATACCGTTTTAATAATTTATTCTAATCGCAATCCATTATCTATCGTAGAAAAAACATTTATTTATTATAAGATGGCTAAATGGCTAATTATTGACAAACTTTAATCATTCAACGAATAATCATGTTCGATGATATAAAAATGATTGTACGAAAACAAAATAAGATATTATGTATTAATTTTTAGCAAAAGATAAAGAAATAAATACTAATTATGGCACCATTTATGGACCAATCCTTATGTAAACGGATCTTTAAATTTTTTTTATATTTTTGCTTAAAAGAAATGTAATTTTGTTACTAACAATATTTTCTTTGATAAAAATAATACCATTTTTTACATGATATATTTAAATTATACGACCACAAGAAGGATATGTGTGCTTTCAGAAACAAAGCTCCAAGGTGGCATCGACACCTGTACATTGGTGCTTGAAATTTCATCCGCGAACAACTTCCTTAGCTTCTCTGTAAATTCCAAATATCTCGAACCAATTTGTACAAAGATTTATATTCGATTAAATTCCTTGCTTGTTCCTCTTGCACATTTTATTTAACCGATTTCTGACACATCTTCAAATCGATATCATAAGCATTTACCTGGTAAATTATTGCATACTGTTAAATATTTGTTATTAAAATCCAATCTTGATAATCTTAGGGGGAGTTTGGTTCGCATAATATTTTTTGATGGAATGAAATATGTCAAAAAAATTTGGCTTTGATGGAATTGGAATGGAATGTTGTCAGGTTTGACCACCTGTTTGGTTGACAGAATTGGAATGAAATCTGTTAAATGAATTAAAAATTTTCATTTTGGTTTACAAATTGTAGCTTCAGAATTGGAATGGAATTTTGATAAATGGCCAAAATACCCTTTTTAATTATTTTAATTTTTTTAAACAAAAATTACTTTAATAAAATAGTCATTTAATGCCGAGAGAGGGAGAGAGAGAGAGAGGGGGAGAGAGGGGGAGGGAGAGAGAGAGAGGAGAGAAAGAGGGGGGGGAGATGGAGAGAGGAGAGGAGAGAGGGTAGAGAGAGGAGAGAGAGATGAGAGATGAGAGAGGATTGAGAGAGGGAGGGGAGAGGGGAGAGAGAGGAGAGGAGAGAGAGAAGAGAGGAGACCAAATCCACATCTAATGAGTTTTAATTTTGTTAAGAGGGTATTTTTGTCATTTTCAAAATATTGGATGAAATGGAATTCAATTCCATCACTTTTGTGAAGGAATGACCAAATCCACATTTAAAAGAATTCATGGAATTCAATTCCATTCCATGGGTAACCAAACATCATGATGGAATTTGGTCAATGAAATTTACCATTCCAATTCCAACGGAAGAGTTTTTTCAATCGATATCATTTTTAGTCTCTCTCTCATTTACTTTTCTTGTCTCTAGTTCATCTTTACGAGAGTATTTTTTTATTTTAGAAAGTAGTTAATTAGTTATATTGTTCTTAAAAGTCTTCTTCATCATAAATAAAATCGTTCTATATTTTTCTCTTGATACCGTTTAATAAACTACAATCTCACTTGATAAAATAACCAGTGTTGGGCCCGTGCATTGCACGGGACGATAAAATTTTTGTTGGAGTATTGAATCGAGTTAAAATAACACGT
Source organism: Arctium lappa (assembly GCA_023525745.1). Taxonomy (NCBI): domain Eukaryota; kingdom Viridiplantae; phylum Streptophyta; class Magnoliopsida; order Asterales; family Asteraceae; genus Arctium; species Arctium lappa. The sequence goes on from CM042047.1 coordinate 7,187,163, forward strand.
AATTTCTCTGTTAATAATTAATAAAATACAATGTGAAAAACGAATGTATTTTCATAAGTGGTTAACTTGCATATATTCTTAATCGTTTGTTGTGATGAGTTCGCGTAATAATATTGGTAGTAGTTTTGTATTATATTATTTAAAACTCAAACGACATGTCTCACAACATATCACTATTATTGAAATAATTATAAATATACAAATTAGTTAATCAACATGTAAGACATATCCCACTAAAAATCCCAGTAGGAAGCTATTATAGTAACTTTTTTCCTATAAAAATAGGATTAATATCAACTCTATAATTTGTCACGAATGCATCTTTCATCTTAAGCTATTATAGTAAATGTTACCGTTTAAAAAAAATAAGGTTATCAACTCTATGAGTTGTCAAAAATGCATTATCTCCTCTTATATATATATATATATATATATATATATATATATATATATATATATATATATATATATATATATATATATATATATTCACATCTTTCTTTAAATTTAACATTTTCTTATCAACTCGGGATAACCAAAACCAACGCCACATTTTAATATTTAAGAATAATCAATTATTATGATGCCACATCATCCAATCCACTTATTTTATACACACTTTTCTATTCCAATATTTCAACTTCTTACCAATTTGGGATAACTAAAACTCAACTATAATTCATCATTTGAGAATATTGAATTCTAGGTGGTGCCTCAAGACCCTTTGTTCTTCTTTTAATATATATATATATATATATATATATATATATATATATATATATATATATATATATATATATATATAAGGTTGGGTCCAGTGAGAATGAAAGTTATGACGAGAATGGTAAAAAGAGATCTCCATCATTAGATCAATCTTAATTAAAGATCAACGCTAAATATATTCTTACGTTTTTCACCTTAACTCTTATTCTTACATGATCCTTCGTGTGTGTGTGTGTACTTTTATCAATACATACTCATGTCTTTCTTCAATTTAACATCTTCTTACCAATGTAAAATAACCAAACCTAACACCACATTTCAATAGTTTTGAATACTCAATTATTATGATAATATATCATTCTTGTGGTTTATACTTTACATATATATAAAGATATAAGTCAATAGATTTTTTTTCCAGAAAGAGGGACAACTTAAATGAGTTAACCCTTTTAAAATAGATATTTTGGCAAAAAGGGGAACAACTAAAATGAGCCAGTCCTATCTATCTATCTATCTATATCTATATAAAAGGAGAACCCACCAAGATGATGTGGCACAATGTGAGAAGAGAATTTGTCCAAAGGAATTTTCTCATTGTTTTGAGTTTTTTAAATATTAAATAAGTTAATGACTATTCTACCCTTAAATGAAAAATATATATTTCATTACAAGAACGCTTCTTTAGTAATTTCACTTCCAATATAATTAGTTTTAACTTTCAAACTACATAACTCCCTAGCCATATTCATTATAGTCTTTTCATCTACTAATTAAGGGAAAACCTACAACAAATGATTTGGCACATTGTTACAAAATGATTCATTATAGAGATAATTAAGTTAAAGATTTTATAAAATGTTAAATAAATTAAAAAATTGTCTATTCGTCAATGAAAAGTGGCATCTTCTAGAAGCTAGAATCTTATTTATCTTATTTTCATATTTTTGAATTAATTTTTAATAAAAATTATTAATAAATGAACAAACCTTTCATTTTCTCTTTGTTTTTGTTTAATATTTCTAAATATTAAATAATAACACTCTTATTCATTATTAAAGTAATTTATTTATGCTTTTTGAATATTTTTAAATATTAAATAATAAAATTCTTATTTGTTAATATAATATTTTATTCATATTGGAAAAAACAAATTTCATATATATATATATATATATATATATATATATATATATATATATGAGTTAACTTATGACAATCATATAAAATAGAATTATTATATAACACATAATTTTAATTTCATTTTAATATATATATATATATATATATGTGTGTGTGTGTGTGTGTGTATATAAAGATAAAAAGAGAATTGAATTTAGAATCCATATCCCCATATGTAAGTTATATTTTCATTAAATTTATTGGGATTTTTGTACTTATACATACATTGAAATTTATGTTATTTAACTATTCGATTTCCTTTCTTTAGGTTAGATAACTATTCATTTTCCCTTATTTATGTTAATTAATTTTTCATTTCTCTTATTTATTTAACCTTGTGGTCTTCATTTTTTAGTTGTCTACCTAATGGTTTGGTTTTTTGTCAAACAATTTTTCTCTCACTATATTTGATCATCTAATGTATGAACTTATGTGTATGTTGTTAAGTTATATGGTGTTATATATATTTTATATGTTTTTCTTTTTTTTTTGTAGAAAGTGCACAAACAAAAGACAAAACAACTGAGATATTGTCTAAATAAGTTGTGAAGGTTGTTGAACATATTGAAAAACATGAAGGCTTCATGGACAACATACGCATATATTATGAAATGTAAGTCATTCAGTCTACAATTACTACAATCTCAATTTAAAATTGGTTTTATCTATTTTGTAATTTCATGATTTATTATTATCTAACTCTCATTTCTACTTTTATTCCAAAAGAGTCATCACATTGCTAATAGATGAGTGCTCTCCTACTCCGACTGTCCTAGAGCCTCCGGTGAACATGTTGATTTTGTTTATTATGATATCACATTGCAAATCAATAAGAAACCTCCGTTTCTGTATATTTATTTCGTTATAATTTTGATTTATTTTTAATTAAACAAATCACATTTTTATTTTACTACGTTTTCAATTTCTTTTTTACATAACAATTATTACATACATTTTTCTACAAATAACAACATTATTTATCTTACATTTTTTAATAACAATTAATTAATATATTAGTTTTATTTTTATTTACTAATTTATTATTATTAAAACATATATTTTAAATTTTTTTTCATTTTTTACATAAACAAAAAATTATTGGTGAGGTAAAATAGATTTAAAATATAAATTTATATTATTTAATTTATATTTTTAGATAACAATTAACAAATATATTCGTTTTATTTTTTATTTACTTAGCTTTATTATTATTATTATATTCAAACATACATTTAAATTTAAATTTTTTTCCTTTTCTTAACATAATCAAAAAATTATTGGTAAGTTAAGAATGATTATAAATTAAGAGTAAAGTTATATGAATCTAACTTTTTTTTTGTAAAAACTAATGAAATATAACTTTTACTTTTATTAACTTTGATATTATTGATTGAACATGTATTTTTATTTATTTTATATATCGATAACTTAATCATTGATTACAAATAATATTATTTGTTAAAATAAAGTAACAATAATTATAAATCAATATTTTTATTTATGCACAACACTATTATTTCTTTTATTTATCTTTTCGTTAACTCCAAAACATTTCATCTTCTTTTTAATTATATATCATCAATATATAAATGAATATTTATTACGATCAATCAATATATTTGATATACAAAAATAGAATAAAAGATTAGTTGTGTAATTGTTTAACCCCCAAACTCATCATTTGCTCCTTTTATTATATGCTTTTAATTCTCAATGCAACATTTAATTTTCCTACCAAAGAAATAAATATTTAAATACCAAACATAGAAGAGAAATAGGTTGATCAAAGAATACGGAATCAAGTACTCCTTAAAAAAAACTATTACCGCGCATCGTGCGGGTCACACACTAGTGAGCTCATAAAAAGAAATTCTCTCCTTTGACATACCACTTTATTCCTCTAATCTTTCATATTTCAACTAATGTAGCCATATGGGATAATCAAAATCAAACAAATTTCATGAGTGTCAGCCACGTGGGAAGAGTTAAGAGGAGGAAGGATGAACAAAATTAGCGGGATTGACATATATGAAAAGTGTTAGGGATCGGGGGAAAAGTAGTCGATCAGTTGACCGGATTTCTTGAGAATCGTGTAAGTCACTTTCCGAATTGGTATTTCGACCCTATGCCTGGGTTATCACGAAATCCAATATGGGATAAGACTCAAGAACACTCACGTTTTTAGGCACAAAAACGAGAGCAAATTTGCTGGAGAGTATATATATGATTGTTTAAAATCGTTAGTCTAAAACATAAGTATATACGGTATATATACTAGTCCCATTCGTAAAATAGGAAATAACGAAAAATGGCAAGGATTGTATCTCACTATCAATTATAGTCGATTACAATCAATTTAGCTAAAAAATGGCAATGGTTGTAAATCACTATCATTATAGTCGATTACAATCAATTTAGCTAAAATTAAGGGAAGAAAATAACTGGCCATTAAATGTTTAGTAAATGCAGATTTAGTCCAAAAATAGACACCAAGAGCTTCTGGTCCAGAGACGTCCATCAGAGGCTCTGTCGTGCCAAAGAGGCTCAGAGGCTCTGATGTGCCTTAAGAGGCTCTGATGTGCCTTAAGAGGCGCTGATGTGCCAAAGAGGCTCAGAGGCTCTGTCGTGCCTTTAGAGGCTCTGACGTGCCTTCAGAGGCTCTGACGTGCCTTCAGAGGCTCTGTCATGCCTTAAGAGGCTCTGCCACTTGGATCACCGCTATGGGCGTTGCCCCTTGACCCCCCGCCATTTCATCGTGTCCGGGATCAAACTCGTCTTATAACAAGTATGCACTCTGCACCACCTAGCTTGTATTAAATCATAGTTTAAAACCCATTAGTACTCGTGTTATAACCAATTACACTTAAATGCCTGGTGACAATAAAATCACCAACAATCCTCCCCCATTTTAGTGTAACCCATGAAATAACACATTTAAATTAAACAAACCAAACTTGCACATAAATGAAAATATCGAAACGATTGAATTTCCACATTAGTATTTTACACATTCCAAATATTCGAGAATCAAGGTGTCCCAAGGATTGAACTTATCAACTCATTTGAATACTTGAAGATAAAATACATACAAATTTCTTATATGTCCAGCAAATTAAACTTGACACAATTATAAAGTCATGTGTCCTAATCCTCTCATGATTGTATAAAGGCCAAGTCCCAACCTTTTGAAATGTGGCTACACTTCACAATCACATAGGTAATTCCTTTACTTCGTGTACCTGCAAATACACTTTATCAAAGGAATTATTAAGAAGATAAACTTCACCCTAACCACTGCAGGACTGAACACATACCTGGGATGATTCAACTTGTGTTCCAATTTATAAGTGTGAGCTTTCCACATTGAATTCAACTTCTAATGTCATATTAGAAGGGAATTGGGTGTCTCACCTTTATAAATTTATAAGGACTTTAATACCATCCCAATCGCAGACTTGTGCACTAAGTCTCTTGTCAGACCTTTAGTTAAATGATCTGCCAAATTTTGTTGCGTTTTAATAAACTCAACGGAGATTACACCATTCATGATTAATTATCTAATCATACTATGTCTAACACCCAGGTGTCTAGACTTACCATTGTAAACTTGGCTATAAGCCTTAGCTAAAGTGGTCGTACTGTCACAATGGATTGAAATAGGTGTAATTGGATTTGGCCACAATGGAATCTCATGAACTTAATTCTTTAGCCACTCCGCCTCATTACCGGCGGCGGCTAGTGCAACAAACTCAGATTCCATTGTCGAGTTTGTAATACAAGTTTGCTTTTTAGATGCCCAAGAGATGACATCTCCTCCAAGCAAAAATACACAACCACTAGTTTAAAATATGATTTTTAAAATATGCTGAGAGTTATTTTAGGGAAGTTAAAGTGGAAAATTATTTTAGGATAATATAATTTTTTTATAAAATATTATGTTAGATTTTTTTAATTATATTTTATATTTTTTATATTTAAAATTTGATTTTTATTCTATATTTAATTATGTTGAGAATTATTTTATGGAAGTTAAAGTGGGAAATGATTTTAGGGGAGTTAAAATTGTTAGAGATAATGATTGAAAATTAATAAATAGAATTAAATGTAATACATATAGCTTTAATGGTTGTTTTTTAAATAATTATCATTAAATGACGGTACAATAAGCTTTAAGACTTGTTTTTAAAAGTTTTTTATGTCTTCTTTATAATATAGTATAGATAATAGATAATAGATAGATTACATTATTTAAAAATGTTTTATTATACAATGAATTGTTTTATCATGTAAATTAAATAATATAGCCTTGAAATACTCATGGAATGCTTTAGCCTTTTATATTCATTCCTTTATTCTTATATATAAACATTTTCCAAACTATCATCTTATAAAATCTACCTCATTATCTACGTCGTTCATATATATATATATATATATATATATATATATATATATATATATGGGAGCGATCAAATGGAAACCATTTTAATTTTGAAAACCGTGGAAACCCTCGATTTCATTGGTTAAGTTAATGAAATTGTTTAATTTGATGAAATTATTTCATATAATTCTTTTATTGATGAAATCATTACATATATTTATGTTTTTTATGGAAAAATAAAAAAGTTTCATCAGATTGCGAAAATACATGAAACAATTCATCAGAATGAGAAAAATAGATGAAACTATATAAAAAACATAAATATATGAAACAATTTCATTAACAAAAGAATTATATGAAACAACTTTATGAACCAATTTCATTAATTTAACAAATGAAATTGACGGTTTCCAAAGTTTCCAATCTAATATGGTTTCCAATTGACCCCCCCCTCTCTCTCTCTCTCTCTCTCTATATATATATATATATATATTTATATATATATATATATATATTTATATATTTATATATTAAGATTTTGATATATAATAATTATTTTTTATGCTTTATTTTTTTAATTGACTTTTTTTTAATTAGATCTTTTTTTTTCTTTGCAAAAAGAGTGTCACTAAAAATAAGACAACTCTATCAGTTTTTCTTATACACATCTCCTTGCAATCTAACATCTTTCTAAAATCTATTAGTCACCTGTGATTATTTCTTATATATATATACATATATATTGATTTTTGATGATTTACGTTTTCGATTGGCATGTAATATATAATATATATTGATGTAAATAATAATATATGTAGTTTTATATATTTGTGGATTCTAATTTCAATTATAAAAAAATTAAAAATGAAATTAAAAAAATGAAAGGTTTGACAATTAATGTGTTGAATTAATATTAAAAAATAAATCAAAAAAATGAGAAAAAAGATAAATGTTGTTAAAGGATTCTCATTGAACCACCTTTTGGTTCTTCTTTTAATATATACTAGTGTGTTGTACCGCGTGTTGCGCAGTGACAAATAATTTTTTTAGTAAATGTGTATTGTGTTAAGGCGATACGATATGCGTTAATTGATAACCAATCAAATGCAATGTAATACAATGAAGATGTTTTCGATGTAAATTATTTTGACATAATACAACCTAGATAGTTCTCTAATCTCATATATTTTGGTTAAATAGTCATAATTGATCTAATTCATACAAATTACAATGGAAATTTTCTGGAACTCAACTTGAAGTCTTAGAAAACAAATTTTACTTAAAACAAAAAAATTAATTGCATGGGAAGAACATTAACAACGAACCATAACCATCTACTTTTTGTATCTAATTACCCCAAAATCATATCCCTATATGTAACTAATGAATGGAAAAAAAATAGAACATATACAATTCTATTGTTGATCCTTTCATAATCAAACTTTAATAACCCAATATGCACCATTGATCTAATATTTTGTCACCCCATCATGAAGGTCTAATCCACAGTTTTAACATTTCTCAAAACAGGGCCATAGAGATCATACACAATATCACCGATCATATTTATATCGCGATGCATGTTTTCTTTTGTTTTTCCACGTTTTACTTTTTTCTATTCTTTTCGTATTTTTATTTGTATATGCTTAGGAATGTGAAAAAATATCCCATGTTTTATTTGTTCCTATTCTTAGGTTTGTTGTCTTTTCATTTGAATGTATTTCAAAACGTGAAAAAATATCTTAGGGCACTTTTATGTATTAATTGTTGTGTTGCAAAAAGACTTGTACATGTATATAGCTTTAGCAATCTAATCATCGACGACCAGAACCACATCACCAACAACAACCGATACATCAACTTTTGCAACAACTAAAGCATCAACTGACATCAATAAAACAACATCCAAATCAACAACACCCCTAACACAACAAAAAAACCAATACCTAATATTTTTATAATTCAGTACCAGACTCATTTACACCATCATTTGAGGGCCTTGAGGCCTCTTCGATCAACGTAGTTAATTTGCTAAAAAACCAACAATATCTCATCATGAACTTCATTCATGGGGAAGACAAAAATATGGGCAAAAATAACAACCACAACTTCAACTATAACATCGATCTTCATAGATATCAACACCATCATGTCTCTAAATAACTATTGATAGCATCTAGATCTCAATTGCAAACTCTTTAACATCAATTTGCAGATATTCAAACAAATATATACAAAAAAAATATCGTCAAGTAATTATCATATCTCACTCGATGAGTTCTCAATAATGAAAAAGAAAACTTGGTTCTTTAATAGAGCGATGAAATATAAAAGCATAGACGATCTGATGAAAACTCCATAAACTGGAATTTATAGTTGTCACACCTATATACGTTGGGAGAAGGATGTGAAATGGTAAATGGCATAGAGAGAGTGACTTTAGCAAGAAACTTCTTCACAATGTTCCTAACTTATGCCATTTCTTAAGAAATAAGGTGTAATTGTGTTATTATTAAAGGTAAATATGAATGAGATATGGAAGATTTGATTTGTGATTGAAGAACTTGTAGCCAAACTAATTTATGAGTGAGGTTGTGGGCAAACTGATTTATTATGATGGAGGTTGAGGAAGCCGAAAGGCATATATGACAAATGAAAAGTTTGGAGTTAAACCTAAAAACATAAATGACAATATACAAAATTACCAAAAGAACCCACTTATAAACACATGCATAGTTTTCATATGGGGACTTTTATGTCTTTAACATATTAAGTCTTTTAGAAAAATAAAAAAAAGAGAAAATTCCTACAAAGAATCCTCATCCAACAATTTGCCACATCATTCCTATGGTTTCTACTTTTTATATATATAAAAGATATAGATTTAGAGTACTAAGTCTTATTGATGAATATTTAGGTAAACGGTCTCTTAATTTTTCATATTATGTCCAGTGAAAACGAAAAGGGTAATGCCCGCCCCGAACTCGACCAAACATGCAAATTATCGCCTTTACATGTGAGACATCACATGTACTTCATTATTAACACACCAAGGAATTATGGGTGAAAATTCAGAAGAGGAACAAAACAAGTGCATTTCTTCAAATCTTTACCTTCAACTCGTTATTCTCATATCTATGAGCCAATTATCGAATGGGGGTTTTGATGTACGTGGTACGAGTCGAGTTCCCAACTCTCATCAACGTTTTCAGCTCGTAAGTGATCCAACATCTCGATCGATCCGTGTGATAAAAATACCTTAAGCACTTGCAATCCTTCGTGCATTTGCTCTCACAATCCCCCCGATTCACCGGACCCGTCCCAACACAATATTTCACCGTGAAATGGTCCACCCCTTTGAGCTCGTAATAACAAAAACTACTCGCCTCGCCTCACACCCCGACAACTTCGCAACGTAATCGTCGCTCCACGCAAACACCCCCTCCGGCGTCGGGAACCCAACGCACTGGCTCTTCTCGCAAAGTCTAAACTTCCCGCACCGATCCGGAAATTGACACTCGTCTTCGATCTCCCCCCCCCCTCTCGCTCACCCCTGTATCCAACAAAGTGAACAACAAGTTCCACGCGCTTCCCTGGGTATTTTGACGATAACTATACAGTTTCAAGTTCCAGTCGATCCCCAACTGGAGATACGACAACGTGCTGTTGTATCGGAGTATGTCGAGATCAAGAGTCGGTTCGACATCGGAGTTGGAGAGATGACACCGGAGCGAATTAAAATAGTTATCAACGTATTCGGTTTCCACAATCTCTAACATCGCATTAACCAAATTCCCGTTGGCATTGTTGACTTCGATAAAGGAGGATGACCAGTAACACATGATCGTCTTGTAATACAAACCCAATCTTTTCGGCTCTAATACGAAACTATAAACGCCGTTAACATTTTCCGTGGTGGAAGCCCTGCTGACGAGCTTATTCGGATTTCGGACCTCTGATCCGGAGGCTCTGACCGAACACCATGTTATGGGTTTAACATTCATATCATCCCTGATCATGTTCTTCAAAAGAGCACAATGAACCATCTTGCACATAAGTTGCAGGTTCTGCATATGTATAGCTCATTGTCTTTAGCTCAAGGATTAGGTGGGTGTGATACTACTTTTAGGGATGCATATATAGCTATCTGATGGTTATTGGTTGTGTGTTTCTGGTTTCTGTGATATACAATCACAGTGTACCACAAATTTTTATATCATAGTAGCTTAAGGATTAGGTGGGTGTGCTACTACATTTAGTGTATTTTGTATCACAGTAGGTATCACAATTTTTTTTATTTTGTACTACAGTAGGTATCACAACATTTCTTATTTCTTATTTTGTATCACAATAGGTACCATAACATTTTGTATCACAGTAGGTATCTTATTTGTTTTCTTTATTTTGGATGTTTACACAAGGTATCACACTGTGTATCATGTGGTCACTGAATTAATGTTCGTCGGAGAGAGGAGAGAGAAGTTTTCTAAAATACCTAAATACCCTTTAATTAAAATTACCAAAATTATTGTTTTCCTAATTTATACTCTGATTTGTGGTTAAAATTGGATCTCACGGTTACCACAGATAACCGAGTTCTCCCTTGAATGATCCCCTATATATATAAATACAGAGTATTAAAAGTCAAAATCTCTAAAAACATTACATCAAACTCCAACAGTTGCTCTATTTTAAAAATTGTACCATTAAATATATTGTTGAAATAAATATTCAATACATTTAATAAAATATTATTCATCTCTAATAAACATTTGCTTTCAATATCTCTTATTGATGGAAAATGATTAAAATATTAATTCTTACCCCTATATAGAGTTTTAGAAAGTTTTCCAAATCTAGATATTTTCACCTTCTTTCTTTTTCTTTTTCTGCTTTAACATAGCTGTTAGAAAAAAATTATTAATCTCCAAAATCTCTAGTTAACCATAGCTACTGGAGATGCTCTTAGCTTCATTTACCATTTATTAATAGTTTGTCAATTCATCATTCATGCTCAAGTCTTAACTAAGGGGCAATGCTATTTGCATCCCTTAAATATCAAAATCAAGTCAAGTCACACATTAAAAATATAAAAAATAAATTTTGATGTTAATGTGTGTGAAGAGAAAATTACTTGATAGAGACATATTTATCAATATATAGAGGGCAATTAGTCTCCCTTTAACTAAGAGCATCTCCAACAGTATTGCTAAAATTTCTCTAAAATAATGAATAAAAAGTCAAAATCTCTAAAAACATTTTCCTTCAACTCTAACAAGTTTTCTATTTTAGAGAATCAATCATTACTTATATTATTAAAATATTCAATATATTTAATATTCCAACAAATTTTTGGTGGGAAATCATTAAAATAATATTTTTCTCTCTAATTTTGATGGGAAATCATTAAAATAATGTTTTCTCTCTTCTATTTAGAGATTATATAGAATTCTCTATATTTAGAGATTTTTTGATGATTCTCTATTTTAGCAAAGTTGTTGAAGAAGAATAGCAAAATAAAAGTCATTTTTTTTTTCTATTTTAGCACTCTGTTGGAGATGCTTTAAGACCAGTCGCAATGTTGTGGTGGAAACATTGACTTGTCACATCACATAAAACATTGACTTGTCACATAAAACATTGACATGTCACATCACATAAATATCCAAAATCCAATTAATGTTAAGACTTGACGTGGTCATATGTGGCGAACCGACTACTAATCACTAAACGTCAAATATTTTTTGCAAAAACCGAAAATTGTCCAAAATAGCCAATAAACGCTTCCCCCTTCGTTTTTGTCACATTTTCAAAGTTATGTAAAGATGCTATCATGGCCTCATCTTTTCAACTATATTCGAAAGGGTAATGTTGTATCTCTTTTTACATTAGAATCAGTCAAATTATGTATTAAAAATTGAAAAGTAAATATCAATATTGATATGCATGACAATAAAATATATTTAACAATATATAGATATGTATTTAATCTAGGGGTGAGCAAAGGTGGGTACCCGTCCAAAATTCTTGGAATCAGAACCGGCGGTTTCTGGAATGAAGGAACTGGAACCGGTTATACCGGTTCTTTATATTTGGGAACCAGTCCCAGAAACGTCGGTTCCGGTTTCGGTACGGGTACCCGCTGTCTAATTTTTTAAATATTTTTTATCATTCATATTATAAAAAAAGTAAATATTAATATATTATAAAGTTCCAACGTAAATAAATAAATACCACAAACGCGAAAAATAATACGATAAAAACTTAAAATAAATAAATAAATACTGCAAACGATACTTACAAAACAAATAAATGCTACAAACGATGCTTCCAAAACATTTTACGTCATTAAAATTAGTTGATGCTAATAAATATAACAAATGGTGCTTCCCTAAAAGGTAGTTGATTCAGTTTTTTAAATAAATAAAATGTATTTTATTATAAAAATAATGGTTACACATCGGTTCCTGTTCTGGGTACCCAGCAGGACCGGGTACCCGGTCCCGGCGGGTACCCAACGGTTAACGGTTCCAGAAAAATGAGAACCGGAACCGGTCCCGATTGGTTCCATATTTTAGGAACCGGAACCAATCACATCGGTTCTGGAACCGATAGTTTTGAAGCGGTTCCGATTCCAAAAACGGATACCCATTTCCGATGCTCACCCCTAATTTAACCTAAATTAAAATGTAATTATTGTACTTGCACCAACTCGTATGTGGCAAATAATTAGTATCAATTTAGTGTATTAATAATGCCTTTGTCCCCTTTTACATGTTGTTTCAATTATTTTTATTTGCATTGGTTTTATAATTATATACTTTTTATTATTAATAAGATATTAATTGTACAAACTTTATTTATATTGATATTTTAATTTTGCATTACAACAATTACTTGATATAATTGTTTTATACAAAAAAAAATTGTATATACCATATAATGTAATACAAAAGAAAATTGTAAGAAAAAAATTGAAAATTAATACAATTATTTATTTATGAAAAACTAGAAGCATACTCGCGCAATTCAGCTAGATACATCACGATTTTAATGTTTCATTTTATTTTATGTTTTTTGTCGATTTACATTACGATTTTAGATGGTTGTGAGAGAGTGATAATAATTTTTTTTATATAAATTTGTTTAATTTAGACTTAATAATATAATGTTTTTTTTATAAAAAAATAAGTATTTTGTTAGAATTCAATGTATGAGTTAGTTATTAATTCAAACATATAGCTTTAGAAATTTGTACTTATCATCATGACTTGTATTCTTCAATTTTAGGTAATGTATATCAATAAACAATACTCAATACATAAAAGTACAAAACCGACGACCATAACTTATTACAATAAATTATAAATTTAAAAATACAACAATAATAATCGAATAGGGATATATAAGATAGTAAAACATAATAATTGAACTCAATTACAAACTTAGCTACAAAATATAATGTAATTTATTTTGGTTTAATAATATAATGTTTTTTTTATAAAATATTCTGTTTGTTAAAGGAAAATCCAAACAAAATAACCACAGAATAGAGATACAATGAAATCTGTAATTCTCATTAATCATAAACCCTTTAAATAGGGAGGAGTTTACAAAGAAAATGAAACATTCATTATGGTAAATTCTAATACTAGGAAAATGTTATGTCAATCACTTCCTTTTGATGATGGCACATAATCCTACCACATTCCCCCTTGTGCCAAGTCAAAGGAGTGATGGTGCACAGTTGTTGCCTCGTTAAAACCTTACGCCAAAAACCCAGTGGGATAAAAAATAGGACGAAGGAAAGAGTACAACACACCAGTTTCTTTGCAATACATAGACATTTTCTTCAGTCTAGTTTTCTCTTATATTCGTACATTAATCATGAGAGATAAGAAAGCATGATGGTATATAAACAGTTGTCTCACTAAAACCTTACACCAAAGAACAAAACCCAATGGAAAAAATAAAACCTTGGTTGAATGAAAGAGCACAACATGCCAATATCACAAATATAGTAGACTCCCCCTTTTGTCTACTACTCCCCCTGATTCGTGCATTAATCAAGGGAGTTTAGAAAACATTTTCATTTACTTTCTACATATTTCCCAATATATAGTTTTAGGTAATGACTTAGTAAAATATGTCACATTCTTTTGACACCTTACTTGATTCACATGAATCTAAAAGAAAGTCTTTTATTGTTGATTGTATAGAAACTTAAGCATGCTTTGTGTTATCACCCTTGGTGTATCTTATGTACATTTCTTCGATACATGATGTATTATTTTCATATATGCGTAGGATATTGGTTGAACCCAAAATTATTAGCTCCTCTAATATATGTAATGATAGTCCTTAATCATATACATTCTTTAATTATCTCATGGACAGTAATATTCTTGGAATAGTTCAAGGAGGTAGTTACAAGGGTTTGCTTAGCTTTGTTTCAAGCAATATGGGTGTTCACTATGGTAATTCCTTATCCAGTTTGAGAACAACCTTTTATAAGTCAGACATATACCTAATATCAACAAACATATACCAAGACATTGTTTGGTGTTTTCTATAAGAGTTGGTACTTTTGCTGCTTACATTCTAAGTAGGTATTGAAGTTCCATTATCAATCCCGTTTTTATTTCTATAGGGAAAGTATAAACCCGTGTCAATGGTTCCAAAAGATTAATTTGATATCATTCCAAAGACTTTGCGTTGGCGCTGAGCTAAATCTAGCTAACAAGTTCATTGAGAAATACAATATACGGTCAAGTGTATTGTGCTAAGTACAATAATGCGCATATTGTACTTAGATAGGGAATTCCAACTCCCAGAATTTTTTCGTCATCATCCTTTTAGACGAAATGGATCTTTCCTTATATCCGACACTTCGACCGATCATGGGAGTGCTAACCGGATGCGCTTTGTCCATATTAAATTGTCTGATTATTTTCTCGACATATGCGATCGGTGAATTAATATTTCACAAACTCGGTGTCCTAGCTCAAATATCTAGACAGGACCAAGTTTTCCCAAGATCTTTCATCTCAAAATCAGATTTCAAATAGCTTGTGGTTCCTCTTATTTCATCAAGAGTGCCTATTATGTTCACAACATTGACATATAGAGCTACTTTGAAAATCTGGAACTTGTTTTCCATAATAAATATGCAAAGGAACAATTCATCGTTCTTATATATCATTTCCCAATCAAGTATTCCATTAGGCGGGTATACCACATCCGCTTAGATTGTTTTAATCTATAAAGTGGGCATTTCATTTTTATTGCAAACGCATTCCGTGGTTTAGAGTTACTTGGTTTTGGTATTGTAATATCATCAAGCACTTTTATATATATCTACATCTAGATGCCCATAGAGATATATGGTAACCACATTCATGAGCTGCATTTCCATTCCTTCGGAAACTACTAGGATAACAAACTATTCGGATGTCATAACATCCATCATGAGAGAGTAAGTCTCCTTGTGGTCAATCCAGGGCATTGTGAGAAACCTTGCGCCAAAGGAGAACCTTACATATTATGACTTCATTATTCTCGTTACGCTTTCTGACAAAGACTCAGTTATGTCCTACGGGCTTTACACTTGGTAGGTTAGCACTACCTGACCAAATACACGATCCTTTGTCAAAGAATATAATTATTTCTAGATTATTTCTTTACATTTAGGTCAATATGCTCTTTGTTGATATTATTCAACTGAGCCTGGTTCGATGTCGTCGTGCCCGATCATCTCATGAGCCATCGTGTATGCGAATAAATCATCAATGATTATATATGATTTGTCCATCGACTCATATGTACTCTCATAGTTCATTTGAGATTAATATATATCTCTAGAATCAATATTAACTTCGGAGCGTCCTCCAGTGATGATTCATGGACATAATTATAATTAGAGACAATCTCATGAGAGTTTTGTGTATTGATGATAAATGGATGTGCCTAACTATTCTCTTCCTTTTGAATAGTATCCGTCGAACCAAGTAACTTCCACCACTTCCATTTGGTAGCTACCACCTTAACCACACCTCTACTATGTGTGATTGCAACGCACTTTCCAATGGCGTTGTGCCTCTATTGGGGACTTTTTAACTTTGTGAGTATATTTGCAGCTCGTATATGTGATCTTGTCACTTTTGGAATAGCATTAAACGTATCAGGTATCGAGTCTGAGTCGTTTTACTTCAACATTATGTTGTGAAGTTTTGGGGATCAAAATGAGACAGAGTGGACAATAATACGACATGCGTTCATCGTGTCGAAACCAGCACCATAAAGTACTTTAATGGCCCGCATTCTGGATGTTTATGTTCATAAATATCACCTTGTATTCGTTGTAACAATGGAAGATTTTTGTATTATGTCCTTAGTTTTAGGATAATCTCATTCCTGTCTTGGCTAAGGATTAGGGTATATACAAAAGTTTTAGGTATTCGAGAGGGCATATTATGATGGCAATGTTGTTTCTTATGCTGCAGAAGTCAACAGTTGCAATTTGCCTCATTCCGCCTTTCACTCGAAAAAGAATGTGTCTATGTGTATTTTGCAATACACGGATCACTATGTCATAACCATGGTATCCCACATGGTCATGTCGAAACATATATGTGTCATTTCCCCCAAAGTTCTTTATTGGTGACAAAATATGTTTCGATGACCCAATAATCTACTAGTTTAACACATTAGTTTCCATGATATGTTTACTTTCATATTCATTAGAACTTATGTATATATGCTCATTTCCATTTCCATTTGATACGAATATCTTTACAAGGTTCCTATTAATCTTGTACCAACAAGAAAGTGACAGTCCATCGTCTAAGTAATATGTATTTGTCTATCGTTTTAGATTGTGTGGAATATTCTACAAAAACTCAAGTTCTCCTCGATACATTCCTACATGGAACGGAGAATATTAATAGTTTTGTTATTTATTTAGATGTATTTATTTACATCTATAATGGTTACATATTCGATTTTAGTTTAGCAAAGAAATTAATTTTGATACTTAAAAAATAATTTAAATAAACATATGCTTAATCAATATTAAAAATTAGATTAATATGTTATAGTTCATTTTCAATGTGTTTCCTTTTTGACAAGAGAACTCTTTAGTGCATTTCTTATTTGATTGTCCATTATCACATGAGGCAGTAGTTGTATCTCTACTCCAAATGTTGAAAAATCATTCCTGACTCTTACCAAGACCCTGACCCCGTTCTAGGGTTTCGTCAACATAGTGGATAAATGTCACATGTGTGAAATTGTTTTAACTCTCTGTTCTTTGGAGTTGTTTCCACCTTTAATGCTTTCATTATTGATCTCGAGAATTTTCTTTGTCTCGACATATGTGGTGTTGTTATTCGAAAGAACTTTGTTATGTCTCTCAACCACTTGCAGTAGGTTGATGAGTTTGTCTAAAGGTTATTTTCCAACTTATATTAGTTCATTAATATTTTTGATATATGAAAGGTGGAAATAATGTTAAGAATCATGTCATCTTCTGTGAGTTCCTTGCCACAGAGATTGAGACGCGTTTTGGATATAACATTTCTTTGTTGAAATCAGTTAACTTTTTGTAATCGAGTAAGTGGGTTTCATTCCACTGTACGATTAGTTCGGGAAGTACATATTCATGAATACACCCGATTCTCCCTTTCGGGACATCCCACAGTTATTTGGGGGGTTTCTAATAAAGGTATTCCTATGAAAGTTAGGATCTATATGTCGTCTCAAAGTATGAAGGTATTTGCTTGTACCTTTTCAAGATGATTGGTTTTAGGGTCAATAAGGAGTTGATGGACTTTAGATAATTTTTTTGTACTTTTCAAAGTGAGATTTGTATACTCATTTATGGTACTCAGATTATTTTGAGTTTACGACGTTGATTTAGGGATGAGTTGTTTCAACCATTTACATATATAAGAGATAATATATGATTTTCTGTTTGATAAGACAATGGATTATGGTTATAACTATTATTTTATGTATGAAATTTCTTTATCATAACAACATTGGATTTTTGTATGCTTATATTTTGTTGATAATACTTCATCAATATTTCAATTTGTGAAAAGAAATCACTCAATCTATTGGATTTCCAGGTAGTAGGGGAATCACATGGATTTCTTAAGTCCCTACAAACCTTAGGGCTGTTTACACCCGTTTGACAAAACTTAATTGATATCTTGTGATTTATTTAATTTAAATATAACATTGTTAATTATAGAGCATTTGACATGATTTTGGCATATTAGGCCAATTTCAATGTTTTAATACTTTAATGGTATTTTGAGAGATTCTGTCCTGTGACAATAAATATTGGTTTTGACATAAAGTCGATATCAAACTTTTAACATATTAATAATATTTTTGGAACTTTTGGAAAAGACCAAAATATATGAAGGTTAGAAGTGTAACTTCTAAAAACTTAATTATATGATTGGAATTATAAGTATGAACTTATAATTAAGGTATTCATTGAATATATTGTGTGGGAGATCAAATTCAAACGAAATTAAGATCATATTGGTATTTTAGGAGCTTTTGGCAAGAAACCAAAAGAATATTACGATTTATGATCAAGACAAACATACTTATGTATTTAAGAACGACTTAATATCATACATTCTAAGATTTTAATTGCTTGGGCAAAAGAGCAAAACAAGACAGTATAGGGGTGGAAGTGTAACTTCCAATTAATTATGATTTGTGACTAAGCAAATAAATAAATAAAATTAAACATAGATTTGAATAAACTTAAACATCTAAAATAATTTATGGCATTGAGCCTAAATAAATAATGCAATATTCACCTAAATAATTTTAACCAATCAAATTAACCAACAAAGTAAATATAACGTGTACGTTATCGAGGAGATCTAATGATTTTAAAACATAACCATATTATAGTATTATTTGTTATGGAAAGAAAATCAGTTTAATAAAAAGAATAAACTATAAACTCGTTATCAATTAAGAAATAAATTTATAACAAAGATATCATTATTATTTATATTAAAAGGTAGATTTACAAGAAAAATATAAAATGATTACTCATATATATAATTAGATTTTTTTTACGAATAATGAAATATGCAATTAATAAACATAATGTTAAATAAAAATAAATTAATCCATCAATACAAATTACTCGTAAAACAAACATATTAAAGGCTAGGTTTTATTTATTTATTTTAGCAGTAATTGTTAAGTCCAAATATTGTATCCAAGATTTAATTAGGAAGTCAAAGTTGGAAGTCAACAATGTCAAAGTCTTGTAAAAGTCAAAGCTAGTTTTGTTTCCTTTGTTGTTAAGTTTTAGTTTAAGCTTTAGGTATAAATAGGTTTTGGTTTTGTTAATCTTGTAAGATTAGTATTGAAAACATTCAGTTTATGAGATATGTGATGAAATTTCATGTCTATACTTTATCTCTCTAGTTTCTCTCTTTAAAATCTTTAGATCTTGAGTTCACAATACGTTTAGATACAAAACTATATTATAAAGACGGAATAAAAAACTCTTAATTACTACTTATAAAACATAAGGTACTACCATTTTATACATACATTTCAAAAATCTCTTAATTCACAACTTAGTATGCATAAGGTACAAATCATTTAAAAAAAATTCAAACTTTACTTTTTCAATACCTTCCATATTCAAATTTCCCCTTCCATTTAGGGTTTTTCCAAAAGAAGAAAAGTTATTTACTTGCTCAAATTAACATATTTCTTTAATTATAATAGTACATGTATTTTCTTCATGTATACAAGTTTTTAAAGCCTTTTGAATTCTATAAAACTAACTAATAATGAACCTATATATACGTTTAGATACAAAATAATATTATCCAACATTATATTTGTTATTTTTACCTATTCTATATTTCAGTATTTTGAAAAAATATTATCATTCGTTAGATATCGTTGATTAATACATGTTTTTAAAATTCAAATATACATTTAACGATTACTTTAATATAACTTGTTAATGCTTCATGATTAAAAAAACTCAAGTTATGCGTTTATCACTACTAATGCCACATAAATTATAAATATATGATTTACAATTGCTCACCCCGATGCATTGCACGGGTACACTGTTAGTATATTATAAAGCAGACATAAAAAACTCTTAAAAACAAGTTATTAGGCACAAGGTACCATCATTTTATGCAACATTTTAAAAATCTCTTAATTTACAAGTATCAAAGCACAAGATACATATTACTACTGCAGACTTCTAACACCCACCAATTTGGTATGTGCAGAGCCTTCCTTTTATGCAGACCTTTCCATTTATCACTATTAATTAATATATTATATTACTATAATTTTGTTTTAATTATATTATTAAATATGTAATTGATTATTTTTTCTAGATGTCATTAAAATATAGAATAGGTAAAAATAAATATAATTGAGAGAAAAAATATATATATATATATATATATATATACCAATTTATGTATAAATATATATTAAAGATTGTAGTAGTTTCTAATTTTTTTTTTGAACGACAAGTTAACACACGCACACGTTTCCGGGATATCCGGGCTCCCACTTAAGGGTGCCACCCGACTAATCCTCGTCGATCACGATCCAACCCAATTAAGGATACCACTATGTGGCAAACCCATGATCATGGATGTCACAGGATGCTCACCACGGGGTTTAAACCTGGGTAGTCAGGGATACCATCCACTGACCCCCCTCAGGATGTTACCTTACCACTGGGCTACAACATGAAGGACAGTTTCTAATTTACTCTATCACAAATTTCGTATTTTTTATAAATAAATAACTTTATTAGTTTTCAATTTTTTGCTTACAAACTTCTTTACATTACATTATATTGTGTCATAAGAATTTTTTTTATGTGGTAATATAATTTGACTATAAAAATCAAATATATGGATATTTTCATAAAATCATTATTGATTTGTTGGTTAGTTTCTTGTTTTTCCATTATGAGGGTTTGTGTTCTATCCGTTATTACAAATATTTCTAAAAAAATAATAAATATGAAATTAAAAGCTAAAAACTAAGAAATTGACCCAAATAGGATTCAAACCCACGTCTTTGGTGGAAGAAAGAACATTCAAACCAACTCTACCTAGAGAACTTTATGTCATCATTGTAGTTTTAAAATATCACCTTAGTACACAATAAAATGATACGGTGACACATTTCACAACCTTATAACTTGTTACATTGTGACGGAGGAACAAAACACAGTACTATTGAGTGGGTACGTCCTTGATTGTATAGGTAAACAACTTAACAAGTTGTATATAAAAGAAGAGGTGGATTCATACGAGAACAATATCTATTTAAGAAAACACGAGAACGGCCAAATCAATACAAAATCATATATGATTCACGTACAAAATTAAGTCGCTCACGTTCGTTTTTTTCTGGTTAATGTAAAATCACATATAATTTTATACATGATTTATTGTTTTTTTTTAATTTTCTTAAATAATTATCGTTTTCGTTTGAATTTTCCTTTATAAAATAATTATATCAAGTAATTATTGAATGAAGGCCTTTCTTAATATATAGCCATGGTTTGTGATCGTCAAAAAAATAGTAATAATCACATGAAATGTTATCCCCAACCTATGCTGGAAAAGTTGACTAGTGGAATCATATAAAAATCTAGAGAAAACTAAAAATCTTATCTCGGTGGATCTCATCCTAATGTGTATTCATTTCTCATCCTTAACTCAACTTTTCATCGGAACCCAACTATATATATATATATATATATAATTATTAAATTATAATGTTGTATATAATCGAATTGGGACCTTTGAATTATGTCGATCTTTTAATCTCAATATCAAGTGGGCTTTTAATTATTAATAATAGATATATTCATATTTACCTATTACCTTTACATTATTATTATTATTATTAATAAATATATTCATATTTACCTATTACCTTTACATTATTATTATGCATTTAGCAATCACATTATTTTTTCTATAAATATATGTATACACCTTATCTTACAAAATATCATAACACACACACACACTAACCAATAACCATGACGATGGCTGCTACTGCTTTCTTTTGCTTCCTCATGATCTTCTTTTGCTTCATCTCCGAAGCCACTGTTCCTCCCTCCGACACCTTCCGATACGAAAACTCCGGTGGATACGGAGATTCCGATGAAGTCCAGACCGAATACGACCCAACCTACCGTCCTCTTCCTCAATTCACTTCCCCTTTCCAGCTCTGTTTCTACAACACCACCCCCAATTCGTACACTCTTGGTCTACGCATGGGGATCCGACGTTCCAGATCCCTCATGCGTTGGGTCTGGGACGCCAACCGGGGCAATCCGGTTCGCGAAAACGCGACTCTCTCCTTCGGCACCGAAGGAAACCTGGTCTTGGCCGATGTAGACGGCCGGATCGTATGGCAGACCAACACCGCCAATAAGGGTGTCGTTGGGTTCACCATACTCCCAAATGGTAACATCGTGCTTCGTGACGCTAAGGGTAATTTCGTCTGGCAAAGCTTTGATTCCCCAACCGATACCCTCTTGTTCGGCCAGAGCCTCCGGATCGGAGGTCCGAATAAGCTCGTGAGCAGGGCTTCCACCACGGAAAACGTTAACGGCGTCTATAGTTTCGTATTAGAGCCGAAAAGATTGGCTTTGTATTACAAGAACATGCGTTACTGGTCATCCTCCTTTACCGATGTCAACAAGGCCAATGGGAATTTGGTTAATGCAACGTTAGAAATTGTGGAAGCTGAATATTCTGATAGCAATTATAACGCAATCCTGTGCCGTCAATCCAACGCGGGAACACCGTTTATACTTCTCGACATACTCAGCTACAACAGCACGTTATCGTATCTCCGGTTGGGGATCGATGGGAACCTAAGACTGTACAGTTATCGTCAAAATTCGAATGCAGCCGCGTGGAGCCTGTTGTTCACTTTGTTGGATAGAGGGGGGAGCGAGAGGGGGGAGGAGATCGAAGACGAGTGCCAATTGCCCGATCGGTGCGGTAAGTTTGGGCTTTGTGAGGACAGCCAATGCGTTGGATGCCCAACACCGAACGGTGTTTTTGCATGGAGCAAAGATTGCATTGCAAAGTTACCGGGATGTCAGGCGAGTAGTTTTAGTTATTACGAGCTCAAAGGGGTGGACCATTTCACGGTGAAATACAGTGCAGGGACGGGTCCGGTGAATCGGAAGGATTGCGAGAGCAAATGCACCAAGGATTGCAAGTGCTTGGGGTATTTCTATCACACAGATCGATCGAGATGCTGGATCGCCTACGAGTTGAAAACGTTGACGAGAGTTGGGAATTCCACTCATGTGGCATACATCAAAACGCCCATATGATAATTGGCTGCTTGATTGGTGTTTTGGAGACGAGTTCTATGTGGGACCGGTTTAATTTACCGAATCAACTTTTTATTCAAATAATCAAGACTCCAGATGCCAAGAATATCCAAGTGACGGTGTAAATTTGAAGCAATGCACTTGTTTTGTTCTCACTTCTAAATTTTCACCCTTAATTCCTTTGTGTGTGTGTGTATTAAATAACGAAGTCCATGTGATGTCTCACATGTATAGGCGATCATTTGCGCCTTTTTTTTCAACGGACACAATATAAAAATCTAAGAGACCGTTCTAAATTATTTTATCATGTGAGATTGTGATTCATAAATGTCTGTCTTGTGTTTGATACGACTATGACCGGATAGAACAGGACTGGACAAGTTTCCCTAAAACTTGTTTGTTGATTTTAGATTTCATATACAAGTTATAAATGACAAAAAAATATATATATCTTTAAATAATTTAATTAAAAAACATTTTTATTATTTACACACTTTCATACATATGAATACATACAAAAACAATAGTATGAAATTTGAACGAAGAAATCTGAAATAATTGATAATAGTTCGAAAAAATTCGATTCATACAAAGAAAATATAATATTTGATTCAATTTAGAAGATCATTATGGTTTGGAGGAAGCATAGTTGCAACGACAGGTAAAGATAGAGGCGATGGATGGTTGGTGAATGATGGTACCTTTGAAAGACGTGATAGTGGATAGTGGTGGTGCAGCAGGTAGTTGTGGTTGATATGGCAGAGGTATCTGTGGTCGACCATGGTAGTGGACAGTGGTAAAAGAGGTTATAATGGAGGAAGAGGCGGAGGTGGCCAACAATGGTTAGGGGGAGATAGGAAAAATGATTTTCCATGGGAACGACAGTAAGTGTCATTGAATATTCCCACTCTATCTCATTTTGATCCTCAAAACTTCACAACGTAATGTTGAAGTCAAACGAATCAGACTCGATACCTGATACGTTTAATGTTATTCCAAAAGTGACAAGATCACATATACGAGCCGCAAATATACTCACAAGGTTAAAAAGTCCCCAACAGGGGCACAACGCCATTGGAAAGTGCGTTGCAATCACACATAGTGGAGTTGTGATTGAGGTCGTAGCTACCAAATGGAAGTGGTGGAAGCTAATTGGTTCGATGGATACTATTCTAAAGGAAGAGAATAGTTAGGCACATCCATTTATCATCAATACACAAAACTCTCATGAGATTGTCTCTAATTATAATTATGTCCATGAATCGTCACTAGAGGACGCTCCGAAGTTAATATTGTTTATAGAGATGAATCTTAATTTCAAATTAACTATGAGAGTACATATGAGTCGATAGACAAATCATATATAATCATTGATGAATTCGCATATACGATGGCTCATAAGATGATCGAGCACGACGACATCGAACCAGGCTCAGTTGAATAATATCAACAAAGAGCATATTGACCTAAATGTAAAGAAACAATCCAGAAAGAATTATATTCTTTGACAAATGATCGGGTATTTGGTCTGGTAGTGTTACCTACCAAGTGTAAAGCCCATAGGACATAACTCAGTCTTTGTCAGAAAGCATAACGAGAATAATAAAGTCCTAATATGTAAGGCTCTCCTTTGGCGCAAGGTTTCTCACAACACACTAGATTGACCACGAGGAGACTTACTCTCTCATGATGGATGTTATGACAACCGAATAATTTGTTAGCCTAGTAGTTTCCGAAGGACTGGAAATGCAGCTCATGAATGTGGTTACCACATATATCTACGGAGATATAGATTTAGAGATATATAAAAGTGCTTGATGATATTACATTACCAAAATCAAGTAACTCTAAACCACGAAATGCGTTTGCAATAAAATTGAAACGCACACTTTATAGATTAAAACAATATAAGCGGATGTGGTATACCCGCCTAATGGAATACTTGATTGGGAAATGATATATAAAAACGATGAACTGTTCCCTTGCGTATTTATTATGTAAAACAAGTTCCAGGTTTTCAAAGTAGTTCTATATGTCAATGTTATAAACATAATAGACACTATTGATGAAATAAGAGAACCCACAAGCTACTTGAAATCTAATTTTGAGAGGAAATATCTTGGGAAAACTTGGTTTTGTCTAGATATTTGAGCTAGGACACCGAGTTTGTAAAATATTAATTCACCGATCGCACATGTCCAGAAAATAATCAGACAATTTAATATGGACAAAGCGCATCCGGTTAGCACTCCCATGATCGGTCGAAGTGTCGGATATAAGGAAAGATCCATTTCGTCTAAAGGATGATGACGAAAAATGATAGGAGCTGGAATTCCCTATATAAGTACAATATGCGCATTATTGTACTTAGCATAATACACTTGACCATATATTATATTTCTCAATGAACTTGCTAGCTAGATTTAGCTCAGCGCCAACGCAAAGTCATTTGAATGATTTCAAAATTAATCTTTTGGAACCATTGACATGGGCTTATACTTTCCCTATAGAAAGAAAAATGGGATTGATAATGGAACTTCAATACCTACTTAAATATAAGCAACAAAAGTACTAACTCTTATAGAAAAACACCAAACAATGTCTTGGTATGTGTTTGTTGATATTAGGTATATGTCTGACTCATAGAAAGGTTGTTCTCAAACTGGATAAGGAATTACCACGATGAACACTCAGATTGGTTGAAAGTAAGCTAAGCAAACCCTTGTAACTACCTCCATGAACTATTCCAAGAATATTACTCTCCATGAGATAATTAAATAAAGTATATGATTAAGGACTCTCATTACATATATTAGAGGATCTAGTAATTTTGGGTTCAACCAGTATCCTACTTGCATATATGGAAATAATGCATCATGTATAAAAGAAATGAACATAAGATACATCAAGGGAGATAACACAAAGCATATTCTGTTTAAGTTTCTATACAATCAGCAATAAAAGACTCTCATTTGGATTCAAGTGAATCAAGTAAGGTGTCAAAAGAATGTGACATATTTTACCAAGTCATTACCTAAAACCATATATTGGGAAACATGTAGAAAGTAAATGCAAATGTTTTCCAAACTCCCTTGATTAATGCACGAATCAGGGGGGGTAGTAGACAAAGGGGGGGGGGGTCTACTATATTTGTAATATTGGTATGTTGCGCTCTTTTCTTCAACCAATGTTTTATTTTTCCCATTAGGTTTTGTTCCTTGGTGTAAGGTTTTAGTGAGGCAACGATTTATATAGCATCATGTTTTCCTAACTCATGATTAATGTATGAATCTAAGAGAAAACTAGACTGAAGGATTAGTCTATGTATTGCAAAGAAATTGGTGCGTTGTACATTTTCCTTCGTCAGACTTTTATTTTTTGCCACTGGATTTTTATTTTGGCGCAAGGTTTTAACGAGGCAACAACTATGCACCGGCACTCCTTTAACTCGGCACAAGGGGAGTGTTGTAGGATAAGTGTGTCATCGTCTAAATGATATAACGATAGAGATAAGTAGATCAGAGTTAGATTAGAACTGAAATATCTCATAACTATCTACTTGTAACTCATCCCTATTTAAAGGGCTTTTGATTAATGAGAATCACAGATTCATTCTCTCCATATATTATTGTTCTGTTTGGATTTTCCTTTAACATACTCATTAATTTAGGTAAACTACAAAAAAAAAAAAATTACATTTAATTCTAAAATGTTTGAAAAACAACTTGTTGTTAGGATGAAGTAATATCCATTATTCAAAATCCATCACTTGTTTAACCTTTTGATAGCTTCTTCGAGTTCCTTATAACGAACAAATGCCAATATATTTTTTGGACAAAGAAGTTATTATTGATAACTTCAACTAGCGGTGTACGTGGGTTGGGTTGGGTGTTTTGAGACATTTTTACAACCCAACCCAATTATAACGGTTTGGAAAAACTCAACCCAGCCTAACCCATTCAAAAGTATAACCCAACCCAACCCTTGTGGGTTATGGCCGGTTGGACGGGTTGGGCGGCTTAGTAATTTACATAAAATTGTAGAATAATGATGATTAATGATCTTGTTTTTTGTTCTTTGTGTTCGTTCGTTTATGTTCGTCTGTTTGCGTTCATTTAGCATCTTGACGAACAAACGTAAATGAACACGAACAAACACATTTTCTTAACGAACGAATATGAACACAAAATATTCCGTTCTTTTACCGTTCGTTTTCATTCATTTGTTTGGTTAAGTTTAATGAACGAACACGAACAAGCCTCCATTAGTTTGTTCGGTTAAGTAAAATGTATTTTATATGTATATATATATATATATATATATATATATATATATATATACACAGGGGAGCGATCAATTGGAAACCAGTATTATATTGGAAACTTTGGAAACCGAAATCAACCAATTAGTGAATTTTTTTTATTTTTAATTGAAAATGTTATTTTTGTCTTTTACATTATTTCATAATATATATGGTAACTGTTATTATTATTATATTAATAATTATTTAATTTTAATTTAGCTTATATATGGTAATAGTAATCATTGATTAATTTAAAAATGAGATATTTAATTTAGATAAATTATTTAATTTTAATTTAGCTTATATATGGTAATAGTGAAACAATAATGCTAACACGATGAACCTGATAAATCTATTTTCATTATGAAACAATAACGCTAACACGATGAACCTGATGAATCTATTTTCATATACGGATATGCAACTGAACAGGTAATGAAACAAAAATGGAAAATTAACAAAAATGGCACAAATTCATCATGTTTCATTATGAAACAATAATGCTAACACGATTAACCTGATGAATCTATTTTCATTATGAAACAATAATGCTAACATGATGAACCTGATGAAATCTATCATCCAATGAAATCTGTAATCCACAAATTCATTCTGTTTCATCACAATATTACATTGCGTGAGAAATTTTATAATAAAATGAAATTAAAAAAAAAATATTTTCTTATATTTTAAAAGAAAAACAATTTTTGACACAAATACCATATATGACATACTAAGAATATATGTGATGCAGTAGCTTAGTGGTCACTTTTTTTTCTCTCCATTACATATCTCCACTACACATTAATTTAATTATATTTAATAGTTAGTTTTTAAATAATATAGAAAAAATATTTGTATTTAACCATTTTTTCTTTCCATCCACTACATTTATTAAAAATTAGTAGTTTTCAAATAATACTAGTCAAATACCCGTGCGATGCAGCGGCATGTAAACAAGTTTTCCCGAAAAATGTCATTCATGTATACAAGTACCATATTGAATAACAACAAGTTCATCAGAACAGATCAGCCTCCATCAGGGATAATGTATAAATGATCAAAACTGATATAAAGATTTGACTTGCTATCTTTATTTTCGATACAACATATTGTATCTAAGATACCTCAAAGACGGGCCATAACCTTAAAGAAACCAATATTTGCCATCGCTCGTTGTTGATCCATCCATCCATATCTGGTGCACATGTACCCAACCGATCCCTTGTGACGGTTTCACATCCTGTAAACAACTACGATAAAAACACACGTCAAGAAACACTACCACACGTTATCACAATAATTCTTGTAAAACTATCTTAAAAAAACGTAACCTTTGCAAGTATAATATTATCACGAAAGCCAAATGAAAAATACGAAGGTTGAAGCTTATAAAAATCAATCATTTTGTATAATTTATTTGAAAAATAGTCATTATATCAAATATTAAAAAAACAACAACAAAAACAAAAACAACTTGTTTAAATATAAGCATATCCTAACAAGTTAAAGCTTTATGATTAACATGCAAAACGTACTTGGTGAGAGAAGGCATGCTCCATTGCCAATTCATGTTTGTTGGTGACTTCCTCGTTGCAAAAAGAAATGGACATGATAATGAATTCGGCTCCATGTTGTTCCTTTAAATACAGTAAGGGCATTTCTCTATGTAAGAATTGCATGTTTTATCTGATACAAGAAGGTAGAGCTCATTAGAAGAAAATAACGTGTGCACACATTAAAGGCTCATTTGGTTCTGGGTGTCTCCTTTTTGTATCAAACAAACTACTCTACAACTTCAATTGGGTATGAACATATCAAAATTTCGTAATAAAGATTGATGGTTGCATTAGTGTCTACCTTAGACTCTTGAAAGTGTGTCATGTAATATATAACAAATGAATACACCCCATCATTACCCGTACATCATTATCCACTTAAAGGCCCTTAGTAAAATGTTGCTTCATTTTGCTTGATTTTCCTTATTTTTCAGACAATAGAATGCTGATGTTAAATGGCACAAATCATCAACAAAAAATCAATTACATGTAACTGAAAATGCCTTTCACATTCAAAATTAGCATCCTATAATTTTCACCAAATCAAAACCCTTTCAAAAACTCAAACCATCAAATCAAGTACAATTCATGTAAATAAATAATCCCCGTACCCAATCTGAAAACCGTTCAAAGGAAAAAAGTGTCGATCATCGTTGCATCTCCCCATGTAAACCACGCTCCAACCCCTGCATACCAAAAAAACAACAACAATAATAACAAATAGCCTGATCAATTTTATACACACATTCACATAAGACTTTGAAAAACTTGATAACACAATATCATACAAATGCAATGAATCGAAGTAAATCCAAACCTAAAGGGAACTGATCAATCGAATAATGCCATTGCGCAGGATCAGAAGAAGAAACGAAAGAAACACCGTGGAACATCATAACAAAGAGATGGATTACGTCATGCGTATCGAAGCAGCCATCATTGATTAAAGCATGAATGAATGTAAGCAATTCAATTCAAAATTAAATTCAAATTTCATGAAATTGGATGAATAAAGAAGGTGAAATTCAATTTCTCTCTCAACATGATCTTTCTGTGTTTGTGTTTCTCTCTCTAGGTTGAAAGGAAGAGGGATACCATAGATGACACGTGGACGACGGAAGCAAGCTCCAGAGAGACGTCCTCCATTCATCCCTGTTAAACAACTGACTTCTCCCTTGCACCGTTTTCATGTTCCAGTAACCCAACAAAACTGGTTTTTTTATATATGATAAAACCTTAATTATAACATTATGCTACTTCGCAAGTCCAACACTCCTTAAGTTTGAAAATATCGATCATTACCAACTCTAGAAGTTGCTAAATATAATAAATTAACAACAAACATGAAAACATAACCTGGATCTGGCTCGAAGAGCCACTATAGGACCAACAAGTGATGAACCAGAACAGGGCAAGCTATGAATAACATGCATACCGTTAGGCACAGTAACCTTGCTGGACCTAATGACTCCCTCATTTCTCCTTTATTCCAGCATCTTCCGAATTAAAAAATCAGAAATACAAAATAACACAATGTGCAGGAAATACAAAATAACACACGGCTTCAACAGGAAAATAAGGTGCAGAATTACTCTATCCAAACACTTCAGATTGAAATACAATGTTGACAGTCTCAAAATGTGATCAGGCCAAGAATCGAGAAGAAGAAAAAGGTAAAGAGGGTGCCACTGTGCCAGAACTGGATTAGACTGAACTTGACGGCCAAGCACAACTGAACCAGATGATGGAATTGGGAGGCTGACTTGGATGGCATAAGGATTTACAAGAGATCTGTGAAGCTTATGGATTTCCAAAAAGGCCCCAGGCTGACTTGGCAGATCGAGTAATTTTGATCACGACTGACAATGGTGGTTTGGTGTAAAGCCACTGGCTTATGAATGCATAAGTTTTCAAGCAACCCCAAAACGACCAGAATGCATAAAGAATGAGAGCAAATGATCAAGTTTTTTCATAGTTGCACTTGGCATCAGAACTTGGTAGGAAATGGAGTTGCTAAAGTTTGGAATTGGGGGAGGACGCAGAAGGGAAAAAAACTTTACGTGTTAGACTGGGGAGAAACTGGTATTGAAGAGCAAGATGAGTTTTCGGAAAGTGAAGAAGAAGCTAAGAGCAATCTGGAGGTGCCAGATCAAGAAGCAAGTGAAACATCTTCAACATCTATGCAGTGGCTCATTAGTAGGATGCAT
Organism: Arctium lappa; assembly: GCA_023525745.1. Lineage (NCBI taxonomy): Eukaryota > Viridiplantae > Streptophyta > Magnoliopsida > Asterales > Asteraceae > Arctium > Arctium lappa. The sequence continues at coordinate 7,218,913 of CM042047.1, forward strand.
ATTCTAGAAGGGGTAGTTTTGGTATTGAGTATGTTATGGCTGTTAGTAAATAGGAGGGAGGTGGTAGAGTGAAGGTATGCAGAAAATTAGTGGGTTCTATATGGGAGAGTTCTAGCCTCTCTAATGCTAGTTTGTTCTTAGTTTTCTTTGTTAATTTGAGCATTTTACAGTGTCCCTATCACTTGGTTCTACTTCAATTGTCAGTCTTTTGCACCGCACCGTTATTTTGTTTAGGTTGTCTAATGTTAAAAATATTTAGGACATCTCTTTGAGTAATGTTTTTCATTCCAGTAATATAGTCAGTAGTCAATACTCAAGTCATTTGTGTTTTGAGCTGCAGGGTAAAGCATCTTTCATATCACACTGGGGCTATATATTCTAATTAGGAAATGATGTTTCACTTGTCTTGGAGAAGGTAAGGTTATATTGTCCTTCCACCTCGGTGAACCTGTAATTGCTCAGTCTTTTGCACCGCACCGTTATTTTGTTTAGGTTGTCTAATGTTAAAAGAAAACTATACAAGGTACATAGAACCAATCCATACAATGTTTTGAAAAAAGCAAATGATTCATTTCTTAACCATTTAGAACAAACATATCAAAACATCATGCCATAGAATTAAAACAAATAACGTAACTTCCTTGAAGTATTTTTGTTTAAATCTCGCAAGTGATAATAAACTATCCAAGTACTTGTACTATCGCAAGACTACCAAGTAAATTGTTTCATCTAAGAAGGCACAAGATATAAATTATTAAGACCATTCTTTAGCCAAGAACCAAGTTGCCTCCAGAAAATAATATCCCACGTCCTAGAAAGAGAGCTACACACAACATTTTAATGTCAACCTAACACTGTTCATGTCAAATTTAACACCGAGTCATTTTATCAGTTGCTGTTGTGGAAGTACAACGTATCAATTTTGATGTTGTCATGTTGCACAGAACCATGGTTTTGTTGGGTTTAAGTGTATATGTTAATTTATCAACAAAAAAAGTGTTTATGTTAAAGTTGAGTTTGATTTATTCAAACTTTAATTAATAAACTAAGTAGGATTTGACTCTTTCTGTAACTGGATACCACGTTCTTAGTGCAAAACATGGGTTTTTTTTTTCTTGTTTTCTTGTCTTGTAAGGCTTTATAAGCCATTAGTTGGCCTTCAATCAAGTGGGCGAAAATTGCTCCCAAACACTAAGAGTTTATTTCTTTGAATTTCAGTTCACAACAACTCTGGCATCAGAGCTTGGGTTTATTTACAACCATGACAATGGTATAGTTACGATAAAAATTCTACCATTCATTACAGAAATACGAAATTTGAAACTTTCTTACATTGACTGAAAGAAAATTTTCCTTACTACATTAAATAGGAACAAACAAACTTCATTGCATTTGACCTGGAACTCAATTTCACAGGCCAACACACTTCATCCAACCATCAAAACTCATGTTTTTGCATTGCCAAAAATTTGAACTTCCCCCAAATTTGAAGAAACAACTACAGATAATAATCAATAACTACAATAGATTAAATTAGGGCAAAATCGATAAAAATGTTAGTAACCAGATATGTATTTCAATAATACATATAAAATACAAATATCGTAATACTGAATATAATCAACAAATGATTAGTATAACTCAAATATAAAGGGAATCGACATAAAACATAAACAGAATAAACCGTATATTCAAACGATGTTGAGGCTCGTGTTGGACACGATTCCCTTAAACAGATTTGCCATCTATTCCCAGGGTACAACAGCATAAGCAGTGTGTACTGCCGGATATTACCCCTTTGCTAGGAAAATCGCTGGATAGAAACCGTATGCTGAGAGGATTAGAGAGAATATGTATTGTTCGGTATTCGAGGCGTATTGGAATGAGCCAAACTCTCCAATTTATACTCGAATGTAGAAGCCGACAATTTATTATGAATTAGTATGTAATTAAACAATTTTTAATTACAATTACCCATATTAATCTTACACAGTAATGAGTATCAATTGGGAGTTACTGGAAATCGAAACAGTGGATTTCGCGACTTACCACGCGGGTGAAGTCGTAGCACAACCCGTGTAATTCACTGTCTCTCGTCTATAAACAGTGTACATCGCGACTTACTACGCGAGTAAGCCCCGCGGCTTAACCCGCGTAACTCACTGTTTTATCGTCCATAAATAGAGTATTTCGCGACTAATGGCGCGGGTAAACCCGCGACCTAACTCGCGAAATACACTGGTTCAAAACAAAATTTTCGCAAAAACCAACCTGCGCGAGCACAAGATTTCGGAGCGGCATTCGTGTCCGGAGGTCGCGCCCACGCACAAGTTCGTCGAATTTAGCCTACGAAGGCCGCAATCGGCACCCCCCCTGCGTGCGGGTAGGTGATGGAGTACAACCAAACTAAGGACTTGAAAGTCCCTCCCACATTTTTAGTTATAAACCACTAAAACTTTGGTCCTCTTTCCTATATGGGACAAGTTCCCACACCCACTTGGTTTTGCCAATTTTCATTCCAAACACTCAACTTTGAGCATCGATATCTCATTCACACATATTCCGTTTTGGACATATAATATATCGTTTTGAAGCTCTCATATAGGAGAACACAAACCCACGAAGAGTTAGATATAAACTATACATATACATGTATTTATTTGTGTCCAAAGTTAGTAAAAAATCACATTTTTTTTACTAAAATTTTCCAACAAAAAACAGTATCAACAATTAAAGTAAAATTAACTGTAAACAGAAGAATCTGCAATAGAGAATCTGCAAGTAAGCCAAAACTTAAGAAGAAGAAAAAACCTGATTTAGAAATCCCAAACGCCTGACAACCGAATTTTCTACACATTGATCCAGAATTTCAAACGCTAAAACAAATGGGAAACCCAAATCGATGCAGAAAGAATACTTAAGAAGAAGAAGAAGAATAAACCTTAATCGATGCATAATCAAAACTGAGGAAGAAGGAAAGCGTACCTTGGAAAAGCAGAGCGGCCGATTGCATCGTTGGAGGATGGTTTCATTGGTACTGTATAGCAAAGAGAGGAGGGTCGTGTAGGACGTGGGGGGAAGAAGACCGACAAACCTGGATTTCCAAAAACCGATTTCCAAAAACCACATTTTTCAAGAATGGTAATAGAACTTTAATAATATAGTATAGATAAAAAAATAATTTGCATTTAAACATTTTTATAATTTTTCCTTCCCATCCACTACATATTAAATTATTAATATTAATTATATGTAAAAATTAGTTTTTAACTAATATAAAGAAATCATGTTTATGTTGGTGTATAGTGTCATATTACTAATCTAAAGGGTTGCTTTTATTAGTTCATATAGTTCAAAAGCATAACAAATTTGTAGTATTATTTTTTGGCTAATAATTTGAATGTTCAGAGTTTTGTCTTACATAACCATTTTTTTTCCTAAAACTTAATATTAGATCATAGCAAAAAAAAACGCAGTTACAATGTAATATTATATTTCAATGTAAGAGAGCATTATTTGATTCACTCAACAACTGAGACAAGCGGGAAATGTGATGGGTTCAAACTTGGAACCTACCTTGTATTCGGACAAATTCACCTTACACCTTTGCTTACAAGAAGCTTTGTTTCTAGAATATATATCTTTAAACCAACTACTTTCTTATATCTTATGAAAAGAGACATATAGAATATATATATATATATATTATAATAAGAATGATAACCAAAAGTATTTTGATGCCCTTTTGTTATTAAATTCCCATTTTTATCAAGTAGCTTGGCAATCATAAAAATTGTTATATCCGTTTTCGATTCCTAAATTCTCTTACCTTATTGTTTCCTTAGCGCCGCCCCATAAAATAATAATACCAATTAATTACTCTGCATTGCATGGTACAAGTGGATAATATTTTTCATTTCCATTTATCTATATACAAATAAAGATCTCTTATGCTAAATTATCATGTTTTATCCATGTCCAACAATCACATGAATACATATTATCTGGAAAAAAAAATATAAACTTGAGTTAAATAAAATTAAAAATATATAAATTCTGATGTGTCTTAATTTCATTGATAAGACATGAAATTTTAGGACAACAAGTTTTTATCCATCTATATATACCTCTTCTTCCATACTCTCAAATCACCACCCAAAATGCCTTCTCCCCTTTCCATTTCTGCAACTTCATTTCTCTTCTTCTTCATCTCGTTTCAACTCCTTTCTTCCATCTCTTTAGCTATTGTCCCTGCTTCAGACACATTCACCTACGTAAATCAAGGCGATTTTGGCGATTACGTAGTAGAATACGACGCCAATTATCGACAAGGGCGGACCTATGCTTCCCGGGGGGGGGGGGGGTTCATGCACCCGATCAAGTCCGTCGCGTAACTGTGAAAAACAATTCGGTTCGTAAGGTGCACCCACTCAACTACAGGGGGTGCTCCTATATATATTCAGTTCTCTAAGGGTGCGCTTGGTATGCAGAACAGAGTGGAACATGACATAACAGAACATGCTTGTCCCATGTTTGGCGTGACCATATGGGGACACACTAGAACTAAGTGGAACAAGCATTGGACACAAATGTCCCACTCCAACCCCCTGGAACTAAGTAAACAACAATACTTTGACTAATATACTCTTTGTTAAAAACATAAAACATGTCTTCTCATCATCCACGCCTCCAAGCTAGGGGTGTACAAAACCCGAATGATCCGAAATCCGAATCCGCATCCGAACCGAAAATAAGGTGTTTTTGCAAAACCAAAATACCCCGAAATCCGAAATCCGAAACCCGACATTTAGGAGGATATCAGGGTTCCGATTGGGTTTGATCATTGGCCACCCAACCCGTTCAAAAACCCGAAATAACATAAATCTATATTTTAAATACTATATATTTATTTATCTAATTATTTTTGAAAATCGTAAATTATAATCTGTTGAAATATTTTCTAAATTTTAAACTTGTTATCGATTTCATCAATCTTTTAATTGATTGTATTTATCCTAAAAAACGATTGAATTCATATATAACTTTTGCATTATATAATACCCGAACCCGACCGACATCAATCTGAAACCCGACCAACCTAAAATCCGAAACTTAAAATTTGGGTTTTGATTTCCATATCCAAAATCCGATCGTGATAAATTAGTTTTATGTTTTTTATAATCCATTGCACTATGTATTAGTGATGTAAATTAGTTTTATGTGAAGTAATCTATGATTTTTCATCAAGGTAAATTCGTCACTTAACCGATCTAGTCATGTTCTGTCCAGTTCTGTCATGTCTTGCCAAATGCTGGTCAGTTGTTCTGTTCTGTTCCGTCTTGTTCTATTCCATTTTGTTCTGTCATGTCCTATATGTGTACCAAACGCACCCGAGTTTAAAGTGCAGAATAACCAAACTTTTAAAAAGTTCCGTCTCATAATAAATCCAACGGGTTTTTCCAATTTCCCACATGGTGTGAACCCCACTTCCTATTAACACATATTAACACGTTAAAAAAAAAGAGTATTATTTATTATAGTGGGCCACGTCTCATTAAAAAAAAAAGAAATATGAGTGTGTATATCATGAGTACATGTCGATGATTTGAAAAACAAAACCCCCAAATCCCAATTTGTTCTTCATTATTTTTCTCCGTGTTCTTCCTATTTATTCCTCCACCACCAACCATTCCACCAAAGTTCTATTTTAGATTTTATTTTAATAGAAAAAGAGCCAAAAAGGAGACTGAAAAAGTGGAACACACACATATCCATTAACACATACAAATCATGTTTTCTTTCAAACCCTAACTTTAATAAATTTGAATATTTGATATACTCACTCTACATATTTAATTGTTTTTGGATTATTAATTATTAGATTAGTGTTTATATTTGTCCTAAAATTGTTATTAGTTTGTTTCATTGTTTGTATTTTTTTGTCCTAAATTGGATATTAGATTATTAGTTATTTCCCCAAATTGGAATATTGATGATTATTGATTATTTGATTAGTGTAAATGTATTATGTTTAGTGTTCGTATGGAGAGATTTTTTAAAATATCACGTCCATCGGAATCAGATGCAAATACCCCAACTAGAAATGCTTCCACGAATGCTTCAAACCCAATTTCAAATGATACAACAAGAATGCCGGTAGACGTGGATAATCTTCCATGGGATCCATCTGAGCGACCAAAAGATGCGGTCTCGTCGGGAACAATTGTAGAAGGTAACTTGTTTTATCGTTTTAATGAATTCGTATGTTTATTTTAAAAAAAAAATTAACTCTTCGTTTGTGCACCCGCTCACCTAACATCCTGGGTCCGTCAATGATTATCGAACTCTTCCCCCTTTCGGTGACCCATTCCAACTCTGCTTCTACGACACCACCCTTAATTTATTCACTCTAGCACTACGTATCGGCATCATCCGATCTGAATCCCTCATGCGTTGGGTTTGGGAAGCCAACCGTAACAACCCCGTTCGCGAAAACGCCACCCTCACCTTCTCCACCGACAGAAACCTCGTCCTAGCCGACGCTGACGGCCGGATCGCCTGGTAAACCAACAACGCCACAAGGGCGTGGTTGGTTTTCAGGTCCTTCCAAATGGTAACATGGTCCTTCACGATGGGAAGGGTGATTTCATTTGTCAAAGTTTCGATTCACCAACCGATACTCTTTTAGTCGGACAATATCTCCGAGCCGGTGGTCCGAGTCGGCTCGTGAGTCGGATCTCGGAGGCGAATAATGTCGATGGAACGTACAGTTTGGTGATGGAGCCCGAATTCGGTTCATCCAATGTTGTATTGGACGTCTATCGATTGAATGGTTAACCAATATTGGGGAGGGTAGTTTGAGTAATTTCACTCTGATGTGTTTTAAATTTATACCGCAAGCGTACGGGAGGTGTAGCATACGGGTCGATCACAGGGAGGCGATGGACTAAACACGAACTTGTTATAGACTATGGCCTAGCTACGAGATTTATCAATTTGGATTTTTTTTAAACTAATTAAATAAACAAACAAACTAATGGAACAAAGCAAACTAACAGATATTGGGTAATGTCAACTTCAAATTTTGGTAATGGTGGGAATTCATTATGCAAAATTACTTCAACCCTCTTTCGAGGTGGAAAAGTTTTTCTAACCCAAGACCCATATTTACTTTCGCATTATGTGTACGTTGGGAAGAAACATTATTATTTAAAACGAATATTTTTCCAATCAATGTCCCTAACTATTTATCATGTTAGAACCGTTGTCACCGATCAATTTAATCTAAGTAAAAGACTGAACTTTCGTTCATATCTAAAACTAATCGAATTTAACTAAAGACGTTTTATAAAAATTGGTTAATCAAACATTAACTTTCGTTATATGAAAAATCAACCAATTAAAACTCAAAAGTTTATTATAAAAACAATTGATCAATACCACAATGTTTATCCAAAGTGACGATTACCCAAAAGAACGATAACTAAACTATGAAACAAAACATAATATAAATCTAAACAAAACAATAACATTAATCTACGAAAGCTGTAAAGATCGATCCAAGGAGTGTCACTCTCCAAGAATCGTTTTTAGCCTACGAAAGCGGTAAATAAATTAAGAAGCGGTGCAAGAAATTAAAAAGGGATAAATACATATAACATCAAACATAAATATAAAATATGGAGAAAACGAAACGTTACAACGAATGTTGAATGTGGATGAAAATTTGTTACATAACCATCTTCATCTTCGATCCATCAAAACACCATATCTTCTTCACATATCGAAAGACTCAAAGAACGAGAGATTACAGGTAAATAAAAACTAAACTAAACTAAACCTAAAATCTAAAATCTAAAATCTAAAATCTAAAATCTAAACTAAAAAACTTATAAGAAAAACTAAAACCTAACAATTCATCCCTCAACCAAAAACAAAAAATTAAAACTAAAAAAAACTAAAAAATAAAATAAAAACGGCGCAAGCCGTGAGGTTGAGAAAGAGATAGATCATCACAAAACCTAAATCTATTTTCTAATTATAAAACACAAATTTTAAAAACAGCCCCTCAAGTTTGCATCTCTTTCATAAACGCTCCACTTGATTTCTATTATTTCAAAAGCTTCCCTCATGTTTTCATTCTTTAAGATTTTGTCCAACTTTTGTCATATTTCTTGAATTGCTCCACCATATAAATGATTGATCAAGTACTTCAAAAGGTATCTTCATCCATGTTCACGCTTTCAACGTAAATTACCTGTCAAAGCCCAAGAAAACCACAAAAATGCTAATGTAATATCCCCAATCGATTATTAAACGAAAATTAACTAAAAATATAATAAAATCTACATGCAAACTATTAAGCTAAATGCAAAATGCAATTATAAACTAATATGAATGCATGCACAAAATGCACTTAACACACTCTTACTTCGGAGGCCGAGACTGATGAGGGTTTTCTTTATTACTTGACATTTGAGTACTTCATGACAAACCCATCATCTGATTCGAATCGAAACATAGAGTATTTGCTATACAATAACACCTACTCGTACCTTCGATTGGGGATCGATGGAAATCTTAGGTTCTTGACGTATAACCGCAACGTGCAAGGCGTTTCGTGGGAGGTTGTGTACACGTTTCTCGACAGCGACTCGAGGCAAGACGAATGCCAGTTGCTGAAACGATGTGGGAAGCTTGGTTTGTGTGAGGATATCCAGTGGGTGGCTTGTCCGACACCGAATGGGATGAGTGGGTGGAGTAAAGATTGCAAGTCGAAAAAGGTGACATCTTGTAAGAGTGGTGAGTTTGGGTATTGACAGGCCCTTTTGTGTACCTTAGGGTGAGAGAAATAATACCAAGAAGCAAGTATACAAATTGGTACTATGTCGCCTTTCAAGTAATAAAGTGGTAAAATACCAGATATCGTCCCACAGAGATTGAACTAAAAAGTGTGATAAAAGTATGATGAAAGATATGATTTCAGATGACGAATTTGAAGCAATATTTTGATTGGTTGGTTAACACACGATTACTTTAACAAGCTTTAAAAAGAAGCAAGGGTGCAAGGCTTATGGTGAAATGTTAACCCAAATTCCAGTGGACCAATGCTGCAGTGATGCTGCAGCATCCTTGTGACAGAAACTGATTTTATCATCTATTTCAAGACACGTTCCTCTCGGACTCTCACCATCCCATTATTCCAGTAGCTATGAACCATCTCATCTCTGAGCAAGGTTCCAGATAAGGGACTGATGGGAATGGAGTTCTCAAAATATACGGCGAAACAAATTCTCTTCGTTAAAAGTTACTCTTTCGAAATAACCCCCGTACCTCCCAAGTTGGTATATTCCAAATAGCTTATCTCTAAGTCTACTCCATTTTAACCCTTTGAGAAAGCGATAACTTATCAAGAATGGATCATTTTAAATGACACAAGTAACAACTCTCGTTGCAAGTAACTCTTTCGATATTACCTCCTATGTTATTTAATTTGACGTGCTATTCAATGGCCTATCTCTAGGTCCACGACACTATTACACTATCAAAACGATCAATTTGTCAAAGAGTTTTGTTATCTTGATAAAACTTGAGTTGGAATAATAAAACTTTGTTAAAGTCACAAAAGTCCACTTTGTTTAAGTTAACACCATCACCAATTGCCTCACACCCAAGCTAAGGTGTTTAGCTACTCATTACAATAAATAAAGAAAGAACATTACAAAGAACTATAAAAGAAGACATAATGTAAAATGCTTGGAAATGTAAATGACAAGAAAGTATATAAATATATATATATAAGACTTGGAATGTAAGGACAATAAATGTAAATGACAAGAAAGTAAAATGGAATGTAAGTACAACACTATAATCTACTAGAATTTAAATGCTTGAAACTAAAGACATACAATAAATGGAAAGGCTAGAGATGCAAGATAAGTAAAGAAAATGCATGGAGAAAATCTGCAGATGGATGCTGTTCCAATGCTTGAAGCATTCATAGCCTGGGTTTACGAAGAACACATGAAGAACACGAAGAACACCATATGAACATATGCATATTTCCTGGAAATTTCCAGAAAACCTTAGAACTGAGGTTCGGTCCAGTTCCAAGATGAATGAAAATAAAAAGATTATGTTATGCCAACGATTACAAACAACATAACAACATGAAGAAATCAAAGAACATGATGAAGAAATTAAAGCAAATATGAAGAACAAGATGATTAAACTAAAAGATTACTAAATATAAGAGAGAATTGGAGATGATTAAAAGTAACTACAAAAGTGTCTTCAAAGATGGAATGATGATCTGATGATCGATGGTGAAGGAGGCTTCATGGATGAGTGATTGGTGATGATAGGATAAGCTAAGATCTCTCCTCCATTAATGCCCCAAGAACACTCTATTTATAGGAAATAGAGAGGGGCCAAAAGGGTTAATCTAACTAAATTAAGGTACTAATGTTAGAGTTTTACAACAAAAGGTACCATACAAAGGAATAATACAGCTAATTATCAGATAAACAGCTGGCAAAAGTATTGTCCAATGGTCCATAGAAATGCTTTATCCACTCCTCTTTAATCACTTCCAATTCTCCCTGCACTTTCAATGCTGTTGAGATGCTGCAGCACTGACCTGTATCATCAAGAGTTTGCAAATTACATCAACTTTAGCCTCTACAACCCATGTTTGTATACAAATCCATATCTTAAGCTCCAAATCAAGAAAGTGGAAAATAATAACCAAAATGACTCAAGGTTGGGATTATAAAGTGTAAAATCTAATCTAAAATGATAAAAACAATGTGCTTAAGTACTCAAAAGTGAGTACTTATCACCACCCCAAACTAAAAACTTTGCTTGTCCTCAAGCAAAACAAAGAAGAAAAGAAAAGACTCAATACTAAGAAATTTATGCAAAAGGATGGCATTAAGTGCACATCATGAGTTTGAAAGTGTCAAGAATACATAGCATAGCCTTTCATAATACAAAAGTGATCACACACCATCCTATTTGCTATTATGAACCATATGCTAGCCTAGCATTCTCTTTGTTATGGTTTACACAATTCACATCACACTTTGATAAGGCCATAGGTGGAATGTGTTTCTCTCTTTTTGGCGCTTGATTTTCCTCACCTTGCCTTTTCTCACCCCGTGCATCAACAAGATTTTTTTTTTTTTTCAAATTTTGGCACTTTTTGTGCTCTTTTTGTTGCATGCATACACCTGCCCCTATGGAGCATTTGTGGTGTTTTGATTGTGTGTCCATGGCATTTTTTTTTCAGAATGTATAGAGCTTTGCTCTTGCCATTTTTAGACACCCCCACCCCAAACTAAAAATCTTACAATGTCCTCATTGTATAGGATGAAAGAGTGTATTGACTTTGGGTGGATAAAAATGGAATAAAGTGTATGGCTTTTTGGCATTTTGATGTGATGTGAGTGAATTGTGCACCAAATTGTGTCCCAAGTAATTACACGGCTAGTTCTAGCATAAATAAATCCTAGAATTGTGATGTGTACTTCAAGTTTTATTTGGGCTATGCAAGTACATTTAACTAACATAACATGATCCCAAATGCAAGAAAATAACTCCTAAAAATAGAAAAACAGATCCCAGACACAAAAATGAATAAAATGGAGCGAAAGGGAATGATATGGACCTGTCCCACTCCCATGGGAGTAGGCTAATGATCTTCTGCGGAATCTGTGGAGGGCTGTCCAGCATCCTTGGATGCTGCAGCACCTGAACTGACAATAGCATCTGCAATCAACTTCTCATTTTCTTCCTCCAATGCCTTGATCCTTTCATCTCTGACCTTCAGCATCTTCTTCAGCACTGCGATCTGCCTCTCAGCTCCATACCCTTCTCCTACCTTCCTCTTTCCTTTAGCAACCGCAATCAACTTCTCCCTTAGTCTCTCCATCTTCTCCAAACCTTCAGTCCTTTGCTTGTTCATGGCTTCCATCACAGCAGTGTTCTGGGCCAGAAGATCTTGCACCAATGTCAACAAATCTGCAGCCTCAACAGGCTTCTCCTTCCTGTTGCTCAGCCTAGTCACTGCCTTCATATCTATCTGCCATTTCTCCCTCTGCTCCTTCACAATAAGGTCATCCTTGTACTGTGGAACTCCAGCCTTTACCAACATCTTTGTGAGTAGCCCTGGAAAGTACAGCTTGCCTCTCGTTCTTGTTGCACACTCCCTAATGCTGTTGATCATTATCCTTCCCAGATTGATGCTCCTTCCTGTAATGAGACAGTACAATAAAAGCATCCTATCCACAGAGATGGTTCCATCATGTGTGGTAGGATAAATGGAATGTTTGACAAGATTGTTCCAAACATTAGAATTGGCAGTGAGGTTAGAAGCCTTAAATGTCTTAAGCATGAAGTTACTGTGATGTTCCCATTCTGCTTTTGGTTTTCCCAGTAATGCAGAGGCTTCTTCCAGGTTTTGTGGAGTGGTCTTGACCATCATCTTGTGGTATTCGGTGGTGAGAGGTTTAAGAATTCATTGATCTGCCTAGCTGTGAGCTTGAAAGTGACCCCCCTAATTTTGATTTTTGGTGAAGGCGTGACAGAAATCTCACAATAAAACTCTCTCATCAGTGTGAGGTTATATGAGGAATAGACCTCACAAACCTTTTCCAGTCCATGGGTATCAACTACATCTCCAATAAATTGGAATTCCCTTAGGCTTTGTTCATCAAATCCCTTATCTGGCAATCCCACCTTAGTGTGATGCTTTCTCCACATCCTAGCAGCAGCCTTAGAGCTAAATCCCTTGTGTGGCATTTCTGGTCTAGTAACAAACACAGTAGTTTCCTTGGCTTTCTTACCCTTTTCTTTCACAGTCTGTTCATGCTGCACAGATGCTGCAGCATGACAGTTGGTCTCTAAGAGTTCTAAATCATCCTCATCATCCTCAAATCTCACTGTCCTCCTCTTCTTTGGTGTGGGTTCCTGGACCTCAGGTGCAGTAGGAATCTCACTTCTAGACCTAGTGGCATAAACCTTCCCTAGTGGTCTCTTCTTTTTCTTGGTGATCAACTTAACCACAGGTACACCATCATCATCACCAAAGAGGTCCTCAAGACTTGTATTGTCAAATTCAGCAGGTTTGGACAGAGTCTCAGTGTTTATCTCCTCCAATGGGTCCTCAATAGCTACTCTACTGGAGATGGTCGTGGCCAAATCTCCATTAGTTTGTAGAAAGCCAAAGGGTTGTGCATCCTTGGTGTGTGATTGAATGAGGGAAATGTCGACTTTTGTTGATGAAATAGGTTCATCGACATTGTCCTCAGAACAAGAAGTGAATAATCCTTCAACCAAAGTTTCAGAGGGACCAGTGGATACCTTCGGTGTCTGAGTTGATGAAGGGGTTGAAGAAGCATCCTTGTACACGATGATAGCAAGAGGGTTGAGTGTTGGTGGTGTATCCACAGTAGCGACCTCTTTCTCCCCTGTTTCCGAAATTTCTTTTCTTTCGGCCATTAGAGAACCCTCGATGTCAGAAGTGTTAGGGAATAGGGTCTGCGGAGTGAGAATGTGGAGGAATGGTCGAGTTTGTGCAGGGCTGGAACCAGTTGAAGGTCGAGGGTTGTTCGTGTTCGGGCTTTGCTCGACAGCCCTGGTTCGTGAGCTTCGTCTTCTTTCTTCGCTATTAGGGTTTCGAGCCGTGGCTTTCTTCACCTTTGCCATGATACAGTTTGACAGGTTGAATCACTGAGAAAAGGGGAAGAAGATGGTGGTTCTTGAGAGTTGTTCGTCGTTGGAAAGAATGAGAGGGAAGATGATTGGGTTTGATTGTAGAAGGTAGATTTTTGGGAAGGAGGGAACTGAAAAGTCAGTTTTTGGATGGAGGTGGGTTTGATCTTGAGTGTTTTAAAAATGATGGAACCAGGTTGTTAATGGGTATTATCCAATGGATAATTTTAAGATTAGTACAAAAAGGATATCAAAGAAGCATCTTTAGGTACTAAAACTCATCATCACCTAGGAGAGAGGTGTACTCTTCTCCAGGTGATGAAAAGCTGATGTCACTTTTGGTACTTATCTCTCAATTCCATTCAAAAATTGCTATACCCGGTTCCCTCTAAATTCAGCTGATTTGTCTTGAAAATCCTAGGGTTTCTGATGCTGCAGCATGGATTCAGCATCACATGGTTCTGCCTTTGTTCTTTGACTTTTAGCTGTACACTAACAAACATATTAAACATAACTAATACGGAAACATAAACAAGACTTTTAAAAAGAGATATTTACACAGAATTGGAACTTTAAGATAGTTCCCATCTTTGTGGAAGCTTTTAGCAAAGAGAGATCATCTCCACAGAGCATGGAGATGTTACAGAATCATGGAACAACTTCACTCTCTGGCCATTGACCTTGAACACACTGTTATTCTCAGGATTGACTAAGTCTACAGCCCCATATGGATACACCTTGTGAATAAGAAATGGGCCTGACCATCTAGACTTAAGTTTACCAGGGAACAACTTTAGCCTAGAATTGAACAAAAGACATTTTTGGCCAGCTCTCAACTCTCTGTGTCTAATCCTATTGTCATGCCACTTCTTTGTTTTCTCTTTATACAACTTGGCATTCTCATAGGACATGTTTCTATGCTCTTCTAACTCACAGAGTTGCAATTTTCTTTTGTTACCAGCCTCATCTAAATTCATGTTCAATTCCTTTATAGCCCAATATGCTTTATGTTCAAGTTCCAAAGGGAGGTGACAGGCTTTTCCAAAGACTAGCTTGTATGGAGACATACCCAAAGGTGTTTTAAAAGCAGTCCGGTATGCCCATAAAACATCATCTAAATGGAAAGCCCAGTCTTTTCTGTTTGGTTTAACAACTTTTTCAAGAATCCCTTTAATTTCCCTGTTTGAGAGTTCAGCTAGTCCATTTGTCTGTGGGTGGTATGCAGTGGCAACTTTGTGTTTCACATGGTATTTTTCAAGAACTTTACTCAACAAATTGTTTATAAAGTGGGTACCCTCATCACTAATCAGTGCCCGGGGGGTACCAAACCTTGTAAAAATTTGTTTTTGTAAAAACTTAACTACAGTTTTAGCATCATTTGAAACACATGCCATTGCCTCTACCCATTTGGATACATAATCAACAGCAACTAGAATGTATTGGCAATTGTTTGAAGGGGGAAATGGACCCATAAAATCTATTCCCCATACATCAAACAACTCAACTTCTAAGATTCCATTCAAAGGCATTTCATTTTTCCGAGAAATGGAACCACTTCTCTGGCATTCATTACATCTTTGAGCAAAATTATGGGCATCTTTAAAGAGAGTTGGCCAATAAAATCCTGATTGAAGCACTTTAGCTGCTGTTCTCTGGCCTCCAAAATGTCCTCCATAAGCTGATTGATGGCAATGCTGCAGGATTGCTGCAGCTTCTGTCTCTGGGATGCATCTTCTCAACAATTGATCTGTACCAAGTTTAAACAGAAAAGGATCATCCCACAAGTAAAATTTGCAATCATGGAGAAATTTCTTAAGCATGTGATGAGTATAATCAGAAGGTATGATGCCACAAGCCAAATAATTTGCTATATCAGCAAACCATGGAAGTTGTGCTTGCACCATAAGAATCCTTTCATCAGGGAAAGTTTCTACAATATCTCCACATTTCCTACTTTCAACAAGCTTATCTAACCTGGACAAATGATCAGCCACTTGGTTTTCTGTCCCCTTCCTATCAATGATCTCTAGGTCAAACTCTTGCAATAACAAAACCCATCTTATCAACCTAGGTTTTGCATCTTTCTTTGATATCAAATATTTAATGGCAGCATGGTCAGTATGTACAGTGACTTTTGCTCCCATCAAATATGACCTAAACCTTTCAAAGGCAAAAACCACAGCTAACAATTCTTTCTCAGTTGTTGTATAATTAATTTGAGCTTCATTCAGGGTTTTGCTTGCATAGTAGATGGAATGAAAAATCTTATCTTTTCTTTGACCCAATACAGCACCAACAGCCCAATCACTTGCGTCACACATGATCTCAAAAGGTTTGTCCCATTCAGGAGCAACAACTACTGGTGCAGTTACCAAAGCTTTCTTCAAGGTGATGAATGCATTTCTACATTCATCATTGAAATCAAACTTTTGGTCATGCTGTAATAATAGACATAAAGGTTTTGAAATTTTTGAAAAGTCTTTTATAAACCGTCTATAAAATCCAGCATGGCCAAGAAAGCTTCTGATACCTTTAACAGTTGTTGGTTCAGGTAGTTTTTCAATTACTTCAAGTTTAGCTTTGTCTACCTCAACTCCTCTTTTTGAAATTAAATGACCAAGGACAATCCCTTCTGTTACCATGAAATGACACTTTTCCCAATTAAGGACCAGGTCAGTCTCCTCACACCTTTTAAGACTTTGTTTTAAATTATCCAAACACTGATCAAAAGATGAACCATAAACAGAAAAATCATCCATAAATATTTCAATGGATTTTTCAAGCATATCGGAGAATATGGACATCATGCATCTCTAAAAAGTGGCAGGAGCATTGCAAAGTCCAAAAGGCATCCTTCTGAAGGCAAAGGTGCCATAAGGACAAGTGAAGGTAGTCTTCTCCTGGTCTTCCGGTGCTATGGCTATCTGGTTGTATCCTGAGTATCCATCCAAGAAGCAGTAGTACTCTTTTCCAGCCAACCTGTCTAACATTTGATCAACAAAAGGTAAGGGAAAATGGTCTTTTTGGGTAGCCTTGTTCATCCTACGGTAGTCCATGCAAATTCTCCATCCGGAGACTATTCTGGTAGGGATGAGTTCATTCTTGTCATTGGAAATGACAGTGATCCCTCCCTTTTTGGGTACACACTGGACTGGACTAACCCAAGAACTACTGGCTATTGGGAAAATGATTCCTGCATCTAACCATTTCAAAATCTCCTTTTTCACTACCTCTTTCATGACAGGGTTCAGTCTTCTTTGTGGCTCTATGGAAGTGAAGTTCTTGTCTTCTAAGATGATCTTATGTTGACAAATAGAGGGACTAATTCCTTTAAGATCAGCAATAGTCCACCCTATGGCTTTGGTGTGCAACTTCAACATATCTACTAATTTCTTCTCTTGATGCAATTCTAGGGTAGCTGAAATAATGACTGGCAATTTGTCTTCTCCCCCTAGAAAGGCATACTTTAAGTGAGATGGGAGTTGTTTTAACTCCAGGTCAGGTGGTGAGATAGTGGAAGAAGTAAATGACTTCTGTTCATCTCTTTCCAGCAGCTCAAATGCTGCAGCATCCAGAGGGACAGACTCTTTCTCCAAGGTCTTATCATCATCATCATCATATTCCTCATCTAAGTCTCCCAAACTCAGGTCTTCCTCATCCTCCTCTTCTATCCTACAAGCTTGTTTGACTCCCTCCTCATGACACAAGTCCTCAATGACACCTAGGCTTGAGCAGTCCTCTAAATCACTAGGGTATTTCAAAGAATTGAAAACATTGAATGTGACTTTTTGGTCTTGTAGTCTCATGGTCAACTCACCCTTCTGGACATCTATCAAAGTTCTACCCGTAGCTAAGAAAGGTCTTCCCAAAAGTATAGGAATGTCCTTGTCAGCCTCAAAGTCTAAAATGATAAAATCAGCCGGAAAAATGAACTTGTCAACCTGGACTAACACATCTTCAATCTTACCCTTGGGATATGCAATGGTCTTATCAGCTAGAATGAGTGTGACTGTGGTAGGTCTGGCCTCGCCTATTCCTAAGCTTTTGAAAATGGACAATGGCATAAGGTTGATACTAGCACCTAAATCACACAGTGCCTTCCCAACCTCTTTCCCACCTATGGAACAAGGAATGGTGAAACTCCCTGGATCTTTTTGCTTAGGGGGAATCTTGTTGGTAAAGAGAGCACTGCAACCTTCTGTGAGGGCAACAGTCTCATATTCATTCAATTTCTTTTTCTTGCTCAATATGTCTTTTAAAAACTTGGCATAACTGGGCATCTGCTCAATTGCTTCAACAAGAGGTATGTTGATGTGCAATGCTTTGAAAACATCCAAAAACTTTTTAAATTGCAATTCCTCCTTCTCATTTCTTAACCTCTGGGGGTAAGGAATGTAAGGGGGAACTGGTTTGATAACAGCTTGGTTTGATTGTTTTGAGCTAGATGGCTCCAGTATGCTTTTGGTCTTGGTTTCATTAGGTGAAATCACAACTGTTGTCTTTGGATTAGTCAAAGGTGGACTTGAACTTGTGATCTTAGGATCTTGCTTTTCTTCTTGAATTTCTGGTATTGGAATTACATGAATCTCTGGATCAGGAATGGACTTGGGTGTTTTTTCAAAATCTGTTTTGGTTGTTGACTCCTTTTCCACAGATTCAGGTAATTCTTTACCACTCCTAAGTGTGACAGCTTTCACATGTTCTTTTCCAGGAGCCTTGGGTAATTCTGTGTTACTAGGCAAAGTGCCTGAGGCTCTGTTGTTCTGATTAAGTGCAATTTGACTGACTTGTGTTTCCAAACTCCGGAGAGCTGCTTGTGTCTGACTCATAAATCCTCTCATCATTGCTTCTAGAGAGAGGTTTGAGTCATCATGTGGAGGTGCATGATGTTGATTTTGAAAAGGTGGTTGAGTGTGCTGATTGTGTTGAAAACCTTGATTACGATTATTCTGATGATGATTATTTTGAAAATTTCCCTTGTACTGGTTTTGAGAACTACTTGCTTGATTTTGAAAATTGGAGTTCCCTTGCTGCTTTTGAACTGGAGGATTTAAACATGGACTATTCCAAGAGAAGTTTGGGTGCTGTTTCCAGCTGGCATTGTAATGGTTGGAGTGGGGAGCTGGTCTGTTTTGCACAAAATTTACAGATTCAGAATTATGCGGACAGTTTTCATAAGAATGCTCTCCACCACAACACACACATTGCACAGAAAGAACTGCGGAAGTAGGTGTAGGGACAGTCGACTGTGCTCCTTGACCAGAAGTTAGATTTTTAAGCATGTTGGTCATGGAAGCAAGCTGAGCTGTCAATGCAGTATATGCATCCACATCATGCATTCCAGCAGTTTTCCTTTGAGTTTGGGCCCTTGGATCAGCCCAATGTCCATTGTTTGTTGAAATTTTTTCGAGAATCTCATACCCGGCATTGTAGGTATTAGAAGTAAAAGCCCCTCCTGAAGTCGCATCGAGCATTTGTTTTGCATTGGGAACTAGCCCATTGTAAAACGTCTCAAGTTGAATACAGTAGGGAATGCCATGATGAGGGCATTTTCTCAACAATTCTTTAAATCTTTCCCACGCGTCCGGAATAGCTTCATCATCCATTTGTTTAAACATGCAAATCTCATTTCTGGATTTGGCATTCCGGGTGGGTGGAAAATATTTTCGCAAAAATTTTTCGGCCATATCACTCCATGATGGTACTGAACCTGGTGCTAATGAATTGAACCAAACTTTTGCCCGATCCCTTAAAGAAAATGGGAATAAAGTGAGCCTTAAGGCATCAGCAGATACTCCCGGGATTAGAAAAACATCGGTGATTTCCATAAAAGATTAGAAAAACATCGATGGCATTCCAGAAAACTGACCATTGGCTTGCAACATATGAAACATGATGGGTTTTGGTTCAAAGTGCAAAGTGTCTAATTGTGGCCTAATAATCCCAGAATTCAATTGCTCGAAATTAGGAATTGCATAGTCCATAATTCTTCCATCTTTTGAGTTTGCAAGATCAATGATATTTTGTGGTTCAACATTACCAACAGACCCGGCCTCATCTTCCTCATCGTTATGGTTTTGGTGATTTTGAAACTGATGAGGTGGAGGATTTCCAAAAATTGGTGCATTATTTGCAAAAATTGGTGGCGGCCTGATTTGATTCATTAAAGGTGGTCTCATTTGATTTTCCAAAGGTGGAAGTTGATTTTCCAAAAGTGGTGGTCTAAGATGCATGTTTTCAAAGCCCGGGGGAGGTCCTTCCATATTGAGAGGATTTATGTTTTGAAAAGTTCTTTGAATTCTCCTTCTTTGACGGAAGGTTCTCTCAATATCTGGATCTAACTCAAAAAGTTCCCCGCGTTGTATTCTTGGCATGCACCACTTTTGAAAATCTTTTGAAACTCCCAAAGGTGGTAGAAAAACCAAATCTTTTAAAATACTTTACAAACACTTTTGACTTGCCAATCCCCGGCAACGGCGCCAAAAACTTGACAGGCCCTTTTGTGTACCTTAGGGTGAGAGAAATAATACCAAGAAGCAAGTATACAAATTGGTACTATGTCGCCTTTCAAGTAATAAAGTGGTAAAATACCAGATATCGTTCCACAGAGATTGAACTAAAAAGTGTGATAAAAGTATGATGAAAGATATGATTTCAGATGACGAATTTGAAGCAATATTTTGATTGGTTGGTTAACACACGATTACTTTAACAAGCTTTAAAAAGAAGCAAGGGTGCAAGGCTTATGGTGAAATGTTAACCCAAATTCCAGTGGACCAATGTTGCAGTGATGCTGCAGCATCCTTGTGACAGAAACTGATTTTATCATCTATTTCAAGACACGTTCCTCTCGGACTCTCACCATCCCATTATTCCAGTAGCTATGAACCATCTCATCTCTGAGCAAGGTTCCAGATAAGGGACTGATGGGAATGGAGTTCTCAAAATATACGGCGAAACAAATTCTCTTCGTTAAAAGTTACTCTTTCGAAATAACCCCCGTACCTCCCAAGTTGGTATATTCCAAATAGCTTATCTCTAAGTCTACTCCATTTTAACCCTTTGAGAAAGCGATAACTTATCAAGAATGGATCATTTTAAATGACACAAGTAACAACTCTCGTTGCAAGTAACTCTTTCGATATTACCTCCTATGTTATTTAATTTGACGTGCTATTCAATGGCCTATCTCTAGGTCCACGACACTATTACACTATCAAAACGATCAATTTGTCAAAGAGTTTTGTTATCTTGATAAAACTTGAGTTGGAATAATAAAACTTTGTTAAAGTCACAAAAGTCCACTTTGTTTAAGTTAACACCATCACCAATTGCCTCACACCCAAGCTAAGGTGTTTAGCTACTCATTACAATAAATAAAGAAAGAACATTACAAAGAACTATAAAAGAAGACATAATGTAAAATGCTTGGAAATGTAAATGACAAGAAAGTATATAAATATATATATATAAGACTTGGAATGTAAGGACAATAAATGTAAATGACAAGAAAGTAAAATGGAATGTAAGTACAACACTATAATCTACTAGAATTTAAATGCTTGAAACTAAAGACATACAATAAATGGAAAGGCTAGAGATGCAAGATAAGTAAAGAAAATGCATGGAGAAAATCTGCAGATGGATGCTGTTCCAATGCTTGAAGCATTCATAGCCTGGGTTTACGAAGAACACATGAAGAACACGAAGAACACCATATGAACATATGCATATTTCCTGGAAATTTCCAGAAAACCTTAGAACTGAGGTTCGGTCCAGTTCCAAGATGAATGAAAATAAAAAGATTATGTTATGCCAACGATTACAAACAACATAACAACATGAAGAAATCAAAGAACATGATGAAGAAATTAAAGCAAATATGAAGAACAAGATGATTAAACTAAAAGATTACTAAATATAAGAGAGAATTGGAGATGATTAAAAGTAACTACAAAAGTGTCTTCAAAGATGGAATGATGATCTGATGATCGATGGTGAAGGAGGCTTCATGGATGAGTGATTGGTGATGATAGGATAAGCTAAGATCTCTCCTCCATTAATGCCCCAAGAACACTCTATTTATAGGAAATAGAGAGGGGCCAAAAGGGTTAATCTAACTAAATTAAGGTACTAATGTTAGAGTTTTACAACAAAAGGTACCATACAAAGGAATAATACAGCTAATTATCAGATAAACAGCTGGCAAAAGTATTGTCCAATGGTCCATAGAAATGCTTTATCCACTCCTCTTTAATCACTTCCAATTCTCCCTGCACTTTCAATGCTGTTGAGATGCTGCAGCACTGACCTGTATCATCAAGAGTTTGCAAATTACATCAACTTTAGCCTCTACAACCCATGTTTGTATACAAATCCATATCTTAAGCTCCAAATCAAGAAAGTGGAAAATAATAACCAAAATGACTCAAGGTTGGGATTATAAAGTGTAAAATCTAATCTAAAATGATAAAAACAATGTGCTTAAGTACTCAAAAGTGAGTACTTATCAGGTATTATAAGCTCGAAGGGGTGGACCATTTCATGATCAAGTACACAAGGGGAGATGGGGGGTGAAGCAAAGTGCTAGTGAGAGTAAATGTAGTAAGAATTGTAAGTGTATGGGGGTATTTCTATCATACGGATCGATCAAGGTGTTGGATTGCTTATGATTGGAAGACGTTGACGAGAGTTGGGAACTCGACGAATTTGGCGTATATTAAGACACCCAAGAAGTAGTATCTTTGAATCACCAACTTCCTCTACCAGCAGTACGTTTTGGTTTTGATTTTGATTTTGTTTTGTATTGATGTTATGTGTTTGGGTTTGATTTAAATTGAATTAAGATTTGTAGGAAATATGTATGGGTGAAAGATATGATTATATGTATGTAGAACTAATGTATTCGAAATAAAAAATTAGAATGATAAAGGTAGTTGCGGAACATATTTGACACGTTTTCCATAAAAAAAGATTCACCCTCACACGGTGCGTCTGTTTCCCGGGATAGAACAGGCAAAAACGGGTTGTGGAAAGCAGCGACGTAGCGAACACGGCTACGTAGGAACGCAATACTCTGTCCAGTTTTGCAACCCCTGTGTACGAACGTGGAGAGTCTTTCCTTCGGATAAAAATCTCCTGTCCTAAATTATCATGTCACATTCATGTCCACCAATCACATGAATGCACGTCATCGTAGAGAGAATATAAATTTGAATTAAGTAAAATAAAAAATATATAAAATATGATGTGTCTTAATTTCATTGGTCGGATAGGAATGAGACATGGGATTTTGGGACAGAAGATTTTTATTCATACAGTCGACAAGTCTTACTCCATCCAACCATGGAATCAATTATAAACCCACAAAAGTTTCATTTTTCCACGACTATGAGAAACATAAACCCTTTTGTATTTCCCACTCCCCAACACCTATCCTTTACTCATTATTTTGTTGATCAATTTCTTATTATATCAACTTTGTTCTATACGTGTTGAATGTCAAAATGAAGCTTTCACTAAGGACTACACAGACTCATAAATATCTTTCCATTTCAAGCACGGGTTCAATTACATTTTTAGATCTAAACGGATATAAAATCCTATAATTTATAGAAGCCCCATGGACCGGATAATTGTTCTTTTAAATAAACTAGAAGCGTACTCTCACAATGCAGCGAGATACATCATGATTTTAATGTTTTCTTTTATTTTTTGTCGATTTACGGTACGATTTTGAATGGTTTTAAAAAGTGATAATGAGTTTTTTTTATAAATTTTTTAATTTAGGCTTAATAATATAATGTTTTTTATATAAAAAAATTAAGTATTTTGTTAGAATTCAATTATTATCTTATATAATTTAAGTTGTTTATATTTAAATTGAGATTTTTATCCTATTTCAATTATGTTTATTAGTTAGTTATGAATTCAAACATATAGTTTTAAAAAATTGTACTCATGCATCATTCTTGTAATCTTGAATTTTAAGTATGTGTATCAATAAACGGTACTTAATGCATAAAAACTTGTTTTTAAATGTTTTCTTCGATAGTTTAATAATAATGTAATTTATTTTAGATTTAATACTATAATGTTTTTTTAAATAAACATTAAATATTCTATTGAATTTCTTAATTATATTTTAGATTTTTTATATTTAAAATTTGATTTTTATCATTATTTAATTATGCAGGGGGTGATTTTAGGAATTGAAGTGAGGAGTGGTTTTAGGGAAGTTAAAATGGTAAGAAATAATGATTGAAAGTTAATAAATAACATTAAATGTAGTACATAAAGCTTTAATGGTTGTTTTTAAGAGATTTTAAGTAATTAGTATTAAATAATGGTATATTAAACTTTAACAATTGTTTTTAAGAGTTTTTTTTATCTGTACTTTATAATATAGTATAGATATAGATAAATGGATGAAATTATAAAAAAATATAGAGAATAAAAGCAACCCAAGATTCACAATATTTGCGACGATGAATGATTGACTGTTTTTACTCATATAAATCTTTTATTTGAATAAAATTTTATAAAAGAATATAAATAAATATATTATTAAAGATATATATATATATATATATATATATATATATATATATATATATATATATGAAGTCCCAAACTAGGGATCGAGTATTGCCATCATGGAATCCGTTAGTCGCCATTTCCGACCACAACTTTTACTCGGCCTTTTATAAACTTAACATGTTCATTGGCCACGACTCAAGTGGTCAAACTTGTCTTTTTACTTTTTTTTGCCTCATGATTGAAGTTTTAAGATTTGTTTTCGATTTTTCAATGTGTATTGCCATTTTATTGTTTTTTAATGCTACTCATAAGTTAATTGTTAGATTATAAGCTTGTTGTTGATTAATATGACAATGTAAGTGATATATAGAGGATTGCAACCGAAGCTCTAAAACAGCAACCCAAGAAAAAAGAAAAGAAAATCGAAGACTACAACATGCTCAAAACATCAACCAAAACACACTGAGCCATTAAAAGGTTGCACAACACCACTCCGACCAAGAGAAACCAAAATCTTTTAGCTGATTCGAAGCCCAGAAAAATGATTGCAATTGGACCTCAAAACCCAAGTCCTCAACTGGAGTGATCGAAACTGAAAAGGCCTTCACATTCCTCGATCGCCAAATGATGTATAGTGTTGTCCTAATAATCGTCATCTTGATTAACGTTCCGATTATCCTATCTTGAATATTTGAAGAAAAGGAGAGGATCTCGTCAAGAGAACTCCAAGAAAACCGCGTTTCTTAATGGAGATTTACATGAAGATGTTTATATGACTCAACCGGAAGGTTTTAAGGCTAAAGGTCAAGAACATCTTGTTTGTAAACTTAAAAAGTCAATTTATGGTCTTAAACAAGCATCCCGTCAATGGTACTTAAAATTTGATGAAGTCATGAAGAAAAATGACTTCAATAAGAATCAAGTGGATCAATGTATATACCTCAAGATGAGTGGGAGGAATTTTGCTATACTTGTTCTTTATGTTGATGACATTCTATTGGCAAGTAATAATATTGATTTGTTGCATTAATCAAAACGTTTTCTTTCACGTCACTTTGACATGAAAGATCTCGGAGAAGCGTCTTATGTTATTGGAATAGAAATCCACCAAGACCGTACCATAGGGACATTAGGATTTTCCCAAAATGGGTACATTGAGCGTGTACTTAGTCGGTACAATATGCAACATTGCTCTCCCTTAATAGCTCCTGTAGTAAAAGGAGATGTTTTTGGGTCATTTCAAAGTCCTAAAACAGAGGTAGAAAAAACAGAGGAACAAATGAGATTAATACCTTACGCTTCTGTAGTTGGAAGTTTGATGTATGTTCAAGTTTGTACACATCCCGACATCGCTTATATAGTTGGTATGCTAGGCAGGTATCAATCTAATCCTGGCCTAGATCATTGGAAAGCCGCTAAAAAGGTGTTGCGATATCTTCAAAGGACTAAAGATTACAAACTAACTTATAAAAGAATGAATGATCTAGAAGTGGTTGGATTTTCCGACTCTAACTTTGCAAAATGCAAAGATGATAAAAAGTCCACTTCGGGATATATTTTTATGCTGTTAGGTGGGCCTATTTCATGGAGGAGTCATAAGCAACAATTGACGACAACCTCAACTATGATGACATAGTATGTTGTTGTTTATAATGTAACGTGTCATGGAATGTTATTGAGAAATCTTATAGGAGGACTCAAAATCGTGAACTCCATATCGAGGCCATTGAAGATATATTGTGATAATTCTGTCGTCGTGAGCTTTTCGAATAGTAATAGTTCAAGTGGGGCTGGATTATATCTTGATACAAAGTACTTATTTGTACGAGAACGAGTAGAGGAAAACAACCTTTGTATTGAGTATATTAGCACTCACGATATGCTAGCGGATCCAATGACGAAAGGTCTTCCACCCAAAGTATTTCAAGAACACGTCGTCAAAATGGGTTTAAGTCGAGATCTTGTATAAATTTATTTCTAGCATGTTGCTTTACTATAATTTATGTTAACAAGGCAAGCACTTGATTATAATTTCCTCTTATGTTATTCAAAGTTTGTCTATAATTATGAATTGTGCGCACTTATGTTATTTCATGGACAACTGTATATTTACCACATTATGTTTTTGGAGATTTTGGCTTCATATAATCATGATGCTCTGTATAAATGTCTTAGTATGATTGATGAGATTCTCGTGTCGATATTGACATGTACGAATGTATCTTTCTGCTATGGTATAAGTACAAAGTATCATGAGTATAAACTCAACCAAACTTATGTTGAACCTAATCATAAATGGTCACTAGTCCAAGTGGGAGAATGTTGGAATATTTCCTATTTCATTGTGGCCTAAGGACCATTTATATAATAAATAGTGGGAATTGATATATTTTACAATTTATATCCTAAACTATACCATCATGACAAAATCGGTTACTTGATGAAAGTAACCGTCATTATAGGTCTAATTTCTTTTCTCTTTAAATGCTTCAAAATATTCATACGGGACTTCTCTCATGGGAGACAATTCTTTCTCCCAAAACACCATAATTTGTCCTCTCAGTCAATCCATCAAAAAGGAAGCATTCTAACAAGAATAAATATTTCGGAATCACACTACTACAATGGCTTCATCTTCATCAACAAACAATCCAATCAAGATTGGATTTCCAAGTAAGTCTTTATTTCTCAAATCAATTATGATTGATGAAATTGATTAGTGATTATAAGATTAAATCTTGTGATTATGTTTAATTTGATTAACATGTGGTATCAATCAAAGCATGGTTTTGATTTATGTAAAAACCCTAATTTTTGAATCACATGCGTAGAAATAATCATCATTCATATATTCTTGAAACTGCACTTCGGTGAAAATCGGATTTCCAAAGCATGGTCTAAATAATCTTATTTGGATAATATCATTTTCTGCCGTGATACTCTAAGTGCACGATAAACTTTGAATTGCAATTCTTGAAATCTGGAATGACATCGTGGTATTCTCTTGTGAACATGATAATATTAACCCACTTCTTCTTTTGATAAAGAATATATAAAAAGTTGGTAATAGATTAAACAAATTTTTATTTGGTTCGTTGGTTTCTGTGATTTTGTTGACTACATCACAGATTCTTAGATTCCTATTATATGTATACATTTTGTCTGTATGCTTTGCAATAATATACTTTAAACAAAAACATATATGAATTCATTAATTTGTGGTTTTCATACTGAGTGTGTGATAAAATAGCTAGAAGCAAAAATGTTATGTTTTCTTTTAATGCATCTTCGTTCACACAACAAACCAGAGTAATCACAGATTATTGGGTTTTTTTATTTCCCTTTAAATATACGGTATGTTATGCTAATTCTGTGATATACATAACCATTTAATGTCATACAAATATTTATTTTCTAGATTTTATAAAATTATATATATATATATATATATATATATATAATTTGTTCAAAACGTTTATTGTCGACTTGAGTAATCGGTTCAACGGAATATTACTTAAAACAAAGTTTAATGATGCCATACTATAAATTGCTTAAATTGTCACTCAATGAACCCAACGGCGACTTGATTGGTGATTTAATTGATGAACTTTCAGCATAATTTTCTTTTATTACATCTTCGCCCAAAGGTGATATGTGATAATCGTGCATGCTTAGTTTAATTAAGGATATCTAATTGTTTGGTTGTCAACCAAACCAACGTAAGGTTGATAACCGGACAAGATATCTTATAAACCTATTCTTTTGGTGTTTATAATAGGTTATATGTTTGTACTGATATGCTTCATGTTATATTTATATCCTAATTAGATCATTTACTTTCATCTATGCATACATCTGATACCCCTATCATTTCAGCATCCACTTTAACTCCTCGTTATGGGATTGAACCATTGACCGGTACAAAATTTTCAACTTGGAGGGATTATGTGAAATTAACCTTAGGAGTGATGGATCTTGATCATGCATTACGTACTGATGCTCCTCCCGCACTTAATGATAAAAGTACGGCAGAGCAAAAGCGTGTGTATGATCAGTGGGAGCGATCAAATCGCTTGTCCCTCATGATAATAAAAAATTCCATCTCTGTAGCTATTCGCGAGCCATCCCTGACTCGGACAACGCAAAAACCTACTTAGAATCCATGGAGGAACAGTTTAAGGTACCTCTAAGGCTCATGCAAGTACTCTAATTCTCAAAATGTTGACTACTAAATATGATGGTATTAGTGGTGTGCGTGAGCACATCATGATGATGAGTGATATGGCAAATAGGCTCAAAGGCATAGATATGGAGATTAGTGAAGGCTTTCTCGTTCACTTCATAATGACTTCTCTTCCTGTACAATTTGGTCCTTTTAAGATCAACTATAACACACAAAAAGAGAAGTGGAAGATGAGCGAACTAATCGCCATGTGTGTGCAAGAAGAAGAGCACCTTAAAATTGAAAAATCGGATGTTGCTAATGCACCACTACAACTCCATTTAAGAGGAAGGGTAAAAGTCTAGAAGGGGAAAGTTCTAAGGTCCGAAAAACAGGTGCAAGTACAAGCTCAAGTATAAGTAAATTTAAGGGCACTCCTCGTTGCAAGTTTTGCCACAAGAAAGGGCACTTCCAATGGGATTGCCCTAAATTTAAAGAATGGTTAGCGAAAAAAGGTAATGTTTATAATTATATGATTTATGAATCTCTTAATATTAATGTTCCTTTAAATACATGGTGGATTGACTCTGGTTCCATGGTACACATTTCAAATTCCGTAGAATCCGGAGATTGGAAAGAAACCAAAGAACGATTAAAGTCGGGAATGGAGCTGAGCATTACTCGGAATCTAGTATCTGTACCTAAGTTAAATGATTGTGGATATGCTTTAACTTTTAATGATGGTAAAGTTACTATTTACTTAAATTCCGACATTGTTGGTTATGGTTGTTTAGAGGGAAACCTATTTAGATTATGTTTAGACGACCAATTTTCGAAATCCCTATTATCATTTAATGTGAATGATAATTTGAATAAGAGAAAGCGAGATATTGAAAATTCATCTATGTTATGGCATAAACGCTTAGGTCACATATCACGAGATAGAATGTTAAGACTCGTGAAAGATCAAGTATTGCCAAATCTCGATTTCTCATATTTTGATAAATGTGTTAAGTGCATTAAAGGAAAAATGATAAAAGGGAATAAGAAAGGTTCCACGAGGAGTTCTGGATTATTGGAACTAATACACACCAACATTTGTGGACTTTTTCCCGCAGACATAAGCGGACATAAATCATTTATTACCTTTATTGATGACTATTCTCGTTATATGTATTTGTACCTGATTAAAAAGAAATTTGAATCACTTGAAATGTTTAAAACATTTAAGGCCGAAATTGAAAATCAACTTGACCGTAAAATTAAAATAGTAAGATCAGATAGAGGGGGCGAGTTTTATGGTAGACATACGGATGTGGGTCAAGTTCCCGGGTCTTTCTTTGATTTTTGCAAAGATCACGGGATAGTGAACCAATATACCATGTCGGGCACACCTCAGCAGAACGGTGTGGCTAAGAGGAGAAATAGAACTCTTATGGACATGGTACGAAGTATGTTGGCAAACACAAATCTACCTCAATTCTTATGGACCAAGGCATTAAAAACAACTGTTCACATCCTAAATAGAGTTCCTTCTAAATATGTTCCTAAAACTCCTTTTGAAATATGGACAGGAAGGAAACCTAGCTTAAGGTATCTAAAGGTGTGGGGCTGTCTGGCCGAAGCTAAAGTGTATAATCCCCTATTAAGAAAGCTTGATATGAAAACTATAAGTTGCTTCTTCATTAGTTATCCTGAACGGTCAAAGGGATACAGATTCTATTGTCCGTCACACACTACCCGAATAGTAGAAACACAACATGCTGAATTTCTTGAAAATTATAATAATAATGAGAGTATAAAAAATCATGGTATAGATCTTCAAGAGATTCGTGAAGAAGAACCTATAATACATGTGCCTATTTTGATACATACACCACTTGAAGACTCCAATGTTAAACCTATGTCTCATAACGAAAGTGCAACAAACTTAGAGACAAATGTTGAAATGCCATATAATGAGAATACTCAAGAAATTAATAATGAGCCTCAAAAAACGCAACAACCATTAAAGAGATCACAAAGATCAAGACGACCCACGGATTTTGACGATTATATTACCTACTTAAATGAGGTTGATCTTGACTTAGGAAAATGTGACGATCCCATATCCTATAATGATGCCATGAATAGCCATAAATCTTGTCATTGGAATGAAGCCATGATTGATGAACTTGATTCCATGTGTAAAAACGGTGTTTGGGAACTTGCTGAATTACCAAAGGGTGCTAAACCTGTAGGATGCAAGTGGGTCTTTAAGACTAAACTCGACCCAAAAGGAAACATCGAACGTTATAAAGCCCGATTGGTTGCTAAAGGATATACTTAGAAGGAAGGTATAGATTATCAAGAAACATTTTCTCCTGTTTCAAGAAAAGATTCCTTACGGATCGCGATGGCCCTTGTAGCTCATTTTGACTTAGAGTTACATCAAATGGATGTCAAAAGCGCGTTTCTTAATGGAGATTTACATGAAGATTTTATATGACTCAACCGGAAGGTTTTAAGGCTAAAGGTTAAGAACATCTTGTTTATAAACTTAAAAAGTCAATTTATGGTCTTAAACAAGCATCCCGTCAATGGTACTTAAAATTTGATGAAGTCATGAAGAAAAATGGCTTCAATAAGAATCAAGTGGATCAATGTATATACCTCAAGATGAGTGGGAGGAACTTTGCTATACTTGTTCTTTATGTTGATGAAATTCTATTGGCAAGTAATATTGATAAACTTGGGTTAATCACGTCTTTGAAGTGTGTGTCTACATAAACGTCGTCTAGGTGCGTTTTATTATTTGGAGAAACGTTATTTGTTGGTCAAATGGATTTTGAGCATTTTAGCTCGATTTCGACTTAAGAGAGTCCCGTGGACATTTGTCCAAGTTTTAATGGCTCTTGGTAGGGCCCATGTTCAATATACATCTTAATGCACTTTATTGCATATTTATGATAATTACAGGCTCGAGTGCGTTGGTCATTTATGTGTAGTCATGTAATGTTAGACTGTGTTGCATTTGATCCAAAGGCACGTAAGTCATTCTGTATTTGATGGTCAATTAGGTATTACGGGGTTGGACTTCGGGACATATGTTTTATGACCTTAACCTTTCAAGTGTACAGTAGGAGGGTTGAGTCCGGTTGTGATATATATGATGATGGGCGTTTTGGACCTCCGTCATTCGTGGTAATGCATTGCCTTTGATTCTGGCTTTAGATTAGGGTCTTGCTTACAATAGGAGATCCATCTTTCATTCTCTTTCCCTTCTTATTTTGCCTAGACCGACTGCCCATGCTCACATCTCAGAACTCAGAAAACCGCATCCAGGCAACTCTTATCTCTTTCTTCCGTATGATAAAATGGTTGTAGTCCTCGAATGTTGTCGGGCCTTTGGTGGTATTCATGGTAATATTCACTAAGGTCAGTTGTCGCTTTTGGTGTAGCTTGAAGGGAGTCGTAGGGGCACTTGGGCTTGCGTTTCGTGAAGTGTCATACGATTAACGTTGTATGAGTGGCATACTTTTGTGTTCCTCAACTCTCAACGGATACGGGTCCCCCCCCCCCCGGTCGTCAGCCAACAATATTTTTGTAACATCCCAAAATTTTCGAATACCTCAATATATTGAAAATAGTATCCCAAGATCATCACTTACATTGCAGCGGAAATAAAATCTCTAACTTTACATTTTTTACCAACATACTTTTGCTCTATGTATAAGTGCCTTGATTTGCACATATCTTCTTCAAATATCAGTCCTTCGATCTTCTCTTCATTCCACTTTTCTTTCCAGTCTAATAAATGTCTGAGTTGCAACAATTTTAAAAGAGTTTGGGTGAGCCTAAGGCCCAGTGAATACACGGTTTTCATGCATGAATAATATCAATAATGAATTTCACAAAGCATCATAATTTATCATGCATGCGGTAAAATAATTTAAATCACAAAGCTAACGGCATATTGGGAGGTATTTAATTCACACAGCTTTACCTGGCGAACTCACACAGCATGTTCACACTTACGGCTTACACGAGCTCACACAGCATGCTCGCCTTACGGAATTACACCGTAATACTCCCCCATTGATATACAAATCACAAACACATATCATGGAAATATTTCACGTTTAATGCATAAAACGACATTTAAAATATCAATAAGCTTGTAATTAATTTTTAATAAAACATGCAACCATTTATAAAAATTCACGTATAACTCACTGTACTCGTTATAGCCCAAACCGATCTTCACAATGGCTAGCGTCTCCCAATTGACGTCGAAGTAGTCATGTTCGTAGCGAACATTTGTCTTCTTTCTTGGCTTTTATTACTCTCCTTCTCAATCGGTTTTTACATATCGTTACCTTTGATGCATCGTCCCTTTTATATTAACCTACCGTCGGTTTCGAAGCATATCAACGGACGCAACATAAATGGCCGATTAATGACGACCTTTCACAATCCGGCCGTTTGAGGCCTTTCAAATGCATGCCATAAATATATATTTTTTCTCTTTTTTTTAAACTAGAGTTATTACAAACTTCCCCCCTTAACAAAATTTCGTCCTCGAAATTTGTCCTATAAAAATAAATGAGGGTACTTCAATCTCATCTCCTTCTCGGGTTCCCAAGTTGTTTTTCGCCTACTATGATGTCTCCATGCATTGAACTTTCATGAGAACAATCTCTTTGTTTCTCAGTTTCCTTACTTTTCAATCAACAATAGCTTTCGATTCTTCAATATTGCTCAAAATTTTGTCCACCTCTTCATCCTTAAGAGTTACCTCGACACTTTCATTGGCCTAGACACTTCTTTAGATGATGTCATAATTTCCATTGTACCAACTCTTTTATTGCTTGGAGCTTTAAGCTTCCTTTCCATTTTTGTAAATAACTCATTTGCTTATCCTGGCAATCTTCAATCTATTGCTAACTTGATCAATATTTTCTAACAAATGAAGGTATACTACTGATCCATCTATCTGTCTCTTTTTTAATGGTAATTCGACAAACTGACTAGCATTTATCATATAATGTACTCTTCGAGTGGCTCTGTCTGAATACCCCTTGATAATCATTAACTTAGGTGAATGCTTTCAACACTAAGTGGTTATTCCAGTTGTCATTAAAGGTTATCCCACATAAGTACCACTTTGTCTTTCTTATCTACAAAATATGGCAACATGCAAGCCAACATTCATCTTATTCGCTGTAAATTCTTTCACAACTTAAGTATGCATCCAACATTAAACCTTTTTATATTCATGCACTTATGCATATATGTAGTTATCTTTTCACACAAGATGACTTTAGCTATCGAGTATAGACTACACAATCCTTTATGTATATAATCCCTCAATTTGTTTTTAGATTCACTACTACTGCTACTAATTTCAGGTCATCCATTTTCAATTACCATGACACACATACTATAACATTTCCCCTTTTGACCAATATACATCATAGTGCCAACATTGGAGCATTATTGTATACAAAAAAAATCCTTTGTCTAACCTAACAGAGACACTTTAGGATCACTTCTTGGTCTTCATGGCATACTTCATTTACCTTTATGACTTCACATTTGTGTGATATGCTTAAACATCATAATGTTCATCATTTGACTTGACCAAGTCACTGGTCGAGTACAAACCCTTGAGTTATTTTAATATTTTGCCAAATTCATACTCGAATTCATACTCGAATTCATCCTGTAAGCGACCATAAAGTTTAACTTAACTCATCTTCCTAAAAGGAAAATCTTTATATCATGCATTGCATTCATTCTAGAGTTTAGTGACAACTCTCCTTTGACGACAAATATGTACCATTAGCCGGCTTCACTACTTGTCCTACTAACTAATTAGTTAACTTTGCTTTTTACACCACACATGCCACCATTTGGTTCTCCTGAACCAATTCATGTACTTATCATCAACTACACATCCTCAAACAAGGTTCTTGATTTTGACCATTTACATCCTCATTAATATTTGAGATATTATGTGTCATTCATATCATTGATGGTTCTAAGTGCACCACTTTATTTATTTCATCCTCTTAACTTGTATCGTATCTTACTTATCTTTCCCTAAATGAAGAACATCTCATGTATGTTTGTACTATCCTAGCATGATGCCTTTATAACCATGGGAACAATTCCATTGCCCCCCTATTTATGGCTTAGAAGTCATACACTTGGATAAACCTTATTATTTTACCACAAAATATTTCTTCCGAACTTACACGTGATACATAATTACAATCATAACACCTTTTTTTTCTTATCACCTTCTCGCTTTCATAACTTGCTCAAAGCAACACATGCTTACTAACAGTAGTTGATTTCGTCAAATCAAAGAAGTTAATACCATCTCTCTAACCACACCACACCATACATACATGTAGGATAATAGAACCCCAATTTTCCAACTAGAATACTAAACCATAGTATCCTACATCCTAAGACCATCTCGCACATCGACCTGGTGTCTTTACTTTATGAAACTAATTTTGAGAAAACCCTTAGATCTTCTCATAACGTTTACATATGATCTCGACTACCCAACTCTTGATTGTAAAATCTTTCAACTAGTCGTGCACCCAATCATCAATTCTTACCATAAATTTGTTGCCATTAATGATGATACTAATGACCTCGTTGCTATTCTCATATCTGACTATTCTTCTCTCCAATTGATATAAGAAATGTTTCCCCATCTCGCTCAAATATGGGTTGAATCATCTAATTATATCATCAATACTATGAGTTCCTTTATTCTTAAACCTTAACATATTTTCTTTTCACTCAAGAAAACTAGTGGGAGTTTATCACCTAACTTTATCCTTCAAAACTTCCTTTATCACTACCTTTTTATTTTTATCTCATATTGCATGCACTTTTCATCAATTATAGTCAATCTCTATCAATGTCATTATATCCGATGACATCAAGCCATATAACAACTGTTCTAGTTCAAGACTAGATTCACAAACCCCAAATTACTTTAAACCATTACTTTCATCACTATAAATCAATATTTAGTCGCACAAAAAAAAAACTTCCATTCTTAGTTTAAGTCTAAGTTTACAGTAACCTAGTTCGCTTAAACTTTGCTCTGATACCACTTGTAACATCCCAAAATTTTCGAATACCTCAATATATTGAAAATAGTATCCCAAGATCATCACTTACATTGCAGCGGAAATAAAATCTCTAACTTTACATTTTTTACCAACATACTTTTGCTCTATGTATAAGTGCCTTGATTTGCACATATCTTCTTCAAATATCGGTCCTTCGATCTTCTCTTCATTCCACTTTTCTTTCCAGTCTAATAAATGTCTGAGTTGCAACAATTTTAAAAGAGTTTGGGTGAGCCTAAGGCCCAGTGAATACACGGTTTTCATGCATGAATAATATCAATAATGAATTTCACAAAGCATCATAATTTATCATGCACGCGGTAAAATAATTTAAATCACAAAGCTAACGGCATATTGGGAGGTATTTAATTCACACAGCTTTACCTGGCGAACTCACATAGCATGTTCGCACTTACGGCTTACACGAGCTCACACAGCATGCTCGCCTTACGGAATTACACCGTAATACTCCCCCATTGATATACAAATCACAAACACATATCATGGAAATATTTCACGTTTAATGCATAAAACGACATTTAAAATATCAATAAGCTTGTAATTAATTTTTAATAAAACATGCAACCATTTATAAAAATTCACGTATAACTCACTGTACTCGTTATAGCCCAAACCGATCTTCACAATGGCTAGCGTCTCCCAATTGACGTCGAAGTAGTCATGTTCGTAGCGAACATTTGTCTTCTTTCTTGGCTTCTATTACTCTCCTTCTCAATCGGTTTTTACATATCGTTACCTTTGATGCATCGTCCCTTTTATATTAACCTACCGTCGGTTTCGAAGCATATCAACGTACGCAACATAAATGGCCGATTAATGACCACCTTTCACAATCCGGCCGTTTGAGGCCTTTCAAATGCATGCCATAAATATATATATTTTTTCTCTTTTTTTTTAAACTAGAGTTATTACAATTTTGGATATTTAATTGTCCATGCCTTGAGGGTCGGTCTTGAGGTTTTTCATGCCCTAGGCGAAAAACCTAAAATATTCCCCTAACCAAAAAACAGAAAAACCATACTATTTTTTAAAGGACCAAGGATTTACCAGTGAATCGATTGTTTTCAAATGAAAGAAACCACCACAGTCAGCACTTACCATGCACATGAGGAAACTAATGGGTTGTTTGGTTTATGGAATTGTAAGGAATTTGAATTAACTGGAATGACCAATTCCATTGACCAAATTCCAAACCCATGTTTAGTTCACGGAATGAATACGATGGAATCCTTCCAATTTCATTGAATTCCACAATTTAAGGAATTCATCATTACTTAGCTTAAGAGAAGGAATTGAATTCCTACCAACCAAAGGTGTGGTCAAATTCCATAAAATTCCATTCCAATTCTTTCAAAGTAAAATTCCTTCGATGGATTCTAATTCTATCAAATTTCATTCTGTGAACCAAACGCCCCCTAAATATTATTTAAGAAAGATTTTGGGAATACAATAGACAACTTGATGTTTAAGTTAGAAATATAGGAATGATATAGGAATAACTCATTAGGCAGACAATTCTTGAGTAACTACAATGGAACAATGTTACTTCCATTCTTTTATAGGCTTCCTATATTGATCTTGATAAATTGTAATTATTATCCCTAAAATGTAAATGTCACATAAACACATAGAAAACTAGTAAAATCGGTACTCTTTAGATCAAGAATCAAACTATGTAACCAATCTTTCAGTCTTTTAAATTAAGGTAACAGTGGCATTTCATAGAACAGTTGGAGGGCATCATCAAGTTTTTTAATATTATAAACAATGAGCAACTAATCGAACCCCAAACATATAGAAAATACCAATGAAAAAACATAAATCAACAAGACCACAATCTTATTGAAAGTCTAAACAATAAACACTTAACCACAATCAGTAAGTAAATTGGTTGCTTGGAATTTGGAATTAACCTAATAATCAAATAAACCTAAGATTAAATTCTAAAATAAAAATTTTACCTAGAAAGAGTGAAAGAGGGCAAGAAGCCAAGACTCAACTTGCAAGTAGTGGCAACGGCTACTGCCCTAGATACGGAACTTGACTTCAGTCTTCACAGAGGGAGGGAGCGAGAGTCGAGATTAGAGGCAGAGAGGAGCGAGAGAGAGAGGCAGCGACACAACACATGAACAGAGTCACAGAGAGCGAGAGGCAGCGATACAACAACACTTCGACAGAGAGTAGATTACTCGTCGATTACTGGAAGTAGGGAAGTAGGGAAGAGTTACGAGTCAGAAATCAGAATCGTCGAATCGAGAGTGAGACTGTGAGAGAGAGTGTCGATTGAGAGAGCGAGAGCAAGAGTCGTGATCGACGTGATGTATTGTCGTCGTTCGATTACAATTTAGTAGGAATCGAACAGATTTTGAAGCGTTAGTGTCTAGCGAGCGAGTAGGAGACTAGGAGTGGTCTGTTGGCTATTAAGAGGCTTTTAACAGTTAAA
Source organism: Arctium lappa (assembly GCA_023525745.1). NCBI lineage: Eukaryota > Viridiplantae > Streptophyta > Magnoliopsida > Asterales > Asteraceae > Arctium > Arctium lappa. Next base: position 7,256,930 of record CM042047.1, read on the forward strand.
AAAGTTAAGGCCCAAACCCAAATAAACATATGTATAATAGACTTGGGCTTAAAATATGATGCCCTATAGATTTATGATGCCCTGGGCCATCGCCCCACTGGCCTAGGCCTAGGGTCGGCCCTGCATGCTTTAATATTTGGATTTCGCCCCATTTTATGGTCGTGTGAGTATCGAATCTTAGTCACATGTTTTCAATGGCATATTATATCATATGGGTTGTTTTCCCATGATTTTTATGAGTTGAGTATTATGCCCCGCCCGTGTTTTGGTTGTTTCGGGATATAAAGTTTTATCCGCGTTTAATTATTGGGAGTCCGTTTTCTATTCACGTTTGAGTGAGCCTTGGGTGGCATCATGTTATAAAGAATGTTTTGTATTGGGACATTCATCCTTAAAACGTATGTTATGGGAAAACGAGTCATTTTCATAATTAAGTTAAATCATTTTGAAAGATCATGATTAAAACTGCATTCTTTCCTTTAACGAAATATTTATCCATGTTGAAAACTCTTGAACTCACTAGGCGTCAGCCTAACTTTTTATTTGTCGGCATGTGCATCAGGTTTCAGTTGGGGGTTTGGTCCTAGCAATGCTATGAAGAGATGAGCCTTAGCTTTACACAAGGGTAAGTAGTTGGTGAAGTCTTCTGCCGTTTGGAGATAGTGTTTGCTATTGGATTTTAGTAGCACCCGTTCTTATTATAGACTATATGAATGGAATGAAAGGTGTGTATTGAGGTTAAACCTTAAATTGTGATTGTAGATGAATCAATTATCGATGTATATAGAAAAGTTTAATTAGTTGTTATTATCAGATTTGAGGGTATTACAGTATCATTCTCAGTATGATATCATTTGGTGGATTAACTCAAACAATATTCGGTGGTTAGTATGATATGATTTGATGGGTTGGATGTATGAACAATTAAGTAGGTTTTTTTTGTTGAACAATACTCATCATAGTTTATGGTTGAACAATAGTAGTATATTTTGGTTGGTTGGATGGGTTATTTAAATGGATTGGATTATTAAACAATGTTTGTTTTGATGGATTGTAGAAATATATCAATGTTCATGTTGGTTTTGATTGATTATAAACTGCTAATGATGTATTGTTTGTAATAGAAAAATATTCAAAATGAATATAACTTGTTAGGATTGAATAGAGATATATATTGATGGTGAATAAATCTATTAAATTTAAAATGCAAAAAATGTAATTTTATTCATTCTGGATAATAAATATACCCCTTTATTCATAATGGATAAACTTATTACTTTGATAGTGAAAAAACATGTAATTTTATTCACTCTGAATATTTGTTAATATTCAGAGTGAATAAAGCTTGTTAGTTAATATTCAGAGTGAATAAAATTTACAATGGAAAAACATGTAATTTTACAAATACTGAAAACTAAATATACCATTTTATTCATACTGAAAAAACATGTACTTTTATTAATTCTGAATAGTACTTAATATTCAAAGTGAATAAAGCTTGTTCTAAATGTTGCATTCTATTTCATTCACAATGAATAAAAAGTGATTATTAAAAATTCATAGTGAATAAATATCATCACAATGATAAATAAAAAATTGAAATGAATAAAAAGATAATATATGTCAAAAATATTATTGAAATTCAAAAAATATCATTATTTGAATTGTTTTATTATTCAATATCCAAAATGAATACAAAAGAGAACTAATTATGAATACCACTACTAGAAAGTAAAAAGAACTCTATTTACTAACATATTTTCTCGATGGACAATTGTGTGAGTTATGGTTACACATTTTATTACACAACCTACATAATCTCTTTGCCTTTTGCCTCTTTTCAATTGCTTTTTCTTTACCACTCTTCAACCTCTTGCTTGTACCACAACCTTTGTTTCTTATTGATTTAGGATTATGAATATCAACAACTTCTGGTTTTGACACACCAAGCAACGACTCCATAACCTTTTCCCTATTGCGATGAGGAAGACTACATCCATTGGCCTCCAAATTATTCTTCAACTCTTGTATTTTCAAAACAAAGCCTTCAAGCTTCTCCATATCATCAACTACTAGACCAATGCAATAATCAAACGCATCTTGAGCATCATTTTCAAGTTTCTCACGACGCTCATTTCTTTCTCCATACCAATGACTTTTCTTCAACAATTCAGAAGAAATGAGATCTTTTCTCCAACGGTTCACTATATATTACAACGGTATCTCTTCAATGCACATATTCTTTAATACACAAAAAATATGACGACAAAACAAACCGTAATGATGATAAAACAAGCAACTACAATCCAAAGAACCAGTGGACTTATTATGCACAACCTGCAAAAAATTTAAATAAATTCATTATTCAAAATGAATAATAAATTGTATTAATTATTCACAATAAATAAATAAATATAATTTAAAAACTAAACGAACCTTGTGATCAGACTCTTTTACATATATTTCTAGATTTGAAGTGCATTCACCATCTTTCCTTTTATGTTGAACCTTATTCTTCTCAACAACAACAATAACATCATAACCATCTACCAAACTCACAGATGATTGGAAACACGACCAAACAGATTCATTTATCTCATTCTGAACATCTCTGAATATAGCATGGGTATATATCTTAGAAGCATGAGCCTCAATTGGAAGGGGTGTGCTAAACTTTGGTACCGTTGTTCTTGTCTGATGATTAAGCAATCTATGATTATTCTGTTGTTTGTCCATAGCAGAATCAAATGAGTCAATAAAGGCCATAAGGTTTGCACCATGATAAAAAAAAATAGGGAAAAGAATGAATTTTTACTCTCAGATCTTGATGTCGTTCTCATAAGACGAGCCATAGGAATATCCCTATAAAATGATGGAATCCATCTATGCCTATTATCATACATATAACTCAACCACTTGTGACCAACAAGATCAAACTCAACAACTAAAGAATTCCATTTCTCTTCAAATTGAATAGCATCAATGTGTTCATCCCATATAAGAGCATGAAACCATTTCTTGAAATCAGTATTTGAAATAATATTTGAAGAAATCTGAAGAAAAAAAAAATAATATCAGAATATATTAAAAATGAATACATTGAATATTCATGTTAACTTATATAAAATGAAAAATTGAAGATGGGATGTATTGTTTAGTATGAATAAACTTACTATTCAGTATGAATATACTTATTAACTATGAATAAAGATGATATTTATTATTCAGTATAAAACAATACTTTCATTATTCAGTATAAATGATAATATTCATACTGAATAAAAAAGATGAAATGTGATTGTTTATGGTTGCTAAAAAAAATTGGACTCATGCTTTGCAGATGTTATATTCACACTGAATATGTAGCTTTATTCAGTTTGAATAAAGGTATATATTCAGTAGGAATACCACTTCAAACAGTGAACTAAACATTTTATTCAAAGTGAATAAAACATATGAAATGTGATTGTTTATGGATAATAAAAAAAATAAAAATAAAAGAAATACCTTCGAAGACAATTTTGTACTAATGTGCCATATACAAAATTGGTGCATTGAATGCGGAAAAACCTCAGAAACAACTTGCTTAATTGCAGGACACTAATCAGTAACAACCAATTTTGGTTGCCTCCCAAAAGATTTCAAGAAAGAATGAAACAACCATTTATATGCTTCAATATTTTCACCATCAAGAAGAGTAACACAATTCTTGTGATTGTCAATTCCAGTGAATGGAACAAATACCATACAATACCTAAAACAAATTTAATTAATACAAGATAGAAAGAAAAAAAATACTAAAAGCTATTTTTTTTTGAAAGGCAAAAATACTAAAAGATATTATAAAACAAAAAAAAATGCTTACTTATTTGTTCGAAAGGTTGCATCAAATGAAACAATGTCACCAAATTATTCAAAGTTGCATTTAGTTGTCTGATCGGCCCAAAAAAATACTAAAAGCTATTTATATTCAAATGAATAATTTGGAACATACAACTTCCTATTATTCATTTTCCTCACAAATAAATTTGCATCGGTATCACCAATGAAACAATTACGATCCCGCTGAAAATTCTTATACTCAACCTTAGTACCACCTACCATTTCATACCCACCCTTCAACTGACAAAGAATGTTATGGGATTGCGTAGCACCAATATTTGCATTAGACGTCTTAAGAATTCACCTTTGTTGAAAATAGTCTAATTTGCGACTACTTTTCAGCAAATGCTTCGAATCTTCATCAAATAAACAATGGTTATGTTTCTCTTCAAATGCATATAATCTAAAAGACCTCGCTCCAGGAATAACTTTGAAGTTCACACAAGCTTCACAACCAGTTCTATGAATGTTACTACTTCTTATCTTCTTCTTCGATGCATCTGTGAACTCAAGATCTAAAGATTCTAGAGAGAGAAAGCTAGAGAGAGAGAGTGAATGTGGAGCCAAAAGTAGTTATGAATTCAAGATATGAAAATGTAATCTGTAGTTTTTAAAAACTACTAAGACAAGGCTTATATACTCAAAAGGTAAAATAAATACAAAGGTTACAACTAAAAATGATCTAACAATCTCCCCCTTTGTAACCTTTGGCGCCGAGCTCTAAAATCAAGAAAATCTTATGATATCCACTTGAGCTTCAAGGCGACGTAAAGCATTTCGAAAGTTGATTCGGTCTTGAATTACATCAATTGCCTTCTCCAATCTCAGTAACTCCTTGTTTCCTTCCTTTTGTGGATAAAAATTGAATCTCTGTCTGTTTGCCACATTCTGCTTTTCATAATTCAACTTCTGAATTAGATGCATCTTGATAAGCTTCAAAGTTCCATCAGAATACTTGCAGACTTCTTCAAATCTCATAAAACAATGACGACCCTTCAAGTTTCTGTACACCACACCATACGGTTCATCAACAACAGTATATAATAAGAAACTTTCAATGTTGTCGAGCTTCTGTTTTGACTTGTGCAAGTTGACCGTAGGTTGATGATTTTCAACACCCAACTGAAAGTCAAATAAGCTATAAAAGCGAATTATTCTGATAATATGTCTTCTGACAGTGTTGAAGGCTCTATTCATATCATCTGATCGTTCATTGAGAGAGCTGAAGAAATTGAATAGAAACTCAATATCATCCACATGAACTTCATTAAAATCTGCTTCTGTGAAGGTATAGTCTTTGCAGTCTCTTCGTTGAACAGTGAAATTAGAAACCCAGATGTTGAATATGTTGAACATGGAAACACATTTAACTTGTACAATCCCCTTCTCAGAATATACTGTTTCTTTCCCTTGTCTCAAATACCTCATGGCCATCAAATAGTTCTGTTTAACAAGATCAGACTCTTTTTCAATGCCCAAGAAAAACTCAAAACTCAAAGCAGTCTTGTGTTTCACAAAAATACTTCGGTGAGTATCTTCAAGGTATACATTTCGAAACACCTGTCTCATATCTCTAGCCTCAAACCTTTGTCGTCTATGCTCCCTTGAAATAGGAATTCCTGAAGATCTAAGATTTTCTGGAATAAAATCAGGAGCCATATAATTAGGATCAACTGACTTATCAGATTTACTTGTTGGAGCACGAGGAATCTTGGTAGGTGGAATCACGACTGGAATAGACACATTAGAAACAATTGCTGGAGGCTCAGAGACAACTGATGTAGAAGATATAAGAGTTGTAGAGACAAACTGAGGATTTGAAACTGCTTCAGACTGAATCTGAGAAGAATCATCTTGTGGAGAATTCTGTTCATCGTGAAAAGGGAATCTAACTTCTTGAGATGAAAGATCTGCATACAATACATCAGCATCACTATCATCATCATCTTCTTCTTCTTCTTCTTTAACTTTCCAAAAGCTTTCAAACTTGGCATCAATTTCATTTTCAGAATCCACATCAATAATATTTTCGTAAGATGCTCTGAAATTCTCAAACGCTTCAGCCTCAGTCATATTCACAGATTTTGGTGTAACAGAAAAACTGGCTCAGAATCTGGATCAACATAAAGTACCAGCTGTAAATTGTTTTCTGTAGAAATGTCAGTCTCTGGAAGATTTACTTTGCTTAACATGTCTTCAAACATAGACTGCATTTCTGTTTCTGCTTCTTTAGGCTTTTCTTTATCAGCAGAGCATGTTTCACTTGGAGCAGTTTCTGCTTTATTTTCTTTAGAAAGATCAGCTGCAGACTCATCCAAGCGTCTCTTTTTCTCCCCCTCATGATCAGGTTGAGAATCATCATGATCATGTGAACGCTTGTTAGATGGTCCAGCTTCAGCACGATACGAGACATTTGGAACCTGCAAGTGTTGAGCAATGGCAAAAACAGTGGATTGCAATTGACCCAAACCTAACTGTACCTCATCTCTAAACTTCTCAAAGTCTGATCGTAAAGCAGAGAGAGAATCTTCAGTTGTAGGTGGTCGAAATGATGGCTGAAAAGATCTGAGAAGAGACAAAAGATCGATCGACTGTTGATTTGCTGGAGCCATAGATGCAAGTCGAGCTCTTAAGTGCTCAGCTACTTCCTGAAAAGAAATATCATCAATACGAGGGCCTGCAGGAGTAGAAGAAGAAGATGCACCCGCAAAAGTTGATGACATAGTAGCACATGAAGCCATTTGGGCAGAAGAAGATAGAAGAACCGATGACATAGTAGATGACGAAAAGATCGGTGCATATAGTGAAGGTGCAGAACCCAGAGCTGCTGAATGAGAAAGATGAAGTTCTATGGGTTTGCCGGTCAACAACTGTGGAGGGATAATAGAAGGATCAATATTTGTCAGATTTCCTTGCAGAAATGCCTCCATCCTGGCTAATTGAGTATCTCTTTCTGCATCCATAGAAGCCTTTGTTGTCCGTAGAAGATTATGAACAATGTCTAGTTTTGAAGAAGAGTGCAAACCTGAAGAAGTGGACACCATAGCCAATGTTGAATCAGTGGTAGAAACAACAACAGTAGAAGATTCATGAGCAGCAGAAAATTTCTTCAGTGAAAGATCAAGCTCGTCTACAGCAAGATGGCCAACACTTGGATTTATTGGAACAGACTCATCATCAGAACCTTCTTGATTGGATTGAAAATCAACAAACTCTTGATTATCATCATCAGCATGTAATTCCTCAAGTTCATCTTCAATGACAAAGTGAATATCTGAACCTGATTCAGGGATTGCCAGAACCAAACGAGAACCAACAGGGAATGCCTGTTGTTGTTTCTGAATTTGCTCTGCAACTTCTTGAACTTCATCAACATGTTCCTCTGCAACCTGGTCTTGATCTTGTTGTTGTAAATGAGCAACTTGAACATCTGCATCAGCATTCTCTGCCTGTGGAATCTCGTAATCATGATCTAGCATGTATTCGACCACAGCTTCATTTGTCAAATCTGCATAATTCACGATAAGAATTGCTGGAATGGGCATCCATTGATCTTCATTCGTAAACGTATGCTTTTGAATCTGGAAGTATTTACACTGATAATCGGCAATGCGAGGCCACTGTGTGCGAGCAGGAAAATTCTCTGTGCTATCCATAATGCTCCGAACAAAGATCTTCAAAAATCGCAAAAACGGCACAAACTTTCTCCTATTGTTTGTCGCCTTAGCATATACAACTTCTGAAAGACCAGTCCAGATGGCCAAAGTATAATCGATATGAAGATCGTGAATAACACAGTAGAATAGCTTCAGAATCGGCATGCTTGTGCTATCTGTACCAGTAGCCTTTGAAGTTAAGCACCGATTGAATATAGAGAAGAAATCATACCAGTGAGGTGGAAGCTTAGCCTTGTGAAACTGGGTCACTTTCCTGAGTTCACCATTATAACCAAGTGCAATAATGCCATCAAGAACAGTTTGATCAGAAGGGAACAGATCATAAGCAACTTTGCCTGGTCTGGAATCAGGGCCTGGAAATTGTAGAAGCACACGTAACGAAAGTAAGCCGAGATTCAAACTGATCGACATTTATCAGGAAATGTGGAGGAGTTATTTATCATTCTTTGTAATATAGTGTCAGGCTTGCTGCACATATACCTCAGGAACATCAACTGTTTTTGTCAACGCATAAGCAAGGGGATGTCCTCTTAAAATTTCTTTCACCACACCACGTATGTTCAGATGTCCAAAATCAATATAATGATTATTGCCCTTGTATGGAAGGAAGTGAGAATTATGCAGAAAATCATCCGGAACTAGTCCTTGAGCAGATTGATCAGCTGTTGTGGAAGGCTGAGAAGGCATAGGACGAAGCCTAGAAATCTGTTCTTGATCATTAAGATGATCCAAGAGATCATTCTCATCTTGTTGTACTTGAACATCAGCCATTAAGTCTGAAAAGTAAGCATAGTTAAAAAATTAGGACATAATCAATCTGAAAGAACCAAGTGAGGTTGTCGGTTGTAGAACAAACGGAAAAGCGAAAAATTCGGTTGAAACAAGAACCGAAAAGCAAGGTTCTCGGTTGCACCAAGAAACAAGAAGAGAGGTTCTCGGTTATAACATAGACCGAGAAATGAGCTTCTCGGGTATGGAATGAACCTAGAAACAAAGATAGCAAAACATAGAGTGAACCAAGGTTGAAGTTCTCGGTTGAAGGGAAGGAACCGAGAAATGAAGTTCTCGGTTGATGAGTGAACCGAGAAGTGAAGTTCTCGGTTGGTGAGAGAACCGAGAAGTGAAGTTCTCAGATATAATGAAACCGAGAAGTGAAGTTCTCAGATATAATGAAACCGAGAAGTATTTTGGATATTTAATTGTCCATGCTTAATGATTTAATATTTGGATTTTGTCCTATTTTATGGTCGTGTGAGTATCGAATCTTAGTCACATGTTTTCAATGGCATATTATATCATATGGGTTGTTTTCCCATGATTTTTATGAGTTGAGTATTATGCCCCGCCCGTGTTTTGGTTGTTTCGGGATATAAAGCTTTATCCGCGTCTTATTATTGGGAGTCCGTTTTCTATTCACGTTTGAGTGAGCCTTAGGCAGCATCATGTTATAAAGAATGTTTTGTATTGGGACATTCGTCCTTAAAACGTATGTTATGGGAAAACGAGTCATTTTCATAATTAAGTTAAATCATTTTGAAAGATCATGATTAAAACTGCATTCTTTCCTTTAACGAAATATTTATCCATGTTGAAAACTCTTGAACTCACTAGGCGTTAGCCTAACCTTTTTATTTGTCGGCATGTGCATCAGGTTTCAGTTGGGGGTTTGGTCCTAGCAATGCTATGAAGAGATGAGCCTTAGCTTTACATAAGGGTAAGTAGTTGGTGAAGTCTTCTGCCGTTTGGAGATAGTGTTTGCTATTGGGTTTTAGTAACACCCGTTCTTATTATAGACTATATGCATGGAATGAAAGGTGTGTATTGAGGTTAAACAGTGAACTAAACATTTTATTCAAAGTGAATAAAACCTATGAAATGTGATTGTTTATGGATAATAAAAATAAAAGAAATACCATCGAAGACAATTTTGTACTAATGTGCCATATACAAAATTGGTGCATTGAATCCGTAAAAACCTCATAAACAACTTGCTTAATTGCAGGACACTGATCAGTAACAACCAATTTTGGTTGCCTCCCAAAAGATTTCAAGAAAGAATGAAACAACCATTTATATGTTTCAATATTTTCACCATCAAGAAGAGTAACACAATTCTTGTGATTGTCAATTCCAGTGAATGGAACAAATACCATACAATACCTAAAACAAATTTAATTAATGCAAGATAGAATGAAAAAAAATACTAAAAGATATTTTTTTTGAAAGGCAAAAATACTAAAAGATATTATAAAACAAAAAAGAATGCTTACTTATTTGTTCGAAAGGTTGCATCAAATAAAACAATGTCACCAAACTCTTCAAAGTTGCATTTAGCTGTCTGATCGGCCCAAAATACATAATTCAATACACCTTCATCGCATTTATATTCAAATGAATAATTTGGAACATACAACTTTCTATTATTCATTTTCCTCACGAATAAAGTTGCATCGGTATCACCAATGAAAAAATTACGATCCCGCTGAAAATTCTTATACTCAACCTTAGTACCACCTACCATTTCATACCCACCCTTCAACTGACAAAGAATGTTATGGGTTTACGTAGCACCAATATTTGCATTAGACATCTTAAGAATCCACCTTTGTTGAGAATAGTCTAATTTGCGACTACTTTTGAGCAAGTGTTTCGAATCTTCATCAAATAAACAATGGTTATGTTTCTCTTCAAATGCATATAATCTAAAAGACCTCGCTCCGGGAATAACTTTGAACTTCACACAAGTTTCACAACCAGTTCTATGAATGTTACTACTTCTTATCTTCTTCTTTGATACATCCAATGTTTCTGCCTGAACAGAATCTGGAAATCCAGCTCTATTGCATACAACATACCTCAAAACAGTCATTGAATATGCATTTCTTTTCACATAAGATAGTCTAACATCAAATCCTGTTGTAGCAGCATAATTCTTATATATTTCAATACATTTCTCCAATGATTCATAAACTTTCCCCACAACAGACTTCAAATCATCAGCAACAACAGGGATCCAAAACTTCACTCCATCACTACCATCAGCAACAACAGGGATCCAAAACTTCACTCCATCACTACCATCAATTCCAATACTTGAAGGACCGTCTTGACCTCCGCTATAAATTTGATCTACAAAACATATTCATAATGAATAAAAATTAAAATAACAAAATAACAAAATACATGTAGAAAGAAAATTACAAAAATATGATTATACATACACTTTATTCATCATGAATACAATATATCAATCAACATATGAAAGATATTCAAAATAAATAAACAATTAACAAGAAATATATTAATGAACTATTCAGTAACTATTCAATATGAATAAAGATGATATGCATTTATATAATTTCAATATTCAGTATGAATAAAGATGATACGCTAATTAATTTTTTTCACTATTCAATATAACTAAAGAGGACAAATATAACAACACATATTCAAACTGAATATTAATGAACTATTCACTATTCACTATGAATAAAGAATAAATGTCAATCAAATAACACAAAAACAGAACATGAATATTTTAACTATTCAATATGAATAAAGATAATATAATATGTATTGACATAATTACAATATTCAGTATGAATAAAGATGATACGCTGCTTAAAAATTTCACTATTCAATATAACTAAAGAGGACAAATATAACAACACATATTCAAAGTGAATATTAATAAGAAACAGATTAAAACAAAATCTAACTACAACATGAACAAAATTAATAACAAAAAACAGAAACATCAAAAAGAGCTAATTTAAAGAGAAATAATAACTTTATAACTAAGAACTAATACAAAAGAACATTCACTTACACATTAATCAGATTATATTACAAGAAAAAAGATTAATTAAACAAAAAAACTTACAGATCGATGATTCCTCAACATTCGATAAACTGGAGAACATAGAAAAAGAATCAATTTCACAGTTTCCTGTAGATGTATCTACAGAAGCATAATCATCAACAAAATTGACTCTTTGATCAACAAAAAGTGTAGAATTCTCAACATGATCAGAATCCATAGAAACGGTACAATATGAACAAATCGATAAAATTCAGATCAAAATATTTGTAATAACTCTAGTTTTAATATATATATATATATATATATATATATATATATATATATATATTGAAATGTGATTTATGTTGCAAGTGAAAGGCCTTGAACGGCCATGGACATTTAGTGCTAAAGACCTTGGCTATTCACATAGCCGAAACCGACGAACCCAATTATGTATAAATAGGGGGTTAGACCTGCTATCCTATGTGCAAAAAAAAAACATTCGAGAGAAGGAACTCGTATAAGGGAAGCGGAAGACGTGACGGTTCGGTTAATCGCAACAGTCTCGATACTTACCGGTAGTGTTTTCTTTCCTCAATCTGTCATAGTTAATTACGTATAATAGTTTCAGACCCTCGACGAGATGGTTGGTGTCTCGGTAAGGTGATCGGTACCACCGGTCATGGTTGACGTTCCAACCGGTATTATCGATATTGCCGTTATATGTTTTCGGTACAAAGCTATCGTTCGAGCCTCGGGACACTCAACGAACATTCTGTTTCGTTAAGTTGTTTTAAAAAAAATTGGTTTCTCAATTGAGTGATGGGGTAAGTCGAAGGCTGCTAGGACAGAAAAAAAAAGAGATGAGAAACTGGAAAAAAAAAGAGGCTTCGATGAATGCTTTGTACAAGATAAGAACATGTATATATATATATATATATATATATATCTGTGTGTGTGTGTGTGTGTGTGTGTGTGTATGGATATATGTGTGTGAATGTGATTGCATGGGATAATCCAGTAAGTGGTTGAAGATGTGTTTTATCTTTGGACCAATGCAAACACATATTACACATGTAACATATATATATATATATATATATATATATATGTATATGTATATATATATAGAGAGAGAGAGAGCATGATTGGAAATGAAAATTGGAAAATGGAAGCTTCATTTATATGTCATCTCGTTGGGTATAAGTCCACATGGGTGTTTCATGAAAGTGTGCATATATATATATATATATATATATATATATACATATATATGTATGTATATATATATATACATTTATGGAGTCACAAACCAAAATGGACGTGAGGACTTCTAGAAACGTTAGGAAAATAGTAGTCTAGAAACGAAAGTGGTTAACTTGAAGTGTTTAGTTTGGATATTGTACTTTAGAGTTAAACGTGAACGTAAATTGTAGGTAAGGCGTGAGAAACTTCAAGGAACGAATTGGACAACGATTAATACTGTGAGTTATACGTGATCTTTTTATAAATGGTTGCATGTTTTATTAAAAAGTTTGTCGATCTTTTTAAATGTCGTTTATGCGTTAAACGTGAAATGTTTTCATGATATGTGTTTTTGATTTGTGTGGCAATGGGGAAATATTGCGGTATAAGTCAGTAAGGCGAGCATGCTGTGTGAGCTCGTGTAAGCCGTAAGTGCGAACATGCTGTGTGAGTTCGCCAGGTAAAGCTGTGTGAATAAAATACCTTCCAATATGCCGTTAACTTTGTGAGTTCAATTATTTTACCGTATGCATGATAAACTATGATGCTTTGTGAGATTCGTTGTTTATATTTTTCATGCATCAAAACCGTGTAATCATTGGGCCCTAGGCTCACCCAACTCCTTTTCAAAATATTATGCAACCAGGTCGTCATCCAATCGGAAGTAGTAGTAAAGGGAAGGAGAAGGTCTAGAGTCGGATTATCATTTGAATAAATGCATGATGAAGGATGTCGTTCGAGATTTTAAGAGATTATGTTTTAGACTCTTTTTCTTTAAGTTTATTATAATCTTGAAATATTCCGCTGTGTTGAACTATGTAGACTTTATGGATTTACTTTTATGGATGTTTAATATAAAAAAAAAAAAATTGGGACGTTACAAGTGTATCAGAGCCTTAGTTTAAGAGAAATAGGTTATTAGTTTTAGCCTAAGCTTAAACTGAGAGGAAGTGTAAATATTAAAAATAAGGGAAATGTGTTAGTCAGCGTTTAAGTTTTGACATCGTGCCTAAAAGTGATAGGTTTATCATTGTGGTTTTGTAGGAAAAATGGTTTACACAAAGACGACTAGGCGCATTGGTCGAGGAAGGGGCAGGGGCGGAAGTCGTGCGGTAGCTGCTGGTCTAGGTCCAAAAGGTGGAGTCGGGCAACACGATCGTGCGAGTTCCAGCCGCTCTAGCCGACGCCCTATAGGTGCGAGGAGCAGTTCAAGGGGTAGTGCGAGTGCTCCGAGGATCGAGTCATCTCAACCCAACCCGGTCGATGATTCTTCCTATGATCCAATGGAAGAACCTTACGTGGAATACACCCCACGTACGCCGACCCGTAAGGATTTGGAAGAGGATATTGCAAACCTGAGTGAAGAGAATACTGAACTAAGAAATGAATTGTCTAAGGTTCAAGCTGAGAAGGACCAAGTAGGAGGGTGGCTGAGCAACTTGCAAGGAGAGCATGTCAAGTTAGGAAGCGAGTTGAACCTGGTATTGAAGGAAAATGAAGAGTTATGGGAAAACAACCACGACATGGCATGGAAGTGTGTGGCATTAGAGTGGGAGAGAAGAATCGTTGCCCGTACTTGGAAGATGCGAGTGGGAGATCGAGCTCGCTACTATCGGGGAGCGGCCTCGGAGTATGTAGGTTTGATCAAAGGGTATTTCTCCGACTGGGCACATCAATTCCGTCAGGGTCCAAGCTTGGGATTTATCTGGAAATACCGTCCAGATAACACCTATGAAGAATTCGTGAAGATGACTTACTACCCTACGGACATGCCATGAGAGAGAGAGAGAGTGAGGAGAGAGATAGTTTATCTTAAGTACTTTTATCTTAATAAAATGTTTTGAATGTTTAGTGGTTTTGAACTTGGTCTATCTTGAGTTTTATTTTGGAGTATGTATTAGCCGGTTTGGCGCTTTATGCAAAACACTCATGTTCTGAATCGTCTTTTGAAATAATAATATTTTGGTGTTTAATAATATCTTGGTGTTTAATTTTATTATGCAACTGTTGAACTTAAGGGATAATTAGGTTATGTATGGATTAAGTTATGCTTACAAATATAAGTTTTCATCGCGCACAGCAAATATGTCACGTCGGTCAGGAAGGACGGCATCAGTTACACCTGATGCGGTAGACCCGCCACTAATAGGAGTTACCCCAAATGTACACAAAACCCGACCAACATCTGTCGCGGCTGCAAGGACCGCTAGCACGCGAGGACGAGGTCGTGGAAGGGGAAGAGGAAGAGGACGAGGTAGAAGTCAAGCAGCACCCAATGAACCTGATCCCTCTGTGCAAGCAAGTTCTGCATCTGGAAGAGGTCGAGGTAGGGGACGAGGGCGTGCCCAAGCAACCACGGAAACCCCTGTAGACATCATTGCTCAGGAGGTAACAAAAGCTTTGCAAGCTACCTTGCCCATGGTTATAGCACAGGTGCGGGAGGCGGAATTGAAAAATCAAGAGGATAGGGTGATAAGCAGCAGAAGGGAGGATAATAATAATTCAAGCAACAGGGAAGACCAGCATGTGCGGTCAAGAGCACCGAGTCCTATCAGCATGAGTACAGGACAAAAGGGTTGTAGCTTTAAGAACTTTATGGCTTGTAAGCCCCAACATTTTAAAGGTGATTGCGACCCAGTGATGTCAATGAGGTGGATAAGAGAGACAGAAGTTGTATTTAGAATCAGCAAATGTGCAGAGGAAGATAAGGTGACATATGGGACGGCGATGCTTAAATCAGAAGCCCTTTCTTGGTGGGAAGTAGTCTGCAACTTAAAAGGCGACGAGGAAGTGGCAAGAATGACATGGGAAGAGTTTAAAGTACTGTTTAACGATAAATTCTGTCCGCGAATTGCAGTAAAACAACTGGAAGAGGAGTTTTTAAGGCTGGAGCAGGGAACAATGACTGTGAGGGAGTATACAACAAGTTTTACCGAAAAGGCCAGATTTGCTGAGTACTATGTTTCGACGGAGGAAAGACGAGCAGAGAGGTATATCGGAGGATTAAAAGCATCCATCCGAGAATTTGTTCTTGCTATGGATCCAACCACATTTCAGGCTGCAGTAAACGCGGCAGAGGCAGAAGAAAAAGAAAAGAATCGCCAAGAGGCTAAACGAGGCAATATAAAAAGGAAATGGGAAGGTCCAAGTAACGAAACCAAGAAGTCAAAGTTCTCGGGACCAGAGAGGAAGACATGGCAAGGACAAGCTGTCAAACCATGTTTTAGATGCAACCGTGTGCACAAAGGAGAATGTCTGATCAAACCAAGGGTGTGTTATCTATGTGGGAGGCCAGGACACCAGTCTCAGGATTGCAAGGTTGAGAGGAGAGAACGACTATGTTTCATCTGTAAGTCACCTAACCATATACAAGCAAACTGTCCTCAGCAAAAGAATGAGCACGCCTCTAGTCAGGGTGGAAGTCGAAATGGTAAATGGGAGGAAAAGCGACCTGAGGTATCAAAGTCAAAGGGGAGGGTCTTTCAGATGACGGAAACAGAGGCCGAAGAGACACCAGACGTGGTGACAGGTACCTTTCTGGTCAATTCTGTGCATGCTAGAGTACTGTTTGATTCTGGAGCAAATCGCTCTTTTGTATCTACTGCATTCTGTGATTACTTGCATAGAGTGCCCAAGCCTTTAAGCTCGGCTTTAGAAGTAGAAACTGCCGATGATAATCGGGTGACTATTAGAGAGGAGTATGATGACTGCGATATTCAGATAGATGGTCGTTCGATTCCATTGAGACTACTCCCTATGACTCTTGGGGAATTTGATATAATAATTGGCATGGATTGGTTAGCTGAAAACCAGGCCAGAATTATGTGCAACAAAAAGATAATTCAAATTGAATTACCTGATAGTGGAATCATAGTCATTTACGGAGATAGAAGAAATAGGAAATCCAGCATGATCTCCATGGCGAAAGCAAGACGATGTGTGAGAAAGGGGTGTCAGAGTTATTTAGCATATGTGATAGATGCTAAGAAAGAGAAAAAAAGTATGGAAGACATTGCCATTGTAAGAGAGTTTCCTGAAGTCTTCCCAGATGATATGACAAGTCTACCACCTGAGAGACAGGTAGAATTTCAGATTGATCTCGTACCTGGAGCCGCACCCATCGCTCGAGCACCCTACCGTCTTGCACCGTCAGAAATGAAAGAGTTGATGTCTCAACTACAAGAGTTGTTAGACAAGGGTTTTATACGCCCTAGCACCTCTCCTTGGGGAGCGCCAGTGTTATTTGTTAAGAAAAAGGATGGTACGATGCGAATGTGCATCGACTATCGTGAACTTAACAAAGTAACGATAAAGAATAGGTATCCTCTTCCAAGGATTCATGATCTCTTCGACCAACTCCAGGGTGCCTGTTATTTCTCGAAGATCGATCTACGATCGGGTTACCACCAGTTGAAGGTTCGAGAGGAGGATATACCTAAGACTGCTTTCAGGACTAGGTATGGGCATTACGAATTCCTGGTAATGCCATTTGGAATGACAAATGCACCTGCAGCATTTATAGATCTGATGAATAGGGTATGCAAACCCTACTTAGATAAGTTCGTCATTGTTTTTATTGACGATATTCTGATCTATTCTCGAACCGAAAAGGAGCATGAGCAACACCTTCAGGCGGTCTTGAGTTTGCTAAAGCGGGAGAAACTGTATGCAAAGTTTTCTAAGTGTGAGTTCTGGCTGCGTGAAGTTCAATTCCTAGGCCATGTGGTAACCCAAGAAGGAATAAAGGTAGATCCGACCAAGGTGGATGCTATAAAGAGGTGGGAACCACCAAGGACCCCGTCCGAGGTACGGAGTTTCTTGGGATTAGCTGGTTATTACAGAAGGTTTATTCAAGACTTTTCACGGATTGCGACGTCATTGACATCGCTAACAAAGAAGGGTGTAAAGTTTGAATGGAAACCCGCTCAAGAGGAGGCGTTTGAAGTCTTGAAAGAAAAGTTGAGCACTGCACCGATATTGACTTTACCAGAAGGGACCGAAGGATTTGTGGTTTATAGTGATGCTTCCAAGTTAGGACTTGGTTGTGTGTTGATGCAGCAGGGGAAAGTTATTGCATATGCCTCTCGTCAGTTGAAGGATCACGAGAAGCGATATCCAACTCATGATTTGGAATTGGCAGTTGTGGTGTTTGCACTGAAAATTTGGAGACACTACTTATATGGGGTGAAGTGTCAAATTTATACTGATCACAAGAGTTTAAAGTACTTGTTCGATCAGAAGGAATTGAATATGAGACAACAAAGGTGGATGGAATTGCTGAAAGATTATGACTGTGAAATTTTGTATCATCCCGGGAAGGCAAATGTGGTGGCTGACGCGCTAAGTCGCAAAGAAAGGAGTGATCGGGTGATGATTAAAGCAATGCGGATAGAAGTGATTCCTAGTTGGACTGATGAACTCAAGAAAGTTCAGGAAGAAGCTTTAACAGAAAAAAACTTGAAGGCTGAGAGAATGGTAGGGGTTGTTTCGCTTCTTGAAGATAACAATCAAGGGTTAAAATGCTACAAGGGTAGAATTTGGATCCCTCGTTTAGGCAACTTTCGCAACCAAGTGTTAGATGAAGCTCATAAATCTCGGTACTCTATCCACCCGGGAAACAACAAGATGTATCGAGATCTTCGCCAATCTTACTGGTGGCCAGGGTTGAAGAAAGACATAGCCCATTATGTCGAAAGGTGTTTGACGTGTCTGCAAGTTAAAGTTGAACATCAGCGACCGTATGGTAAGTTGCAACCCTTGGAAATTCCGATGTGGAAGTGGGACCACATCACAATGGATTTTGTGACAAAATTGCCAAGAACACCAAAGGGTTATGATGCTATATGGGTAATCGTTGATAGGCTCACCAAGTCTGCGCATTTTCTGCCAATTAAGGAAACATATTCGATGGAAAAAGTAGCTAAGCTCTATATAGACGAGATCGTGACTCGACATGGCGTTCCATTATCAATAGTCTCTGATAGAGATAGTCGATTTACCTCTACATTTTGGCAAAGTTTTCAAAGGGAATTAGGGTCTCGAGTAAAGCTAAGTACAACCTATCACCCGCAAACAGACGGTCAGAGTGAGAGGACCATTCAAACTCTAGAAGATATGTTGCGGGCATATGCTATCGATTTTTCAGGGTCATGGGAGGGTCATCTTCCATTGATCGAATTCGCCTATAACAATAGCTATCATGCAAGCATCCAAGTCGCACCGTATGAAGCTTTGTATGGAAGGAAGTGTCGAACGCCATTGTGTTGGAATGAGGTAGGCGAAAAACAATTGGCTGGACCTGAAATAGTTCAACAGACTACCGATAAGATAAACCAGATAAGGGAAAGATTGAAGATAGCTCAAGACAGACAGAAAAGTTATGCTGATAAAAGACGGAAACCAATAGAATTTCAAGTTGGGGATAAAGTTATGCTTAAGATATCACCGTGGAAAGGTGTAGTTCGTTTTGGAAAACGAGGAAAACTAAGTCCTCGTTACATTGGTCCTTACAAGATAATTAAAAGGGTAGGTGAGGTTGCCTATAAGTTGGAGCTTCCTGAAGAACTTCAAGGCATCCATAACACGTTTCACGTATCGAATCTAAGGAAGTGTTTGGTTGATGAAAGCACTGAGGTAACTCTTAAGGATGTAAAGGTGGACAAAACTTTGAGCTATATTGAGGAACCGGAAGCTATCGTTGATAGAAAGGTAAGGAAACTAAGAAACAAAGAGATAACTCTCGTGAAAGTTCAATGGAGACATCATAAAGGACCTGAAGCCACTTGGGAACCCGAGAAGGAAATGAGATTGAAGTACCCTCATTTGTTTGCATAAGACAAATTTCGAGGACGAAATTTTGTTAAGGGGGGAAGTTTGTAATAACTCTAGTTTTAAAATATATATATATATATATATATATATATTGAAATGTGATTTATGTTGCAAGTGAAAGGCCTTGTACGGCCATGGACATTTAGTGCTAAAGACCTTGGCTATTCACATAGCCGAAACCGACGAACCCAATTATGTATAAATAGGGGGTTAGACCTGCAATCCTATGTGCAAAAAAAAAACATTCGAGAGAAGGAACTCGTATAAGGGAAGCGGAAGACGTGACGGTTCGGTTAATCGCAACAGTCTCGATACTTACCGGTAGTGTTTTCTTTCCTCAATCTGTCATAGTTAATTACGTATAGTAGTTTCAGACCCTCGACGAGATGGTTGGTGTCTCGGTAAGGTGATCGGTACCACCGGTCATGGTTGACGTTCCAACCGGTATTATCGATATTGCCGTTATATGTTTTCGGTACAAAGCTATCGTTCGAGCCTCGGGACACTCAACGAACATTCTGTTTCGTTAAGTTGTTTAAAAAAAAAAATTGGTTTCTCAATTGAGTGATGGGGTAAGTCGAAGGCTGCTAGGACAGAAAAAAAAAAGAGAACTGGAAAAAAAGAGGCTTCGATGAATGCTTTGTACAAGATAAGAACATGTATATATATATATATATATATATATATATATATATATATATATATATGTATGTGTGTGTGTGTGTGTGTATGGATATATGTGTGTGAATGTGATTGCATGGGATAATCCAGTAAGTGGTTGAAGATGTGTTTTATCTTTGGACCAATGCAAACACATATTACACATGTAACATATATATATATATATATATACATATGTATATATATATATATATAGAGAGAGAGAGAGAGAGAGAGCATGATTGGAAATGATAATTGGAAAATGGAAGCTTCATTTATGTCATCTCGTTGGGTATAAGTCCACATGGGTGTTTCATGAAAGTGTGCATATATATATATATATACATATATATGTGTGTATATATATATATATATATACATTTATGGAGTCACAAACCAAAATGGACGTGAGGACTTCTAGAAACGTTAGGAAAATAGTAGTCTAGAAACGAAAGTGGTTAACTTGAAGTGTTTAGTTTGGATATTGTACTTTAGAGTTAAACGTGAACGTAAATTGTAGGTAAGGCGTGAGAAACTTCAAGGAACGAATTGGACAACGATTAATACTGTGAGTTATACGTGATCTTTTTATAAATGGTTGCATGTTTTATTAAAAAGTTTGTCGATCTTTTTAAATGTCGTTTATGCGTTAAACGTGAAATGTTTTCATGATATGTGTTTTTGATTTGTGTGGCAATGGGGAAATATTGCGGTATAAGTCCGTAAGGCGAGCATGCTGTGTGAGCTCGTGTAAGCCGTAAGTGCGAACATGCTGTGTGAGTTCGCCAGGTAAAGCTGTGTGAATAAAATACCTCCCAATATGCCGTTAACTTTGTGAGTTCAATTATTTTACCGTATGCATGATAAACTATGATGCTTTGTGAGATTCGTTGTTTATATTTTTCATGCATCAAAACCGTGTAATCATTGGGCCCTAGGCTCACCCAACTCCTTTTCAAAATATTATGCAACCAGGTCGTCATCCAATCGGAAGTAGTAGTAAAGGGAAGGAGAAGGTCTAGAGTCGGATTATCATTTGAATAAAGGCATGATGAAGGATGTCGTTCGAGATTTTAAGAGATTATGTTTTAGACTCTTTTTCTTTAAGTTTATTATAATCTTGAAATATTCCGCTGTGTTGAACTATGTAGACTTTATGGATTTACTTTTATGGATGTTTAATATAAAAAAAAAATTTGGGACGTTACAATATTGATTTGAAGAAATCACGTAAGATAAACGAATCGATAAAAGAAAAAGAATCAAGAAAGATGAAGAAATCGATAATCGATATAGATCTATTTGAAAGAAATCGACCTATGAAAAATCAGGAAAGAATCGAATAACTGGAGAAAGAATTACGAAATATCGGTTATTTAGAAGAAATCGATTTGAGATAAAAATAAGGAATCTACCAAAATTACCCCTGAAGTCGTATTACACCATCGACTCAAATTTGGTTGCGATCAAGGTCTGTGATTTGTCCTCGTGTGCACAATGAAAGATGAGTTTTCATTTGAACTTTTCTCTATATATATATGATTAAAGATTATTGATAGTTTAGAATATACTAAACATACATTTCATATCTATATCTATACTATATTATAAAGCAGACATAAAAAAGTTTTAAAAACAAGTATTAAAGTTAAATGTACCGCTATTTAATGATAATTACTTAAAATCTCTTAAAAAACAACCATTAAAGCTGTATATACTACATTTAATATTATTTATTAACTTTAAATTATTATCTCTAACCATTTTAACTCCCCTAAAATCATTTCCCACTTTAACTCCCCTAAAATCACTATCAACATAATTAAATATAGAATAAAAATCAACTTTTAAATATAAAAAATCTAAAATATAATTAAAAAAATCTAACAGAATATTTTATAAAAAAAATATTATATTATTAAACCAAAATAAACTACATTATATTTTGTAGCTAAGTTTGTAATTGAGTTCAATTATTATGTTTTACTATCTTATATATCCCTATTCGATTATTATTGATGTATTTTTAAATTTATAGTTTATTGTAATAAGTTATGGTTTTATATTTTTAGAACCAATTTGATTTTTTGGTCGTCGGTTTTGTACTTTTATGCATTGAGTATTGTTTATTGATATACATTACCTAAAATTCAAGAATACAAGTCATGATGATAAGTACAAATTTCTAAAGCTATATGTTTGAATTAATAACTAACTCATACATTGAATTCTAACAAAATACTTATTTTTTTATAAAAAAAAACATTATATTATTAAGTCTAAATTAAACAAATTTATATAAAAAAATCATTATTACTCTCTCACAACCATCTAAAATCGTAATGTAAATCGACAAAAAACATAAAATAAAATGAAACATTAAAATCGTGATGTATCTAGCTGCATTGCACGAGTATGCTTCTAGTTTTTCATAAATAAATAATTGTATTAATTTTCAATTTTTTGCTTACAATTTTTTTTGTATTACATTATATGGTATATATAAACAACTTAACAACTTGTGTATAAAACAATTATATCAAGTAATTGTTGTAATGCAAAATTAAAATATCAATATAAATAAAGTTCGTACAATTAATATCTTATTAATAATAAAAAGTATATAATTTTAAAACCAATGCAAATAAAAATAATTGAAACAACATGTAAAGAGGGACAAAGGCATTATTAATACACTAAAGTGATACTAATTATTTGCCACATACGAGTCGGTGCAAGTACAATAATTACATTTTCATTTAGGTTAAATTAGTGGTGATCATCGAAAGTGGGTATCCGCTTTTGGAATCGGAACCGCTTCAAAACTATCGGTTCCAGAACCGATGTGATTGGTTCTGGTTCCTAAAATATGGACCGATCGGGACCGGTTCCAATTCTCATTTTTCTGGAACCGTTAACCGTTGGGTACCCGCCGGGACCGGGTACCTGGTCCTGCTGTGTACCCAGAACAGGAACCGACGGGTAACCGCTATTTTTATAATAAAATACATTTTATTTATTTAAAAAAAACCGAATCAACTACCTTTTAGGGAAGCATCATTTGTAATATCTATTAGCATCAACTAATTTTAATGACGTAAAATGTTTTGGAAGCATCGTTTGTAGCATTTATTTGTTTTGTAAGTATCGTTTGCAGTATTTATTTATTTTAAGTTTTTATCGTATTAGTTTTCGCGTTTGTGGTATTTATTTCTTTACGTTGGAACTTTATAATATATTAATATTTACTTTTTTTATAATATGAATGATAAAAAATATTTAAAAAATTAGATAGCGGGTACCCGATACCGAAACCGGAACCGACGTTTCTGGGACCGGTTCCCAAATATAAAGAACCGGTATAACCGGTTCCAGTTCCTTCATTCCAGAAACTGCCGGTTCCGATTCCAAGAATTTTGGACGGGTACCCACATTTGCTCACCCCTAGGTTAAATACATATCTATATATTGTTAAATATATTTTATTGTCATACATATCAATATTGATATTTACTTTTCAATTTTTAATACATAATTTGACCGATTCTAACGTAAAAAGAGATACAACATTACCCTTTCGAATATAGTTGAAAAGATGAGGCCATGATAACATCTTTACATAACTTTGAAAATGTGACTAAAACGAAGGGGGAAGCGTTTATTGGCTATTTTGGACAATTTTCGGTTTTTGCAAAAAATATTTGACGTTTAATGATTAGTAGTCCGTTCGCCACATATGACCACGTCAAGTCTTAACATTAACTGGATTTTGGATATTTATGTGATGTGACATGTCAATGTTTCCACCACAACATTGCGACTGTGATGATTTTTTTGACTAATTCCACCCCTATATATTGATAAATATTCCTCTATCAAGTAATTTTCTCCTCAAATACATTAATATCAAATTTTATTTTTTACATTTTCAATGTATGATTCGACTTGTTTTTGATATTTAAGGGGTGCAAATAGCACTGCCCCTTAGTTAAGACGTGAGCATGAATGATGAATTGACAAACTATTAATAAATGGTAAATGAAGCTAAGAACATCTCCAGTAGCTATGCTTAACTAGAGATTTTGGAGATTAATAATCAGGGCCGGTCCTGAGGTTTTTCATACCCTAGGCGAAAAACCTAAAATATGCCCCTAACCTAAAAACAAAAAAAACATACTATTTTTTAAAGGACCAAGGATTTACCAGTGAATCGATAGTTTTCAAATGAAAGAAACCACCACAGTCAGCACTTACCATGCACATGAGGAAACTAATGGGTTGTTTGGTTTATGGAATTGTAAGGAATTTGAATTAACTGGAATGACCAATTCCATTGACCAAATTTCAAACCCATGTTTAGTTCACGGAATGAAAACGATGGAATCCTTCCAATTCCATTGAATTCCACAATTTAAGGAATTCATCATTCCTTGGCTTAAGAGAAGGAATTGAATTCCTACCAACCAAAGGTGTGGTCAAATTTCATAAAATTCCATTCCAATTCTTTCAAAGTCAAATTCCTTCGATGGATTCTAATTCTATCAAATTTCATTCTGTGAACCAAACGCCCCCTAAATATTATTTGAGAAAGATTTTGGGAATACATTAGACAACTTGATGTTTAAGTTAGAAATATAGGAATGATATAGGAATAACTCATTAGGCAGACAATTATTGAGTAACTACAATGGAACAATGTTACTTCCATTCTTTTATAGGCTTCCTATATTGATCTTGATAAATTGTAATTATTATCCCTAAAACGTAAATGTCACATAAACACATAGAAAACAAGTAAAATCGGTACTCTTTAGATCAAGAATCAAACTATGTAACCAATCTTTCAGTCTTTTAAATTAAGGTAACAGTGGCATTTCATAGAACAGTTGGAAGGCATCATCAAGTTTGTTAATATTATAAACAATGAGCAACTAATCGAACCCAAAACATACAGAAAATACCAATGAAAAAACATAAATCAACAAGACCACAATCTTATTGAAAGTCTAAACAATAAACAGTTATCCACAATCAGTAAGTAAATTGGTTGCTTGGAATTTGGAATTAACCTAATAATCAAATAAACCTAAGATTAAATTATGAAATAAAAATTTTACCTAGAAAGAGTGAAAAAGGGCAAGAAGCCAAGACTCAACTTGCAAGCAGCGGTAGCGGCTACTGCCCTAGATACGGAACTTGACTTCAGTCTTCATAGAGGGAGAGAGCGAGAGTCGAGATTAGAGGCAGAGAGGAGCGAGAACGAGAGGCAACGACACAACACATGGATAGAGTCACAGAGAGCGAGAGGCAGCGATACAACAACACTTCGACAGAGAGTAGATTACTCGTCGATTACTGGAAGTAGGGAAGTAGGGAAGAGTTACGAGTCAGAAATCAGAATCGTCATATCGAGAGTGAGACTGTGAGAGAGAGTGTCGATTGAGAGAGCGAGATCAAGAGTCGTGATCGATGTGATATATTTTCATCGTTCGATTAGAATTTAGAAGTAGGAATCGAACAGATTTTGAAGCGTCAGTGTCTAGCGAGCGAGTAGGAGACTAGGAGTGGTCTGTTGGCTATTAAGAGGCTTGTAGTAGTTAAAAAAGTTAAGGCCCAAACCCAAATAAACATATGTATAATAGACATGGGCTTAAATTATGATGCCCTACAGATTTATGATGCCCTGGGCCATCGCCCCACTGGCCTAGGCCCAGGGTCGGCCCTGTTTTTTATGTTTAAACTTTAAAGCCCACTAAAAGGCCCAAACCACCTAAACCGGTCAACTAAACCGCCTAAACTGCGGTCCGACTTGACCGGTCTGGGCACTTGATGTCAGACCGCTCGGATTGAAAAATCAATAAACCGCCACTAGCGGTTTGGTTTGTGGTTTGAAGGGTTAAAGCGCCCAAACCGGACCGCGAACACCCCTAATGGTAATTATATTTTTCAATTGGGAGTGTTGGAAACTACTTATACCTGCCCATACACGTTGTAATAATTCAAGTGTTTATTTGATGTATGTATATTCTCGAGTGAGAATCTTATATACAAAAATAGAGAAAGCAAGGTATGTGTGGTCAAGAAACCAAACATAAAGAGACTTATCTTTGGTGAGTGTACACTTGTGTCAACAAAGTAGGCTAATTATGTAAGGCATAAATGTAAGATACAACTTTGATGAAGTTGGGAGTCATACTTGGACTATCTAGGATCGGACAATTGCATAATAGTGTTAATAGTAGGAACAACCAGGTGTATGATCCTTTGAAACCTAGTTCCATTATATGGTTACTTCATTGATGAGATTTGTTGTTTGATTATGATCTATAAGGTTTGAAGTTAGAGTTATATGGAAGGATATTAATTTTATTGTAATTTAATAAATTACATGAATTAATTGTCATGGGCATTTGTTAAACATTCGATTTTGTTTAGATCTTCATGGTTTATGTAATGTGTTTGAACAAATTGATGTTGATCGAAAAAACAACCCCTAATTTCATAATGTGTTTGTATTTCTTGTGTGCTAACTAGTGATGGATGATAACGTTCAACGTGTAAGGTGGACAAATGAAGCCATCAAATGTTTTTTAGAGAGTTGTATAGAAGAGATCAGTAAAGTGGGTCGAAATGGGGGTAGTCTTTGAAAAGAATCGTGGGTAAATGTGGCAGAAAAAATTGAGCAAGTGTGTCACATAAATCTGACGCAAAAACAACTGAAAAACCACTATGATTACTTAAAAGGGAAGTACGTGGGATGGGTATACTTAAGGAATAAAACAGGGAATATTTATGATCCAGTTCTGAATATGTTCAACTTATCTAATCAAGAATGGGAAGATTTTTTCAAGGTTAGTTTTCTTTTTTATATAACAATTTTAGATAGTAATCCAAGTAGCACAAGTTTATATAAAAAATGATTTGAATTCGGATACAGGGACATCCAAAGGCAAAAACTTTAAAGACATCACCATTGTTATTTCCTGAACTGTGTATTGCTTTATTCGAGGGGACTTCTGCAACCGGATCTCGTGCTTATGCCCCTAGTTCAACTCGTGAGAGGACTTCTGTGGTTTCATCATCATCATTTACATCTCATATCCACAATGTTCAAAATGAGGAGGATGATGATGATGTGGAAGAAATAGCAAATGTCAATAAATCGAGTGCAAATCCTTCAAATGTCGAAGTACCAAGTCAACCTTCATCTAGACCATCTAAGAAGAGTAAAGTCAAGGTCGACATGGATCAATTGGTTGTGGATTTGAGGGGTGTACTTCACACACTTATGTCACGAGAACCCACAATTGTTGTACAACCCGCAGTTGTTGAACAACCCACCTCAACCCTTGATGCTTGTGTTGAACAGCTAAACACGCTTGGACTTGATCAAAGTGATCCTCTTTACAATGCGGCCATTGACATTTTCGGTCACACAACTTTTTTAAGAGAGACATGGTTGATCAACCCTCCAGACCCTAATATATTAAAAAACTGGATTTTAAGGACGACAACAAGATTGGGATTTATGTAGTAGTTTTTGGACAAGTTAGTTGGTTTATGTGTTGGTATTTGAACAAGTTTAATTATGTTTATGTTATTTGGACAAGTTTATGTTATCTAGATTATGTTTTATGGTTTGGACAAGTTTATGTTATTTGGATGATGTTTTATGGTTTGGACAAGTTTATGTGATTTGGATTATGTTTTATGGTTTGGACAAGTTTATGTGATTTGGATGATGTTTTATTATTTGAACAATTTTATATTCTTTGTAACAGGTTCATCATGGATCATGAAAAGGCTATAATTGTCATTGTTATATTCTTGTATGTGTATTACTTGCGATCAATGCGTTTGAAAAGGAAAAGAGATAATACGTCTGCAATGACTGGACGTCAATTTACGGATGAGCTACTTGAAGGTAACGATCGACAATGTATTGACTTGTTACGAATGTCCCGTGATGCTTTCGTTCAACTATGTGCTCACTTTAAAGTGAAGGGTTGGTTAACGACTTAACGGATAATAAGCATATATTGGTCGAAGAAAAGATGGTTATCTTCTTGATGATTATTGGTCACAATCAACGTAATAGAGTGTTGAAAAACAGGTTCCAACACTCAACACAAACAATACATAAAATTTTTCATGAAGTGTTGGATAAAATGATTGAGTTTGCTAAAGAGATCATAGTTCCTATATCATTCAATCCTAATCCAGACATCCCAGGGAATAATAGGAGGTTACGGCGAATCTTTAAGGTAACTAATAATTATTGTCTATACATTTTCTTACTGAATTTATTGACTACTAGCTTTAATGTAGGGAGCAATTGGCGCCCTTGATGGGACTTTGATACATGTCGTTGTCCCTATCCAAGAACAACATTTATATAGAGGACGAGGAAAGGGTGAATGCTATCAAAATGTTTTGGCAATTTGTGACTTCAACATGGTTTTTACATTTGTTGTTGCGGGGTGGGAAGGGGTTGGGCATGATTCTAGAGTTCTCTCCGAAGCTTTAACAGATGGTGCTATTGGATTTCCATTTCCTCCTCCAGGTATACTAACGATTTAGAGGTAATATATTTGCTATATTTATATTAATAACTATTTTATTTATTGTTTTCAGATAAGTATTATCTATGTGATGTTGCATATACAAATACTCGAGGATTTATGGCACCGTATCGTAGTGTTAGATATTGGCTTGGAGATTTCTGTCGTCGACGTGCAATGAACAAGTATGAAAAGTTTAACCATTCTCACGTAAAACTTAGAAATGTTATTGAACTTTCTTATGGCGTCTTGAAAGCACGTTTTCCGATATTGAAGAGAATGGCGTCGTTTTCACTTGAGGTTCAAAGAGACGTTGTTATTGCATGTTTTGCGGTTCACAACTTTATATGAAAGGAAGGTTTAAGTGACGAGTTGTTTTCTGAGTATGATCAAACCAATGACCAAGGGGACGATGGCGGTGATGAGGCTGAAGAGGTTCAAGTGCATGGGAGTACCGCTGACCAAATATATATGGCTAGTTTAAGAGAAGAAATTGCGACACAATTGATGCAAAACAGAGATTGATTTTAGTTGTTATAAGACTTTGTTCATGTTTTCTATTGTATCCGAACCGATTAATGTATTTCAGTTGATTTTAGTTGTTATGAAGACTGGTTTTAGTTGTATAATTTAATTAAATTCGATAGTATCACATTTTCAGGGATAAAATAGACAATAGTATATATTCAGACGTTTTCAGCTTACAAAAACAAACAGTCTTTTTTATTCAGATTTCAGACTTCAGCACCAAAAAAACAAACAGTCTTTTTTATTCAGATTTCAGACTTCAGCACCACCACTTAAAAATCAGAAGTGAAATCAGACTTCAGATTTCAGCACCACTTAAAAAACAAACGCCACCTTAAAATGGTTCATCAATCGACTACATCGATTTTTCTCCGGCACACCTTGACACACACTCATCCATTAATATATTCTTTATAGGGCTGTAAATGAACCGAACATTCAATAAACCATTCGTGAACCGTTCGACGGGAAGTTTGTTTACGTTCGTTTACGTTCGTTTATTTAATATATGAACGAACATGAACACATTTTTTTTGTTCGTTTAGTTAAATGAACGAACATGAACAATTGTCTCGTGCGTTCATTTATTTTCGTTCATCTATGTTCGTTTACGTTTGTTTATATAGGGTTGGGGTTCCGGTGAGAAGTCGAGTTAATGGTGAGAAATGTGAGAATTGATTATCAACCGTTGAATGAGAAATGGACGCACATTAGGATGAGATGCACCGAAATAAAATGCACTGAGATGCATCAGTTCAATTCCCTTCTAAGCCGCAATTCATGGAAGAGCTTGAGATTAAAAAGACATCAACGGTTCAAATCCACTTCTCATCGTTAACTCAACTTCTCACACGATTCTTCGCCTGTTTATATATATATATATATATATATATATATATATATATATATATATATATATATATATATATATAGAGAGAGAGAGAGAGAGAGAGAGAGAGAGAGAGGGCGATTCATTTGCTAACCAATCTATTAGTGTTAACCATGTTAACCCATTTTCGGCCAATCAGAATGCTCCTAGAGATTAGATAATGATTTTGTTTATTTTAAACTTACAAGGGTAATAAATGAATTTATATAAAATCGGAATATTCAAATTAAGTAATCATTATCGCCTATTTAATGTGTACCATAATTATAGCAATGTTTGTTATGGTAATGATATACCATATTAAATATAAAAGTTTGAAATTTTAAATTATTCAAGATTATCTTAAATCTTAATATATCTTTTACATACATTTTTCATTATATCACAATGAGCGATATATATGGATTTTATGTTATAAAGAGTTAAATCTAATATTTTTAAACGTAACTTTGATATTGTTCCATATTTTATGTTATTAAGCTTGCACATATGCATATGTGCATATCTTAAACCATTTTTCATATACATATACAAAAGGCTTATAGTGTACATAAAAACTTATTAATGTGAACAATGCACATATGCACTGAAAGAGCAAATAATTTAGTCATTTTGATATGCATATTTAAATTGCACATATGCACATCAAGACTTATTAGTGTAGACAATGCACATATTTACAACACATAAATCATGCACATATGTATTTTTGAAAATGTACATTAAGAATTATTAGTTTAAAAAATGCACATATTTACTTGACAATTAACAAATGTCCAAGTGAGCACATATGCATTTTCCGGATTTTATGCTATTAAGTTTGCACATATGCATATGTGAATATCTTAAACCATTTTCCGTATTCATATACAAAAGGCTCGTAGTGTACATCAAAACTTATTAACGTGAACAATGCACATATGCACTGAAAGAGCAAATAATCTAATCATTTTGATATGCATATTTAAAATTGTACATATGCACATCAAGACTTATTAGTGTAGACAATGCTCATATGCACAACACAAAAACCATGCACATATGTTTGTTTTGAAAATGTACATTAGGAATTATTAGTTTAAAAAATGCACATATTCACATAAATAGCAAACACTTTAAACTGTGTGGACCTCTTTTTTTTTCTCTCTTTTTTTTTGTTTAAGAACAAGAATTATTAGTTTAAAAATCCCTACTTTTGCGCCTCTTTTTTTGGTAACGTGTTAATATGATTTTGGAAGGCTTTTTACATTTTTAACCCTATGCTCTTATGCACCGTAATTTCCTAGCCTTTTAGTTTAATATTTCTAAAATTAAAATTCTAATTAATTATGAACCATTGATCTAAATAACCAACGATCCAGATTGATTAGCACGGTTAACACCAATGTCGTGGTTAGCAAATGAAGGGGACCCTATATATATATATATATATATATATATATATATATATATATGTGTGTGTGTGTGTGTGTGTGTGTGTGTGTGTGTGTGTGTGTGATTACGAATTTAATATGTAAAATCATTAACTAAATTAAATTTTTTGAATTCTTTTTTATCCCTTTTCACTAGTTCTAAGTTAACCCGAGTTTTCATTTTATTATGTTACTTTTTAGAAATGAGTAATGTTGTTTATTTTTTGTTCATTTATATTTGTTCGTTTATATTCATTGTTCATTTAACATCTTAACAAACGAACATAAACAAATACGAACAAACAAATTTTCTTAACGAACGAACATGAACACAAAAGATTCCACTTGTTTACCGCTCCTGCCCGTTCGTTTATTCGTGTTTGTTCGATTCATTTACGGCCCTAATTCTTTTATGAGAACCAAAAAAGTTGCAAAATGACAATTGTTACACCAAATGTTTTTGTAGGAGACAAATGTCCCCAAATCAAATCACTTACAAAAGAATACGATGATCAAATATTTAACACAAATGATTCGAGTTTGCTTTAGATATAGCAAGAGTTTCTATAGGGTTGAACAAAACACTATTTATAGTCGCAAATTAAAAAAGGTTGGCATCCCGACAGCCCTTCATACAAAGTACAAACATCCGGATTTTGGTTTTCTGAAAAACAACGATTTTTGTCCGTTGAACTGTACAGTGAGTCAGACTCAGACTGCGACCATCCATCGACCCACCGAGATCTAGAGTGTGATACGAAACACCATCTTCTGCAAATTTTCAAGAAGGAACTCCAAAGTTATGCCATTTGACAGCTACTCGTAGACTCCAAATGTTTTTCTTTGGTCGAATTAAATTTGAATAGATAGCGCTCAACAAGGTTTACACTCGGCTACACTCCTACCAACTTTGACGAAATTAGCATGGCGTAATCTCATTCACATATAAACATCAGGACTCCTGAAAGTAAAACATGCCCTATAACTCAAATTCGATAAGTGCAGCAAAGAGGGCTTAACCATAAGACGAGAATGTCAACATACCATCACTCGCATGCAAGCTTTGTTCCAAAACTAGTGAGGCAAATGGCAAATGCGTGAAAGGCCGACAACGGCTGTCGGAAGTCCATTGTGAACACATCGTCACCGACCTTTCCAAACTGGAGCAGCACAGTTTCTCCGTCACCTTTCCCTCCTGGCTGGCTTTGATCCAGTGTCGCCACTAACTGAAAGTTCTTCACCGACGCTACAGTCACCCGACCATGAAAATTCAAGCACCAACACTGCAAGTGTTCATGCCACCTTGGAGCTTTGTTTCTCAAAAGGGTTTGACTTTGACCACACCCAACAGATTCCGACCTTCTTAACACAGCTTCTTCATGGGGCTGGTTATCGACGGTGGATGTGCACCTTAACGAACATACCATTCTTCTTGGACCCCTTGATTTCAAGAGGTTGAACTTGTATGATACCTCTCCAATCTCAAAATTACCGGCTGGAACTTGAGGGCTTATTTGTTTGCTTGCAAAACGCCGTCCAGATCTGCTGCTCGAGGGCTTTGCCCCATTGTGTGGGGGCTGGCTATCGAATATTGTGAACTTTGTGCCAAGAAAATCTGAGCTGCAGATTGATTTATGCAAATAAATTATCACCAGAAACAGAAAGTACACAAGAGGAAATACATCTTCACCACAAAAGGGATTAAACAAAAAAGGAACAAAGTTGGATTTCCAAAAAGAGATAACAGTGGATAAGAATATGGAGTTGTAAGCACAAGGTCTCAAAGCTGGAATCCTATTCCCCAACCAACTTTGACATGACATATATATTTGTCATGTCAGCAATATATGTTTCACATAGACAATGACATCGCATAAGAACCTGTGCCCGTTCATCTAAATCAAATTAATAGGTTACTCAATGCTATAATGGGGTAGTTTTTTCGAAGTACAATGCCTTGATAAGAAATAATCTGAAAGTGCAATGATGTAATAAGAAATGAAAGTACAATGCTATAATAAACAAATTATGGAAAGTACAATGCTATTTCTTGCATTTAGCCCATCTTTTTACTACATTCCCTTCATGCAAGACCACTTTTTCTTGACTTCTCTAATTTAACTTTTGTCAGCGTTGTGGGGGAGAGAATGCAGGATGCTTGTAACTACAAGTTATCTCATCTAGAAAGTTTAATGTATAAATCCTATGACTTCAATCAAAAACCAGATTTACCGGTACGGCAGTGGCCATGGAGGAAAGCGGTATATAGGGGCGTAGCAGTATCTCCACAATTCTTGGGCATCTAAAAGTAATGTACAGCCAGATAGACAGAGTACTAAATACTAAACTGGTTGTGAGGGTGCGTTTGGTTTGCAGACTGGATGGGACGGGACAAAAACTCACTGTCCCATGTTTTACGTGACATGGGACAGGACAAAAATTCACTGTCCCACGTTTGGCGCGACATGGGACAGAGACAAAAACTGGACAAGGTGGGACAAGATGGGACAAAAAATGGTATTTTCTTGTTCCACCAGAATAGGTGGAACAACATGGTACAAAAGTGAGACAGAAACTAAAAATCATTGATCTACCGCCATTTGATGTATAATCCTAATATGGTATTAGTCATAAACCACTACCCATCGCCGCCACTACCACCATCGCCGGCCACCAGTAGCCACTACCACCACCGTCGGCCACCTCTAACTATCTCTCCACCATAACAACCTCCTCCACCACCTCCACAACCATCGGCCATCGCTACCACCACTACCATCGTCGACCACCTCCACTAACACCGATCACGACCACCTTTGGCCGCCACCACCATCAACGGCCACCGGTAGCCACCACCAACTATCGTCGACCATTTCCACCTCTTCCTCCACTACTACAACAACTTCCTCCACCACATCCACAACCACCGCCTATTGCCACATCCACCGATCACCACTACCCATTGCCGTCGCCACCACCGATGCTCACCGCCAACCATCGTCGGTGACCTCCGCCTCTTCC
The DNA here is from genome assembly GCA_023525745.1 of Arctium lappa. Taxonomy (NCBI): domain Eukaryota; kingdom Viridiplantae; phylum Streptophyta; class Magnoliopsida; order Asterales; family Asteraceae; genus Arctium; species Arctium lappa. Next base: position 7,291,438 of record CM042047.1, read on the forward strand.
TCCACTACAATAACCTCTATTACCCCTGTCGACCGCCACCACCACTACCATCGTCGACCACCTATACCTCCACCACATCAACCATAACAACCTCCTGCACCACCTCGATTCATTTTTTTTCTTTATATGAATCAGATTTTTTTGAACTACCATCAATTATTTCAGATTCTTCATTCAAACTTCCTACCATTGTTTTTGTATGTATTTATATGTATGAAAATTGTTTAAAAAAATAAAAATGTTTCTTTAATTAAATTATTTAAAGATATACTTTATTTGTGTTATTTATAACTATTATATGACATTCATCAAATAACTTTTAGGGAAATTTGTCCAGTCCAGTCCTAGCCGTACCAAACACAAGACAGACATTTGTCTTGTCCTGTCTCGTCCAGTCCTGTCCTAGCCTCTTGTTCTGTCCTGTCCCGTCCAATCATGTCTACGTACCAAACGCTACCTGACTGATTGCATTTGGAAAGAAAAGCTACAATATGATGAAACATGATCATGCTTTCTCGTCAATTGAATGACTCACCGTAATTTCCCAACATAGGCATTGCTTCCTTGAGATGAATCGTCTGGATCAAGTGAAATTAAGTACTCTGTGTGAGCACCATGTCTATATCTCCGTGCTGCCAAGAGAAACTTGCCCTTGTTTGTAAATGCTGCCAAAAATAGAATCCAAATCATTAACGCTTTAATTAGAAGTTACCACTTACCAAGAATAATACACGTAAACTATTCTCTCTGGGTGGCCCAGAATAACTTTTCATTTGCCATCATGAAAATTTAATGTATTGTTTAGACTTATGACTTTTAAACCTATTTCTCATACCAATATGAAACATTAAATTTCACAACACCCACACTTATTGACGTCATTTAGATTATCTATACTTGGCCCTCATACAAGAGAAATGAAACTCAGGAGGTACTTAAAAGCAAGATTGTTCAAGGAACATGAATGAAAGATAAGAAAAGTGAAATTCCTCTAGAAAATCTCATGCCAACATCAGAAAGGAGGTTGTGCGAAAAAACTGCCTTACAAAAAAAGTTTTCATGT